>JAGIQG010000011.1:47724760-48924760 GCA_024679065.1 Sphyrna mokarran | reverse complement strand
TTCTCCCTTGAAATTCAAGGCATTAGAAACATATTATTCTCAATCATTCTGGTGGTTATGCTCCACTGCAAATGATTAAAGAGCTCCATTAAGAAGTGCAACACAAGAGGCTAAGCAATAATGAAAGCAAGATAGAAATTTGCAATTTTTAAAAAACAGTTTAGATCTTAAGGTTTAGCAATCTTAATTTTCAAATAACATATTAGATATCAGCAACTTGGAATTAAGTCATTTTCCCCTCATAGTGCATTAAGCCTGGATAATTTGTATATTTTAAAAACACACTCCATATTTGCCTGATTCAACAACAGTAACTGCGAAAATGGCCAACAGCCTTCAATTTTAAGTCAAAGCAAATGTGCTGTAAGCACATTAAAATCAGGCCTACACTGTACTAATGTTATTTTATTGAGGTCTTCTCTATGATAAACATTTATATACATAGTATATACACTAACATGCAAATATTACACTTCAGTTATGCAACAAATGCAAAGTAATCTTAAAATCCTCCACCAGCTGCATCCTTAAACTAGTCAGCATTTTCCAATTTGTCAAGTTCGTTGATCATACATTTAAACAAGTGAACCAAAGAATTCAATGCTGCAAATCTGAAAGAAAAGCAGAAAGTACCCCAAAAAACTCAGCAGATAAGGGAGCACTTGTGGAGAATTTGCAGGTGCACTATAGAACAAAGACAGACAATAAATCACAGAGGAGATATTAGGTCAGATGACCAAAAACTTGGTCAACATATGTTTTAGGGTGTGTCTTAAAGAAAGTTTATTCATGTCACAAGTAGGCTTACATTAACACTGTAATGAAGTTATTGTGAAAATCCCCTAGTCACCACAGTCCGGCACCTGTTCAGGTACAGTGAAGGAGAATTTAGCATGGCTAATGCATCTAACCAGTATATTTTTCGGACTGTAGGAAATAACCAAAGGAATCCCACACAGACACAGGGAGAACGTGCCGACTGTATACCGACAGTGACCCAAGTCAGGAATCAAACCCAAGTCCTTGGCGCTGTGAGGCAGCAGTGCTATCCACTGTGCCACCGAAACCAAGATAGCGGAGAGGTGTGGTGAAGGTTTTCCAGAGCTTGGGACCTGACCAACTGCGGGATTGGCCATAAAAATGTTGGAACCAACGAAGCCCAAGTCCTGTGAAAAAAATAACTAATAGATTAGAATTAGGGTAAACAAGAGGTCAGAATTAGAGGAGCACAGATATCTGAGTGTTTTATAGTGAGAGGTGATTACAGAAATGGAAGGGAGTTGACATAAGGTTCAGAATTTTAAAATCAAGCCACTTGGAGATCAACTTTCAATAAACAACAATCCAAAAAGATAGCTGTGATTTTATATTGTCCTATAGAAGTAGCAAATGGAGACAGAACACAGAATTCTTTCTAACAAAACTTCTTCAACAAATCAGGAGAATGCCGGGAAAATGGTTTTCATTTAAATCACTGCTCACTGATGCTCAGTTTGGATTCCGCCGAGATCAAATCTTATTACAGCCCTGATTTAAGCACGGTCAAAAGAACCTAAATCTCCAGGTGAGACAAGAATCACATCTCTCGCAGCAAGGCCGTAACTGAACGGGTGAGAATCTAAACACCTCCCCTGGACTTTCAATGGCATTATCAACGTTAAATCTCAGAATCATCATCTTTGGGTTACTTGTGACTAGGAAGACCGGACCAGCCATATAAATACCATGGTTACAAGAACAGGTCGGAGGCTGAGATTTCTGCAGCAAGTAATTGACTTCCCAAACCTTGTCCATAATCTACAAGGCGCAAGTCAGGACTGTGATGGAATATTCTCCACTTGCCTGGATGAGTGTACTTTCAACAACGCTCAAGAAGCTTGACATTATCCAGGCCCAAACAACCCACTTGTTTGATATTCCATCCATCACCTTGAGCTTTGACTCCCCTCACCGCCAGGGCACACTGGCAGCAGTGCGTACCACCTACCTGATATACTGAAGGAACTCACCAAGTTTTCTTCAACAGCACCTTCTGAAACAGCCACCTCTACACCTACAAGAATAAGGGCAGCAGATGCATGAGAACATCATCAACTGTAAGTTGCCCTCCTAGTAAACAAACCATCCTGACTTGGAAATATATTATTCCTTGGTCTGGAACGCTGGAGCTCCCAGGCACGACAGCAGTTCAAGGCACCGGTCCATCAACAACAGTTCAAGGGCAGCAACCCCAATCCAAAGAACGAATAAAAAAAGTTTCAATGTGCACTTCAGTTTAAAGTTTATCAATGTCACAAGTAGGCTTACATTAACAGTGCAATGAATTAAGTGTGAAAACTCCATAGTCACCACAACACCACCTGTTTGTGTAAACTGAAGAGGGATTTAGCATGACCAATGCACCTAACCAGCACATCTTCTGGACCGTGGAAGGAAACTGGAGCACCCAGAGGAAACCCACACAGATATGGAGAGACTCCACACAGACAATGATCTGAACCAGGAATCAAACTCTTGACCCTGATGCTGTGAAGCAGAATTGCTAACCATTGTGTCACCCACTTATCAGAATGGGAGCTGCTAATGTTATCTAGAGGAAGTAGTGGCATTAAAACCTATCAAACCCAATATCTAAATAGCATGAACATATTTCACAGTGTCAAACTATCTGCATTGGTAGACTTGGGACTGGACACATGTTTGGTCACTGTGCAGCAGCAAGTTAAAAAGCAAGTGAAACAAGGAATGCTCCCCATTTAGTGCAATATATTGGAATATGTTTGAGATTGTCATGTTTCGATCAGGTCGTACCTGAATTGCAGTGCTTAAGTGTGGTCTGATACACAATTCTGTTCTAAAGAGTTCAGAAAAGAAACTTAAGGCTGATCACTGATGTCAGAAGATGAGCTGCTGCCATTACTACACCACTAAGAAAGGAAAAAACATTAAGATACGACAGTAAGCCATATAAAGGAAACCTTTGAACAGTTGAAGGGGAAGGTTTTAAGAGCCATCTTTAAAGAGGAAAGAGAGGTGGAGAGGTTGAGGGAGGGGATTTTAGAGGTTTGGCCTTGTTACTTGAAAACACAGCCATCAATGGTGCACCAATTAAAATTAGGGATGCTCAAAACTGGGAAGGTCAGAAATAGAAAAGCATAAGCTTGTGGGGCCAGAGGAGTCTACAGAGGTAGGGAGGGATAAGGCCAAGGAAGGATCTGAGAATTGTTTTTAAAATTGAAGAGTTATTTGACCAGGAGTTATTTGTGAGCAACCACAGTGCTGTTGGGTGAACGACATCTCATGCAAAGTAGAGTTTTTGGATGGCCTCACGTTTACAAAAGGTAAAACATGGAAGGCTAGATCTGGATAGATCTAAATAGATAAATCTAAAGATAACAAGATATGGATGAGAATTTCAGTAACAGATGAGCTGAGGAAGGAGGAGAGTCAGGCAATGTCTGACGGAAATCACAAAATTTTACACAGATGGAAATCAGAAAATTTTATGCAAAAGATAACACTAGAGTACAAGTTTATCCTACTCAGGATTTATCTTACATCCAAACTTGTGAAAGGAAAATTTATGATTGGTGAAAGTGCTCTTCACTCAAAATGTGAAGTAGTACAGAGTTTGGCACCAAAGAGGGATGTAATTTTACTCGAGGCAGCTTTAGCAATATCAGATAATAAGTAAATATGAAGCCAAAACAGGAGGAAGCAACTGAATTTGATTACACAATGAAACTCACAATGAAGAATGAAAAGAAAACAGAATTCCTCCTCAAGCACCTTGTTAAAACACACTATTTTTTACTAAGCTTTTGAGCACTCCTCTTAAAATAGCCTTTGGGTTTGCACTCTTATATTCTGCATCCATGAAGTGGTTTAGTGCATTTGGAAATATTAAACAAGCCAAATAAATCCAATTTGAGCAATCCAAAGAAAACCCTGAATCGAATGTAAACTTTGAATTTGCAATTTCTTTACTCACTCAATTGTTCTCTCACATCTAGACATATACTGTGGCAAAACACACTAGAATATCTTGTCAAGTTTCGAGAAAGGTCTTACTAACAGTGTTTTTCTATCCTTTAACTGCTGAAGGGAAGAACTTAACAGAATCTAATAGCTGCCTTGAACTGCACACCTCACAATACTCTGTGTCCCTCACTCCCAACAGATCTGTTCAGTACAAATTGATGTTTCTGCCTGAGGGAACACTTGGTGAATCACTGAGAAAGAGCAAGGGGAATTAGCACGGAAGAGCCCCAACCTTCTATTGGAGGGCAAACCTAATGGTTCCAGAACATGATGAAAGACGGGTAAGACAGACATAAGGCAGGACTTCAGTGGCCTCAATGCTGCCCGCTATTCTAGTCCTACAGAGATGTCTGGAAACACTAAAGGAGTGGCCCACAGCAGGAAAACGAGAGGAGCTGGCACACAGCATGGAAACTACTCCACAACACTGAGTCATTCCACTCAAACAGCTGAATTAAATAATGTATAGGCCCAGGCAGCCACTGATCAATACCTGTAGCACTATAAATTGCAAGGCTAGCGCAAGGAAATACTGGGTCACTCCATGCTTAGAAGCACAAGCTGACATCTAGCAATTTAACATTTTACTTCCTCTACCCACTGAAGAAACACTTAATGCACACATAGTTACTCAAATTGAAAAGTTGTTTCACGTAAGGAAAAAAATTATTCATTCGGAAGGAAAAGTTAAGAAGGCACCAATTATAGATTATAGTATTGAATCCTAGAATTGCTACAGTAAAGAGGAGGCCTATCGAGTCTCCAACAGAGCATTTTAGCCAGGCCCTAGCCACATAACCTCACGTATTTATCTCGCTACCCCCCTCTAACGTATTGGTAATTCAGCACGGCCAATCTACCTAAGTTTCACATCTATGGACTGTAGGAGGAAACCAGAGCATTCAGAGGAAACCTACACAGAGATGAGGAGAACATGCAAACTACATACAGTTACCCAAGACAAGAATTGAACCCCAAACCTGGGTCCCAGCAACTACGACGTAGCAATGGTAATCATTGTGCCACCCTGCCACTCAGATCCTGCTTACTGAAGGTACAGAACTCAGTATAAGTTCATATATCCATCATATATCCTTTGATTTGACCGACAGGTTACGCAGTACATTCAGGCACACCTGTTTCTTTAATTTGTAAAGAAACAGGAACGAGAGTCTGGATAAGTGTACTCTTTAACATCACACCTGCTTCTTTCATAGAGCAAGAGTCACACAGTGGAGGTCGTTGAAGGGTCACCAAGTTCAGCACGGAGAAGTCCAACATGCTGGATGGGTCTCTTTCCCTGGACTATTTGGGAGTACCTGTTTTTCAGTGGGAAACTAGAAACTTGTACTTGTGGGGGCTCCAAGGAAAAAAGGAGTTTGGTGACACATTACAGCAAGCAAGCAAAGAGAAACAATTCAGACAAAGGGCAGCCCAGAGACTGGGGGAGGGGAGACAGAGATAAAGGAAAAGGTAATAGTTTAGTAAGCACTGTGTTCTGTGCACAGGAGAGACAGGAAGCAGATGCAGAATATTCTGAAACTGTTTTGAACATGAGGCATACAGATTTCAAGTATGGTTTATTTTGAAAGTCTTCTCACAGAATCAAAGTTTATTTTCATAAATATTACAATTTTTTTGCAAGGGCTGGAAAAGCTTGCAGTCAGTTGCAATATTTATTTCATCTTTTTACATAAATTAAAGGTTACTGCCGACATGATCCTGTGCTCCTAATTATCAAACATAGAAGTCAAGGAAAAGGTTAATTTACTCAAGTAACAGCTGTGAAAAGCACGAGAGATATTACTGCTAAAAGCCTTCAAGAAATTAATATGATGCGGTGGATTGAAACTGGTGCTGTTCCATGCACTAAGGGACTCAGGATGCCCAGAATGAGGTAATCACGTCCATTGAAATGAAAGAGAAAATTACTTATACTCTTAGAATATGCACACCACGGCTTTAAAAGAACCCATCAGCATTCAAGCTCAAGTATAGTGGCCAGAAATTGAAAACGTGGCCGGATTTTACACTCACCTACCACTGATTTTGAAGGTGGAGAAAGTACAAAAAACACAAAAACACGAGGCAAGGCCGATTTCAATATTAATGACATAATTTGCATGTCATTAGTGAATCCCAGACGCTATTGTCCAGGCTCACTTCCTGCTCACCAGGCAAACTCCTCACCAATGAGACTCACAGCTGGTCTCTGTCTGAAGAGACCAAATATGAAGGCCTCATTGGGAGGAGGAAGAGGGAGGTCATTGAAGCCTCAGGGTGATTAGAACATTATAGAACAGCACTCAGGGCGATCGGAGAGGGGGGAGGGGGGTCCTAATGTCCATGGGGCAGAGGGGAGGGTGTGTGTGTATGTTATGTGTGGAGGGGAGGGGAGTAGGGGGCTAGCAGGCAATCTCTCTTGTACACTGCTAGATCAGGGTGCCAGCAAAATCACACCCCAAGAGCTCAGCAACCGGCTTCTCTGACAAGTTCAGGTTCCATCACCCCCACTCTTCTTTTTTGCACTGAGTGCCATAAGATTGCAACTCATAGCTCGCTGAAAAGAAATACAACAGTTCTTTTTCATTTTCTCACTTGTTCGGTACTTAAAACTTTTTTCGTAAGATCAGGCCCAATGAGTTTTAAGTACTGGAATTAGAATGGGTTTGCGCAGTGTGAGCACTGATTGGGTTCAATTCTAGTCCAGTTAACAAATTGTTCATCTTTCTAATCATTACACAAAACTCTATGGAATTTGGCAGATAAAAATCATCCTCCCTCCAGGTTAACATCTTACTCAGTGATATGGTGTCATTCTAAATTAGCATCAGTAGACAGTTTGGGCTAACTGTTTGCTTTGTGACTAAAGCAAAGTCACATGCTTCCTGTACAGGATCAAATCCATGTACTCTATAGCATCAGTTATCTTGAAAGCAAATGATTTAGCCAACTGAATTCATGCAAGGCAGTTAAAACATTCTTTCCCCGAGCCAAGAAACATGAGCTTATCTACTTTAAGTAAATTAATGAGATTTAAAGTTGATTGGTCCAAGTTCAAAAATACTGGAAGAGGTTTGTGATGATATAGAATAATTAACCATAATTTTATTTAAAAAAATGTAAATTTCACCAAACGAATTGTGATCGACATAATTTTACATAAGAATGGAAAGCAAATGCCAGTTAGTTGCAGATCTGTTCGCAAGATAATCATAAGAGACCTATAATAAGATATAGCATTGGTAAGCACTTAAAAAAGGCATGGGCTAATCAGGGTTGAGCAATACAGGTTTGTAAGGGAAAGGTTATTCTCACTAGTTTACAAGAAATTCTTTTGGTGAATTTAGAAAGTATACATACATACAAACATACACACAGAATCCAATGAAGCTATGTATTTGGACCAAAATACCACAGTATAGAGAGGGCATGAGAGATTTATTGTAGATCAGTGGAAAGATGGCTGAAGATTAGAATGTGTAGGACACTACGGACTTATTACAGAAACTCAGCACACATGAAGTAGTTGAACCAGGAGTACTTTTCGTCACAGTGGGTGTCTCGGCACTCTACACCAGCATCCCCCATTACAATGGCATTGCTGCAACTGCCTCAGTACTCAACACCGACAATTGCCAATTTCCAGATGCAATTTTACAACTCATCCTCTTCATCCCTGGACTACAATGTCTTTGTCTTCAACAACCAATTTTTCATCCACGAACAGCCATGGAGACCAAATTCACATCTCAAATACGCCAACATCTTCATGCACAGGTTTGAATAAAATCTCCTCTCCATACAGGACCTTCAACTGATGCTATACACTAGATAGATCAATGACATTTTCTTCCTTTGGACTCACGGTCAACAATCACTGAAGCAACTATATGATGACATCAACAAGTTCCATTCCTCCATCAGTCTCACCATGGGCTATTCTCCGAATCAGTTGCATTCTTGGACACACGCATCTCCATTAAGAATGATCACCTCAGCACTTTACTGTGCCATAAGCCCACGGATAATCTCACGGTGCTTCACTTCTATAGTTTCCACCCTAAACACGTTAAAGAAGCCATCCCCAACGGATAAGCCCTCCCTATACACAGGATCTGTTCAGATAAGGATCACAGCAGGCACCTCCAGACCCTGAAAGATACCCTCATAAGACCAGTATATGGCACTCAACCCATCAATCAACAGTTTTGACGCGCCACAGCAGAAAACCACACCAATCTCCTCAGAGGACAAACACAGGACACGGTAGACAGAGTACCCTTCGTCATCCATTACTTCCCCAAAGTGGAGAAGCTACGACACCTTCTCCAGAGCCTTCAACAACATGTCATTGATGAAGATGAGCATCTTGCCAAGGCCATCCCCGTACCCCCACTTTTGCCTTCTGACAACCTCACAACCTCAAACAAACTATTGTTCGCAGCAAACTATCCAGCCTTTAGGAGAACAGTGACCTCAACACCACACAACTCTGCCACAGCAACCTCTGCAAGACGTGCCGGATCATCGACGCGGGGTGCCATCATCTCACATGAGAACATCATTCACCAGGTACATGGTGCATACACTTGGAACTCAGCCAATTTGTCTTTGAAGAATGTCCCAAGGCGTAGTACATTGGGGAGACCATGCAGATGCTATGACTATAGATGAATGAACACTGCTTGACAATCACCAGGCAAGAGTGTTCTCTTCCTGTTGGGGAACACTTCAGTGATCATGGGCATTCGGCCTCTGACCTTCGGGTAAGAGTTCTCCATGAACACGACAGTGCAGAGTGGCTGAGCAGAGACTGATAATCAAGTTCTGCACACAAAGATGGCCTCAACCAGGATCTTGGGTTAATGTCACACTATCTGTAACCCCACAACTTGCCTGGGTTTGCAAAATCTCACTAACTGTCCCGGCTGGAGACAATACACATCTCTTTAACCTGTGCTTAACCCTCTCTTCACTCATACTGTCTGTACCTTTAAGACTTGTTTACCTATAAAGACTCACATTTCAACCATTATTTTGTAAATTGAGTTTGTCTTTATATGCCCTGTTTGTGAACTGAAATCCCATTCATCTAACAAAGGGGCAGCAAGTGCTCCGAAAGCTTGTAGCTTTTGCTACCAAATAAACATGATGGACTTTAACCTGGTGTTGTGAGACTTCTTACTGTGAAGACTAGAAAATAAAGAGAGAAAGCAAAATGAAATATTTCTCAGATTGCATAAGTATCAGATAAATCTTTCTGCAGAGATGTGCATAGAACCTCTGGTCCTTCACATATGTACTATATAGCCAACTTCAATACTGAGAGACTGATATGTAAGAGCACTATTAACAACATCTTAGGTGGTATGAGGAAGAATGTACAATGTCAGAGTGGGTAAAGGTAGCTCAATGATAAATGTGAACCAGCACATTCCGACCTGAACCGTAAAACATTCAAAGAAGATATAACCAGATACATGAAAATTAATTTGAGATCGCACATGGAAAGAGCCTAAACAGAAAGCAGATACAAATGTGGGAGTTATACGTAAAAGGCCAAAATTGAAAAACAAGGAATGGAGATAAATCTATGCAAGATACTGATTAGACTACAGCTGCATTATTGTGTCTATTTCTGGAGACCCTAACATTGAAATGAAATCAGGGCATTGAAGATCTACAAGCAGTGATGAAACAAAATGAAAAGTCACAGTTATAAGGAGACTTGAAACACCAGGGAGTGATTCTCCCATTCCGATCCGCTAATTGTTTGGTGGGTCCAAATAGAAGATGAGCACGTGCGCCCATTCACAGGATTCATACATGCGTTCCCAACACATGCACATCTCCCACTGCTGAAGAGCAGGAACAATTGGGACCATGCTGGAAACTGGTGGGAAGATCAGGTAAGTAATTTTAATCTACATTTAATGTGATTTAAGTGTGATTATCAGGCCCAGGAATGAATTCTCCAGACCCAATAGCATCTCCCACCTCGGCAGTACATTTTCAATCCGACCGGATTTAGAGTGGCTCCCGACTTGTGGTAACTAGCAGGAGACCCTGTGGTAGTGAAGGGGAGGCGACGGGTGGCATTGGTATCCCAATGGGGATGGGCATCCTTGCAGTGCCAGCCTGTGTCCCAGCACTGACCAAGGGGTAAAATGCCCACACCCAGGGTACCCTGGCATTGCCCACCGGGCATCGAGCAGTGTCAAGGGGCAGGGCCGAGAGGCAGGACTTAAGAAGCAATCGGTGGGGGATCCCATTGCCTGTCTGCAGGCAGGCTCATTCAGGGCTGGAGGGAGGCCAGAAAACAGGAGACAGACAGATCGGGATCACTGCGCATGCACAGAGTTCTGGAATTGTTAGAATCCAGTGCGAATAGGCTCTGTCCCCTGAGCTTTTAATGATATTCCTGACTGTGACCTCAGCAGTGCACCACGTGGAAGATTCGAATCTGAACTCCCACAAAAAAAATAGCGAATTATGCTATTTTTCTTGCCAATTCATCACTTAGAACTTTTCGGGAGAATTCCCCTCCACCCCCATCTTTCAGTCTAAGAGGAAATTCTAAAGGCTGAAAAGGGAAAACGTTAAAAGCTGGAAATGAGCGGAGTATAGATAGCTTTATTGTTGAGCTAGTAGCATTAGGATAGGTGAGTGGTCTCCTGTGCTGAAGCAAGACTAAATATTTTAGAAATTGGGTCAAACCTTTCCTGTTGGTCCAGTTTATTCTAAAACATTCTTAGTGTTTACTTCAATAGTAATTTTCCTTTTATAGAATAAACCCTTCATTATGGTTGGTGGGGAAGGTGGAGGAAGAGAAAGAGAATAAAGATTTCCCTGTGCATTATTTACTGAACAGAATCACACACAGTCTTTATCAACTTATTTGCTTTTGGCTCCGCAAAATGCATTGAGGACTTTGGAAAAGACAATTTTGAATAATCTAATGATTAAAAAGCATTGCATGAAAAACCAAATCATTTCATCCGACAGCTCAAGCAAAGTAGGTATTTGAATAATGAGCTGCTGATTGCAAGCATTAAGAATTATAGCCAAGTAGAAAATCATTCACCCAGCCAGATTTCATATTTGATGCAGTATACAGTATAATGAAAGATTATCAAGATTTCCTTGCACATTTACACCATATATGTATAAAGTCTGTTCAGTTTGCATAATATGTCAATGTAGTGATGTTATCTGTTGACATCTAAAGGTCATGATGTGGAGATGCCGGCGTTGGACTGGGGTAAACACAGTAAGAACTCTCAATACCAGGTTGAAATAAACCTGTTTGACTTTAACCTGGTGTTGTGAGACTTTTTACGACATATAAAGGGCCACCATTTTCTCTTCCCCTCTTCAAAATTAGTGGGAGAGAATGAATAAGACTAAAACAGGAAAGGTTTCAAATCAAATCTTGATACTTTGAAAAAGGTTCTACTCTAAATGGGTAGTGTGCAGAATGCATTTTGGGAAACAGGGCAGTAAGATTGTATGGAAAGAAACGTGGAAATAGGCACTGTGATCACTTCAAACTTTTGATAGGTGATAAGGAAGATAGAAAAACCTTTTTGCAGATTTCAAACAACCACTTTGCCATTTTGATCTTCAGTTGTCCAAACATGACTTCCATCATTGTTTTACCTCTGCATGAAGATGGAGCTGTGTTTACTGTGTATGTTTACTATGGCCATGTGCTTCTAAACTATACAATCCACTTGATGTGAATAAGCACAGAGGGCAGCTGAAGATTAGTTACTGTCAGTGAGGGAAATCTACAGAAAACAGATGCTTGTAAATTTCAGGTTCCGCATTAATCAACAGGACTCATCCATGCTGACCAGCCTCAGAATGAAAAGTCCACAGCTTTTTGTAACAAGCAAAAGACGGTCTCAATACTATAAACAAATTATAAAACTGTTGAGATGTCAAAATCCACGTGCACTACAAGGGAAAACAGTAGAATGAAAGATTATCAAGATTTCCCTGCACATTTACACCATTTTTGTGTAAAATCTATTCAGTTTGCATAGTATTATATGGCTTAATAATATGGTTTAATATTTCCTCCCGAGTCACTTGAGGAGGTGGGGGTGGAGGAGATAGTCTCACAAGGGAAAACAAAGGGGGAAAGATGCAGGGGTTTACACATTGGATCCGTCACCATAAATAGCCATTACACCAACTAGAACATTTACAAAGGAATAGGATTGATATTTGGAAAAGCTCAATTCAGTGATCCAGATTCTGAAAACACATAAGTCTTTCTGGTGCCCTCAGTAGCCTATTGAACAGCTCAGAGGAAGAGACCTGCAAACCACCTTCACCAACCTCAATGAAATGAATATGCAGGATAATGATGGAGTTGGGTGGATGTGGCAAAAGAAAGAGATGGGGTTATTGGTGAGCACTCCAGGAGCTACACAAGCATGGGTGTGAGGGTGTGGTGTGGGAGAAGAGTGAAGAGAACTGCTTCCTTCCGCCTGGCAGTAATTTCCATCGTTCAACAAAATTTTACTTCAGTCTGTGCCAGGGAAGTGATTCAGAAATGTTAGTGCAGCTCTGGATTTAGAATGGTATATCTTGCAAAACCCATTAACCTTCCAGTGATAGCTCGGTTGGGTTCAAATTAATCTAGGCCAGTTAGCTGTAACATGTGAAGTCCCAAAAAGGGAATGGTTGTTTATGATGAATTGTGGCTAAAACACCAGGAGAGTGAGATTCAATATCTGGATCCCATGAAAAAAGCACTACCTCAGCCTGGATGATCCGTTGCTATGTTCCACAATCTGCAGTGCAGAGAGCTGGGCCTCTGCGTTCATGTGGAAGACATGAAAAACAGCTGAAATATTCAGTATGTTTTGTACGAAAACATCTGGTTTACAAAAAAGCAGAAACTTTTGCAGAGTCTTTTGGACGATTTTCAAAATACATTTGATTTCTTTCAAATCATTTGCAAAACTATAATTAACAGTATTGCAGATGTAACTGTTCCCATCAACCTCATATTTACAACATGAAGCAACAAACAATCAAGCTATTCAGTAACTGCGAAAGGGAACAATTTCACTGCAAGTGACATAATTTTTGTGATTTTTTTTTCAAAACTGAACAGTGCTCCCATTTTGCAGTCAAGCTTAAAAACTGGACGCCCCTTCCTGTACATACCTGCGTGCATTCTCAGCCAGTGTCCCGTTACTAACTGTGTCTTCTGCTACAATTAGCACTGAATTTTAGGGAGTGAGGAAGCTCCCTGCTTATTTTGCAATGTGACACAACAAGTACTCAAACTGCTCAGGTAATTTCTTTCTTGTGACCATTTTTTAAATTCTCAAATTTAAAACTTTTCTTGGTAAAGGTTCTGTTAAGACACTAGTTTTCAGGGACTTGACTTCACGCTCATATTTTCTTTTTGACTTGGGCAAATTATGGCGAATCACCATACAGATGGCTGCACTGCACACATGAGTTCACAGCTGCAGTATAAACAGGGTGATGGATATACAATGGCCAGTCTTTTTACGGCAGGTAAGAAAGGTCAAAATCTTCACCATGACATGGAAGCTTTAGCTGCCACATATGCCAAGTCCCTTCCTTCCTCAAAAAAGGCTGAGTCTACGAAAAGCAAACATTGAACAAGAGGTTTTTCCACTGAAATCATCAGATTCTCCAAAACACCGCTGAATTCTACCTAGTTTCCCAGCTGGCCATCAGAAGACCAAAAGTCTCCAGTTACATTTAAAAACAAGCTGATCTCCAAAGATTTAGCCAAATCAACAAAAGGGCCAGCATCAAATTTCCAAAATCACACGAGCGACAAATATATTCAGAGGTCTTTGGGACTCGGTTCAGCGCGTTAACCATTACAAAAACAAGGTTGAAAGGGTGCAGGAACACACTGCATATGAATTATATCTAACTGCTGTGGTCTCTGTTTGACTAGACTGTGGTATTTATTCCCAAATTAAGACACAAGACGACCAGTTCACTGCTGAAGCGACTGGCAAAAATGCTATTAGTAAGCTGTATCCAAAGTGCTAACATCATTTTGACTTTCTTTTTGTGATTTCAGCCAACAGTCGTGTCACTGCGCCATGGTAACCAAACCTGAGCACAAAGACACGCTCCTGCCTGAAAGGGGCCATTTAATGCAAGCATTTCCACAACGATTTTAAAACCAGGTTTCCCTCACAGATCATTGTTACAGTGGAATATTCTGAATCACTTTTAAAACAAGAAAGCACGCCCTTTGAGTCAAGAGAACGCCTTTGGAAGTACAATCTCTTTTCCTGATGTTGCTTAAAACACGAGAAAAGGTTGTTGAAAAAGGAAAAAATAAAAACAAGAGAAACCTGCTGCTCGACTTCTGGTAACGCAGATGGTGCAGAGGAGGATCTGGGGTAGACTGGGCCCCTGATTAGGTCAGTCGGGGCCTGCTCCTGCAATGCCGTGTTAGCAGCTACTTTGTATACGGCTGACACTAAACTTAAAGAAATACAAACTTTTATAAGCCTTAATAATTTATAGAAACCTGCAGTTTCTTTCCCTTATCTCTCAGATGCGATTACTTCCCACAGCTACCAGTTTCACAAGGACTTTAAACAGCTCTAAAGTACCTTGGCCAAATATCGTGCTATGTGTGCTAAGTTAGGACAACAATTGCTGGCAGTGTGTTCTGTCACCAAGGTATGGGGAGGCCAATCTAGTTCTAACCTGACTTCATACACATTGGCACGATTTAGATGGGAATACTGTGGGAAAAGATAAATGAGAACCAGCAGGGAAACGAGATAGAATTCAGCAAATGTTTTGGAGAATCTGATGATTTCAGTGCAAAAACCACTTGTTCAATGTTTGCTCTTCGTAGTCAATTTTGAGGAAGGAAGGGACTTGGTGTACGCACAAGCTAAAGCTAAATGTTCCCTCTATCACAATAACACTGAAATTAGCAATAGCACCGCTACCTCCAATCTAGACATGACCAAGTGCCACATTACGTGCCGTGAGAAAAGCCCCAGCCCCATCATTTTTTTAAATGTTAATCCAATCTAAAAGAAAGGCTAAAATTAGTTTTTTTAAATTAGTGTCATGAGTGGGTTTACATTAATACTGCAATGAAGTTATTGTGAAAATTCCCTAGTCGCCACACTCAGGCACCTTTTTGGGTACACGGACGGAGAATTTAGCATGGCCTGCATCTAACCAAATTTCAGACTGTGGAAGAAATTGGAGCACCCAGAGGAAACCCACAGACACAAGAACATGCAGGTGCTGCACAGACAGTCACAAAACAGGTAATTGAACCCTGGTTCCTGGTGCTGTGAGGCAGCAGAGCTAACCACTGTACCACCGTGCCGTCCCTGGAACATTTGGGATCAGTACATAATATCTTGGCATAGTTGGCACATTATTTCTCCACTAATCAGTAAAACAAAACCCTAAGACAATTCAGCTGACAATAAAGCCTGCTTTCTGAAGCCAAGGTTTCCGTTTTATTTCTTTAGTAGAAGTTTCCATTGAAGAGATCTCTGGTAATTAGTAATATTTAGGTCACTGGAACATAGGAACACCATTCAAACCCTTGCGATTTTTGAGACATTGAATTAGATCCTGAATTAAATTGTGCTTCAAACCTAACAGACGGTTTTTGCTCCATATCCCAAGATGCCCTTACATAATCTGTCAATCTCAATCAGTTTGAAATGTTCAATTGATCCACCATCCATTGCTTTATGGAGGAAGAAATCTCAGATTTCAGCGTGAAAAAATACTTCCTGATTTAATTCCCAAATTTCCAATAAAAACTCTACAGACATCAAGCAGAATGTGATGCCAAGTTAAATATATATGTCTACAAAATAATGACATGAATATTCCACAGCAATAAGTGAATCTTTTTGTTTTAAATTACAGGTACATTCCATCTAGAATCCATAAATACCTACATTTTATCACTGGGTGCGACTCTTCCATTTTTGAATGCAAAACGCACCAATCAGCCCACTTTCAGAGAGACCGGTGTGCCCGCCCCATCTCAGCATTCAGAGACAGGTCCCTGACCCCAACACGGACATGGTGACCTCTACCCTTTCCCCACTGATAAAGGGAACACCCTCAATCCTTCAGCACAGTTGGGTATCCTCCACCCACCACTAAAAGAATAGGCCACCCCCACGTGAGGATGACCTGACTACTTCCTCTCCCCCACTGGTTCCTTAGCCAGAAGCCTCATTCACCCCAATCATACTACAAGAAAGGTACTCGGATATGGTGTCCTCAGGCCATTTCCCCCTCACCCTTCCTTTAGGCCCCACCTTTTGGCAGTTCCAACCTTGCACTGTTCCTGGCATCGATATCCTGACCTGGCACATTGGACTCCAATGGGCTCAGTAGGGGTGGGTGGGTGGGGGGTTTAAACTGCTGAGCCCATGTACCCCTCTGCCATGCCAGGCTGCAGAATGAAGGTCCCCCAAGAAACCTGAGGTTGAACTCAGGACTTTTGCCCCAGGATGGGGGCCCCATCCCATGACTGGACTGCCCCTTCTTGCCCTGGAAAAAGTGGAGACCAGTCTTAGTATGGGTGATCTCAGGCAGTTCTGTTCAAATTCTTCATTCTTGTCTGTGCACCGTGAGATTTTTGAAGTGGTCTGGTCACCTTAATATCCATGCTCCCTAAACACCTGGAAATTTCCAAGGTCACAACAGCATTCCATTCTACAGAAGAGATTGCCAACACTCTCTCGCTGAAGCCCTAGTAATGAGTAGCCCACTTTGAAGCCAATTACATATCCATCTTAACCTTGCTCTCCATTCTTGTCAAATTTGGCAGATGATACAATAGGTGAACAAGCAACAACCAACCACCAGTTTCTAGCCATTAGCCAAAGTGAAAATTACCCTGAGATGCTACAATTGACATCTTCTGTGACTAGGACAAAGGTAAACCTTTTCTCTTTATCCTTCTCAACTTGTCTGCAGTTTTTGACATGGGTGACTACATTATCCTCCTCCAAATCCTCTCCACTGTCATCCAACTGGTTGGGACTGCTCTTGCCTGGTTCCATTCTTATCCAATCACACAATCACTAGCAATGGCTTCTCTTCTAGCTCCTGCACCGTTACCACTTGTGTCCCAAAATAATCACTCCTTTTCTCATCGACATGTTGTCTCTCTGCAGCATCAACCCAAGACACAGTTTTACTTTTCACATGTCTGCTAAGAATACCCAGCTCAATCTCACAACCACCTCTTTTGACTCCTCTGACAATTACTAAATTGTCAGACCGCTTATCCAACAACAGACGGACGGATGAACAGATATTATCTCCAATTAAATATGGAGAAGACAGAAGCTATTGTTTTCGGTTGCTGCTCCAAATTTCATTCCCAGCTATTCACACCATCCATCTCTCTGGTAACAGTTTGAAATTTAGCCAGTATGTTTACACTTGACCCTGAGTTGAACTCCTGACCTTATATTCACATCTTCAATAAGACCACTTAAATCCACCTTCATAACATCGTCCCAACATCCCTATCTCAGTTCATTTGCTGCTGAAAGCCTCATCATGAATTTGCTATCTTAACTATTCTTATGCACTCCTGGCTAGTCTCCCACATTCTACCCTCTATGAACTTGAGGTCATCCAAAGCTCTGTTGCCTATGGTTTAATTTGTACCAAGTCCTGTTCTCCCATCACACCCATGTTCACTGATCTACACTGACTCTTGGTCAAACAATGTCCTGGTTTTAAAATTCTTATCCTTGTTCTCAAACCTTCTGTGGCTTCACCCATCCCCCAACTCTGTAATGTGGTTCAGCCCCATAACTCTCCAAAACATTAGCACTTCTCCAATTCTACCCACTTTAGCATCACTGATTTGAATTGACCCATCACTGATGACCATACTTTCAGGTGCCTAGTCTTAACTCTGGAATTCCCTTCCTAAGCTTCTCTATCTCATTTCTCTCCAAAATACTCCTTAAAAGAAATCTATCCTTTTGACAAGTTTTTGGTCATGTCCTAATATCTCCTTCTGTGGCAGATAAAAGTGTCATACAGTGTCATTCTATGTGTTATCATGCTCCTGTGAAGCATCTTGGAACATTTTATTACATCAAAGACATCATATAAATGCCTCTGATGTAATAAAATGTGTGTGTGTGTGGGGGAGGGGGTGGTGACACTGTGGCACTATGGTTAGCACTGCTGCCTCACAGCAACAGGGACCTGGGTTCAATTCCTGGCTTGGGTCACTGTTTGTGCATTCTTCCTGTATCTGCGTAGGTTTCCTCAAGGTGCTCCAGTTTCCTCCCACAGTCTGAAAGCCATGCTAGTTAGGTGCACTGCCTGTGCTAAATTCTCTCTCAGTGTACCTGAACAGATGCCGGAATGTGACGACTAGGGGATTTTCACAATAACTTAATTGCAGTGTTAATGTAAGTCCACTTGTGACACCAATAAATAAACTTAAAATCATCTACTACAAATCTGTCAACAAGGGAGGTGCAACAAGGAGCACTTGGACAAATGAAGGAATGTGTAGAAACCCGTGAAATTAAAAACATGGCCAACTATCATAAAGTCTAGACCGAGTGTGATATAGAACAAGAAGAAATTGGGTTAATATTTCAACAGTGAATGGAAGTCAGAGCAGGGTGAAGTGCTGAGATACAAATAGCTGAAACTGATAATTACATAGTAGGGAATCTACTAAATAATTACTTTCTACCATGTTTTTTCTAAGGAAGGCACGAGTAACATGTCCTCCCTACTTAGGGATACCCCAAATTAACCACCCACATAATTTAGGAGAGAAATAAATGATTACAACTTTCAGGCTACAGCAGTAAAAGACTTCCAGTAATTATCAGTGATTGTACTAATTCATCATAATCAAAGCTAATCTGAATTTTGACAGGTCACAATGATTTTGGTTTTATCCACAACTTAAGAAATAAACAGTTAAAATGAAATATACAATTACTCCAAGGCAGAGCTGAAATATTTATAGAATAAAGGTAGTTTGAAGCATTCATTTACATAAGACCATACAGAAGGTCAACTTGTAACTTATTTTCCACATTCCCTGCTATTATGTGATAACA
Source organism: Sphyrna mokarran (assembly GCA_024679065.1). Lineage (NCBI taxonomy): Eukaryota > Metazoa > Chordata > Chondrichthyes > Carcharhiniformes > Carcharhinidae > Sphyrna > Sphyrna mokarran. Next base: position 48,905,591 of record JAGIQG010000011.1, on the reverse strand, counting down.
CTGTTCCATGACATATAGGGAGGATCTACTTACTGGTCTTCTGGCAAATCAAATCAGTATTTTTTTAAGAAGCGAAGTCTAGATTACTTATTAAGATACAATAATTGACACACATCTAACAGGTGCAGTCTGAAGGAAGTATCTTGGTGTTTGAGCTAAAAAGTATCTATCGCTCAAGCAGAAAATTATGTGACTTACTGGGATGTTGGTCAATCTGGTTGCTGATATATCAGACAGTGGGTGGAATTCTCTCTAAAAAAATTCTAAGTGTCATCACAAGGAATGGAATGGAGTGGTCTGTGCTCATCGCTCAGATGCACACAGCACTGCAATCTTCGTACATTCAACCACATTTTTGGAGAATTGGGAACTTAGTACTGGGGTGGGGGGAAAACGGGGCCTAAAGACGCCAGTAATCCCAGCTTCAGAGCATTCAAGCAACATTTCACAATGGCGCCTTGATCTTAGAATGAAATGGGAGGCCCCTCCCTCCACCAATGGATGTCAAGAATGCTCTCTTTCGTAGGCAGCATGTTATCCCACTCCAACACAAGTCGTTGTCATTGGTTCCTCTCAATGGAACCCTTACCCAACTCCCATGTCCCTCATCAAGCCCCAATATGCCACCATCAAAACCAACTTCACAATCCACCTCTGCATCACTCCCCCCCACCCCTCCATAGCCTCTTCGTCATAGCCCCCACTTAGGTTTCACCCCCTCAGCAGTGCTGCTGGCACACAGCTACTATCCACCTACCCCCCACCCCCCACATAGCCTCCCTGTCATGGCCCCCACTCAGGTTCCACCCCCTTAACAGTGCTGCCACTGTCCAACTAGCACCGGCAGAATGCCGGCTGGCCCCACCAGGTGGGCACTGCCCAATGGGCATCACCCAGCCATGCCCAAGAGCTTCAGCAGTCTCCAAAGCCCTTACTGCGACCATCTCCACTAGTAGAGATCAGCAGTGATTCTCATCATTATCGCCCCATTTCCGAAGGCCAGTGAACATTGTGCTAGGATTTGAGTGATTGCAGACTAATCTTCTCACAAATTGAACAGGACATTTGTCCACCATTTGTGGTCTGCAGTTCCACACTTCTGCCCCACGAGCTCTCTCTTTGGAACCAGCCTTTCGACCACTAAAAAATAATTGTGCCTTATACTTTTGACTACTACTAAAGAATTTTCAACATGAGGAAATGTACTTTAGTGGTCACTGGGACACAACTGGAAATTATTTTAGCAAAAGCTCAGGAAAACAAACTCAAAAGGTATCTAAAGCTCAGATAGATAGCAGCAGTGGGATTGGACTGCAGTTCAAGGCACATCATAAAACTAACGCAATATGGACATTCTGGATGGGATTTTCAGTCATGGAGATGCCACAAACCTCCAGAGTTGTTCAGAGACCCGGGTAAGGAAGTCCTCCACCCATTTCTGACAAATCCCATATTTGTTGGTTGGGGAAACCACGTGGGACAGGATTTATGACTCACTACTAGTTCAAACAAACCATATTTGCACTGTAGCTAGGTGTGTAACATGCACTGTGGAAGTTACAAATTTTTAAAGTAACAGTAAATATTTCCGAAGGGCAAATAAGACCAGAATAATTTAAATCCCCAGCCCTTTCGAAATTAAAAAAGCCTGACAATATCAGTGGGAGTGAAAACCTCAGAAGTGTGAAGTTCTTTAAATTCCCAGCCTAATCATTATGGTTTCCACAACATATCACTATCTCAATAGGGGGTCCTAAACTTACAGTTTAACTAACTGTAAGGAGGTTATTAAAAGATGGAGTTACGAAAGAAGCCTGCTTTCATAATGGATCAAGTTATTGCGGGTGTTTAAATGTTTAGAATAGGTTTGTATATTTCCATGAATGTATACATTACACATTTATACCTTTACCTTCTTTAATCTCAACATGATTCCTGATGTCTGCCCATGTTGAATACAAGGTGAGTTGGGATGCAAAATGTATGGACAAGAGTTGGCATGGATCTATAAGGGGCAATGGGAGTGGGTGCAGAAGGCATGAGTTGGCATGGATGGAGTGAGGGGAGTGGCTGGGGAGGGCTAGAGGACTTACTATTTAAGAAAGCAACTGGGATGAAATCAAGTCTCAGTTCGTCAAGGTAGCCTGCCTTTTAATCAGCCTGCCTCGATACTCATCAGCCCCGGTGGTCATCTCCAACCTGTCAGTGAGATGCACTCAACTCCAACCCTCCCTAAAGTTAAGATGCTGCCACCTGGACAGATACACTGAGGTGGGAAATTCTCTGACTTGCACTACCCAACTTGAGAGCAAAAATCCAGACTTAAGTAATGGGTATCAAATTATAAATATTAGTCTTATAATGATGAACTCTCCATATTTTGAGATGAGTTAGATGCTAGGCAATCTTTTTCCCTCGAGAGCACTGAGTTTCTGGAATACATTACAGCTTGTGTGGTGAGTGCTGACTTTCTGCACATTTCCAAAAGGGAGTTGAGCCAGTCTTGACTGCACAGAGATCACGTCATATCAAAGATAACAGTTATAACACACATAGTCAATGAGATCTCCTGGACTTTTTTCAATTGCCTGAGGCAGTCAGAGAAGAATGTTCCAGAATTACCCCTCCCTGTTGGCCCCGTATTTTTCTGCTTTTCGATTCTCCTAAGTGATTACATAGCTGCGGGGTTAAGGAGGGGCAGGATGTATCTAGTCATAATGCTCCAGGCACAGTGAACCAGCTGGTTTTCTTCCTATCATTATTTTCATGTTTGTAAGTCAACACACTCCTCCATACCCTCCAAGCACATGAAGCAATCTTTCAGAATTTGGACGTTGAAACTAAGGCATATATAGATTGGGTCAAAGTTCTGCATAGGATTTTTAAACTCTTAGTGGAGTCTGAGATTGGATAAACATCAAAGACTTCATAATGAGTACACCATGACTTGGGAGCTTTAATTGGACCTGGCATTCAAAGGCTTTGAGGAGATTATGCTGCTTATATTTATATAGCAGCTTTAACAGTAAAAATCCTATGTTGCATCGAAGGAGAATTCTTAGGATAAATCCCCTTTACTACATTTAATTATTGCTTAAATGCTACCATTGTTTTCGCCTCCATTGATGTATCTGTAGCATCATTCCAAACCACTGGTCATCATTAGAACAAGTTCTTTCTCATAACTCAATATTTAAAATTCACTGACGTGAACTGACCTGCTCTTGACACCCTCTTGTAATTTAATCATAAGCAGTTGCAGATATATTTTTTCACTTCCCATAACTATCCCGCATACCTCTATTATTTCATCTTTCAGGTGCCTACTTTCCAGGCTGAAAAGCTGGTGTCTCTCGTAATTCAGAATCCAACAACAGAAATCAGCTTTATGACTCTTGCCTGCAACAACTGCATGCTATTCTTTGTGGTGACTAGAACCAGACTGAGTTTGCAACTTGTAGTCTTCTCTAATTTACATTCTACTATTTTAATAACATACTTTAACACTGACTGCAATAAATTGATCCAAAGTGTGCAGCAAAGTAAGTTTGCAATTTAACATCTAGGTGAAGTGAACTTTGAGTGTTAGTGAAATCATCGCATAGTTTACTTAAGGTATGCTCACATAGTGGTTGGACATGGGTATTTCTTTCCATAATCCATTGTTACAAATGACACTTAGTAAGTGTGCTGCTGATTCCATTATGAAGTCTACCATATGAAGTCTCTCCCTTGCTTAGGAGTTCACTTACATAGAATATCCCAACACTTCCTTCAATATTGAATTGCAAATTCATTTGAGACATAGTTTTACCAAAAGAAAATTATCAAAATATTATACGCACAGTAAAAAGGCGCACACGCACACACAGTGAAAGCGCAAGATAATATAAAGGATGTAGTGAGCATTGCAACAAAACTGCATCTTATTTGACTATAAAGTATAATTGAGCACCTATGTTAGATGTATGTTTGTTAAATTTGAAGTTGAAAACCCAATTTTTGAAGTTTTGGAATTACATGCTAACATTATGATCCAATGAGACACAGAGGCATTTTTTTCCAGACACATTGCCTTGCGTAGTTCCCACAGAATAGAAAATAGCATTTTCTCGCTGTCTCTACAGAAATTGTGCTTTTTTAAAAAATAAATAGCACATTCGGGATACACAATTGCTCCTTTTGTGACTTAACAACATTCAATCTTTGTCCCATAAAATGGTTCACTGTTTCCAATAAATGAGACACAAACTTAAGGGAACTTTAAATGACTCAATAATAGGTCGCACATTGTCAAATTATATTATGAGTCATGTAGTGTTTGCTTCGATTATTCCAGAATTCCATCATACCCGGAGTTTCAGATTGTTCAAGCAAACTTCTTAAAAGAAATAATGGGAACACAGCAGTTTCACTTTTAATTGAAGGGTGAACCACCACAGTCTGAATAAGTAGCCAGTATCAGGATCACAGAATCATAAGGCGTTTATGGCACAAGCTTTGCCTAGTGTGCCTGTGCCAGTCAAAAATGAACAACTCAGACTAATCCCACTTTCCGGCATTTGGTCTATAGCTCTGCAGCTAACAGCACGTGAGGTACATATCCAATCACCTTTGAAATGAGCTGAGAGTTTCTGCCTTCAAGAAGTTGAGTTTCAGACCCCCCAAATTCCACTCAACGGGCGACGCAACAATTTTAGTCAGGCAACTGAGGTTCTCCTGCTTAAATATGAGGGCCAAATTGATGGGTCCAGTCAGGAAGCTCCATGTTGTGTACTTAAACAGGTGTGTCAATTCCTCTGGCACTCTGGACGTAGACTGCTCTCTGACAGCACTCCGTACAGTGTTGTTCATTTTTGTAAATAAAGGAATTTTGGTGAAAGGACTCCCGCCTCCGAGGACTTATTACAGGCGGGATTTTACGGCTTCGCCCAAGCCAGACTGGAAATTCCCGCCAAGATCTACGGACATTTCCGTTGTCCACCCCTCACCTCCTCTGATTCTGTGGCGGGCAGGACGTTAGAATTCCAGCAAATGTCTCTAAAGTTTCCCCACTATGTTAGGTTGATTGGCCTGCAATTGCTGGGTCTATCCCTCTCCCACTTTTTTGATCAGGACTTAAACACTTACAATCCTCCAGCACTCCTGCCCCCGTGCACGGATTGCAGCCCACAATTTTCCCACATATTTAATTTAGCAACCTAGGATGCATCCCATCAGGTCCAGATCATTGTTTACTTACGAATACCGTCAAACCTTCTGGTACTTTTATCCAATACAATTTCTCTATGATCTTGTTTACTGTGACACAGGCAGCATCTTCTACAGTGAAAACAATTTCGAAGTACAAATTTATTCTGTCAACCATGCCCTCTACTTCTATAAGGAGAATATCCTTTTTGGTCAATTAATTGGCCCCATTCTTCATCTGATTTACTTTTTACTATTTAATTATATTCATCAACAGTAATTGGATTCTCTGCTAATCCATTCTTATCCATGACCTTACTTTCCAGTTCTTGCCGGTACTTACAGTAATTCAACTTGATGTTCTACTGAATTATGAACCTGGCATTTACCATAAACTTCCATTTTCTTTTTCATGTTAATATCTATCCTTAATTATTCAGAGGGTTTTGCCTTTGGCTGCTCTTCCTTTTCTCATTGTGGGAATGTGACTTAGTTTGGGTCCAAACTATCTCCTATTTAAAAGCCTCCTCATGATTCCAGTCCAACAGGGACAGAATCTTCTTCAACTCGCTAAAATTAGCTCTCTTCCTGTTGAACATTTTCACATTTGGTTTTTCCTTATCCTTTTCAGCTGCTCAAAAACATAATGGCATTACGATCATTATAACAGTTTTCCAAATCCTTTCTAACTGGAACATGCTCCACTTCATTGCCAAGAACAAGATCTACCACTGATTCCTTCCTCATTAAGGTCAAAACACTGGAGTAACAAAGTTCTCGTGTACACATATCAAGGATTTCTCCCCTTTGTCCTTGAACTTTCATTCCAGACTCTGTCAAGACAAATGAAGTCCCTCATTACTGCCACTCTTTAGTTCCTGCTAACTTATCCCTTTAACTCCTTCCCACTACTTGATGGCGGAACATTGTCATGGTGGTTAGTATTGTTGGCTCATTGCGCCAGGACCTGGGTTCAATTCCCAGCTTGAGTCACTGTCTGTGTGGAATCTGCACGTTCTCCCTGTGCCTGCCTGGGTCTCCTCCGGGTCCTCCAGTTTCTTCCCGCAGTCCGAAAGACGTGCTGGTTAGGTGCACTGGCAATGCTAAATTCTCCCTCAGTGTACCCAAACAGGCATCAGAGTGTGGTGGCAAGGGGATTTTCATAGTAACATCATTGCTGTGTTAATGTAAGCCTACTAGTGACACTAATAAATAAACTTTAAATATACCTCTGCCACATAATAGCTTCTCCATCATTCCTTAATTCTAACCAAATAAATTTAATGAACTCTGAGGGATTAAGATTGGTTTGGAGGCAATGTATCTAAATGCCTTGAGTGTGGTCAATAAAGTTGGTCAACGGTTGAGACTATGATTACAGCGGCAATAAGAAACCTCTAAACTTCAGTATCCATCATCAATCATACCTTCCTCTCCTCTCTTTCCCCATTTCCCCGTCATTCCTAAATAAGTGTCCATTCCTCCTTTGTTCAACCTAGGAGGGGCAGTCCCCTATTGAAACTAGACTTGTAGGGAGAAATTTTCCTGTAAACAAAGGCAACTTCGTAGTAGGCAGGGGATGGACTATGCAAAGGTCCATTGACCTTCGGTGGGATTTTCCAGTTCTGGGGTAAGTGCATCCAGAAAATCCCACCCATAGTCTCATTTTGCTACTTCTGCCTGCAACTCTCCAACTTTATTTTGCACTCTTCAGGCATTTTGGCACATGCACTCCGAACCCAACTCAGTCGGCTGTGCATGTTCCCCATTGTAGGGAAGCTCTTATTTCTATGCTGCTTTTTATTCGAACACAGTTTCTCTCTCCCAGGTCCCTAGTAAAGAGAGACTACGTGAACTAATACATGATTTACCTGCTGCCCTGCCTGATCCCCTTCAAATGAATTCAAACCTTCCCTTACAACACCACACTGCTGGTGTGATAGTCAAGTGACAAGTCATGAGATAGTCTCATAAACCAAAAATCATTGGTTCGACTCAATGCCTGCATTTCTTCTTTTGGATGGCACGATGGTACAATGGATAGCACTGCTGCTTCTCAGCACCAGTGTTCAATTCGCAACTGTGTTTGTGGAGTTCACATGTTTTCCCCCATCTGCATTTTCTCCAGGTGCTCTGGTTTCCTCCACAATCTAATGATGTGCGGATTAGCGTGATTAGCCATGGTAAGTTGTTCCATAGTGTCAGGAGGACTAGCTGGGATAAATTCATGGGGTTATGGGAATAGGGCCTGGGTGCGATTGTGGTCGGTGCAGACTTGATGGGTCAAATGGTCTCTTTCTGCACTGTAGGATTCTATGATTTTACATCATATTCCTACAAGGACAATGATTCCAGGCTGGCTGAGGTCAACCCACCTCTATATAGGGTTGTGCTTTCCCAGTGCTGGTTCCAATCCTCAAGAATCTGTAGTCCTTTTCCCTACACTATTTTCCAGCTTCAGGTTAACGCACATTATCTTGTTACTCGTACACTCTCAGAAGTAGCAAGATGTGACACTGGGAATAATTGGGAGATTACTACATTTAAGGTCCTTCTTTAACTTAGTCCCTAAAAATCAGTAGCCTTTTGTTATATTTATCATTGATTCCAAATACGGATCGTAACTTCTGGCAGCTAGTTATACCCCTGATAATGTTCTGCACCTGCTCAATGATTAAGAGTTAATGTTAACTGGAAAATGAAAGCGATGCATAATGTGCATTGGTCTAGAAACAGCAGGCAAATTGAACGTATGGTTCTTGAATCCGTGACAATAATTGAAAGGACTGACTTTTCTCACAAGTTTCTCTCTATAAAATGTTACTCTTGGCTGAGAATTACACTTCAGATGTTATGCCTTTGCATGAGTCAACAATTTTGCTTTCATTGCACTAACTAGCTTAATTATCTGCAGCTGAAGGAAAAGGGTCAGTCTTGACGTTGGAAAAGTTCACATCGTGTTCAATGAGACAGAGCCGACACCGCAGTCAAGTTCTCACATTTTCAAAGTTGTTTTGCTGGGATTGTTCGTCCCACCTCACGAGATTTAGGAGGTTGGGCGACAAAACTCCTTATTTGATCGACAAACACAAATGCAAGTAATCCATTTCCCTCCCTGCGCTAAATCACTTTGCAGATCTCCAGTGGTATCTGCCACGGTTCTCTCCTTAAAAGATAACATTCATGGCCCGTAACCTGTACTCATGTTACAGCACTTCAAGCAATATAAGCAGTGAGGGAGATACGGAGGATGGTAAATTATACTGTGTATGAATTAAGTGTTTAGACAGCAGGAACGCAAGCTCAGGAATTTGAGTCATTGTTTTCCATTTTCCCTAAATTCTCAAAACATGCAATTAACTGGGAAGTTATTGACTTGCAGAATTACCAGGCACTCACAGCTTTTTGTTCATCCTTAGTGCTTTCCTACAACCAACTGGGAGAAATGGCTGCAACAATACAGATTGCTCTATCTAACAAAGCAGCTATGGTGGTCCTCTAGGAGAGAGCAGTCCATTTGTGAGAGAAAGGTTGAACCTTCATGGGGATCAGCACAAGGGTAGCCTGGATGGAGATGGTTTACAGAACCTGGAAGTAGGATGAGGAAGAATTTTCAACTTCAGGAAGTGATTGCTTAAATATTACAATGTTACCAAACATTATAACTAACAGAATTTCATTGCAAGCTTAGCAGAGAATCACATAAGGAGAATGTACAGCACTCATGGATTTTCCAAGCACATCAGGATGTCCATATTGTTACATAAAAGGTTGTATTTCTGTCATGTCATTGCATTTGTCTTATAGACCATTATATCTAGCAAACAACAAGAATCCTGCAGACCTGCATGTACAGATTCTGGGCATTGTGGCCACTCGCATCTTCTCAAATTCCTCACTCCAGCTTTGCCCCTTTTGAATTTACCTGAAGGATAGGGAGCCATACATAAAAGTTGGATCTACATCATTTATTAGCTATTGGATCCCTAGAAGGAGAGGTTATTAGAGACAAAGGGATTGAGAAGAGGAGCCTTTCTTTCAAGCTCATGGTCAATAATGTATTTTGTTTCTCATCCCTTATCTCCTCTATGTGCAGACAAACACTTTGACAATATAGCATATTCTCTTGTCATATAGGCTGTTTCCAAATGTGTCTTCCTGCCAATATCGTAAAACATGCTCTTTGATCTTCCAGATGCCCAAAAGGAAATGGTGACAGACCAGCTAACAACAGTCTCCATCATACACTCCTAAGAGTTCATGAAAGTCAATTAGTAAGCTGTAGGAGAAATGGAAAATCATAAAGCAGGGCGGAGGCATGGGAAGGTGGGATTAAAAGAGCATCATCTGAAAGGCCCAATACTTGGGTCTTTCATGTGCTGAGCCCAATGATTGCAACTTCATGCTGTGAGGTCTCAAATAAAATTTTACACTTCAGCATCAGCAGTTATTTCGCTCATGTAACAATTCTCAGCAGAATTTGATAATGTTGTCCTTCAAGCAAGCATGGTTGTTCTGCATTAGAGGCCTCCTCCACCTTCCACATTCAAATTCAGACATAAATAGTGATAATTAAAATGACTATGAATAATTGGTGTTTGTGATTTCCTATTTTCACCATAGTTCTGCAATACAACAAATGGTATGGAGAAAAATTCAGCGTTGTTTACTCTATCCCAAAAAGACCTTTATAAAGACAATCCACTCCTCAAAAAGTAGACTGGTAATATCAGTTGCAAACTAGATACAAATGGAAATCCCTGTACATCCTATTGTTTCTGTTTTCTTATTATTCTCTCCAATATATCATTGCCTATTTTTAATACAGAATCGCTTCACAACACACAAAGGAGTGAAGTTGCTTATGCATTCAGACGCAGGGGCACAATTAGTCTGAGCAGGAGAAACAGAAAGAAACAAAAGATCCATAAAACTCAGGCACAAGTGTGTTACATGCACAATTAGTAATACCAACATATGCTTGTGTATTAATCCTTGCCATCAAATACAACTCAGTACATTATGATAATGCCTCTGCAGGTTGTAGAATCATAAATGCAAATTTCCAAAAATTACATTAGTTCAAAATGGATGCAAATTTGAGCCCAGAATTGTAGCACAACGGGGAGTAAAATAATGTGATTTTTTTGAAACTTGTTTTAAATTTATTTCTGAGCATTAACTGCTAATTTTTTAAATACATTTTTGTAGCAACTGTATATGTCACGCTTCTGCAAATGGATAGTTTTAAACACTTTGTGCCTAATATGCGTCAATGACAATAAGATGGCCTGAATCCTTAGTTTCCATACTTGAAAGATGACAAGTTTGCTACTTATATTGGCTCCCAGTTGTTTGCTAAGCACACCCATTACGTAAACACATCCATTTTTTATATTCTGGCATCGAGTAATGAGATTGTTTATTTACACTCAATGATCTTGCTAATAGTAAAATGGGCGTGCGAATGGGTGTAATTTCAAGTGTATAAACTTCCAATTTCAGCCTCGTAGGAAAATTTCATCCCAAACACTGTTGACCAATCCAACTGAAAAGTCATAAACAACATGGAAAAGAACCTGGAAATCCTTAAAGAAAATTATAGGAGTCACCTTGAAGTTATTAAGGATAAAAAGGTGATCCAAGTTTTCAAAAAGAAATTAGGTTTGTAAAGACATATGGAGACAATGTTGTGATAGAACAAGTTCATTTAGTGGTGCTTCCCTAAGCAATTAATTGAGTTGCCTCTCAACCAATGTTTCTCTAAATTCCTAAAATTTTTGTTACTTCATGATCTGCTCATATGTTCTTCAAGAGTCTGTAGTTTCAGTGGAAAACCTGAACAAATTCTGGACAAGTGTAATAACCAACCTATAAATTAATAATGAACTTCACACACAATTACAAAAAAAAGTAAAAGTAAACTAAGATTAGGCAGCCATTATATCAAGGTATTTGTCTAGCTGAACAAGTTGGATCGTGCCTAACTTAGAAAAATGTGGTCATGAATCGTAGAGGTTTACAGCATGGAAACAGGCTCTTTGGCCTAACTTACCCATGCTGCTCAGTTTTTAAACCATTAAACTAGTCCCAATTGCCTGCATTTGGCCCTTATTCCTCTGTACCCATCTAAGCTACGTAACTATCTAAATACTTTTTAAAAGACAAAATTGTATCTGCCTCTACTCTGCCTCTGGCAGCTTGTTCCAGACACTCACCACCCTCTGTGTAAAAAAATTACCCTCTGGACCCTTTTGTAACTCTCCCCTCTCACCTTAAACCTACGCCCTTTAGCATTAGTCACCCGTACCTTTGGGAAACGATGGGAGGACGGGGGCAGGAGTAGTGATCGGTCTAGGTAGTTGGGTGGGTGGGTGAGGAAGGCAGTGATGTGTGTGGGTAATGGGGTGGGATGGATAAGGGGCACACACACACAAACATACATCACTGCCCCCGCCTTATCCACCCCCCACTACCCGAGTAGTGGGGTGCCATCCATGCCTCCCTTTTCCCTGACCGATCGCCCACAGAGTGACAGCAAACCCCACTGCCCCTCCATCAGAAATCCATCTGACCTGCTTCCCTCCTCTCTCCCCACCAAGACAACAACTGGGCCTCACTCCTGCTCCCCTCCAAAAGAACATCTGACCCACCTCCTCCCTCCCAATCAGACAACGATCTGATCTCACTCCTCTCCTCTCCTCTCCAACCAGAGAATGATCTGACCTGCCTCCACCCCCACCCCCATCACTGAGTCAGAGAGCCCTTGTAAACACTGAACGCACTTCTTCAGAGCCTGGAGCACTCGACTCAGACTTTTATTCAGTAGGTCCCTAAAAGCATGGTTCCAGATTGGTAAACGTGGTGGTAAAGGGTGAAATGCTGATAGATTTGGGCGGTAGTTCATTAATTCAATTTAAATGCATGTAAATGCCTTTAAATCATTATTGTGCCTGATTTGGGCGCGGATCTCCGCCATTCAGAGGTCTCGGTAAAGTGGCGATCTGCGCAGACTCGGGTGCAAATCACGATAAAGGCATCACACTCGACTTTACCACGATTTCGCACCCGAAAACGGGTGAAAATTGTTGGTAAAATCGGACCCAGTATTCTAAGCGTGGCCTTTCCAATGTCTTGTATAATTTCAACAAGACATCCCATCTCCTGTATTCAATGTTCTGACCAATAAAACCAAGCATGCCGAATGTCTTCTTCACCACCCTATCCACCTGGGACTTCACTTTCAAGAAGCTATGAACTTATACCCCTAGATTCCTCCCGATGTTCTACTATTAACTGAGTAAGTTCTGCCCTGGTTCGATCTACTAAAATGCATCACTTTGCATTCATCTGTCATTCATCAGCCCACTGGTCCAATTGATCAATATCCCGTTGCAATCCAAGATAACCACTATGCCACCAATCTTGACATCGTCTGCAAACTTACTAACTATGCCTTCTAAATTCCCATCCAAATCATCACTAAGCACAGATTCAAGATAAATCCTAAAATGTAGGTACGCACAAATACTCACATACCATCTACATGGTGCCACACAGTTCAGTCTAGAGTCATAGCATTTCCCTTCTAGGACTGAGATTTTCAATACAACACTAAGCACATCAAAGGACAGGATAGAATTTGAAGTATGGCGAACAGTTGGCGCTTGCCATTCAGAATAACACATTATCACTGACTCAGAAGCCCACTGCCATTTAATGCCCACTTGAATGTTGACTGGCAGTGGACATGATCTACGGCCACCTTTGGAAGGAAGTCCAGAGTGTGGTGACTAGGGGATTTTCACAATAACTTCACTGCAGTGTTAACATAAACTTGTGACATTAATAAAAATTGTCCTGACAGCCTGACTAGACATAGCATTTCAGTGGCCAGAAACGGTACTGCAGTACTTTGCTTGGTACTAAGAGTGTGTTACGATTGTGGGGCTACACTAAAATTTTACTTATGTTGGGTCATCAGCATTCTATTCTAATGACACAAATAAATTGTTGTCACTTGAACAATTGTTAACTACAACATATATTATAGCAAATTATGTTATGTCATGTGTTTAACAAAAAATGAGTTCACTTCAAGATAAATGAGGAGAAAATAGACTTCCATGCCTGGTGAAAACCAGGTAAGAGAATTCAAAACGGAATGGGGCACTCAACCAATCTTTTTGCGAAAGTTTAGATCTCGGATAACAAATACGTCTGACAGAAACTGGAAGAGCTGTCTCTGAATCTGCAGAAAAGGCTCTGAAGATACCACTGGGGCTTGACAAAAATAATTGCAGTGGTTCCACCCTCGATCAAAATGCTGAGAACAAGTTTTTTTTTAAAGAAAATTGCTGTTTTTTGTTGGACCACAAGTACCAGAAGTGCTCCTCCAGCTTCACAAGTATCATACAATGCAGGAGGCCATTCAACCCATTGACCACAATCCCACCCAGGCCCTATCCCAATTACCCCATAACCCCATGCATTTACCCTAGCTAGTCCCCTTGATACTAAGAGGCAATTTAACATGGCCAATCCACCTAACCCGCACACCTTTGTACTGTGGGAGGAAACTGGAGTACCCACAGGAAACCCACGCAGACGTGCAGAGAACGTACAAACGTCACATAGACAATGATACAAGTGGGAGATTGAACCTGGGTCCCTAGTGCTGAGAGGCAGCTGTGCTAACCAATGTGCCACCCAAATCTCTTCCACTGCATCAGTAGGTTTCCCTCTGATGATCTTAACGTACTGAAGACCCTTCTTGTAGATGCCAAGCAGTGGTTTTGAAGTCATACTCATCTAAAGACCAAGCAGCAGCTTCTCACTGACTTCTCTTTTGGTCAGAAAAGCAACATACTAATGCTATTAAAATCAACTGAATCTCCCTGGGGGCTGTGATCTGCTCTCAGGGTTGGGCACCAGCTATATCATGCCTCCTTCTACAAGAGGAAAAACTAGGTCTAACAGAGGTCTTCAAACTGAGAAAGGCGTGCTATATTGGGAAATTTTCAATCTTGAGTTACCCACATTGGTAGCAAAAATCTGGCCCTTATTCCCAACTGCAGCCTGGAACTGTTTCAAACTGGAAGGCCACTGATTGACTCTCAAGCTTTGAGAGCTCCATACACTGTCCTTAATTGGAAGACTGACCATTTTCAGGCCAATTAATGGGGCTCCTCTTTGAAAACCACAACCAGTGGCTGTTTTTCCCCTCCAGAGGTAAGTTCAGGGCCTGGAAATAATCTTGACCTCTGTTTCCTACAGCTAGGGAAAAATTCTATCCAAGGTTCTTGCAACATGTCCTCAGTAGGATGGCATGGTGGCACAGTGTTAGCACTGCTGCCTCACAGCACCAGAGACCTGGGTTCAATTCTGACCTCCAGTGATTCTCTGTGTGGAGTTTGCATGACCTGCCCATATGTGCATGGGCTTCCTCTAGGTAATCTGGTTTCCTCCCCCACTCCAAAAATGTGTGGATCAGATTGATTGACTATGCTAAATTATCGCTTAGTGTCACGGAGATTAGCAGGTAAATACATGGGGTTACAGGGATAAGACCTGGCTGGGCCAAATGGCCTCTTTCTGCACTGTAGGGATTCTATAACGTAACCCTGAAGATAGAATGAAAAGTTTAAAACAAAAGGATTTTGTTGAAATTAATTGAAAATCAGTCAACAGAAAAGAGCACAACTGCAAAATTAACAGCTTTTCAGCAGAGAAATCACATTATACATATATAATACCCATTTATTGAAATCCATGTATTCTCATTTCTCACTTCCTGTGCAATTCTCATAAACCACATACCTCCCAAAGTCACCTTTATCTTGAAACTCACAACTTGCCAAGTGACCTTCTTCATATCAAAGATTCATCCTGTGAAGTAATGGATTTGTGTTGTGCAGTACTAAAATCTAACCATTACTCTGCATTTCTGCCTCAACAAATGACCTAACATCACATTCTGACAAGATTTTATTTAAATAATCTTAATTATTATAAATAATATTGGAAAAACCTACAAAAGAGAAAAAATAGCCAAATTATTGATTGAAGTAGAGGATGCAAAAAGGGTATAAAATACACAACAATAAAATGGAGAAAAAATTTTATAATCCTTTAGCTCACTACATTGAGAAACCAAGTCTTTTTAATCAAATTAAATATAAAATTTCACATTAAAAACATTTGTTACAATTACACCTTATAAATGATAAATGTTTGATAGATCAGATACAAGATAGTCAGATCCATCTGGTTATTTTCAGTATCGATGAACCTCGTCCTCTATCAAATTGCTGGCCCTTGACCATTAGCTACTTTTGTTTCAGCCAACATAATTGGGAATTATCTGATGTATTAAATGTGTATTAAATCAGGCATATAGTTCTGCTGATTCAACTAATGCAGACGCTTGCAATTCTTAACAACCATATTGTTGAATTTGATACTAAGATAATACTGATTCACATTATAATAGAGTCATTGCTTTCTAACAAAGTAGATATCGCACAATCATGCCTACATCAGGGTCTTTTATTTGGCTAAGCCTAATGCATTCTTTCAGGCTACTCTCAAACAAATTGAAGGCAAAAGCAAGTGACGCATGCATTTTGACAGAATTGGTTCATTCCCCAGTCAATGCAAGTATGGTAAATCTAGAGACTTTCCTGCTGAAAGGGAAATACGGATTCATTTTTACTAGAAACTTGCAGCAAAATAGGATAACTGTTTTAAAGCGTATTAATTTGATTCTTTATCCATAAAAAAGTAACCAGATTTAGAACAGGGAAAAAATAATTGCCAGGACTGACGATCACAAGCTGACTATTAAATGCACATTGGCATAGTTGTTACACCCAGTCAAGTTATTGCTAACGAGGAGACAAACTGCGACTCAAACCATTCTAACTTAAAACAGTTACCGCAGAATGGCACCTTGCATATTTGTACACAAAGTCCAGAAATGCTCATATCACCCATTGCATCTTGTGCTGTGAAAATTAAAAACCTAAATCAACTAATTGAATTCTCCTTCCTATGCCAATGTGAAGAGTTTTCGAAAGGTCACTTCACACCACCACAGTGCCATTACTCCGTTCAAATCAATGGAAGCTTGAAAACAAAAGGTGAGGAACATGCACTGAATCACTATGGTTGTTTTCAGTTCATCATTCTCTAAAAGTTCCCCTTTGGCTCTATTAATGTTATTAATCTTCTTTTAAAAATGGACAATATTATACTTGTGCTTGCACTATGACTAAAACAGTTTAAAATATTTTGAATGCTCTAACATTTAGCTTTGCATTCAGACTTTGTAAAACAGCAGACATCGGGTTTGGATGAACTGTAACCAACCTGGTCGTTCCCATAACAAAACGGTGATGTTAATGTGCCATGGAATTACAGCTGGCTGATGGAGGTTACTCTAGGGTTAAGGCACTTAATCATACTGATGTCTCAGTTACTTTACATTTTTTTTTAAATCAACACCAAAAGGCGCTTTTCTGTGCAGCCTTACAGGTAATCCACATGCTCAATGATAAAGGAGAAAGATGACACTCCGCCACCATGCCCATGGATATTCTTTTCAGCTATTTATGTTTCTTGGCATCACTGCCAGAGATTTGTTTTGTGGCCAGCATGACAGCTCAGTACCTGCCCCCACAGAGGGTACCCAATGGTAGTGCTGCCCCCACCAACCTACCAAAGCAGTCTCAGCATTTGTTCCACTGCTGAACTGTTGTAAATCCATTGTTGTAAGTGGACTGAAGGGGGAGGCGAAAGGTTACATGGAAATGCATACTGGATCTAGGCAGAGAATGGATCTTCCTGCGGCTCTCAGTACACAGGTGTCAGAGCGGAAGAGAAGCTACTGGATAAACAGTCAGCTCACTACACTAATGGGAGGAGCAAGCAGCAGCTGGCTTACTGAATCTAGTACAAAATAAGCAGCAGACTTTAATAGCGACTTCCCCAATCGCAGTATAATGGTTCCATTCATAAACAAATCTTTTTAAGAGCAGAAACCATTTCCTTTTCTTCAAGAATACCAAGATAATAAAATATGATATTTCTTAATCAACAGGTCACAATGCAAATAGGTCCATTCCAGACTTTTGAAAAATAAACAGATTCCAAATGACTAGGATATCATTTTACTAATTACATTTGGTTACGAGGAGAGGTCAGTGAGCATCTCAATTAAAAAGTCCCTTTAAAAAGGTAGACTCAAACCTAGCTTAACCTTTCAAGTGCTAATATTTCCACACCAAAATTAAAACCAGTATTGGAAATGTATAGAAAAGGCTATATAATCAAAACAATTTATTTTCTGGTTGTCCAGATCACCAATCTGTGCTGATCTCTCCAGACTGATGCTACAGTTAAGAAAGCTCACCAATGCCTCTACTTTTCAAGAGGCTAAGGAAATTCAGCAGGTCAGCTTAGATTCTCACCAATTTGTAAGAGGCACCATAAAAAGCATTGCTTCTGGTTGTATCATAGTTTGGTATCTGTTCTGACCAAGACCACAACTAACTACAAAAGATTGTGAACATAGCCCAGTCCACTACACAAACCAGTCTCCTATCCATTGACTCTGTCTACATTTCCCGCTGCCTCAGCAAAGCAGCCAGCATAATCAAGGACCCCACGCACCTCAGACATTCTGTCTTCCACCTTCTTCTGTGGGGAAAAGATACAAAAATCTGAGATCACATATCAACCGACTCAAGAGTAGCTTCTTCCCTTTGCCATCAGACTTTTGATTGGGCTACTATATATTAAGCTAATCTTTCTTTACCAAGCTATGGCTGCAACACTGTATTCCTTTCCTGTTTCCCTATGCATACTGTGAATGGTATGCTTTGGCACACAAGAAACATTACTTTTCACTGCATCCCAATACATTTTTAGTTTTATTTTATTAATGTCACAAGTAGGCTTACATTAACGCTGCAATGAAGTAACTATGAAAATCCCCTAGTTACCACATTCTGGCGCCTGTTCAGGTACACAGAGAGAATTCAGGAGAGCCAATGCATCTAACCAGTTTGTCTTTCGGACTGTGGGAGGAAACCAGAACTCCCAGAGGAAACCCACACAGACATGGGAAGAATGTGCAGATACCACACAGGCAGTGACCCAAGCTGGGAATCGAATCTAGGCCCCTTGACGCTGTGAGGCAGCAGTGCTAACCACTTGTGCCACCATGCACGTAACAAATAAATCAAATCAAAGATCCTGAGGTCTCCCAAACTGCAAAATATTCAGGTTGATTTAAGCTACCTTTTGGAATATCTGTTGCAGCCTGTGTTATACCATTTTGCATGGAAGGTAATACCAATGGGCTACCTAGGGTATTGTATGCATAATCTTGAATTGCTGCACATGATGGAGATACAAGATGGACAGAGTGCAGTCTCTTTCTGATCTTTCAGATAAATGTAAAATCCAGACGCAAGATTGAAAACATTTGCAGGAACTTGATACTCTCACTTTGAACTACATTTAAGGTCAGTCGATAAATTTGGAAAATTAATACTCTAACCCACTTAAACACGGTCCATAATTTATTGGCTAACTTGATGTTATCATGAGATTAGTCCTATTAGTCAGTAAATCACAAAATTAAAAAAAGACTGATTTTGACATTTTCACAGTACTATACACATGATACCGAACAATTCAACTCTTCATTGACAGCAAGAGGTACAATCCATTAATTAAGCACTCAATTTAAAAATATTGATAAAACTATTTACAAAAGTAGCATATTTGACAGTTTGAAAGAACTATATTTGACAGTTCCCAATGCAACAACAACTAATAGAATTAAACCAACCTTCACTATTTTGCATCGACAAATGACTGCAGTTCTGTCGTTATAAATGCTTTACACAAACAGACTATAAAGAATTAAAAAAAACAACTGTGAGCATGTACCAGCTCTGTCCCGCAATTTGGTATGCTAAAAGTGAAAAATGAAAATGGAAAACACTAGATCTATTACATGCGATCACAACTCTTTCACACAGAACTTGGAATTGCAGGAAGCATGTACACAGGAAGCTATTTGGCCCATCATACAATATTGGCTCTTTTTTTCTGAAATCCAAAAATGACTGCAGTTCAACAAGTAGTTACTAGCCTGTACGGTTGTTGGGACATCGAGAGATAGTGAAAGCTGCCACATTCATACAAGTTTTTCTTTCTCTCAACCTTCCGCACTCTTTTTCCATTGCCCTGAAAATGTATCCTTTTGTGAACATATCGGGAAATTTTCTGCAGCTCTAAAGTCTCAGTAACCCACAACCTACCACACAAAGACCAGCAATAAGAAACATTCCCCAAAGCAAGCGTATCACTGTCACGTTCCAAAAATTGGTCCATTTATTTGTGCAGAATGGGGATTATGATTCATGCTGCAGCTTGCCTAGAGCATCATATTTCCCTGGTAAGAGCCAACAAATCCTTTCTTCAACTAAAATATTGCGTACAGTAATGGTATATCCACTCCTCCAACTCTGGTCCCTCATACATCCCAAGTTTCTCTTGTGACACCATAGACAGCCATGCAATTAGCTGGCTAAACTTCAAATTCTGGAATTCCCACCTTTTCTCTAAGTCACTCCTTAAAAGCATCTCTTTGACCAAACGTTTGGTCACCTGTCTTAATATCTCCTTCTGTGGTTTAGTTTCATTCTTTGTTTGATAATGTTGTCCCTTGGGATGTTTTACTATGTTAAAGGTGCTGTATGAGTGAATGTTGCTATTGTCCTGTGTCACAGACTATGGGTGGGATTCTCCGATCACATCTGCGGTTGGGCCGGTTGCAAGCGAGAACAGAAAATTTGGTGTGCCAGCCAAAACTCCATTCACTTTCAGAGGCACCAGATAACCCGAGCCAATGAACAAGGGTGGAAAATTTTGGCCTGTATCATTGGGTTTATTGGGACGAGAGGCTTTAACATTAATGGAATCTCCCAACTAAGCAGATAGTGCCATGCGGTTTAATATATTTTAATGCAAAACACTGCTTAGATCACAATTTGGTTCTGTGACAGCTTGGTGTGATACTGGCCTTGGGGGGATTGCAGTACAGATTTACCAGAATGATACAGGATTCCTTGGTTTAACTTATGAGAGGAATTACACAAACTAGGCTGCATTCCCTGGAAATCAGAAGGTTAAGGGGTGATTTGAGTGAAATGTCACATACAATTTTTAGGTGTTTCCTTTGACTTGCCCATGATCAAATATATTAGTATTTCTTTTCCTCAAAGTGACTCAGTTAATTTTAATAATCCAGCAGCAACCTTTTGTGTGTTAAAAGTGAAGGTCATTTTATTTCTCACTTCCATTGCCCCAGTGGTTAACAAACATAAGGGCTGCAACCTCACCTGCTACTCACACCACACTCCCACTGCAGCAAAGTGAGAATTTGGCGTCCAGCCAAATCTCCATTCACTGCAACAGAATGGGAAAATCCCGTTGGCTCGAACCGTGATAAGATTCCAGTCAGAGTCTCACCCACACAATCAAAACACACACAAAAATTAGATACAGATGAAGATAAAACTAAAAATGAAATGCAACTCCAGTCTCTAATTCAGTGCAGACCTGATGTTTCTCAGTCAAGTTGTTACTTTGGCTGAAGTGACGCTCTTGAAAATGCAAGGATTGCCCAGGGGTTGCAATGGCTCCTATGGTTAATTTCTCAGGTAATCTTGAAGATGGAGCAGGTTAAAGTAGAGAGAATCTCATGTTCTCTGTCAGAATAATGCGGCTCAGCACTTTGGCTCCTAGGTTCACTGCAGCAGTCAGATATTTTAGCTATCCCTAATTCCGTCTACAAAACATTTCAACATTTCTGCTATATCTTTTGGCAGGGAACCTTAATCATGCAACAGTACTGAGTCATGGTCCAAATATGATATTGTGGTAATTCAAACATCAGTGTTATCCTGAAGCTACCTGTGGTGTAAGGTGGCTGAAACCTTCTGTTTTGGACAAGGCAAATCAGTATTTTTAAAGGGAACGATCAGCTTCATTTACCCCCTTGACCAAAACTAAGCGAGTCATAACCAAATCAAAGGTTAAATTTGTCCTCGAGAGACAAAACAAGTTGATCCACAAAACCATCTGGTAGTCCATAGATCTACAGTGCAGAATGGGGCTGTTCAGCCCATTGTGTGCATGCCAGCCAGAAAGAAGGAAGAAGAAATCAGCTGCTAATTTAGTTCCATTTCAGTTTAGTCAGCCCAAAGGAAAGATATTCTCGAAGGTTTTCAAAAAACAAAAATTATTTTATGGAATATGGGCATTGCTGGCTACACCAGCATCTATTGCCCACCCTTGTTGCCTTGACAAGACGGTGGTGAGCTGCTTCTTGAACTGCTGCAGTCCCCGAAATGGAGGTGTCTGTGTGAAGTTTGCACATTCTCCTCGCTACTGCATGGGTTTTCCCTGGGTGCTCTAATTTCGTCCCAGAGTCTAAAGACATGCGGATTAAGTTGATCGGCCATGCTAAAATTGCCCTTTAATGTCCTGAGATGTATAGGTTAGAAAGATTAGCAGGTGGATATGGGGGTAAGGCCTGGGCAGGATTGTGGTCGGTGCAGACTTGACGGGCCAAATTACCTCTTTCTGCACTATAGCGTTTCTATGATTCTTTTCTATGAACAGGGAGGATTGATGAGTATTGCAGTTGACCTTGTGTATATAGGCTTTCAAAAAGCCTTTTAACAGAGCATCACACAATTGACTTGTTTGCAAAATTGAATCCCATTGAATTAAATGGAGAGTGACAGCATGGATAAAAAAGTTAACTGAGGGATAAAAAACAGACAGCAGCAATGATCAGAGAGGAGGGTAATGTTTCACTGAGGTGGCATTAGCCACATTTCTACTTTTGACATATAATACCTGGATTTCTGAACGTAGGATAATATGTCAAATTTTGTGGAGGATACAAAACTCAGAAATGTAATAAACAATATGGAGGATATTAAGGGACTTCAGGAGGACTTAGACTGGTGAAACAGGCAGATATACAACAGGTAAGATTTAATGCAGAGGAACAAAAAAAAACATTTGGGTAGGATGAATGAGGATGGGCAAATAAGTGGTACAATTTTAAAAGAATATGCAGGAGTAAAGAAGTCTAAGGTGTAAGTCCTTGAAGGTGACGTGGTTAGTTAATATTTTTTAAAAAGAAAGCAAATGGACTCCTCTTGTTTTGGTAGAAGAATAGAGTACAAAAAGCAACAGGGTTACACTAAATAATTACAAATACTGGTTCGGCCTTGTTGGGAATATTGTATTCAAATCTGGACATCACATGTTAGGGAGAATGTCAAGATATTGGAGAGACTGCAAAAGACGTTTGGCAAAATGACAATAGGGAAGAGGGATTTCAGCTACGTGGAGAGACTGGGGAAGCCGGATCGTTGTTCTTGGAGCAGAGAAACGATGAAATTAATGGAGGTATTTCAAATCATGAACAGGTTTGGAGTAATTAAGGAGAAACTGCTTCCAGTGACAAAGGGGAGGCTTAAGGTGATGGGCAAATGAACATGAGGAAACATGTTTTAAAAATTATCGCAGCAAGTTGTTGTGATCTGCAATGTACTACCTGAAAGGATAATGGAAGCGCATGCCATAGAAATATTTAAAATTGGATAATTACTTAAAGGGGTAAAAAAAACTGGATAGTTTTAAGAAAGAGAGCTAGCAGCACAATGGGCCAGATGATTTCCTTTGGTGCAGTGCCATTTGATGATTCCGTGAAATAGAACAGTTCATGAATGTTATTTATCAAATGCTAGTCATCAACATTGAATAATACAAATTGTAATGTCAAATTCATATCCTCCAACTTCCATATCTTTGGAAACAAGGAGAAACTTTGCAGATTTTCTCATTGTTTGAACACCTTGTGGGAGTTCATCACATGAAAATAAATAAATTACTTCAAAACAGAAGACTCAACAGAAATCAAAGATCTTTTAAATGAAATGCTTTAATGAAATGTTTTATATTCTTAGAGTAAAGAAACTCCCATGCTTCTTAAAAGTGAAGTTAAACAAAGATAGACCCCAATTTTCTGATCTACATTGTTTTAATGGTGGGATTGAAGTCAACAGATAAACAACAACAACTTCAAAATAATGCCCATATGACTTTTTAAAATCTTTTATGGCATGCAGACATTGTTGGCCAGACCAGCATTTATTACCAATCTCTAATCCACCTAAGGTGCTGGTGAGCTGCCTTTTTGAACCATTGCAGTGCCTTTAGAGATGGTATATTGACAGTGCTATTAGGGAGGGAGTTTCAACATTTTCACCCAGCGACACTTGGAAATGGCTATCTATTTCCAAATCAGGATGGAGAATGACGCAGAGGAGGATTTCCAGATGGTGGTGTTCCCATATGTCTGCTGCCCATATCCTTCTAGATGGTAGCAGTTGTGGGTATGGTAAGTGCTGCCCAAGAAAACCTGATGAATTTCTACAGTCTTGTAGATGGTACACACTGCTGCCAGTTTTCATAGGTGATGGAGGGAGTGAATGTTTGTGAAAAGAATACCAATAGAGTGGACTGCTCGATTGACACCAAATAATAATACAGAAGAATCAAGAGAACATCAAAGCACAGAGGCAAACTTTCAATTATTTAACCAGTATCATCTCAACTCCTATAAAAGGTGTGTTATAAAATGGAGCAGAATGTGCCCAAGCTCCTGCCATTGGGTTTAATGAAGGGGATGGAGCGAAAAACAGTCCCAAAAGTCAACTTTGCAACAGTGTAGATTTACTGCTGGTGCCCACCGTCGCAGATCAGGAAACCTGCTGGAAGCCAACATGAAACTTAATTGCATCCTGCTAAGGATGTCTGACCACCCACATCCGGTTCTCTTCAACGCCAGTGGGAAAACACCTTTGGAATAACGTGATGCACAGATGTCGGGACTCATCTGAACATGAATTCAGTTCTGCAGCTGTCTCTAGAGTTTAGGCTGGAGGTTATCTGCAACCCTGGATCCTGGAATGCCACAGCAGTGGGTGGGCTGAACATCTACAGGTCAGCCATCCAGATTCAGTTCCTCAAGTAGATCCATTCTCAAGTCTCAGAATGTTCCTTGGAGAGCCATCGTCTCAGAAGGACCATCTTCTGGTCTCTGAGTGCTCCCAGAGATCCAATGTCATTTTCCAGATGTTCAACCTCTTTCTTCAGTAGTGGGTCAGTGATGATGGGTACCTTTTCAATATGGCGCTTGATAGGACAGCAGACTACACACTATCAGTCTGCCCCATCACAGAATATGGCGCAAATTACCCAGTTGCACAATTAATAAAGTCAAGGCTGAAAGATTTGTTGTATTTTCTCACCGGCCTCTACAATGGAAAACACTCCATGCTCCTGCCCCCGCCTTTGTCCCCAAATGGGAGAATGCCATCCATAAACTTAGTGTACTCGCTACCATTCATAATTTCTGTTTCGGTGTCTTACAATGAAACACGTAAGAAGATATCAAATCTCCCGACACTGTGACTCTTTATAAACTTGAATAGAAGTACTGCTGGAAATTATTTCACTGCATAAAGAAGGACAGTGCAACCTCTTTGATCCGGAAATCTATTGTCCAGAAGCACCAGTTGTCCGGATATCTTCTGAGCACATTCAAGCATTGTTTTGCAATGCTTTGAGGAGAAATGTGAAGTTTACAGTTGAACAAGTAAAATCAATTATGATGCTTTCATAATGTTTTATCAATATTTTATGTAAATGCTTGTGTGTGTGGAGTTTTCCAGTTTGCATACTTGTGATTAGACATTCTAATGTCGACAATCCAGGACATTCCATAATCCACTAGTGACTTGGTCTGAAGCATTCTGGACCACTGACATTACAATATATATTTCATCAATTGATGTGAAAGCAGTCTTTTAAAAAAACTTCTGCAATATATGAAAATTATGAGTAAAGTATGACTCCATTTAATAAGAGCAAAACAGCTGTATTTATAGAACTGATTTTAAGACTGCAGTCACTAGTAAAATAGAGGAATGTAATAACCAATAATTTCTTAAGGGCATTGTTGGTGGAGGTGTAAATGTTAGTGAGAACATTGGGAGAACTCCCCTGATCATCTCTGAATAGTGTAATCGGAATTTTAAATCCTCCTGAGGGGACAGGAGACACCATTTCCCATTCTACAGCACCTTACTATCATCTCAGAGACTGAAAAACAAGAACTAAATTTATACAGCATCTTTAACATAATGAAATGACCCAAAGTGTTTAACAGAGGCATTTTAAAACAGAGTAAAAGACACCAAGATACAAAGAGATATTTTGCCAGATTAACAAAATCTTGGGCAAATAGGTTTTAAGCATTGTCTTAAAAGGTGGAAAGTGAGTAGAGAAGTTGCGTGGTGTAGGGAGGGTATTCCAGAGCTTGGGGCTCATCCAACTGAAGGCATAGCCACCAATGATACAAAGTTCAAATTGGGGATGCATAAGAAATCAGAATTACAGCAGTGCTGACATCTAGAGGGTGACGGTGCCAATATAGAATACAGCAACAGGGAGTGGTGAGGCCTTGGCAGGACTTGAAAACAAGGCTGAGAGTTTTAATCTCAAGGCAGTGCTTGGGCAGGAGCCAATGTAGGTGTGTGAGCACAGGGATAATGTAACTTGCTGAGAGTTAAGACAGGGGCAGCAAGGATGACCTCAAATTTAGAGATGATGGAATGTGAAAGAGCAGCCAGGCATATGCTAGAATGATGAAGGCAAGCTGTAGCAATGACACAGCTATGGATTTCAGCAGCAGAGGAGCTGAGACAGGAAAAAAGTTATAGAGATGGAAATAAGTGGAAGAAAGACGACAAAGCTGGGTGTTACCAGGATAAGTGAAAAAAGGAATGCTGTGCCTTTGGATGATATCACTGAGAGGCAATGGGTAGATGGGCAATAGGAAAGAAGGAGCTAAGGATAGATCCTTGGAGGATACCAGAGGTAACAGTGCAGAGTGTAAGAAGAAACGCCATTGCGAATGACTCCCCAGCTACAACTGAATAAGGACCAGGTGAAAGCAGCTCCACCCAGCTGAACTACAATGTAAAGGCACTGGTGGAGGTTGGTGGTCAATGTGTCAAAGATTGCAGACAGATTGAGTATGGGGTGGAGAGAGGGAGGAAGAAGTTGACCTCTATCATAATGACACAGAATGTCATTTGTGACTTTGATAACAGAAGTTTTTGTATTATCGCCGGGGTGGAAACCTGGATGAAGGGAATTAAACATAGGCCAGGATTTTATTTCCTTCCACTCAGGTGATGAGCCTGCAGAAATAAATAGCAAGTTAAATGGACCACAGCATCCACTGGGAGAGGAGGAAATGGGGGGGCTCATTGTGGCACAGCATTACAATCTTGGCCATGGAATTCTGAAAATGATGGAGAAGGATTTGGGGACAACAACACGTTCAAGGACTTAGTAGAGGAAAGTGAGTTTGGAGATGGGTTGGTAGAACGGTGGGGTTACAGGTTGATGTTTTGAAGAATTTGAGGAACGGACAACAGCTAAAGACAGAACCTTACTCCTGACTTAAGAGGCGAGCATGTCATCATTTTAGTTTGCATATACAAAACAAAACTCAAGTTCTATAGTCACAAGTGAATTACATTTGTCTTTCAAATTGGTATATTAAAACCAATAATTCACCAGTGAGGGGGAAACTCTAAAACACATGGTGTTTGTTTCTACATTTCACACAGTTTAAATGTATAATGCTCCTTCTGTTAAGCTGTTAATGGAGGAACTGTGTCAATCAATTCTACAATGCAATGCGGGATGCCACTCGCGATATGGGAACTACCTGTAGGCAGCTATCACATTACTGGGAAGTGAAAAGTGACACTACATCCAATGTAATAAGAACAATACTTTATGAAAAAAATAGCTCCATGTAATATAACTTTTATTCCTACTTGTGAAACTACCTAACTCACTCATGGAAAGAAACTAAATTCATATTACAAAGAACTGACTGAAATAATTCTTCACACCAAGTATGAATCAAATTATATGGTTATTATTTGAAGAAATATGAATAGACTTGGGAATGAAACTCAGTCTGAAGCAATGCCATTGAGTTAAATTCAAATAAGACATTTGGTGGGGGTAGGGCAGAGAAATAATTACCACTACTTGATTTGAAAGCAGCTTGTCCTTTATCTTTACAAAAAAAGTTGTCCAGAGGCAAAATAACAACATCTCTATGTGCAGCAGAAAAAGACAAACCCATTTATTAACATTCACACTAGTCAAAGAAGATGGTGGCGATGGTCACGTGTCCAAGTGATCATTCAGCAGTCTAATGAGGTGGAAGAGGTTTACGACTTCAGCCAAAATTACGTGAAGGAGTAGAATGTCAAACAACTTGCTCAGCACATTAGTATTATGGGAATATGTATGCCAGGATAAATTACTTCACCATCAAGATTGAGGTATATATCTAAGCGGATTATGCATCGTATTGTGCGGTATATGCCTTGGACAATTTTCCGCATTCAACTGTAACAGTTGAGAGGTGAGCCTCAGGTAATGCATCTGCCCAAGATTCTTAGTGGTGAAATGTAAGTGCCCAAGAGACACCTCCACTGGCCACAGGTCAAGAGGATTTTGATAATGTTATCACGTTGTCCGACTGTCGAGTGAGCATTTTCCAGCAAGCAGCTTATTCCTAATATAATATATGTAGAGCCATCACAGCACATCATGTCTATTTCAACACTTGTAAAACAATCCAATCAGTCCCACTCCCCCAATCTATGTCTGTGGCCCAGCAAGTTTATTTCCCTCAAGTGCTGTCAATTTTCTTTTGAAATCATGTCAAGTTCCAGCTCATTACCACATCCTCTACTAAAATAAAAGTTGGTCTTCACGTTCCCCTTGTATCTCTTGTAAAAGTCTATGTCCTTTAATCATGTACCATCAACTAATGAGAACAGCTTTTCTTTCTGCAACTTATCTACACTAATCACTATCTAAACCTTGATCAAACATCCCCCGATTGCCTTTGCTCCAAAATGCAAATAGTACCTCTTTCCATATCTCAAACATGGAAAGTTGCAGGTGCAGCAGGTTAGAGGGATGGAGTTTAAAAACAGGGAGGTTATGTTGCAGTTGTATAAGGTGCTAGGTGAGGCCACACCTGAAATATTGTGTACAGTTTTGGGCTCTTTACTGGCACAGAAGGAGGTGCAGAAGAGATTCACTACGTTGATTCTGGATTTGAGAGGGTTGGCTTATGAAGTGAGACTGAGTAGACTGGGACTGTACTCATTGGAATTTAGAAGAATGTGGGGGAATCTTATAGAAACATAAGATAATGAAGGGATTAGATAAGATAGAAACAAGGAGGTTGTTTCCAGTGGCTGGTGAAACTAGAACTAGGGAACATAGCCTCAAAAAAAAAGAGGCAGCAGATTTAGGATTCAGTTGAGGAGAACTTTCTCCCCAAGGGATTGTGAATCTATGGAATTCCTGCCCAGTGAAACAGCTGAAGCTATCTTATTGAATGTTTTTAAGGCAAAAATAGATAGATTTTTGAACAGTAAAGGAATTAAGGGTTATGGTGAGCAGGCAAGTAAGAAGAGCTGAGTCCATGAAAAGATCAGCCATGATATTATTGAATGGAGTAGGCTCGAGGGGCCAGATGGTCTACTCCTGCTCCCAGTTCTTATTTTCTTATTCCACAACCAATTAAATACTTTTGAAGTGTTGTCATCCAATCACTATAGTAATGTGGGAAACAGGAGAACCAATGACGGCACAATACTAAAACAAACCAATAGCCAAAATCTTCACGTAACTGTTATTTACCATGCTATATTGAAAATGTTGGTCTGAATGCAACATGTAGAAATAGAAGCGTTGACAGTCCACTACCATCTAAAAGACAACAAAGCACTACAATTGTCCAGTAGAATCCATTATACAGAGTTGACATAGACCTCTTGTTTCATCTTTCACCCTCTGCTTCCATTTCCACCCAATCCCTTATATTGAGAAGATTTTCAGAATATGTATAACTCCCATGCCTTTGGAGATTTGAAAATGGGATTCAGACACACTGGGTGGAGCTGAATCCAAACAGTTATTCTGAATCCAGAAAAGTTCTGAATATTGTAGTGTAACCACCTTCTTTCCCTGCCCTCCCCAATAAGCGTGTGATCTTTTTCCCCCCCCTCCACCATGAACTGCCCTGCCTTACAGCAGCCCACGCTTAGAAATGTTAAGAAACGAAAAGCAACGTGCCAACATTTTTCTAATTGGCTGAAAAGGTTTGCTGCCATACGAGAGGCAGGAGGTTGGTAATAATGGTTTCCAGGGACAAGTATAGCTTTGGCCGGGTCTCCATTCACTGGGGGCGGAGGGGGATGAATTTAGGGAAACAACCAGAAACTCAATACACTCCCCTTTCTGTAACAGCTTAATGTTTACAATATTCATCAAGCTGGAAGCGGGGGGACCCCACCCGCTCAAGCTCGGACACATCCACACACACACAGATGTATTTCAGCAAAAAAAAAAGTTTCTGGAATAACTGCTTCCCTAATTTAAAACATATTCTTTGCTCCAATCCAAGTGAACTTCGACAGGCTGGGCTAATTTCATACCGTCTTTGAAATCGACCGCATACAAAACTCCAGACGGGAAAGTCTCTCTGGGCTTGAAGGAGGTTCTTTAACAACAAAACACACAGCACCAATGAAATGCAACCTTAATCTGGGCGAGTGGTTAAATATTCGGTGTAAAGTGTTCAGAGCTCAGGGTGTGTGTTGAGTTGAATAGTCAGTGAACACTGCTTGTCTTGTAACAGATTAACCTGAGATATGTGAAGCATATGGTTGTTAACCTTTGATTCATCGCTCTCCCTCCCCTCCCCAAACTCTCCATCTGATGCCAAATCCAGCCAAACAACTCAATGCAAGTTCATTGTGAGGAGGAGGCGGGGAAGGAGAATGGAAATCTTTACGATCGCTAGCACTCTCCTGAGAGATCATGCAGTTTACTTGGTATAATTAAAGGAAGGGGGGGGGGGAATTAAAAAAAAAACTTTCTGCTGGGCAAACGCGAGTGAAGAGAGAGGGGTGTGTGTGAAGATGCAGAGTTGGAGTACTCACCAGGACCACCACAAATCTCTCCTCCAGCTCACTGGGCTCGGGCATGGGCAGTTTCAGTGGCATAGAGTGAGCCCGCAGATCCGTCTGTTGAGAGTCCATACTTCCAGCGTTTCCCATGATGTGACCCCGGACTGTGCCGATCCCCCCCGCAAATCAGCTTTGTCTTTTCTTTTCGAGCACCGATCGAATGCAATGCAAACACACGAAAAAAATCCTTGCTCCTCACCGCCCTCCGTCTCCCTTCCCGGCTTCACTCCACTCTGTGTGTGTGTGTCTGTCTGGAATCTCAGCAGCCAACACCAAAGCCACAATGTGTCTGCACACCTCCCTCTCCTTCCACCATCATCGCTGCTGCAGGAGAAATCCAAGGCAGACGAGCTGCTGCTGCTGCTCTCTCATTCTCTTTCCCTCCCCTAACCCTTTTCTTTTGCACCCCTCCTTCCCACTGCTGACTGTCGCACGGAGACACAAGAGGGTCGGGTCGGTTCTCAGCCGTTCCTCGCACAGTCTGGGCACCACTCCCCGTGTGTGCAATGCATGATTCAGCTGGAGCAGCACAACCAGCTAATCCCCAGCCAGTTCCATTCACACAATAAGCGCTTTGATCGCAGACACACAAGCCCAGCCACACACCCCCCACAACAACGCTTTTGCGCAACACGCACAGGGGCTGGGGGGTGGTGGATAGTGAGAGCAGGCTGCCTGGGATTTGTAGTTTTTTTTGTATCAGAGTGGGATTTGTTATATAGGGAAGACCACTCCGAATGTGTTGTGTTCAAACCCTCTAGGGACAAGCTTGATTCCCATTTATTGTATCTGGGTTTTCTCCTTGAAAATTGAACCTCTTCCCCAACAAAATAAACTTTTCATGCCTTACAATTGAGAACAAGGACTTCGTTCTCGTTACTGGGTTGTAATTTATACTCCACGGGGACCAGTTTTCTCCTTTACGAATAAAAATGCTTGCAATTAGATACAAGTGAATGAGCTTTATTTGGCACCTTTCACATCTTCAGAATATCCCCCAAGTGCCAATAAAAAGATATGCATTTATATAGTGCCTTTCACCCGAGAACATCCCAATGCAGTTTACTGCCAATTAAGTGTTACTTTTGAAGTATAACCACTACTGTAATGGAGGAAAGTGATAACTAATGTAATAAACAGATAGTCCCAAAAACAAATCTAATGTTGACCAGATTATCTGTTTGAGGCATGAAGAATTGAAGGATAAACATTGGCCAGGACACTTGTCTTCGGTTCTATTTTAAATCATGCCATGGGAGCTTGTGTATGCACGAGGTTTGGTTTAATTGCAGGCACCGTGTCACAAGTTCTAGGAGGCAATTTAACATCCGAGCGTGAGACATCATGTTTTGACTAGAAAAATAGGGAAGCAGAATACATGTTTAATGGTGAGATAGTAAAGGATGTGGAAAAACAGGTAGACCTAAGGGCTGAAAAGAATAATTCCAGGGAACTGTGAGGCAGGGTAAATAGAACCACAACAAATGCCAATCATATTCTTGGTTTTATAAATAGGGCCATTAAATACAAGAGTAAATAAGTAATGATGAATTCATTGAAACCATTGGTTAACTTACAATTAGAGTTCCAAGTACAAGTTTAGACACCATTCAAAAGCACACACAGGTAAAGTGGGTCAAGAGTCTTCCTCATGTGCGGCTAAATGAAAGAAACAAGCATTCAGCACTGACGCACCAGAATTTGTTGGACTTTAAGCTGATGTTGTGAGACTTCTGTTTTTACACTAAGATGATACCAGAGATAGGAACCTTTGGTCAAGAAGTGAGCCTTAAAGTGCTGGGACTATTTCAACAAAAACACAGCAGGCTAAGGGAAATGTAATACAGGTTATTTAACTCTGAAGGTTTTTAATAAAGTGAATACAGAAACACTATGTTTGAGGAATCAGTGACAAGGGATCATCAATTTAGAATGTCACAGTGAGGAGAGAAATTAAGAAAAATGTCTTTTAACAGCAGCTTGTTGAACTATGGCATGTTTTGCCACAGGAAATAGTCAAGGCAGAGATTATTGCAACCTTTATCGGAAAATGGGAAAAAAATTCAAGCAGAACGAAGTACTAGGCAATAGAGAGAAACCAAGGTCTGGTATTTCATTTAGATGCTTCTAGCATACCACTTATGCAGAAACATCAGACTGAATGATTTTGCTGTTACTGTAAACATAACAATTACTATTTTCATACATATTCATATTACTTTGTGGTGCTGTCTAATAGTCCCTTGACAGAGTTCACTCAGTGATCCTAATGCATTGTTTATCCCTTTCATGAATAGATGGGAGGCCTCAGCCTTTGCTCAGTGGTACCACTCTCACCACTGAGTTAGATTATCACAGTTTCAAACTCTGAGGACAATCTAGGCTCACACCTATGCAGTATTAAGGGGGTGCTTCAATTTTAGATGTGAAAACATTCAACTGAGATATTAAATCAAGGCTCTGGCTTCAATTTAAGTGGATGTAAAAGCTTTTCTGGTAGGATGTGAAGAATAGCAGTGTTCTAGCTAACATTTATTCATCCAACAACATTATTTAAAAAAATACTTAGTTCATTCCTGTATGTGTAGTGGCTTGCATCGTTCTATTACAGATTGCAAAAACTTGCAGGTCATCATTGTTAATTAAGACATTATCAAAATATTGCACACTTCATAGCTGGATTAATATTTATGGTGGTTGAGATTTCTTTGCTGATGAAGTATTAAAAGGACAGCATGGTAGTACAGTGCAGCACAGTGGCACAATGACTGGCAGTGTCCCACAGCAACAGGTTGAATTGCAGCCTCGGGTGACTGTGTGGAGTTTGCACTTTCTCCCCATGTCTGCATGGGTGTTCTGGTTTCCTCCCACATTCCAAGGATGTGCGGGTTGATTGGCAATGCTATATTGACCCTAGTGTCAGGCAATTAGTAGGGTAAATGTGTGAGATTACGGGAATAGAGCCTGGCTGAGACTGTGGTCAGTGTAGGCTCGATGGGCTGAATGGCCTCCTTCTGTACTATAGGGCTTCTACGATTCTATGATTATAGAGAAATAGAGTCAGAGGGATACAGCACAGAATAAGCCCCTTTGGCCCATCACATCTGCAGCAGCCAAAAACAAACCATCTAACTATCCTATTCTCATTTTTCAGCACTTGATCTTGTGGACCTGTGGATTATTATTATTGCAGATACACCAATGACTAAGTTTCTCACTGCTGCTAACAGAATTACGCTCACATAAATCAAACATTGAAATCAATACACTAATTTGAACAGCACATTATTTTTCTTTTGTTTTCTATTGGGGGAATACTGGGTCTATAGTTCACACATTTCAGTTCTTCTAAATGTCATTAAAAATTTTAAAACACATCTATCCAACTATAAGTTTTATAAGTAGTACACTATTTTTTCACATTATTCCCAAAGGCTTAGCAATTTTAGTAAGGTGGTATAGGTTCTTTAAAACAATTCTCTATCTTCAACTTTCCTCCTCATGTTCATTGAGTTATTGGACTGGGATTTGATGTCCCAATATTCAGTTCCAAACCTGTCCCCGTAACCACAACATCCTGTTCAATATCATTTATACATTCAAAACATTACTTAAGGTAGGAGGGGATAACTATGTACTGCATTGTACATGGTGTAAGGTATCACAGATAGGAACAGCATTAGTCAAAACATGAAACACATACTTCCACATCTGATTCATTTATAGCTACTCAGCTAACCCTGACTAAACATTAAATCATAAGTGGAACATCATTACTGGTCTAAAGGATGCAACTTAGTCATAATGTTCAAAGGCTTTGACCAATGATTGTGGCTATTGCAATACAAGTAATAAACATACATTTTTATGTTATTACTAACTATGTTGCATCATGTTACATGGTAAAATTGCATTTCTACATGTGCATACACACATACTCTAAAGATGTTACCCAAAGCTTCCAGATCAAGAAAGGCTATTAGAAAGCTGGACTTGCAAATTATGAGCTCTATAATTGTGGCTGAGATCAAAGAGAATGAAGATTGTTTAAAAAAAGATTTCACCGCTTTTTTCTCCAATCTGGGCATTTAGGTGCTCGGTGGATGTAAAAGATTCCATGGAACAAATTTCAAAAAGAGCAAAAGGAGTTTTCCTGCTGTTGAGGAAAAGATTTATTCTTCAACCAATAACAAAACAGATCAATTGGTTATTTAACTCAAATACTTACATTGCTATTTCTGGGATGTTGCTGTGCACAGATTATTGACTGTACTTGTCCACAAAACAACAAAGGCTATACTCCAAAAATAATTCAATGGCTGTGGGAGAATTCAGGATATCCTCAGGAAATGAATGCTGCTATATAAATAAAACTTCTGTATTCCCAATGTCCTTGTGTGTATATTAGTAGGGGCATGGTAATTAGGCAAGATGTTGGCGTTTTGGATGGGAAAAACTCAGTCAGTGTTTCCTTGCATCCTGTGGAATTTTAACTGTGGACTGCACAACTTGGCCCTCATGTTCTTAAGAGACTGAAGAATAGAAATAGACCATGCCATCCCTCAAGTCTATTTCAGCAATTGATAAGATCATTGTTGACCTGTGGCCTAATTGCATATAGCTGCTTTGCAGCTATCGTCTACACTGTAGGGATTCTAGAAGGAGGCCATTCAGCCCATCGAGCCTACACCAACCACAATCCCAGTCAGGCCCTATCCCTTCATGCTACAACTTGACCCTGCTAATCCCTCACTACTAACGGGCAATCCACCTAACACGCACATCTTTGGACTGTGGGAGGAAACTGGAACATTTAGGAAACCCTTGCAGACACAGGGAGAATATGCAGACTTCACACTAACTCAAGACCTGAACTGACCACAAAGAAAGTCTTGCTGGAAGATCTAGCAATCTCAGGAGAAAGTATCAGCTGGACTTCTCTCAGAAAAAAATCCAAGTCCTCAATTAGTGTGGAAACAGGAGTAACACCCATTGATTTCCAGAATGAGTCTCCCACACTCTGGGCATCACAGAGGACCTCAGCAGGGTCCCTCTGAAAATCTGGGGGCAGGCCTATTCCACCGAGGCTGCCAGCATAGCACTGAGCTGGTCACAGTGCATGAGCCAATTAGAGTGGAAATTGGTGCATGTGTAGCAGCCTCCCAATCGCTGGCCACTACCTCAACCTTCCATCACAAGCCTTTCCAACCACCCCCCCACCACCACTGTCCACCAATCGCAGGGCTCCTCAGCCTCCCCCAACTCCGATCTCCCTAACCCACCATCTGGTCAGCCCCAATCTCCTGATCCCCATCCCAGTAGCTGCAATCACACTGCCTGACAGCCCTGACCATCCTCCTCTCTCAGACTGCCAATATGATCACCATCCTCCCTCCCTCTGCCAGTGGTCCTGAATGCAGAGTAGCAGTGGGACCCCACTCAGAGTGCCTTTTCCAACAAGTTCTGCTGCCAATAGACCATGCCCTGGCCCTGCCTCTCTGGCCACACTCCCTTGGAATAGCTCAATGCCCAATAGGCAGTGCCACAAGGTGCCCATTTGGCATTGCTAGTTTGTCCTTATACAGTTTTAGGGTGCCAGACTGGCATTGCCATCTTACCAAGAACCTCCTTGGAGGGGGGTCTCAGTGGTTTCTGTTACCTCCAACAGGGTCAGATGCTTGTTCCCCCTTAGTGGGAAACAGTTGTAAAACCCTGCTGGAGTGCACGACTTCTGCCTGGAGAGAGACGCTTGTGTGCTCAGACTTCAGTCTAATAGCGTGGAAATGAAAATTTCCAAATTGTAATCAGCTCCGCACCAATTTCCAGCACAGAGCTGATGATGTTGGAAATCTTCAGCTGGGAGCTGCGCACAGGCTGAATGCCCAGCAGGAAATCTGGGCAACGGTCTCTGCTGATGTCTCTCAGACTGCTGTGCTGCTCTAGCTGGGAGACTGGGAAGAAACTGGAGCACCTGGATGAAACACACGCAGAATACAGAGAACATGCAATCTCCACATAGCCACACAAGACCAGAATTGAGCACAAAGAAAATCTTGCTGGAAGATCTAGCAACCTCTCTGGAGAGAATATCAGCCGGACCTCACCCAAAAGAAACCCAAGTCCTCAGTTAGTGTGGAAACAGGAGTAACACCCATCAATTTCCAAAATGAATCTCCCACACATTGGGCATCACAGAAGGCCTCAGTGGAGTCTCTGAAAATCTGGGTGTAGTGGGTACTACAATTGATTGCAACACTTTACTGGAAATTCACAGGATGGAACTGGAATAATGTCATCAGGCTGTTCAAGCAGCCAATCACATTAAAGGATTTTCATAGGCATTTAACTAGGTAATTATAGAAGTAAAATGAAATCAATCTTCAAAAGTTTTGCACAGAGGAAATCAAAGGTTGGATATATACATGGGGTGAACATAAAAGTTAAAATATTCAGAAATAGTTTAAAAACTTTAAAAATCTACTAATTAGTAACTTAACTGGATTCCACACTTGTTACATTGTTTTTTTTTTAGGGCCAGCCTGTTGGTTATAAAATATATTAATCACAGTGTTAAACATCTCTGTACATCTGATTCAAAAAGGCGAATCTTCTTAAAGACCTTTGGGGAGGTGGTGGTGAAGTGATATGGTCGCTGGACTAGATGGGGCAACAAAGACTCAGAGTAATGCTCTGAGGACCTGGGTTCCAATTCCACCATGACAGATGGTGAAATTTAGGGCCTGATTCTCCCATTGTGATCCACAATTTTTTTGGTGGGTCCAGTCCAGAGATTCACATTTTGACCTTCTGGTGGTATTTGCGCATGTGCCGGGAACACGTGTGTCTCCCAGAGTCAGAGAGCAGTCGCAATCGACGCCTTACTGGAAATCGGCAAGATGAGAGGCAAGTCATCTGAATTTTTTTTTTTAAAAAAACATAGTTTAAATATATTTTACTTATGATTATCGGGCCCAGCAAGTTCCATGCCAGGTCAGATAGCATCCCATCCCACCAGGGTTACTTAATTCTGATGAGGTTTAGAGTATCTCTCCATGTTCAGACAACTAGTGGAAGGCATGCTGGAATGAAGTGGGGGACAATCAGGACCCTCCAAGGGGTTGGGTAGCAGGGGTGGTGCATCCTGGTAGTGCCAGCCTGTGCCTCTGGCACTGCCCACTGGGCATCAGGCAGTGCCAATGAGGACAGGGCATATAGTGGATGGGCCAGTCAGGGTGAGGTGTCCTGCTGCCACTCTGCATGGCAATTATTCTGGGCTGGAGGGCAGCAATTGGGGCAAGCTGGGAAGAGGCATGCTCTGTCAAGGGTCGGGGGATGTCAGACCCCAGTAGAGGTCAGCGAACAGATGTCTGCCGGGGCAAGAGGTGTGGGGGAAATTGTCACTGTTGGTGGGGGAGTGGCGTGCTGGATGCCAGGGCGCACTACAGCAGAGGTCTCAGGGCTAGCCCAGGAATTGTTGTGGCAACCATGATTGGGCTGTGTGTGAGGGTTGCGGGGGGGATGCTGGAGGAGCGATTAAGCTGGCCAGCAAATGGGAGGACTGAAAGTTCAGAGCCACTGTGCACGCACAGAGTTCTGGAGATGTCAGACCCTGGCACAAATAGGAACCCAACTGCCACCACCCCCCACCCTGCCCCAGGTTTTTAATGATATTTACAATTATGAACTCTGCATTGCAGAGTGCAGAGATTCAGGTCTGAAGCTACATTGAAAAAACAGTTGTGATCTATAGCAGTTTTCCCACAAATTTGGGAGAATTGCCCCCTTGAATTCTATAGAAATCTGGAATTAAAAATGTAATGATGACCATGAAACCATTGTTGATTGTTGTAAAAAACCTATCTGCTTCATTAATGTCCTTTGAGAAAGGAAATCTGACATCCTCACCTGGTCTGGCCCACATGTGACTCCATATCCACAGCAATGTGGATGACTCTTAAATGCCACTCAGTTCAAATGGGCTGGCCCAGACTTCCATATTCCACGAATGAATAACTTCTAAAAACAGTATGAAGGCAGAAAAGTTGAATTTTTGATTCATTTCAATGAGTGCCAGATTCTTTAGGAGTTCCCTATGCAGCCTGAATAATAAATCCACAACACCAGGATTCTGCACTCATATGCACATTCTGAAGATCTGTTCAGTTTCAGGGGGTTAATGTCAGAAAATGTTGACAATCAGATGTGAGCACTCCTACTAAACCTGGCTTATTTTATTCACATCATGCCTTCATCTTAAATTCCTATCCGTGAAAGTTGCCTTTTCAAGTCTTCTGCTAATTGCTCACATGTCTACCACCTCTTCTCAACTCCATTTGGTCATCCTGGTTGGACTAGCCGGCCTAGCATTTGTAACAAATCTGTTGTAAGTTGTATTTTTCTCTTCAAATGTTTGAAGAGAAAAATGTTTTTAAACTTAAGTTTAAAAAAAGTGTTCAGAACACACAGAATGGATGAAAAAAAGAGATGTGCTGCATGGCAACTTTAATATGAGCAACAGATAGCAAACCTAAACAAGGGTTATTGTGTGTTAAAGTAGAATACAATGTTTCCATTGATGACAATGAGCCAGCTAAATGATTGTTGTGATGCAACAAGAAAATAAGGACGAGATGTAATTACAACTGTACGTGACTATCATTTGGAAATGTAATCAGGTGGGTCTGCCAGTCTTTTTGCCTTTTGGAATTTCTAATTTTTGTTGCTGTGACTTTAGTTAGGATTTTAATGGAATGATGACCGCACAATGTTCAGCACCATTTGCGACTCTTCAGATACAATAGCAGTCTGCCTATATGCTGCAAGATCTGGACAATATCCAGGCTGGTGCTGTCAAGCGGTAAATAATCAGTGTGCCTCAAGTGACAGGCAATGACCTCCTCCAGCAAGAGAGTACAACCATCTCCTTTTGATATCCAAATGGCATTAACCTCACTGAATCCCCCACTATTAACACCCTGCAGGTTACTGCTGACCAGGAACAGAACTTGACCAGCCATATAAACACTAGAGCAGGTCAGATGCTGGGAATTCTACAGTGAGTAATGTACTTCATGACTCTCCAAGGCATCTCCAGCATTTGCAAGTCAGAATTGTGATGGAATGCTCTCTATGCCTGGAAGGCTGCAGCTCCAACAATATTCAGGAAGTTTGATGCCATCCAGGAGAAAACAGCTTATACACATTCCACCCTCTTCAACATTCATTCCTTCTGTCACTGATGCAGTGGAAGAAGTGTGTGCCATATACAAGATGCACTGCAGCACATCACTGCAATGCCTTCCAAACCCATGATCTCTACTATCTGGAAGGACAAGGAAAGCAGATGTATGGAAACACCACCATCTTCAAGCTTCCCTCAGTTATTTTAAGGGATATAGCATGGCATTATTAGAAGGGAATGTGTCTCAGCCTTAGTTTCACTTTTGCTTTGAGCAGAGCAAATACACAGTTCTGATGTCTGTCTGTATATAACTGTTTTCGTGTGCAGAGTCTTAATATATGAACTCAAAGCATGTTTACTCAATCCGTTGTGAGCAAGTGGCATCTTTTATGCCATTATAACAGCTGCAAGCCACACAACCTGGGGCTATATCACTGTTGGTGGGTGAAAATCCTTAAACTTCCTTCAGGCACTGAGTGTACATACACCACAGTCAGCAGCTGTTCAAGGCGGCCATCAACCACTATCTTCAAGGGCAATAAATGCTGGCCATGCCTGTGACAGGGCTTGAACCCAGGACAGGCCATGCCTCCCTTGAAAGAATATTCTTAAAAATTGGATTTTTATTTCCATTTATCAATAGTAATAATTTAGCACAAATTAAGAGATTCAATGCCACAGTGGGAGTTTTTTTTTGAAAAAAGAGTTTTAGGATATTGGAGAATTTGAAAGAATGGGAACACAGAAGGAAGTGTCCAGTGGAAGAGCGTAGGATATGTTTGATTTTAGACGATTTCTAGGGAACGCAAGTGGAAACACGGAGAAAGATTTGGATGTTATGTCTTTTGGTTCCAAAAGTTCAAAACAATCTCATATTTAGACAGAAACACTGGGAGGTTTTTTGCAAATGTTGAGCGTTTCCCTACATCTCAGGATGAGGTGTGGAATGTAGTTTTGGTACATTGCAGTTCAGCATTGTGTGACATTGCACTCTATATATACATCGACACCTACATATCACAATATAGTCTCTAAACCATAATTGGGAAAATATAACAATATAACAGGAACATTCTCTAATTATCAATCTGGCTACTCACCTAGCTACTTACCTACTTTAAAAAAACATTTATGGGCTATGGACTGACCAGCATTTATTGTCCATCCCTAGTGAACCTTGACAAGGTAGTGATGAGCTGCCTTCTTGAACCACTGCAGTCTCTGCCAATCCATTTATCATACGTAGAATTCTCTGGCCTCCCCTCTTTCATTCATCAGCAGCTGGATTCTCTGCTCCTGCAGCTATTAATGGGAATTCCCTTAAAGCTACCTCATGCTACTGGAAACTCGAGGCAGAGGGAGTACTGTCCTGGGGACCAGAGAAACCCCTTGGAATGAACAGCTGGAGATTTCCGGTCCTAATGTTGAGACAGTTCACCATACTTTGGACATCATATTTAAAAAGCAAAGAAGCACCATTGTTTTATGCTGAGGGCAGCTGCAGGTTCTTTGCTGTTGTTGAGGTGGATTTGCAGATTGGGCTTGAACCCAGAAATTTGCATGCACTCACTAACTGCAATTAAACTGTAACAAGTCTTGAACTTGTGTCTATTTACAGCAATTCAATTTCCTGCACTAACATAGGCTAGTCTGTTTTAACATAGCTTAGCCATATCAACAGAAATGCACATTACAAAACAATGGTCTGTTGTTACAAAACATTTGCCAGTATTATGGGAGATACACTTGTTACAGACCCTGCAGAGATCAATAACATTTAATAAGAAATTTGAACTTTCGGTTAATAGTTGAATGTATGAAGCAACGAGATTTTGTGTTTTACCTTTAAGACTTTTACTGTCCATCCAAACTCAGAACAGTATTGACTAAATATTATTTGTGTAAGCAGCTTATATTTTAAACGACTGTTAAGTATTCAATTCTCCTAGAAATTGGATGGTTGTGACATGTGCAACTTTCTGGTGTCCCTTAAAATAATTAGATGCGTTGCATATTCGCTGCTTAAAGTCTATCTGCAACATTATGTGGCAGCACAAAATCCTTACAGTTCTTGCAACGTACCCCACACCTACTACTGAGTTTATATTCATCAGAGCTTAATCCTTCATGGCCAATCCTGTGAAACTATCAGATGCCAAAGGCAATATTCTACAACTAGCTGAGGATGGAAATCCACACCATTGGACATCCCAAACTTAAAAGCACCTCCCCTTCTGAAAGACAATCTTAGTGCACTTTACTTTTTAGGCTCTATCTGGAGGAAAACCCAAGACAGATCTAAATGGGAAAGTCTCTGTCATCAAGCAATCTCAACATTTCAGGATTCTATGGGGCAGCACACCCCTAAGCCAGTGCCTTCTCTTCCCAAAAGTGACTACATATGAAATATTTAAAATATTTAAAATCAAGATTTGGTTTAACATCACATGAGAGAATGCTAATGAGAACAATTGGCCCTCCTTGCTAAACACTCATTTGCCAAAATCCATCACATATGAAACATGAATAATAAACTCAGCACTTGTCTGCCTAAACTTTGCCCAATCTGCAATCTAAAATCCATTAACAACAAAATTATCCAAGGGAAAAATATATAGCTATGCTCTGCTACTGAACTTCATGTACTCCAACTATAAAAGATATTTTACAATTAAATTCCTTCCCTCCCAGTGCATCTAAGTCATGTGCCCAGACACAAAGTCATATTGTCATTTTCTGAAACTGGAATTCAGATGTCATAAATGCCTATACCTTACTAAGAAGTCTCAAAACACCAGATTAAAGCCCAACAGATTTTTTTGGAATCATGGGCTTTTACAGCATTGCTCCTTCATCAAGTGAGTCACAGCTGATGAAGGAGCAGCACTTCAAAAGCTC
Organism: Sphyrna mokarran; assembly: GCA_024679065.1. Classification (NCBI taxonomy): domain Eukaryota; kingdom Metazoa; phylum Chordata; class Chondrichthyes; order Carcharhiniformes; family Carcharhinidae; genus Sphyrna; species Sphyrna mokarran. Next base: position 48,863,081 of record JAGIQG010000011.1, on the reverse strand, counting down.
ATGATTCCAAACAAACCTATAGGACTTTAACTTGGTGTTGAGAGACTTCTTACTGTGCCCACCCCAGTTCAAGGCTGGCATTTCCACATCATCCATCTTACTAAAAAATATTAATTCAATTTCTTTTTGTATTGGTGAATGTACATACGAATGGGCCACATAAGCACTGTTAGTAATATTTTCTAAATGATTGCGAAGTTGAACATTTTTGGCTCAAATCATGTCAGATGGAAAATATGATCAATTGCATTATTTTAAGCAAGGAATAAGGCCCCCAGCTATGGTCCAATTTGAAACAAAACTCCAGAAAGGAAAAATGTAAGGCAAAACTCAGGAGATCAAAAATGTTCTTGAAATGAAAAATAAAATTTGATGTGAGAACGAGCACCAGACAGGAAAATTTAACCATGACTGAGCGTGGAAAATGTCACTGATTCACACTTTAGTAATGGGTCTGAAGAAGGGGGGGAAATGGCAAAAAAATGAATGTTTGAAGAGCAGTAAACATCCACAGGCGCCTGAGACATGGTGAGACACAGCAGCATGTCTTCCGGCGCAAATAAAATTTCTCAATTTTAATTGCTCCATAAAACTATATTAGCCTTAATGTGTTTAGAGTTTTGAGAGTTGTGTTTTTAATTTAATGTATTTGGGTCAATCTTAACATGTTGCCTTATCAAAATGTTCAGGTATTTTATATGTCAACATTTGACAAGTCAAGTATTGGATGCAAAATTGAGAAATGGATGTCACACCTGGAACATGCATCACAAGAATTTGACATCCAGCCACAATTCCATAAAACCACTTGGATACAGCCAATAATTTGGGGCAGAATTTTTCCATCCATGCCAAAGTCCTGTGGTGAGGATGGGAATGAGGATCGTTTCCCGCTACAGAGGCTTGGGGGAAACCACACCATATCTTCCAGCCCTGACTTAATTACATAACTGGGTGTTTGGCACTAGATCCCATGGTTATAGGCCTGATGGCACATAATCCGCCATCATATCTGGATGTTACATTGAAAAGGCATTCAACATCACTGACCCACTACTGAAGAAAAAAGATAGACCTCCGAAGACAAAGATGGAATTCTGGGAGCATTGAGACCAGAGAAATGGACCCCCTGAAAATGAAGGTGATCTTCAGGAACGTTCTGAGACTAGAAAGTGGGCCTCCTTGATAATACTGGCTCTAGAAGCTTCACCTACAAATATTCTCACCAAGTATTGCTGTGGTCTTTTGGAGTTGAGGATTGAAAGTGGCCTCCATTTTGAATTCTGGAGGTGGCCACAGGCATTGTTCAGCTAAGTCCTCATATCTAGAACATAGAACATAACAGCGCAGTACAGGCCCTTCGGCCCTCAATGTTGTGCCGGCCAGTGGACCCCCTAACCTAAACTATTCCAATATCATCCATATGCCTATCCACCGACCATTTGAATGCCCCCAAAGTAGGCGAGTCCACAACTGCTGCAGGTAGGGCATTCCACGCCCTCACCACCCTCTGTGTAAAGAACCTGCCTCTGACATCCGTCCTATAACTACCACCTCTTAATTTAAAGTTATGTCCCCTCGTGTTGGTCATCACCATCCGAGGAAAAAGGCTCTCACTATCCACCCTATCCAGTCCTTTGATCATCTTATACGCCTCAATTAGGTCACCGCGTAACCTTCTTCTCTCTAATGAAAATAACCTCAGGTCCCTCAGCCTTTCCTCATAAGGCCTTCCCACCATACCAGGCAACATCCTGGTAAACCTCCTCTGCACCCTTTCCAATGCTTCCACATCTTTCTTATAATGCTGCGACCAGAACTGTACGCAATACTCCAAGTGCGGCCGCACCAGAGTTTTGTACAGTTGTAACATAACCTCACGGCTCCTAAATTCAATCCCTCTACCAATAAAAGCTAACACACCGTACGCCTTCTTAACAACTTTATCAACCTGGGTGCCAACTTTCAAAGAGCTATGTACTTGTACCCCAAGATCCCTCTGCTCGACAACACTATTAAGGGTCCTTCCATTAGCCCTATATTTCATATGCCTGTTATTCCTACCAAAGTGAATCACCTCACACTTATCCGTATTGAATTCCACTTGCCACCTCACGGCCCAGCTCTGCAACCTATCTATGTCCCTCTGCAAACTGTAACATCCATCCTCGCTGTCTACAACTCCCCCCACTTTGGTATCGTCAGCAAATTTACTAATCCAACCCTCTACACCCTCATCTAGGTCATTTATAAAAATGACAAACAGCAGTGGCCCCAAAACAGATCCTTGAGGTACACCACTTGTAACTGCACTCCAGGTTGAATATTTCCCATCAACCACCACCCTCTGTCTTCTATCAGCTAGCCAATTCCTAATCCAAACTGCTAAATCACCTTCAATCCCATGCATCTGCACTTTCTGCAGTAGCCTACCATGGGGAACCTTATCAAACGCTTTGCTGAAATCCATATACACTACATCAACTGCCTTACCCTTATCTACCTCTTTGGTCACCTCCTCAAAAAACTCAATAAGGTTTGTGAGGCACGACCTACCCTTCACAAAACCGTGCTGACTATCCCTAATCAATTTATTTCTCTCTAGATGCTTATAAATCCTATCCCTTATAATTCTTTCCAAGACTTTGCCCACAACAGAAGTCAGGCTCACCGGTCTATAATTTCCAGGATGGTCCCTACTCCCCTTTTTGAACAAAGGGGACAACATTTGCCATCCTCCAGTCTTCTGGCACTATACCTGTAGCCAACGACGACATGAAGATCAAAGCCAAAGGCTCTGCAATCTCCTCTCTAGCTTCCCAGAGAATCCTAGGGTAAATCCCATCTGGCCCAGGGGACTTATCAATTTTCATATCCTCAAGATTCGCTCTCCAGTGCCCTAACTTCACGTCTCATCATTATACAAGCATCCTTCTTCCTCTTCACCAGAGATTCAACTTCCCTAGTACACCATGGTTGCCTCACTCGACCACTTCCTCCCTGCCTGGCAGGTACATATTCATTAAGGACATGCAGAAGCTGTTCCTTAAATATGCTCCACATTTCAGATGTCCCCAGCCCCTGCAATTTCCTGCTCCACCCTATGCATCCTAAATCTCTCCTAATAGCCTCATAATTACCTTTCCCCCAGCTATAACTACTGTTATTCGGTATGTGCCCATCCCTTTCCATCACTAAGGTAAACGTAACCGAATTGTGGTCACTATCACCAAAGTGTTCACCCACCTCCAAGTCTAACATCTGGTCTGGTTCATTACCCAGTACCAAATCCAATATAGGCCAACAAGAGGTGAGACTGAGTCATGAAACCCTCCTGCACACATTGAACAAAAACTGACCCCTCTAACGTACTTGAACTATAGTTTTTCCAATCGTTATTAGAAAAGTTAAAGTCCCCTATTACAACTACCCTGTTACTTTCACACCTATCCAGGATCAACTTTGCAATCCCTTCCTTACTTCTCTGGAACTTTTTGGAGGCCTATAAAAATCTCCCAATGTGACCTCTCCTTTCTTGTTTCTAATCTCAGCCCACACTACCTCAGCAGACAAGTCCACATCAAATGTCTTTTCTGCCACCGTAATGCTGTCCTTAACTAACAATGCCACTCCTCCCCCTCTTCTACCATCACCTCTGCTCTGACTGAAACATCTGAACCCCGGAACCTGCAACAACCATTCCTGCCCCTGCTCTATCCACATCTCTGAAATAGCCACAACATCGAAGTCCCAAGCACCAATCCAGGCTGCAAGTTCATCCACCTTGTTACGTATGCTCCTCGCATTAAAGTATACACACTTCAAACCACCCTCCTGTTTGCCACTATACTGCTGTGACCTAGAAACCTTATCCGTGACCTCCCTATTCACATCCTCCTGTATACTGGCACAACAATTCAGGTTCCCATCCCCCCCCCCCCCCAAATCAGTTTAAACCCCCCCCAACCCCCGAATAGCACTGGCAAATTTACCCCTCAAGATATTGGTACCTCTGTCACATTGCAAAACAAGTTTGGAACATCTGCATGGTTTCCCTTTGGTATAAACAGAGAATTGGGTATGGATGGAAGATTCTAGTCGGGCTTTCATCTGCATTCCATTAGTGGTATGCAAATCAGTTTTATACTGGCCACAAGCAGGCTTCCTAATGTGCTATGGTGCGCACCAGTGATACTACCATGAAAAATTGATACCAGCAAGAAAATGATTTTTGAGATCTCGCCTAGTTATGCCTCCCCTCTCCCACACCCAATCTAGGATATTGGAGAAATCCACCCTCGGTGGCCTACCATATATTACTGGTCAGGATCTTGGCAAATTTGCCCCAGCTCTTGCATTGAGTGAGCCTGCAGATAAATCCAGGAAACAGAGACAAACTGAATAGGGAGAAGATTCAAGTCGTTAGCAATCTGAGCTATTTTTCTGCAGCCAAAAAGAGCTATTCCACCTGAATTCACAGAAGAAAATATAAAGAAGTTAATCTAACTTTCTGGACAAGCTCCACTATCAGATTCCTGATTTTGTCACTATAGACCCTGAAACATTGAGTGGACCATGCATAATACAATTGATCACAATTTAATTAATGGTGCATTGCTGGCAGTGGTTAGCAAGGCTGTCTTAGTGCCAGGGACCCAATTCCAGACTTGGGTCATTGTCTGCGTGGAGTTTGCATGTTCTCATGGGTTTTCTTTGAGTGATCTGCTTTCCTCCCACCCTCCAAAGATGTGAAAGTTAGGTGGATTGGCCATGATAAATTGCCCCTCAGTCCAAAAATGCATAATTTAGGTGGCTTAGCCACGATAAATGCGTAGGGTTAAAGTCAGTGCAGACTCAATGGCCAAATGGTCTCCTTCCACACAATAGGGATTCTATGATTTAATGCAAGTTTCTAAAACAGGCATTAGGACCATTATTTGAATATTCAAGCCTCTTGATATTTTACAACTAACTTCCAAAGATGTTGTACATGAGAAGTTGCAGCTCAGATTGTTCCCTGACAACGCAAATTATTCACTGGAAACTAGTTTGAGAAAGACCAATTTCTCCTTATTAAAATGAGTAAAATAAATAAGGATGTGATTTTTAAAAAGATAGTAAATCTCCCATGACAGTTTATGATGCAGAGTTTTTATGCTTTTTCTCATACATCAGGAATACTGTTGCTCATGCCTCTGAGTAAGAAGGTTGTGGATTCAATCCTCTTCCTGAGATCTGAGCATGAAATCCAGTGAGGCTGAGTGATTGTTGCACTGTTAGGCTTACCACTCATTGGGATTTTAAACTGAGATCTTATGTGGGAGGAAGTGGGGCGATTTTCCTCAAAGAAACTAAATGAACGGAAAAACAAGAGAATGTCCCATCCATTTTGTGGGTGAACTTAGTCAGCTGAATTTCTGGTCCTCTGTGCTTCAGAGTCAGCTAGGGGGTTCACACTGGTACTGGGGTGGTCTCGTCCCTCACAGGAGATTGGCATCAGTGCAGGATTAGGGAGATCATGCATGTGTGCTGGACTCCCCATCTCCTGCCTCCCAAAGGCTGGTCTCCTGGTGGCTTCCTAATGCTCTTCCTCTGATTGCCATCCTCCTGCTAGCTTTCCTGTTTACCAGCCCCATTGCTGACCTCCCAACCCCCGATTGCTGACCCCAACACCTTTCCCAGATTGTCACCCCCCCCACCAGTGTCCAGCCCCAATTGCATCCCTCCTCCTCCCACTGATTGTTGTACATTCTGCACAGCAAATCCCCCCTCCCAACCACCCCCCCCCTTGCCCCATCCTCATCATGCCCTGCTCCCTTGGCATTGTCCTGTGGGCAATGCCAGGGTTCCAGGCAAGCACTGACTAAGGTGTACTCCACTGCGTCCAAACTGTTGGGGTGGGAACATCAATGGCCTCTGTCCTACCAGCAAGGCCATCATGCCTGGTTCCCATTGCTGAGGACAAACTTTAATCACTACTAGTAGGAACCTCTCCCAGCAGGGACAGAAACTTTAGCAAGCTCAGACAATTGAGCCCAGGCTTGCTCAAGTAATGTCAATCATTAATAGCATATTGTAATCAGTTTCATGCCTGGAAACGGCCATAAAAAATGGGGAAGCTTTACCCTCCTGTTTACATTTCCAGTCTGCAAGCAGTGCAGCAGACTGGGAAAATCATTCATGTTTCTCAGGTGTATAAACTATCATTTGGATCTATTTCAAATTAGAGGAGGGAGGTTCTCCCTGGTGTCTTGAGCAATATTTACCCTTCAACTAACATGACTAAAACAAACATGACTGTCCTGCCATTGTAGTTTGTGGGACCTTATTGCGTACAGATCAGCTGTCACATTTGATGTTGCAAAAGGTGCCAAATAAACAAGCCTTTTTTATTGGAGACATCCAGTGATTGATAGGAATGGGATATTATCTCAAGATGCAGCAGTAATGTGGAGGGACACCCAAGCATCTGGAAGCCGTGGTAAAGGATTACTTGGGTTCAATAGGGAAGGATTCTGGAAATGTTAAACATTCGAGAATTTGAGGATCACTGGGTGAAATATCAAAATACACTGAAGACTGCCTGGAGATTCATCATGAATCACTTTCTCATCTGTTCTACCATTTTAATTTATTTGAATTCGGTGGTGTGCTGCACTATTGTAGTTGACTCTTTAGCCAAGTTCCTCAATGGGAAAGGTTCAGTCAGAATATAGTGAGGAAGTAATGATATATCTGTTCCCAATTGACTGATTCAATATTTGAATGTAAAATATATATTACTTGCTCTGTCTTTAGTTTGTTTAGTTTCTCTGGCTAAATGTCTGTTATTTTTTCCCTCTTTGCTCCAAAGTTTTGGACAAGTAACCTTTGCTGTCTAGGGACAAATATGCCAATTTCTTTGTCTGTTTTTAACCTGTATGGCTGATATGATAGTAGCTCCTACAAACATTTTCAAATTTTGCCGCTTACCTTGTGTATACTTTTTGTTCACATTACAGCTATTGCAATTGATCCTTATTTTTGGATATTATAACAAACTATAAAAGGCAAGAGGATTAAATACATTATTGATCAGTGAGAATGCAATGAGAAAGGCACCTTTTCCTTACAAAAAGGAACTTAAATATACAGATGTAAAAATTAAAACTTTAGTTAAAATATGGCTGGAATTATGAGATAAAATAATTGCTCTAGGGAATTTGTCCCAGTATGTGCTAATAGCATACTAGTTATATTATGCCTTTAATGTGGAAAAGCTTCACAAAAGCTTTAGGGAAACAAATACTGAGGCAAGGAGAAGAATCAGTAACAATGGCTAAAATCTTGTTCAAGTTGGGATTTAGAAGAGGCTGAGTTTCAGAAAGGAATTCCAGAGCTGGGGTGGAGACAGCTAAACATGTGGTTATTTTTAAACAGGTTGATGGAAGGGGAGGGTGTACAATGAGCAAGAGACAGAGGGTGGAATTCTTTGACTTCCCCTGCATTCTCCAGCCCCACTGCAGTGGGCAGAGCACAAACTCTCCCTCCTTGCTAGCAGTGGTGGCAGGGCATGCGAGAATGGAGAATTCGTTCCAGAGAAACAGAGGGCAGAATTCTGCCATTCTGCTCATCATGGGTTTGGTGGTGGCAGCCACCTAGTGTGGAGAATCCAGCGAGAGCTGAAAAGATGAAAACCTGCCAGAGTATAAACATAGAACATGAACATTATAGTGCAATACAGGCCCTTTAAACAGCTTGTAACTCTCCCAATGACGAGTTCATGGTGGGTCAGTATTTCCACTACCTGTTGGCATCATATCAGTAGGGAATCATAGGCACCAAACCCATTTAAAAATGAATGGCATGCACTTGCTGACTCAGTTATCTTGAGATTTCAATGTGAATGTAACATGTGTGGTCTACCTGCCATAGTGCTGCACTGCTTCTATTACAGCAAACACCATCCTGCTAGGGCAGGCTGGTACATGCCCTCCTGCTTCATGCCAAGCTGGATGTTTTGGACAGCATTGTGCTGTGGTACTTAGACCTTCCAGTCCAATGTTCAGGTGCTGATGAAGACAAGGGTGTCAATTTGGCAGGAGCACTGTGCCAGGGCAGGCAGGTAGAAGGACAAGGAGGCACATGGAAGGCAGAGGTACAAGGAATTGGAAGAAGATGACAAACAATTGAAGGTGAAGGAAGACCGAGGGCTGAGAAATTGGACCCCGACAAAGCTATATGAAAACTTTCAAACAAGGGGATCAAAGAGATTCCACATTGTGCCCCTTCCAGTAAAGGATGGGTAAAAGTCCAAGTGGCTCTTTGGTTGAATTGACTGATGAGTACGTGGTCCGGTATTTAAATATGGCATGCAGACCCTCAAGCCTGTTAGGTGATGCTGGCTGAACGAATGAGATACTGACCTGCCAGGAGATGGAGGAGAACTCACCTGTGCATAAACAATGAGGTTTCAGATGCAGAATCAGGTGTAGGGTTTCACCAGTCTGACCAGCTAGAAAGGTGCTGCCAGAAACACCTGCCATCTTACTTCATCTTAAAAGTAGAGAATTGGGGCAGAGTTCTAGGTCTGGGAAATAACACTGATTAGGGACTAGAGGTGGGGTGGGGAAAGTAAGCAGGTGGCAGCTGTGAGACCACTGTAGTGAAGAGCATGAATTTTATATTTTAGTGGGAATGGAATCCAGTTTAGATCAATTGGGAGAGAGTGCAATACAAGTGGGACTTGTCATATGGATATAGGCAGCTATGTTTGGATTATCTGGAGTTTATGAATGGCTGAGAATAGAAAGAAATGTGCATGGTAGAGGAAGATCTGAGGAGGTCAATTGAAGCTTTTGGTGGCAGAAAAGCTGAGGGGTAGAGAGACAGTATGAAATGGAGATGGAATTATGTGGGCATCACAATGGAGAGACTGTTCAGTGCTGCAATAGAAGTCAGAATGAAATAGCAACATTTGCATGAAATACATATTGTCCAACTTGAGTGGCTGAGGGAGAGCGAGAGAGTGGCAGGGAATTGGGTTTCTGGTGGACAAATTCTTAGCTAGAGGAAGTTCAGACTAGTCAAGCAGCTTGATGGTATTGAGGCAATTAAGTCAAGAAATGTGACAGTTATAACTGAGCCCATTGGCTGAATCAGTATCTATTGAAGTCATGAAGATCTGAAGAGGGGGCCAATGATGATTATTGTAGTGGGGGCTTCAGGTTTAGGGATGAATTAAAAGCCATTGTTGATTTGATATTTTGATAGGTGTAAGTGAGCACAACCCCACTAAGCTGAATAATAGCAGAGTGACTTTGGGATCATGTGGTTGATGTTGTTGAAGGCTGTAGAGATTGAGGCTTAAACATATTGTAGTCAGTAGTTGTGACTTTGTTCTCTCAACACTAAAACAGCACAAACAAGGCCTGACTAGAGAACTCAAACTCAGTTATCAAAGAATAAACATGGAGCTGGGGGAACTACAACAAGTTCAAGGACAGAGAAATGATGGATGGTAATTTGTAAGGACATGGGGGGCATTTCAAATTGCTTGTAGGGTACTGAATAGTTTAGTAAAGGATAATAAGGACTAAGTGCTTGATTTGAACAAGATAGAGATGCTGGCATTGGACTGGGGTAAACTCAGTAAAGTTTCACACCAATTTTAAATCCAATTTATTAGATAGTAAATTTGAGAGCTTTTGACACTCATCTTTGTCAGGCAAATGCAGTGTTCTGGTCTGCAATAGCACACATCATAGACAGTCACAGATTGCTGATTAGAATGCAAATCCTTACATCTAACCTGCTATTCAAGTGTTAAAGTGGCTAACAATGTGTGTGAAGGGAATCCTGAGCATTGGTTAGAGAATTGTGTATTTTCTCCAGACAGCACAGTGAGTGAGGTTTTTTACTAACCCAGGCAAGTTACGGGGGTTACAGATAGTGTGACATGAAGCCAAGATCCCTATTAAGACCGTCCTCATGTGTGGAACTTGGCTATCAGTCTCTGCTCAGCAACTCTGCACTATGTCACAAAGGCCCTCTTGAAGAGTATTTACCCACAGGTTGGAGGCTGAATGCCCATGACTGTTGAAGTGTTCACCCACAGGAAGGGAATTGTTTTGCCTGGTGATTGTTGAGCAATGTTCATTCATCCACTGTCATAGTGTCTGCATGGTCTCCTCAATGTACCATGCTTCAGGACATCCTTTCTTGCAATGTATTAGGTAGACAATGTTGGCTGAGTTGCAAGAGTATGTACCGTGTACCTGGTGAATGGTATCCTCATGTTTGATGATGTCATCAATGTCTATGATCTGGCAGGTCTTGCAGAGGTTGCTGTGGCAGGGTTGTGTGGTATTGTGGTCACTGTTCTCCTAAAGGCTGGGTAGTTTGCTGCGAACAATGGTCTGTTTAAGGTTGTGCGGTTGTCTGAAAGCAAGAAGTGGGGGTGGGGAATGGCCCTAGCAAGATGTTCATTGTCAATGATATGTTGAAGACTCTGGAGAAGATGTCTAGCTTCTCCACTCTGGGGAAGTACTGGACAAAAGGGTACTCTGTCCACCATTTGTCTTCTGAGGTCAGTGCAGTTTATTGCTGTGGCACATCAGAACTGTTGATCGATGAGTTGAGCGCCATATTGTGTTCTCATGAGGGCATCCTTCAGTGTCTGGAGGTGTCTGTCACGATCCTCATTTGAGGAAATTCTGTGTATACAGAAGGCTTGTCCATAGGGAATGGCTTCTTTAACATGTCGAGGGTGGAAGCTGGAGAAGTGGAGCATTGTGAGGTTGTCTGTCAGTTTGCACTACAGAGGTGACCATCCTTGATGGAGATGCGTGTGTCCAAGAATGCAACTGATTCTGGAGAATAGTCCATGGTGAATCTGATGGTGGGATGGAACTTGTTGATATCATCATACAGTTGTTTTAATGATTGTTCACCATGAGTCCAAAGGAAAAAGATGTCATCAATGTATCTAGTATATAATCTTAGTTGAAGATCTTGTGTGGTGAAGAAGTCTTGTTTGAACCTGTGCATGAAGATGTTGGCATACTGAGGTGCAAATTTGGTCCCCATGGCTGTTCCATGTGGATGAAAAGCTGATTGTTGAAGGTGAAGACATTGTGGTCCAAGATGAAGCAGATGAGTTGTAAAATTGTATCTGGAAACTGGCAGTTGTTGGCATTGAGTACTGAGGCAGTTGCAGCAATACCATTGTTGTGGGGGATGTTGGTGTAGAGCACTGAGAAATCCATTGTGACAAGGAGTGTCCCTGGTTCAACTGCTCCATGTGTGTTGAGTTTCTGTAGGAAGTCCATAGTGTCAAGACAAAAGCTGGGGGTTCTTTGTACAATGGGTTTCAGGATGCCCTTGATATAGCTGGAGAACAAGCCACAGCAGATGATGGATAGCCAAGTCTATTGTGCAAACATACTTTTGTATTTGTTACTTGAAGTGGAGATGGTGGCATAGAGGAAATAAACAGGGTGAAAAACAGCAATTTCTTGCTGGAAATAATAGCACTAAAATTGATGGAGCAGTTCAATAAATAAACAGCTGAAGAGATACAATGGTAAACAGAAACATATGGTTGCTAGTTGCAAATGACTTAGGAAAGACATTTTCCATTAGTAGATATTGAAGGAAGTGACATTAAAAGATGAGGATATTATGGGTAATGAAGAGAAAGAAATGGTCAATGTTACCACATGATAAGGAATGAAGAGGACATAGGAGAGGCTAGGTCATAAGTATTATCATAAAGTAGAGGAGTTTATATGGAGACAGATGTTCAGATTGGGGCAAGAGAACAGTGAATTTGGAGAAGGGTAAGGGGACTTGAGTGAAATGATTAAAGATGAAGGGTCAATCAGTATAAAGGTTGAGGAAAGAAAATCAGTGAGGAAGTTGAATGATCCCTTGAGGATGTAATAGATGACAAGGAATTCAAATGAGTGGCAGTTGAACAAGGTAAAGTGCTTGAAGGAAAGGGAACAGAGGAATAGATTGTGAAACAAACTTGTGAATTTGTGATAAGCCACATCACTAATGCAGTGGTTTGTTGGGCTGGATAATGAAAAGAAAGCAAAATTTGTTAAAGTACAAAGCGTCACCATCCATGATGGAAGTTTCATTGAAGGCCACAATGACAATGCAATCTACTATCATTCTGGAATGTTCACGAGTGAATGGGCAATCTGGTGGGAAATGTGGAGGAGGCAGTGATTGTTGATCTAACAGCAGAGATCAGGGAGTGGTTGTTATGATTGGTGGGTTTAGGAAGATGGGGCAAGCATTGGTGTGATCAGCCAACAGTGAGCACATTGGGTGGGAAAGTCAGTGGCAATGAGTCAGAATCATTGTTCTTTGGGTGCAAATGAGCCTGTTAGGGAATCTGAAGAGAGATTCATAGAATCTTACAATGTAGAAGAAGGCCATTCAATTCAGTGAATTTGTATTCATCACAATCCTACCCAGGTCCTATCCCCATAACCCCATGCATCTTGCTACTCTCCCTGACACTTAACATGGCCAGTCCACCTAACCCACACATTTTTTGACTGTTGGATTGTAATTGCAGACTTGTTCAAGAGGAATCAACCTGGCATAGGAGGACATGCAGAGATAAGATGATGGGTAGGGACAAATGGGGGCAAAGTGGGGAGATGAAAGGAATCATGAGGGAGAGAAAAGAGTAGGGCTCCAAGGATCAAAGTAGAAAGCTGGAAGTTGTGGGCTTAGATCAAAATGCTCATGCAAATGGCAACCAATATTTTTGAAGATGCAACTTCTTTCAGTGACGCTAGGAAACAAAAATAAACTGAAAAGCAAATGTAGCAGTAGGAGAATAATTCCTAATGTCATGGTGCAGCATTCTCATAAGTTACATATAATTCTCCTGCACTGAAATCAGTTCTGTGCTTTGTTTGGAACCTACCCACAAAGACAGTCTCTTTACAGGAGCTGCAGAATAACAAAGGATGTGATCAATGGCAACAAAACAGGGAGTCTATAATGATGGATAGAAACAGGACCAGTGGGAGTGCAGTGCAGGATGTTCTTTTCAAAGTCTGGAAAAAAGCCAGCGTACAGAAAATCCAGGACCACAGTGACGGAAACCTGGGCAGGAGTAGAGCTAATCAGTGTGGTAAATGTGGAGTGTCAGAAAGTTATGTAGAGTGAGAGCGCAAAACAAAATATTACTTATAGTGCACCCCTAGGGAGAAGGGTGGGATAGCAGTTGAAGGGTATAAAACAATTATGTCATCTGAATCATCAGGCAACATCTTAGTTCAATTTCTCATCCAACAACACAACATCCCTTTAATATTGTATTGCGCAATTAACTCTTAAGTGCAGCTTGACTCTCAAACTTTTAACTTAACAGCAGGAATATTGCTAACTGAGCCAAGCTAAAGTGACAATCGGATGCCAAAAGAACATTTGATGGAGGAGAGAATGATCCCTAAAAGCCAGCAAGAGCCTCGAGATCAGCCCAGAGAAAGAGGATGACTGAAAATGGATTAGCCGCAGACAGACATGGCAAAAGCAAAGCCTTTCCTGGAACTCATCCAAGTTCAAGGTGGATGTTTTCATATGCCAGTATCATTAGAGGATACAGTCATATGGTACAGAAGAGGCCCTTCAGCCCATTGCGACTGCACTTACAAAAGTGAATCTACATTAATCCCACTTCCCAGCACTTAGAACAAAGTGCAGTACAATAGGCCTTTCAAACCTACAACTGTGCCAATCATGACACCCTTAAAGAAAAAACTTTCTGCCTTTCCTCAGCCAGTGTCCTTGCATTCCCTCCCTATTCATGTACCCATCCAGATGCCTCTTAAATGTTAAGAATATTCCTACTTCTACCACCTCCTCTAGCAGCACATTCCAGGCACTCATCATTCTGTGTGAAAAAACCTTCCCTACACATTTCCCTTAAACTTTCTCCCTCATCCCTTGTAATTGACACTTCCACTCAGAAAAAGCCTATTTATTCACTTTATCTATGCCTCTCATAATTTTGTAGACCTCTATCAGGTTTCCCCTGAGCCTCTGTCTTTCCAGTGAAAACAATTCTAGCCCATAACCTTAAATGTTACAATATTTCAAGTGCTCACCCATGTACATTTTAAAGGTTCTGAGATTTCCTTCCTCTACACCTCTCTCAGGCTATGCATTCCAGACTCCTATCACCTTCTGGATGAAAAATACTTCTCTCAAATCCCCTCTGAGCCTCCTGCTCCTCCTTATATCCCCCTCCTTATTAACTTTTCAATTAAGGGGAACAGCTGCTTCCTATCTACCCTATCCACACCCTTCATAACCTTAAACACTTCAATTATGTCCCCCCTCAACCTTCTCTGCTCTAAATAAAGCCATCCTAGTCTATCCAACCTCTCTTCATAGTCAAATGCTCCATGCTAGGGAACATCCTACTGAATCCCCTTTGCACCTTCTCCAGTGCAATTACATGCTTCCTATAGTAAGGCTACCAGAACTGCACAGAGTACTCCAGCTATGGCCTAGCCAAAGATTCATACAGCTCCAACATAACCTCCCTACTCTTAACTTTCCTATTAAACTATCTTGTTGCCTTTAAGGCTCTATGGACAAGCATCCCAAGATCTCTCTGTTCTTCTGAGCTTCCAAGTGTCCTGCCTGCAATCTGAGAGCTGGAGAGACTATGGAAGATTGGTCCATGCCCATTACTCAGATATATCTGTTCAAAACTTGCTGCTTTTTAACAGCAAAACAGTTTATTTTCTGCTTTTTGAGTTTTGATTTGTTGACTATACCTGTTGTAAGTAAGATAATGAATTTAAGAGAAGTTGGTTGGCTAATTTTGTTCACCTTACCCACATTGGCTCTCTTCATTTGGATTTCCCAGACTGTTAGCTATTACTCTTATTGCTTCCAATTCTAAGTGCTCTTGTGTATTTTGGAGTGGCACCCATATGAATCAATGGAGCTGGTCATTTTGGCTGAACTGGTTTTCAGGCTTTTCTGAGGTAATGTCTTTGTTCTAAATAGGGTAGATTTGGGAAGCATTTGGATACAATACGTCAGCTGTGTGCTTTGGATGGTTTCAAAGCTTAGCAATGTAAATTGCATTATATTGATATTTTCACAAAAGCTTCAAATAAAAAATCTTAATTTGTATAAATAGAATACTTCAACAAAATTTCTTGTCCGTGGACTTAGCAGTTCAAAAAAATCTTCAAAGTATTTTTGCCAAAACATTTAAAATGTTTAAAGTTCTGGTGTAACATCCCTCTGTCTGCTGTTTAACATTATCCTCTTTACGAATAGCTTAATGCCTGCGTAGAAGTCATGGACAGAGAAATGTGTTTATTCACGAACAATGCCAATTTCTACATTTAGAGGAGATGGAGGATGGTTGAGGGTGGAGCAGGGAGGGGAGATGTCCTATATAGTACTCTCTGCCCTCACAGATTCCCCCACCCCAGCCCTTCTGATTACAGCACCCACCCCCTACCCGGGATCTGTCAGGGCTCTGCAGACTGGACTTGGCAGATCGATACCTTCTATCCCACCCTGTCCTACTTCACTTTACAGCGCTGACTCTTGGAGATTGCCTGCTATGCCAGTCTGACTGCTGTCATTCACATTCACAGTGGTGTTTCTGTGATAAGAAAACTCTTGTCCATTTGATTGGCTGGCAGCTCATGGAGGCAGGACTTCCTCTGAGGTGGTGGCAGAGAGTTTGACCGAAGCCAATTAATTCCCCATGGCTCGGAGCTTTCCAGTTCCATCATTTTTAAAGTGGAGGGGTGTCGTCACTGTCTCCATGCCAAATTCCACCAATTGCTTTGCTTTTAAATGAAAACCTCTGGACCAAAAGTTCTTTTGCCAAGAATATTTGTGCTGAAACTCATTACTGCACTGCCACATGACTTTACAAAATAGGATGTAGCTCCTCTGACTCTTCTCTGATCCAAACAAAAGAAAAAAAAATTTGTCAGATGGTTTTCATGAAGAATGTTTTGTTCAGTAGTGAAAAGGGAAGCTAAAAGTAAGTAAAAGTAAGTAACTAAAGTAGTAAAGGGAAGCGAGCTAAAGAGGGAATTGAGGAGAGCAAAGAGAGGACATGAGAAGACTTTGGCTGATAGGATTAGGGAGAATCCTAAAGCTTTCTTTAGATATGTTAAGAATAGAAGATTGGTTAGGGCAAGATTAGGGCCAGTCATAGACAGCAGTGGGAAGTTGTGCGTGGAGCCTGAGGAGATTGGAGAGGTACTGAAAAGGCAGCTGTGAAACTCTTTGACAGTGGCTGAAGCACATTGTATAAACTGCTAACCAGCAGACTGCACTGAACCTTCCCAACCCGCACTAAGGCAGGGTTGAGACCAAACTTTGAAACTTATGCATAAAGTCGTCTCTCTGACGCAGTCTGTCTTCCATTTGCTTCTGTCAAAGGTAGGCTCCCAATGGGTAAGCAATTAGAGATGATTAAGAACTTGCTTTGGGCCAGCTGGGATTTTCCTGGATTTGGACTGTACCCCCACTGTCAAATCAGAAGACAGGCAGCTACCTGGGAAGTAACTTCCAGACAGTAGGCTAGAAGGCCAGTAGCTCCTTATCTAAAGAGAGGCAATGGCCAAGTGATATTAGTGACAAGTAGGGCCCTGTTTGTGAACAGAACTCCCACTTAAGTGAAGAAGGAACAGCATCCCAAAAGCTAGTGACTTTTGTTACCAAATAAACCTGTTGGACTTTAACCTGGTGTTGTGAAACTTCTTACTGTGTTTATCCCAGTCCAACGTTGGCATCTCCACATCAGTGATATTGTCGCCAGATTATTAATCTAGAAACTCAGCTAACATTTTGAGGACCCAGGTTCAAATCTCGCCATGGAAGATGATGGAATTAGAATTCACTAAAAATACAAAGAATTAAGAGTCTGCTAATGACCATGAAACTATTGTTAACTGCCGGAAAAACCCATCTGGTTCACTAATGTCCTTTAAGGAAGGAAATTTGTCATCCTTGTCTTGTCTATGTATGAGTCCAGAATCACAGTAATGTGGTTGACTCTCAACTGCCCTTTGACATGGCCTAGCAAACCACTCAGTTGATTTGATTTATTATTGTCACACGTATTAATTTACAGTATTGCTTCTTGCATGCTATACAGACAAAAAATAATGTTCATAAAGAAGGAAACATGAGAGTGCAGAATGTAGTGTTACAGCTATAGCTAGGGTATTTAAAAGAAAAGGATCAACTTAATGCAAAGTAAGTCCATTCAGATACAAAGTCTGACATCAGCAGGGAAGAAGCTGTTCTTGAGTCGGTTGGTATGTGACCTCAGACTTTGTATTTTTTTCTCGACAGAAGAAGGTGGAAGAAAGAATGTCCAGGGTATGCTGGCTGTTTTGCCATGACAGCGGGAAGTGTAGACCAAGTCAAAGGATGGGAGGCTGGTTTGCATGATGGATTGGGCTACATTCATGTGTACGTCATGTATATATTGTATGTATATGTATGCATGGTATATGTATGTATATTCATATATACATCATGTATATACATCATACATATCATGTTATTGGTCAGGAGCAATTAGGGATGGACAATAAATGCTGGCCAGCCAGAGACACCCACGTCCCATAAATGAATAAAACAAAGGTTCCATTATTGAGCTGCATCAATTTAAAGGTTACAGGATGTCTCGTGCCCATTCCTGTGGAGGGGTTTCCCATCACAATGATAGTCCTTAGAGCCGTGACTGTTCCTTATGTATAAATTTTCAGCAAGCTTTTGAGGACAACTCCATTTTGGCGTGACCTGTTCTTTGACCCACTCCAACAGTACTCATCTCTCCCCTAAGTCTAAGCCTAACCCTTCCATCCAGTCCTGCATTCCCTGGGGACCCACCCGTGACCTTAACTGGAAGATGAATGGGGAGGTGTCCTGTGAACTGGTTGCCTCCTGGAAGATTCCACCCCTGGACAATGCAGGTTGGGCCCTAGAAATGGTCTTCCACCTGATACTTGCCAAAGACTGTAAGATTCTGTCCTTTGTGAACTTTGCCTGCTTAGCATTTTGGAACAAAGTGGTAGCATTGTTTGGAAACAAGTTGCAGTGAGCACATTTGTGGTATAAATTTGAGAAACATTTTAGCATATTCCGCTGTCACACAAGTAAAAGCATCAACTGAAGGAAAATTATGTTCTTGCAAGGGGAATCCCATTTGTGATTTGATGACCAGTCTTATTTTTAAATCTTTCTTAAGTTATAAGGAATCAATTTTGCTGACACATTTGTTTACAGGCTCCAGAAGAGAAAAATAGGATTATTTTTGGATTAAACTAGAAAGAGGTTACGACAGACATAATAGGCTGAATGGGCACCTTCTGTGCTGTAAAGTTATATGGCTTAATCAGATTAAACTGGCACTGCAAACATTGATATATTTCCAAACTCTCCTGTAACCACATAAGCCTCAATTTTCTAACTATTTTAATTTAAAAATCAATGGAAATTGGGCAAAAACAGTTAGAAATAAGGCTGCAGAACTGGTATGCCAATTTGGTACCCATTAAGAAACCCATGCAAATTTCTACCAGTGGTGCTCACTGATATAATAATTTCCATATGTAAAAGTACTGATATCCTTGGTGCAATTTCTCTGATTCGGTTAGGAACTTTTCATGAACTTGCCCACCCACCAAGAATCACCTTGAAACTGCAGTAGGAATTTCTAACTTTATTGCTCTTGCCACCTTTTAAAAGGTCTGCTTGATATTCCTTGGTGGTTCAGGTACCAGTTTTGTAATTGTTTGGTCAGTGTTAATTTTGTCCCAAACTCATTAATAGGATTCTAATGAATTTTCTCCACAGGAATCCTCATTCAGAAGATGCGGAAGAGTGTCGATAGAGAATTGCAAGATAGAATGAGTACAATAGAAACATTCTGGACCCATCTGTTGCCATTTCACACCCATACACAACTCCATCTACCCGAGGATTCATATTTGCACAAACTGTCATTCTCAAGCTGCAAAATGGCATGTAAATGATTTGGTTGCAAATATGGGAACGTTGTAGCTGTTTAAAAACAACAAAAGATTCACTTCCTATGGGTCTGGTATCACTAATGACAACAATGCACGTGAGCCCATCCACAATCATAGAATCATGGAATCCCTACAGTGCAGAACGAGGCCATTTGGCTCATCATGCTGCACTGACAATAATCCCACTCAGGCCTTATCCCTTAACCCCACATCCTTACCCTGACTCTACAGGACAATTGAGCACGGTCAATCCACTTAACCTGTACATCTTTGGGTTGTGGGAGGAAACCAGAGCACCCAGAGGGAACCCATGCAGGCACGGAGAAAATAAGCAAACTCCACATAGACAATCACCCTAGGCTGGAATTGAACCCAGGTGCTGTGAAATACCAGTGCTAACCACAGTGCCACCCACTGCCCCATGCTGCACAAGGAAAATTATTGATTCCCTGGCAGTGAAATTGGGCTCTGAGGTCCAAGCTCACTAGATGCCTCTGGCACATGTGCACACATTTGAAAAAATTTGCCATATGCCAACTTGATAAAAACGTTTACGCATGCGTTTAAAGTGTGCTGGATATGTGCAGAAGAGGCCAGTGGTAATACCAATCAGTGAGTACGTTGACTTGACATCAATGCTGCCATTTTAGAGCTCTCTGCTCTAGCCTCCAATCTCTTAAGCAGTACAACCAAACCATCCTAATAACAGGAAGGGACATCTCAATTCTCTCAGTGCTATTTACCAGAATTATCAGATACTTACTGATCAGTTGCAGATTTATTTTTTGTGGTGTGGCTACAATTTCAAGATGTCTTCTACATTTGGTTAGAGTTTCACTATTTTATGGGGAATGATGTGAAAGGAGCAGTTTTTTTTTGGTGATTTCAAGGCTTGTGTACAAGCCAGTTGCTCCCACCCATGGTTGGACAGGTAAGCCTTTTTCTTGGTATTGAGTATAATTGGAAAAATGAGTAGAGGCAGTGCAAAGCAGAACAGACTGTTTTAAGAAGATAGAGGAGAAAGGTGCGCTCAGCGGGAGGCAGATAGCAAATCCATTGGAGAACACATTAGATAAGTGATGTGATATTCTGGGAGTCCTTTTGTATGCTGGATCCAGAGCAATGATGGCGGCAGGCTAAACCTCTACTGCATTGCTGACATTGTATGGATGCAGTTTGAAGTTATAATGGTTGCCTCTACCATGTTTTCATGGAGGTAGTCACTATTGCAAGGTGCAAAGAATGGACTCCAAGTTCTGCCAAAAATCCTGTGCCAAGGTGGTGCAGGTGTCTTCAGAAAAGAAGATATTGAGAATTAGCTTTTTTCAGTGTCCCAAGTGGTGGCACAATTTGGAGCATGTACACCCGCAGAGACTACTTCTGTAGCTTGCTCCATCAGTCAGTCAAGCTATTGTGTGAGCTTACTCTCAGGCACAATGACACTTGTACTTTCCTTTGCTATGAGTGCTGCGCAGTTTTGCCTGGTATCCCAGCATGTGCAGATTACGCCTCTATGTTACTCTCTAAATGATGCAGATTGTCAGTATCTGAACTGGTGACTGAAAGTTTGAATGATGGTGTGTCTGCAGATTCACTATCATGTTGCTCTCCCTCCGGTGTTTGCTCATGTTGTAGTTCTTGGATATGTGAAAGGGACATGGGTAAGTGCTGATGAGAAAGAAAGAAGTGTATGTTTGTACAGGTACTAGAAGTGTTTGTGAGATTAACGAAAGAAAATGCAGTATGTGGATACTGTCATTTACATTGGCTTCAGCCCTACTGGTGATCACGGCTTCAGAAATGGTCCTTTCCAAAATAGCCAGCACCATCCCCACCATTAGGTTAGAACATATTGGTATGCTTCTCTCTCTTTCTCTCCGTTTCAGTCCTGCTGTCTCTAGTTGTGGGCCATCTTCCCTTTCAAGAAAGACGAAGTCTGTCAGTGAGTGTCACGTAAGGTAGTTGGGTGATTGGGTTGAATAGCAAACAGTATATGGAAGATATGAAATGCGGTTTGAGGCTTGCAGCAGTGTTGTATTTGTGAGGATGAGGTCAAGAATATGAATAATGGAACGGGTTTTAATTAATAGTGTTTGTGGGGGGGGTATGATGGGAGTATGGTGAACTGAACAATGCGAAAGCTAGAGATGCAGTTGGTAAGATAAGGCATTTGAGGATAAATTCGCTGATCTTGATCCACCCTAGAGAGATGATTAAAATCATGCTGCATTGTCCCCATGTCTCTGGCACTCTATCCTTGACATTGACTTCCTCATTACTGTTACCATTGCCTTCTGAGCATCTATCTGAAGGATATGCAGACTCCCTGCAGATACAAGTTATCTCTGTGCTCCAACCATTCCATCAAGCCCTCCAATATAATTTCTGAAAATCTTGATGCATACTCTCTCCCATGATAAACCTTCAATGACTGTTGCACATCACCAAAGATCTCAGCACTTCCCTCAGTCGCAAAGTACTTTCTATTTAAGAAGTACAGGTCAGCATTAAGTAGTACAGACTAGCTCTAAGTAACAAGGAAGTAAGTACATTGGGCCCCCTGTTGATTTGTGTAGTAAACCCTGACTGAATGCAGAAATCTTTATAATGAGCAGGCAGCATGAAGTTGGCAACATGCCTGCATTTCACTGAAAGGGTGTAAGTTAAGCATGCATCACCATGTCCATGCCAATTTGAAACTTTATCCAATTTAACCTTCTCCTCCCCATTTGCTTAACAGGCTACTGTATATATCACCCAAAGACAACTCAGCAGCTTGTGAAGGGTAGTGCCATTTTACAGAGTGACAGGATTCCTGGCAGGAGTTATATAGACTGTACTAATGTGCTCCATTGCCATTAACCCTGTAATCAGAAGAAAGTCTAAACTAATCTTTTAGCATGTTTGCAACCCTGAAACTGTCTGGCACATGCTTTCATTTCATGGTTTCAGCAATGTCTGATCCACAAATGCAAGTCTCGAGGTATCTCCTAGACAGTCAGACACATCTAAACACAGCAACAAAGACATACTGATATCCATCAGAGTAGATCCTTGGCTAACCTATTAGGTATCTGTGATATCTGGATAGATCTGGAAGCATTATGTAAAGCTTTTATAGTAATGTGTTTCCTAATGAGAATGTGAAACTTGTTTTATGTGTAAAATAAACCCATGAGGATTGGGGTGGCCCTCATGTCTGTGTCACTTCGCAACTGAATGGGAAGCATAGGCTACACAGAATAGGAAATCAGAATCATCACAGTGCAGAAGGAGACTATTCAGTCCATTGAGTCTGCACTGACTGATACCCAGGCTTACACCACTAATACTGCTATATCTTGGGACCCTAAGGGGCAATTTAGGACGACCAATCAATTTAATCTGCATCTCTTTGGACTGTGAGAAGAAACTGGAGCACCCAGAGGAAACCCACACAGGCACAGGGAGAAAGTGGAAGCTCTGCACAGACAGTCATCCAAGACTGGAATCGAACTCGGCTTCCTGGTGCTGTGAGGCAGCAGTGCTAA
The DNA here is from genome assembly GCA_024679065.1 of Sphyrna mokarran. Taxonomy (NCBI): domain Eukaryota; kingdom Metazoa; phylum Chordata; class Chondrichthyes; order Carcharhiniformes; family Carcharhinidae; genus Sphyrna; species Sphyrna mokarran. The sequence goes on along the minus strand of JAGIQG010000011.1, from coordinate 48,840,514 downwards.
TAATTTTTCTATCATGCCACCCTTGAGGAAGGATAGAGAGCAGGACTCATGCATGGTGCACAGGACACTCTTCCATATATAATTCTATGAAGGTTTTGAGACTATTTGGGGATGACATAAATCCCTTGCACTAGAGGTTGAGTGGCTTCCCTTCCTGCACCACCTCACTTGTAATTGGGATTATGTTCAATCAAAAAATCTAGATCTCCAGCCCATAATTTGTTCTTATGAATGTGAAGTGCTAACAAATGATTCGTATGTATTACTCTGCATTCAGGAACATTAACAAGAAATAACATTTCAAAAGGTTTTGCTCATTAGAGGCAATTAGTAGTATGTAATGTATTCAGAATTACAAAACTAGAAGGTTGCACGACAAAGATAATGGTCTGGATCTTGCAGTTGCAATTAAGGTGAAGCTGTCAGCAATTGCCGTCATTGCAGCTGTAAAACTGGCAACTTCTGTCATTTGCACGTGTACCATTAAACATAGAAATCCAGAAGATGCTGACAGTGATTCACTTTTCCTTCACAGGGTCCAGTATTGAGGCAAATATAAATAGCAAAAAACACATAAGAATCTTCATTAATCACATGAATTGACAACAGCATGATTTGTATATTATTAGAATCATTGTAAAAGCCCTTGAAAAAGTTATACCTTTTGAATGAGATGCAACTGGTCCACTAAGTTCATAATTACTGCAAAATAACTTGTCTGAAAAGAATTGTATTTGTCAAATGCCAGTTCTTATCATTATTTCTTTCGCTAGTAGCGTCATAAGTAGGCTTAAATCAACACTGCAATGAAGTTACTGTGAAAATCTCCAAGTTCCCACATTCCATTGTCTATTTGGGTGCATTGTGGGAGAATTTGGCATGGCCAATGCACCTAATCGGCACGTTATTTTCAGATTTTGGGTGGAAACCGAAGCACACGGAAGAAATCCATGCAGTCACAGGGAGAAAGTGCAGACTCTACACAGTCACAGAATTGAATTCGGGTCCCTTGTGCTGTGAAGCAGCAGTCCTAACCAATGTGCCACTGTGCTGTAAAAGAATGTAGATTTTGAATAATAAGAATTGTTATTTTTAACATAAAAACAAAGGTTTGTTCACGACACTTCAGTTTTCACTTTAATCCTATACGTAAGCCCCAATCTTTGTTCTGTTCTTTGTAAAATGATTATAAGAGTGAAGGTCAATGATGGTGGTTACTTCCCAGTCTGAGAATTCATGAATGTGCTCAGTTGCTTAGCCTGCTCCATGACACTATGATTGCTGGACACTGGAGGTCCCCTTGAGCTGACACCAGAATAAAGATCACAGTGAAAAAAGGGAAATCCACATCACAGAGACTACTAAACCTTTGTGTATAGCTTTTCATGAGGTCAGTGGTGAATGCCATTACTTCATTGACAGCTCAGAGACTATTGCTGTTGCTGTGCTGACACATGGATTTGGGCCTGTGTCTGCATGAGTTTCCTCCGGGTGCTCCGGTTTCCTCCCACATCCCAAAAATGTGCTCTTAGGCTGATTGGGTAACAAATTGTCCCTATATTGGTCCCTGTATGGGAATCTTCAACAATAGGCATAGCCTAAAGTCAAGGATATGTCATTAAGACGTTAGGACGGCGGCGTGGGCTCGTTGGGCCAAAGGGCCTGTTTCCTGTGCTGTGTTGCTCTTTGTTCTTTGTTCATCACTGGCCACAATATCTGGACCACTTCAAAATAGGCAAGAGATTCTATAAAGAATTAGAAAGTCAAAGCTCAACATATTTGTGTGGCATCTGGCTGACACACAAATTGGCTTCGGAATTGTTTATCACTGTGGTTTCTGTGGTGTTTATTATTTAGTTCAGTTAATCGCAAACTAGAAAAGAAACTTATGCCTGATTTTTCAGGATGGTATGTACTTGGTGCCAGCCATCCTTAGGGAATGCATCCCCACTAGCCCTCACAGGCTTTTACGCTTAGCTGAGTGTTGATTGGCAGCAGATGGGACTTCTGTCTGCCCTTGGATAGAGGTCCCATTTTGGAGAGCTATTGGCCAAACAGATTGGCTGACACCTCTCCTGCCACTCCAGGCACAGCACTGCAGTGGCCAAAAGAGCCTCAGTCATAGGATCCACCACACCAGGTGAATAGCAGTGGAGGTTGGAGGGCACCAGATGCCCTGGGAATCAGGGCGAGGCTGGTAGACCAGAGGGGTGAGGGAGGCCCGAAGTTCCCAGGTCCTTGAGAGAAGGGCATCCCAAATCTGAAAGCATCTTCAGATTGAGACAAACCCCAACTTCTATGCTAAATCATAGGTAAAGACCTTTTTGTTTCAACTGATGGCTGCCAGCCTAAAAACTGAGGCTTGAAAGTGACTGCAAGGGCAGGCTTCATGTTTCAGGGTCTGCCTGCCCCACCATAAAATTGCAGGACGGTGAGATCCTGGAGAGAATCCATACATATAATTTTACTCTCGCTGCCTCACAACCCACTTGGAAGAGTGTAAAATTCTGGCCATTAAACTTTAAAACGTTCAGAATTGACTTTGACTGAAGAAAGATCTAAGGCTGTCATATTCTTCCACATTTCACTCTCTAATTGCTGGACAAATGAAGTACACATTAAAAGCAAAATGTCTGATCATTTCTCAGAGGATTCAACTTCAGAGAGTTTGGTCATTCTCATAGAATTTCCGAGATGCAGGATCAAACCGCATGTATAAAAAAGCCAGCAAATCAACAGACAATATTAAAAGGATGCATGGCAGGACTCTGTCCTCTTTTCATCTCATAGAACCTGGGAAATGGACAATCCTCAGACATTGGAGAAAACAATATTGGGGAACATTTACCAATTGTGCAAACATTTCCAGTCCAGATGTTGCATTCAGAAAGCTTCTTATTCATGATTAGGTTTCCAAAGATGCTGCCAGTTCCTGCTAAATGCGGAACATGAGATGCTCACAAACGATTCCTATGTGCTTACATTATTCTGCACTCAAGAACATTAACAAAAAGTAAAATTTTAAAAGGTTTATCCATTCGAGGTTATTACTAGTATGTGACGTATTCAGAATTACAAAATTAGAAGGTTTTAGCACAATTATGTAGATAAATGCTTTTCCATTTTCAATTATGTTGCACTACATAAACATTCATTTGCTATTTCACTTGGAGTGGTAACGGTAATGATGCACATTCGTACACTTTGTCAGGAACAAAAAAACATATATATTAATTAGGAAAAACTATACAGATGCAGCATTCAACCAGCTGACCCTACATGTCTTCTGGACATCTTTTGCCCAAGAGAGGACTCTCTTGGTCCCTGAAGCTAAGTCTTCCTCTTCTGCTTAAAGGGGCAATCAGCACAATCACCGCATCCCCTACCTTTTAACTTCTTTACACGACATTTAATAACTAAGTTTCTCAGTCCTAATTTCTAACCAAACAAATTGGGGAATTAAAAATTAAGTCTCTGATGGGTTTTTCCATTTCTTGTAGAGAAATTTTTCTTAATTGGTCGGTGCAACATTGAGGGCCGAAGGGCCTGTTCTGCGCTGTAATGTTCTATGTTCTGTAAGTGAAATTTTGCAGTCTGAGATGCTTCTACACGATTGACATTAAAGGGAACTGCAAAATCAGGTACCTCTTCTGGCACAGGCAGTTTATTACTGCTTGAGTCCACAGAGTCATCAGTTACATCTATAGCAGGTCGATCAGGCATTTCAGTGCTTATAGGTCCAAAAGCATTTTTTGATGCAACACTGACTGCTGGAGCACTTTGCTATTCCTCAGCTGATCCACAGGCCCATGAACAATCAGTCCCTCCATGTCCTCTGGATGTGACAGCAGTTCAGAGATCCAGAAAGCTTGATTCAGTAGCTACTGAAGTTTCATATTGTGACACCATGTCATATTTTGTACTTTTTAGTGTTGCAATGATGATGGTTCATTGATGAGATCTTGAGGCTTGTGTGATTTTAAACAGAAACACTTTTACTGGTAGGCTATAATCACATACTGTTCTAAATATCGTTTTGCATGGAACTCTTTCACGCAGGCTTGCTACTTTTCCATTCATGTGAGATCTTGCTCCAAAATACAATCTTAGTTTCTTTCTGTGTCTGAATTGCTGATTCTGCTGTCAGTTTCAATGTTTTTACCTCTTCAGTTAATTTCTCATTGTCAGACTTCTTTTCTTCAGCTCCTATTTTCCTGGTTCATATCTTCATTGGACTTGTTCTTATTTCATGTGTTGCCTCTTCCTTGAAATCTTCATTGTCTCCTCTGAGATCTTCTCCAACTTTCCTGTCCACTGCCATTTATTTCTTCTTCTTGTTGCCACTTTAAGTGCATTGCCACATTAAACTATTACCATGGTAAATACCTGACCATTTTAAGACTGCATAGTAATCTTTTCCCCTCCAAACAGGCTGCTATTGCTCAAAGGCTTTCCTTTGCAGGTGTACTTTGCCAGAAATGTATCAATGCGAGTACAGAGTGTCTCAGGTTGTTACATCCAACTGCAGCAATTCTTTGTCCCCAGTTCAAATTCCTTCCTCCTAAATTTGAAATGTCAGTTTTTTTTAAGCTAGTTTCCTAAGGCATTTCTTCTTCTCCACTTAAAATACTGCTCTGTGATCACATTTTAAAAAAAAGTCTTGCAGCCACTCTTAGTCTTTTTACCAAATAAAACCAACGCTGTTCAACAAGACAACATACACCTTGTCACTTTTAAATATTCAAGCATTCTTAGTTAACTTTTTTGGAATTCAAAAGTGAGGCCTATCAAATTATTTCATTTCATTAAACTTTTCCTAACTTTTCTTATTCATTCATGGGATGTGGGTATTGCTGACTGGGCCAGCATTAATTGCCCACTCACAATTCCTCATAAGCAGGCGGTGGTGAGCTGCCTTCTTGAAGCACTGCAGTCCCTGTGATGTAGATATACCCACAGTGCCGTTAGGGGGAGAGTTTTGACTCAGCAACAGTGAAGAAATGGTGATATATTTCCCAGTCACGATAGTAAGTGGCTTGGAGGGAACTTCCAGTTGGTGGTGTTCCCATGTGTCTGCTGTCTTTATCCTTCTAGATAATAGTGTTTCACATACTGCAGTTTTCAAATGTTAATTGAATGAATTGAATAACTAATGAGTCACTCAATTGCCCTGGTTATATGAATGGTCATCTTGTTGAATGAGGTGTAACTGGATTTTTAACAATGTTAACACTATCTTCATAACTTCTGAACAAATTATCTGGTTCTGAAATGCTAATTTTTATATTTGTAGAATGTCAGTATTCTACATTATAATAAAAACATTCCCATAATATAAATATATTTATGAATCTTTTTATGATACTTCAGTTTGCCTTACTCCAATGTGTATGCCCTAATCTTTTGAAAAGTTAATATTTGATGGGCAACACGACAGCTCAGTGACTATTGCTGGGCTGTGCAGATACATGGATTTGGGCCTGTGTCTGTGGGAGTTTGTGCATTCTCCCCGTGCTTGCGTGGGTTTTCTCCCGCATCCCGAAAATATGGTCTTAGGCTAATTGGCAAAACAAATTCTCCCTAAATTGTCTCAAATTTGGTTTTTAATCCATAGATCTATAAACATAGACAGAGATCACGGGTAGAGTGGGGAACATAGGGGTGGCGGCGCGGGCTCGTTGCGCCGAAGGGCCTGTTTCCTGTGCTGTTTTGTTCTTTGTTATTCAATGCTTTTAACTTTCTGTTTTGATGTCTGTGGGAATTTCTACAATGATGGGCTGCGAATACTGCTGCTTGAAGACCACCTTAACTTGACGTCAGATTTCATTCAGCACTGGGACAACTTTTTTTGAGGAGGGGGGTGATGATGGCAATTTGAAGGAGAGAAGGGCAGTACCTAAGCAGAGACAACTGCTCAATACCATCAGATACCATGGCTGCCAGGACAAAAGCAACATCTGGAAGATAGGAGAAATTGAATAACAGTCCCAAGGGCCAAAGAGAATGGTGATGGGACAGGGTAAGAAACAAAAGATATACCTTGAGTTGCTGCCTGAAAGCATACATGTGATGAAGAGCCAAAAAACACGACTAAAAAAGAAACGAAATGGGGACGCAGTCTGAAATTGTTGAACTCAAGTGTTGAATCGGGAAGGCTATGAAATGCCTAATCGAAATAGGAGGTTCTGTTCATCAAGTTTGTCCTAAGCTTCACTGCAAGAGTGCAGCAGATATCAGAGTGAGAGCAAGGGGCAGGATTAAAATGACATGTGAAGCTCAGGATGATGCCTGTGGACTGAATGGAAGTGTTTTGCAAAACAGTCACCCAATCAGTATTTGGCTTCCCTAACATAAAGGAGATCACATTGCGAGGGGGACGGGGGAATCTTCTGCTCCTGCCAGCAGTGAGCACCTTGGCAGGCAGGGCCATCACCCGGGAGAAAGTAAAAGGTGAGTTGAGTTTCCTGCTGGGCAATGTTGGGAACTCCATTTACATTCCTGAGCATCTGGCGAATGTTTGCTCAAAGGCCAATTCACCAAAATCACGTTTTCTCTCTAAATGAAATACATGGACACCGGGAAGGAATTTTTGGAACCTTGGATAGTGAGGAATGAAGAAATAACTTGTTGCAGCTCCTGCACTCGCATGGAAAGATCCTGTGGGAACGGAATGGGTTGTTGGGCGTGACTGATGAATGGACCAGGGTACCATGGCAGAAACAGCTCCTTTGAATATTGAATGTGGGAGAGTGGAGTATGTTTTTGATAGTGGTATCACACTGGCAGGAAATAATCTGTTGAACATGGAGGCTGGTGGGATGGAAGGTGAAGACAAGTGAGACCCTATCTAAGGTCCTGGTGGGAGAGCAAGAAGTGAGAGCAGGAGTGCGGAAAATGTGGCGGATATGGCTGAGGGCCACACTGCCAAAGTGGAGGTGAATCTTCAGGAAGATATCTGAGAAGCACTAGTATGGAGAGTTGTATCATTGGAACAGAAGTAATGGCGATGGAAGAACTGGAGAATGAAATGGTTTAGGAAGTGAGGAAGTTTTTTTGAGGTATCCGGGGGAGGTTTGGGAACCCTTTTCCAGGTCCCTACAAGCCAGGAGGTGTCTGAGGGGCTTGGCTTGATTTACTTCCCATTGTTTGTTCTAGTTTTCTTTTTGAGATTCAAAAAAAAAGACTCCAGCCACTTAATTACATTTGGATGCTGTTATAGAAGTGTTACTGTAAAAAACAAGTTGTGTTTCTTTCAATCCTGTGACCCTGACGTTTCCAAACTGAAATACTGTACACATAGATAAAGTATATTTTGTCTGTGTGCGCTGTCTATGATCTACTGCTTTTGCTAGGACAATTTGTACTTCAGTTATAAAACACAGGTAGAGATCATTATGAGAAACAATTTGTGAGAAAAGATTTTGGATGTCGTTAAGATCTCTTCTGATGGTCACGTTGATTGCAAGTAGTTAAGTGAGCATTGTGCACCCGGATGTTCCTTGTTTAATTCATTACGTACTGAGTTCATTTTGGCCACACCAGGAACTACAATTGGAACATTCTGTTTCACCATCATATACAAGTGGTGCCCACCTGGTGAGCTTCATTGCATCTGTGACTTGGAAGAGGTAGATACTACTTTCACCTTCCTTTCACTAAGATACAATGGATATGTGTAGCAGACAGTGAGATTCATAAATGGGAAAGGATTTCACTCTCTGAAAATCCAGCTAATTTGTTATCTCCCATCTGGAGCCCTTATGGACTCTAACACTTAGATTATCTAATGCCCTGACTTCTTGCTGTATAAAAACAAAGGATAAGTGGTTGTTATTTCAATCTTGGGTTTCTAGCACTCATGTTTAGACATTTTAGGGAGATGGAACAGAGGAAACCAAAGCTTGGCCTCCCTCAGCACAAAGAAGAGGGAATGTCCTGCACCTCCCCAGGCCAAAAATTAATTAATTAATTAAAAGTCGGCACAACCTCAGAGGGAACAGGCCAGGGATGTGAGGGTAAGTTTGCAATGAACAAAGATTTCACTTTAAGCAAATCATTCATCTATTTCCAGCACTGCAGAATGGTTTTTCTCTGGGCCCACAGGTGTTAATCTCTCTGGCAACCTCTTCCCAGACCGGTATAGTCAGCTGGGATCATCAACTGTTCCCTTCCCTCAGAAGGATGACCACCTGCCTTTCCCAGACAGCCTAGAGGAGAATCCTGCCTGAAGAGGCATCAATGATCCATGAGCAGAAATTTTCCTTCACTTGCATGGTATAGTTTTCTTTGTCACCAGATCCCCTGACCTCACAGAGAGTGAATGTCTATCTGGTAAATACAGATCTGGGTAAATACGGTAAATACAGTGCCAGGACCTTGGAATCCAAGAAGTAATGGCAGGGTTGGTGACTTCCTGCCTGCCTCGCCATGAGATTCACTGATACATAAGTGATGAACTGTAAAGCTCATACCTGTCTAGCCAGATAACCCACCACGCAACATGAATCATGCCTTCTTTCCCTCCCACCACTAAAATTGGTCTCCAGAATGGAAAATGCTGCACCTGGTGTCTCTATTTATATTCATAGAATTCTACAGTGCAAGTGGAAGCCATTCTGCCCATTGAGTCTGCACTGACCACAATCCCAACCACACCCTATCCCATAATCCCATTCACCTAAGCTAATCCCCCTGACACTAAGTGGCAATTTAGCATTGACAATCCACCAACCTGCACATCCTTGTGTTGTGAGGGGAAACTGCAGCACCCGAAGGAAACTCACGTAGACATCGGTAGAATGTGTAGACTCCGCACGAGAATTGAATCCAGGCCCCTGGCACTGTGAGGACGCAGTGCTAACCACTGTGCCACCGTGCACACTGTTATGTCCCAACTGCATTATTAAGGTCTCTCCTGATGGTCACGTTGGTTTCACAGTGATTGACTGAGCATTACACGCCAGAATGTTCATGGTTTAATTTATTATGCTCTGAGTACCTTATGTATATTGTATTCCAATATGATTACTTCCAAATAAGAAATTTGAAATTGGTTGGGTTTTTGGTACAGGTCTCCCAGCCTGAAACTGAAGCCTGCTCACACTCACACTTGCTAGCTTCAATAGCCTGCTTCTGATCTCTATACTGCTACATATAATACTGAGGGAGTGTTACATTGTCAGAAGTCCTGTCTTTAAAATGAGACATTATATTAAGGCCTTGGCTTCCTTTTCAGGTCGCTGTAAGAGATTGCATGGCACCATTTTAAGAGGAGCAAATGAGATTCCTCAGTGACTTAGCTAACATTTATACCTCAACCAACAGCACAAAGCAGATCACCTTGTCATTTATCCATTACACTTTGGGAAACCTTATGCCCATATAACCATTATAATTTTCTGCATTCTTAGTGATGACACATCAATGCGAATTCATTGGCTGTGAAGCACTTTGGGAGTACATGAATTCAAGCTCATTCTCGCTCTAGGTAGTGCGCTTGATATAAGAGACATTTGGGACAATTTTCAGCTGTCAACTCTCTTTCATTGTCCCACAACCATTAAGCTGCAACAAAGCAGCCAAACCTCCCCAGCATGACTGTATAAGTGAATGGAAATTAAACGGAAATGATTCTGGACCTCCCCAATGCTGTCTTTAGGCTGATTCCATGACTGTCCTCTTGACTTCATGGCTTTTCTGAGGGTGGTCTAGGCTCATTGTACTCGTGCAGGGTAACTCACTCTGTCTGAATCCTCGCTTGAGCTGACTGTGTAAATGAGCAACAATGCCCAGCGGGGTACCTGCAGTCCAAATCCTTCTACATTCTGCCTGAATTTATGTGCTAGCTGGTCTTGCCAGGAGAAAAATTGAGACAAAATGAGGAAGGGAGAAAGTAATGTTATTTCAGTCTATATATTTGATATACTTTTTATTTATTCTGCTTTCTCCTTAATTATTCTGATTTGCTTCAGTAGAGCAGTAACATGGGCATGGTGTGACAGTGGTTAGCACTGCTGCCACAAGTCACATTGTGACTTGGACAAGTTGCAGAGCTGGGCCGAGAGGTGGCGAATGGAGTTTAATGTGGAAAAGTGTGAGGTAATGCACCTTGGCAGGAACAATAAATGTGTAGAGTATAGGGCTAATGGTAGGGCTCTTAATAGTGTTGAGGAACAGAAGGATCTTGGTGTATGTGTCAATAGATCCCTGAAAGTAGGCAGTCAAGTGGATAAAGTTGTTAAGAAGGCATATGGAGTCTTAGCTTTTATTGGTAGGGGGATTGAATTTAGGAGCCGCAGCATCATGTTGCAACTGTACAAAACTCTAGTGCGGCCGCACTTGGAGTATTGTGTGCAGTTCTGGTCGCCACATTATAAGAAAGATGTGGAGGCATTGGAGAGGGTACAGAGGAGGTTTACCAGGATGTTGCCTGGTATGGAGGGCAGGTCCTATGAAGAGAGGTTGAAGGATTTGAGGTTGTTTTCGTTAGAAAGGAGGCGGCTAAGAGGGGATCTTATTGAAGCATATAAGATGATTAGAGGTTTAGATAGGGTGGACAGTGATAGCCTTTTTCCTAGGATGGAGAAAGCTAGCACGAGGGGACACAGCTTTAAATTAAGGGGTATGAGTTATAGGACGGATATCAGAGGTAGGTTCTTTACTCAAAGAGTGATTAGGGAGTGGAATGCCCTGCCTGCAGCTGTTGTAGATGCGCCAAGTTTGGTGGCGTTTAAGAGGTTAATTGATAAGTATATGGAAGAGAAGGGAATGGTTTAGTTTGGAGGGGCATTGCTTTTTATTTTGGTCGGCACAACATCGAAGGCCGAAGGGCCTGTTCTGTGCTGTGTTGTTCTATGTTCTATGTTCTATAGTGCCAGGAACCCAGTTTTAATTCTGGCCTCAGGTCACTGTCTGTGTGGAGTTTGCATTCTCTCCATGTCTGTGTGGGTTTCCACCGGATGCTTAGTTTCCTCCCACAGTCTGAAAGACGTGCTGGTTAGATGCATTGGCCATGCTAAATTCTCTCTGTGTACCCGAACAGGGGCCAAAGTGTGGCGACTAGGGGATTTTCATTGTAGTGTTAATGTAAGCCTACTTTATGAATAAACTCAATCACTAAGTATTCAGGGTCATTCTCGTAGTTTCCCCACACAAATGCGGAAAGTGCAGTATAAATTCAGACTCTTACATAAAAAAAACTGATTTGGTTGAGAGAAGTTTCCAGCTTGACTAATATTCAAATGATTTTTGCTGCAATATATACATAAATGGACCTAGCAACACAAATTCTGGGCAGGTTTTTACATTCAACCCCAAGCGGTTAGTAAGTGAGGGAGGGTGAAGGTACCTGTAAAACTCTATGGGTGGCCATTCCACATAGTTCTTGCCCATCCCAGCCTCTCCCTGATTTTATGGTGGGACAGGCAAGTCCCACCCATCCTTTCCCTACCTAAGGCCCCTAACTAGCCAATTAATTACCACTTAATGGCCATTTCCAGCTCAGCTTCAACTCTCAGGCTGGCTGGATGAGTCCAGTGGTAGGCAGAAACCCAAACCTGACTCTGCTCAAGTCTTGGGTGTGTTGGGAAGCAGGGCACCTTCATCAATAGCCCCTGTTTAATATTGGGCATGTTCCCATTATGTCTGGTACCTGAGGGTTTTCCATCTCTCCCCACCTCTCTGACAACACCCCTGCCTCTGCCCACTGCCTGGGCCTCAGCTCCCCTCTTTGCCTTTCAGATACCCCAATCCCGCACATTCCCCCATACTCACCTGACCCTGGACTTCTGGGATTTAAACTCTTGGGACTGCTGCAATCCCAGCCCTGACCACTGCAGCTTCTGGCGCTGCTGAGCCAAGTGAACTGCCAGCCAATCAGATTGGCTGGAAGCTCTCTGGATCAGAGCTTCCTCCCATATGGGTTGGGAGATGGGGGTTGCGTGGTGTGGTGGTGGGCAGTCCTAAACTCAGTCAACTAACACTCATTGGAGTAGTAGTTTCGCCACTGACTTCTCAGATGGTGGGAAGGGAGACCCCTTCATTCTCAGAGTACTGAGTTGGAATTTTATCCCACCTCCCATGAGAATCAGAGCGTGTGAGGGGTGAACAATGGAAAGGTCCATTAACCTTGGACACGATTTAATGGTTTCAGGACAAGCAAGTCCATAAGTTCCTTCCCCTGGTCTTCATTCCTATTTTATGATGAGTGAAGTTAAAGACATGCACAGTGTAATGGAGCAATGAACTAATACTAATAGTATTAATAACTAATATTAATATTAGTACTAATATTATTAATACTAATCACCAATAAATATTCTGTCCTTGCAAAGTTCTTTGGAATTAATTTTCTTAAGGGGAATAACCTATGAAATGATATTTGGCTTCAATTGTATTTTATATTGGTAATGCTTTTCTCTTTAGCTCAAAATGACCTGTTCCATCCTACTAAAATATATGATTTTACATGAATTTGAAGATTAAACATTCCTAAGTGCAAGTCCAGATGAATCCCAAACCTTACATCTGTAACTCCATTGCAATGAATGCCTATGTGCAAGGAAAAGCTTTATTTACTGATTTTAATTCCCAGCAGGCTGAAATAATTTCACTTTTAGACTCAAATGCTAGAGCTCCCATTGAGGTTTACCATGTGCTGAGGACTGATATATTGTTGCTCAGTACACTGTAGTACAGTAGTGAGTGTGGATATATATATAGTATATATTAGATTATGTATGTGTATATGTATACATGTGTATAATAACAATTTAGTTCCCAACGTTTTTGAATAACAATACACCAGCAGTGTTATTATACATTTTGTATAGTTCTCTCTCTCATCTGCTGTGTCCCAAAGTTGCAGCAGGGAAGATAGAACATGCAGGACCATTAATCTCAGGTACTTTAGTTCAAAATAGGTTTTGCTGTGCAATTTGTGGTAATGCGGATTCGTACTAAGAATTCTCCAATGTGGTGAGTTTGTGATCTTGTGCCATTGATGGGAGGGAGACCAGACACCTCTGTTTTCTTGTGACATTTCCTCAGTCACTGTGATCCCAGGCAGTCAATGACCCTGAGGCCTTGGTTGGTGGAATTCATTCCCGATTCTGTATCCTAATTATGGGTGGTTGGGTGGGTTTAGATTTGGACCCTGTGGTTATTGGTCAGAGGGATATCAGCCTCAAGAAGGGACGGACTCGCTGAGGGACTTTAATTTATACAGAGATTGTACTCCTTAAATAGAGATCTGATGAAATCAGTTGGGTTACAAAAGCATTTTAACTCAGCTGTCAAGGCAGGGAAGCCACTGTCGATAGGTTTGAAGCAAGGTAAAAGAGAATGGGGATGTGAAGAAACCCTAAAACATGATTGTTTTATTAAAATTGAATCTGAAGATCTAGGCATGAGGAAGGCTCTGGCCTCACATGCTCTGGATTCTCCTTCTTCCATTTCCTCCTCTTTGCTCATAATTCTGGCCCTCGTATTGGAAAACTTCTACAGAACCCAATTGCTGCTTCATGTCCCCTTTCCAGCAGGGATCACTGGCATGGCTATCAGGCATGGTGATTAACATTGTCGTGGATTCACACTGCCACGAGTAGGCAGGAACCAGACTGATTCCTGCAGGTTTAAATCACATCAACCCTGAGCCTTTTGTAGATCAGGGATCAAGAAGTATCATGAGGACCTCTAGTGGCTTTTAACTGCATGGGCTAGTTTAATCAAAGGCCAGATCATTTATAACGAGTCTTTACCATAAAATATTAACCAAACAGAATTGAACGATTGGAATATAAAGAGAAAATGCTGGAAAATCTCAGCGGATCTGGCAGCAGATGTGGAGAGAGAAACAAAGTTAACACCTGTACGACACTTCTTCAGAACTGAACGGAGCGAGAAATGTGATGGATTTTATGTTTTGGAGTAAGTGGGGCAAAATAGATCAGGGATAGTTGGGAATTAAGGGAGATTTGACAAAGATGTCATGAGCACAAGACATGGGAGTTGGTGTTAATGGTAGCGTTAAAGACTAAAGCAGGCTGCCAGAGTGGCATCAAGGTTTGATAGCAGAATGTGTTAATAGCAGAACTTGGATTAATGGGAACAAGACTTAATAACAAGAGATAGATGTTGGGGAGGAGGGGATGCTGAGACAACAAAATTGGATTTAAAACGGGGGTCAGGCTGAGGAGAGCAGGACTGAAGTTGTTGAACTCAATGTTAGTCCAGAAGACTGTAATGTACCGAAGATGAGATGCTGTTCCTCCACTTTGCATTAAGCTTCACTGAAACATTGCAGAAGGCCAAGGATGGGCATGTAAACAATGAAAGCAAGATGGTGAGCTGAAATGGCAAGCTGAAGAGAATTGCAAAGTGATACATTTTGACAGGAAGAACAAGGAGAGGCATGTAAAATAAAGGAGACAACTCTGCATTGGATGCAGAAGCAGGGGGTTCTGGGGTTATATGTGCACAAATTGTTAAAGAGAAAGTCATTAATAAGGCATATGGAATCTGGGTTTTATAAGTAGTGTATAAAAGCAAGAAGGTGACATTGAACCTTTACAAAACACGAGTTGGGCTTGCTGTGGAATATTTTGTCCAATTCTGCGAGTAATGCCTTAGGAAAGATGTGAAGGGATTAGAGAGAGTGCAGAAAAGATTCACAAGAGTGTTTCTAGGGATAAGGGAGTTCTGTTATGTGGTTAGACCAGAGAAACTGGGACATATTGCTATTGCTTCTTCCATCATTAATCTTATATTGGTGTCTTCTGTGTCTCCAACTTTCCACCAATGGGAACAGTTTCTTCCAATCTATTCTGTGCAAACAACTTTGTGATTTTGAAAACCTCTGTCAAATCTCGTCTCAACTTGCAGTAACCTGAGCTTCTCCAACCTATCCACATAACTGAAATTCCTCATCCCTGTAACTATCCTTGAGAATCTTTTCCACACTCCCTTTGATGTCTTCACATCCTTCCCAAAGTGAGATGCCCAGAATTGGATGCAATAATCCAGCTGAGATTATATTATCCATTATGTAATTTATTATCACTTTCTTGCTTTTGTAATCTATGCCTTACTTATAAAACCCAGATTCCATCAGTTTCATTCATTGCTTTCTCAATCTGCCTTCCCACTTTCAATATTTTGACTGTCCTCAAGTCCCTCTTTGCACCTCCTTTTGAATTACGTCTTTTATTTCGTATTGTCTCTCTGCATTTTCCAACTGAAATGAATCACTTCACACTTCTCTATAATAAATTTCACCTGTCATTTGTCCAGCCATTTCACTAACTTGTGTTTTTTTTGAAGTTTTATAGCACTATTGTCTCACAGTTTTGTTATGTCAAAATTTAGGAATTGTGTCCTCTACATTAAGGTCTCTAAGTCACTAACATACATTAGAAAAATCAGGGGTCCTAACACCAATCCCTGGGGAACCATACTGTATGAACTTTCTTCCACTTGAAAACACAACAGTTCACCACAACTCAGTGTCATTCCGTTAATTTCGTATCCATGTTGTTACTGATACCTGATGACATAATGGTATCTCCATGGTTTCTTAGCTGTGTCCAAAGAGATTCTATCTTTGACCCATCTGAGAGCTCCTCTCAAGCCAGCACTGCAATGTTTTCCATTTTCCTTAATTATTGTTACCCCTCCTCCCTTTTTCAGATGAACTCCAACTTTGCTCACAAGTCTGTTATGTTGAATTTTATCAAATGACTTTTGAAAGTTCATGTATACCACCACATCAATAGTATTACCCTCATTAACCCTCCCTGTTACCTCATCAAAAAACACAAACAAATAAACATGATTATACCCAAACGCCCCCTCCCCACCCCACCAATAAATCCATGCTGCTTTTCCTTAATCACCTGCATTTTCCTCAGTGACCATTAATTTTTTTTCTGAAATATTCCTGACTGGCTTGTATTTGCTGGACACATCTTTACACTATTTTTTGAACAAGGTTGTAACTTTTCCTCCCTCAGTCCAAAGATGTGTAGGTTAGGTTGATTGGCCATGCTAAAATTGTCCCTTAGTGAACTGAGATGCATAGGTTAGAGGGATTGGTGGGTAAATATGTACGGATATGGGTGTAGGGCCTGGGTGGGATTGTGGTCGGTTGCAGACTCGTTGGACCAAATGGCCTCTTTCTGCACTGCAGGGTTTGTATGATTCTATGTTTTGCAGTTCTTCAGTCCTCTGGCACCACCCTCAAATCAAGAAAGATTGGAAAATTATGGTGAGTGCCTTTACCATTTCCACCTTTACTTTCCTCAGTATCCTTGGATTAATCTCATCTGGCGATCTATTGGTTTTAAGTCATCCTATCTAACACCTCACCTTTGTCAATTTTTAGCCTATCAAGTGTTTCAACTACTCCTGTTTTCAGCATGTCTTGGGCAGCATCTTCTTCCTTAGTAAAGTCAGGTGCAAAGTATTCATTTGCTACCTCAGCCTACTTTATGTATAAAACCCCTTTGGTCTCTAATTGCCCCCACACCTTTTACCACACTATTACTAAATATATGCCTACAGAAATTTTAGGATTCTGTTCTAGCTTACAGTCTCTTCTCTTTGCTTTGTCTATTTGCTTTTTTTAATTCCCCTCTGAACCTTCTAAATTGAACCTGATTCTCAATTCTATTCTCCACCTGACAGCTGTCATAGGTACCCATTTTCTGCTTCATCTGTCATCCAGGGAGCTCCGGATTTGTTTGCCCTAGCTTTCCCCTCATAGGAATATAGCACATGACTGTGCTTGAACCATCTCTTCTTGGAAGGTAACCCATTTTTTAGCTACCATTTTTCTTGTTAACACTGAAATTTCACCGGCCTACTTGCCACAGGAATCGGAGCAGCTGAGGGCCGGACCATGGCAAGGTCCATTAACCTCAGGCAAGACTTTACGGTGTCGGGACGAATGAGGCTGCAAAATCTCATCCTCCATTCCAATTTATTTGACCCAGACCCATTCTTAACGCATTGAAGTTGGCTTTCCTCTGATTAGTTATTCTTACTCTGGATTGTTCTGTCTTTTTTCATTATCAGCCTAAACTTATGATACAATGATCACTCTTCCCTAAATTTTTGCCTGCTGATCCACTTGTCCCATTTTACTTCTATGTACCAGGCCCAGCAATGCCTCCTTCTCATTGAACTGGACACATAGTGATCCTGAACACATTCTAGGAATATTTGCTCCTCTTTCTTCCCTTTACACTCTCACTATCCCACTTAATCTTGCCTTTTCTAATTTCCCCCTTTTGCACTTGTTGGAAGATAAAGGTATATGCCAAGTAATATAATGGCGTCTCTATGGTTTCTTAGGCCTAGCCAAACAGATTCTATCCTTGCCTCGTCTGAGCGCTCCTCTCTCTCCGTTACTGCAAGGTATTCCTTAATCAATACTGTTACTCTTCCTTCTTTCTTTCCATCCTTATCTTTCTTCAACATTTTGCATTCAGAAATAATCAGTACTCAAGTACCCTCTTCTGTACACTGACGTTGTGTCGTTGGGGCTCCTACAGTGAAAATACTAACGGCACTGTAACTGTCATTTTAGTTTCTGCTGCACTTTTATCAGCTCGGTGATGGCCTCCAGTGGCCAATACCAGACACTGCAGCATCAGAGCACACGTGGGCTCTGGTAAATAAAGAATACGACCAAAGTCTTGAATGTTTTGATAGTGTCACACATATGGCTGGAAACTAATATTTAATGTTCCTTTTTGTTGGAATCGTGAACAAAAAAGGCGTGCCAGTTAATTTCCATGGTTGTTATTCTCATCATTGATTCCATCCTCCTCCCCAATCACAGTCTCAGACGATTAAAAATTCATTTATTGGGTGTATGTGCGGCTGGCTAGACCAACATTTATTAACTACCCCAAGTTGCCCTTGGGAAAGTGATGGTGAATTGCCTTCTTGAACTGTCGCAGTCCCATAGGTGTAGGTATATCCACAGTGTTATTAGGATGGGAGTTCCAGGATTTTGACCCAGCAACAGTGAAGGAATGGTGCTACGTTTGCAAGCCAGGATGGTGAGTGACTTGAAGGAATCAGGTGGGGTGCTTTGTCTTGGATGAACAAAGAACATAGAACATAGAACACTACAGCACAAACAGGCCCTTCGGCCTACAAGTTGTGCCGATCATATCAGTACCTACCAGGCCATAGAACTATCTGTAACTCCCAATTCTATTAAATCCCACGTACTCACCCAAAAGTCTCTTAAAAGACCCCAGCGAGTTCGCCTCTACCACCACTGACGGCAGCTGATTCCATGTTCTGTAACTGCATGGCGTGTGGAATATTGTGGCTAACCCAGACTAACCAGGCCTGCAGTTTTCAATTGCTGTCTTGTGCAGTGAAAGAACCATTCACATGGTTGTTCATTCCTGTGCTGCTATCTGTATGGTATTAAACTTGGAGCTGCACGCATCCAGGCAAGTGGAGAGTGTTTTATCACATTCCTGCCTTGAGCCTTGTAGATGATGGACAGCATTTGGGGAGTCACGAAGTGTGTAACTGGCCACAAGATTGATTTACTCTTATAGTCACAGTATTTGCATGGCTAGTCCTGTTCAATTTTTGGTCAATGGTAACCCTAGGATGTTGATAGTGGGGGATTCAGCAATGGTAATGCCATAGAGAAATGATGGTTAGATTCTCTCTTGTTGGAGATGGTCATTATTTGGATACCTGTGTGGCATTAATGTTGCTTGCCACTTATCAACTCAAGCCTGGATATTGTCCAGGTCTTGCTGCATTTGAACATGGACTGGGTATCACTGAGCAGGCTATTGTTGAGCAGGTGCTTCTTGATAGCATTGTTGATGACCCCCTTCCATCACTTTACTAATGATCAAGAGTAGACCGATTGGGGAGTAATTGGACAGGTTGGATTTGTCCTGCTTTTTGTGTATAGGACATACCTGAGTAATTTCCGCGTTGTCAAATTTGTAAGTGTATTGGAAGAGCTTGGTTAGGGGAGCGACAAGTTCTGGAGCACAAGTCTTCAGTACTATTGCCTGAATGTTATCAGGTTCCATTGCCTTTGGAATATCCAATACCTCCAGCTGTTTCTTAATATTGCATGGGGTTAATTGAACTGGCACCTGAGATGCTGGGGACCGTTGAAGGAGCCTGAGATAGATCATCCACTCGGCATTCCTGCAAACAAGTTGCAAATGTTTCAGCCTTATCTTTTACGCTGATGTGCTGGGCTCTTCCATCATTGAAGATGGGGATATTTGTGGAGGCTCCTCCTCCAATGAATTGTTTAATTGTCCACCACCATTCATGACTGGATGTGGCAGGATTGCAGAGCTTAGATCTGATCCATTTGTTGTGGAATTGCTTAGTTCTGCCTATTCCCTGCTGTTTATGCCATCCTGTTTTGTAGCTTCACCAGTTTGCATCTCAGTTTTAGATATGCCTGGTGCTGCTCCTGGCATACCTTCCTGCACTCTTCATTGAACCAGGGTTGATCCCCTGGCTTGATGGT
Organism: Sphyrna mokarran; assembly: GCA_024679065.1. Taxonomy (NCBI): domain Eukaryota; kingdom Metazoa; phylum Chordata; class Chondrichthyes; order Carcharhiniformes; family Carcharhinidae; genus Sphyrna; species Sphyrna mokarran. The sequence continues at coordinate 48,820,986 of JAGIQG010000011.1, read as the reverse complement.
AATAGTTGAGTGGTTGATATGCCGTGCCATGAGGTTACAGATTGTGCCAGGGCACAGTTCCGCTGCTGTTGGTGGGCCACAGTGCCTCATGGATGCCCAGTTTTGAGTTGTTAGATCAGTTCAAAGTTTGTCCAATTTAGCACGGTGATAGTATCACTCAACACAATGGAAGTTATTCTCAATGTGAAGGCAGGACTTTGCCTCCACAAGGATTGTGTGGTGGTCACTCTTACTGATACTATCATGGAAAAATGCAGCTGCAGCCAGCAGGTTGGTATGTATGTTTTTTCCCTCTTGTTGGCTCCTTCACTATTTGCTGCAAACCAGACTAGCAGTTATATCCTTTACAGCCTGACCAACTCGATCAATAGTGCTGCCACTGAACCACTCTTGATGGTGGACATTGAAATCCCCACCCAGAATACATTCTGCACCCTTGCCACCTCAGCGCTTCTTTCCAGTGTTTTTCAACATGGAGGAATACTGATTCATAAGCTGAAGAAGGACAGTACCTGATATGTAAAAGGTGTCCTTGCCCATGTTTAACCTGAAGCCATGAGACTTCATGGGGTCTGGTGTCGATGTTAAGGACTCCCAGGACAATTCCCTTCCAATTGTATACCTCTGTCCTGCTGGTGGGACAGGACATATCTAGGAATGGTAACGATGGTGTCTGGGGTGTTATGTGTCAGGTATGATTCCATGAGAATGATTCTGTCAGACTGTTGCTTGACAAGTCTGTGAGACAGCTCTCCCAATTTTGGCACTAGCCCCTAGATGTTAGTAAGAGGACTTTGCAGGGTCAACAGGGCTGTTTGTTCTGCTATTGCCTTTTCTGCTGCCTAGGTCAATGCTAGGTGATTTGTAAGTTTCATATCTTTGTTGAGACTTTGTAGTGATTGATACGCTGAGAGTCTTGCTAGGCCATTTCAGAGGGCAGTTGAGAATCAACCACATTGCTGTGACTCTGGAGTTACGTGTAGGCCAGACCAGGTAAAGATGGCAGATTTCCTTCCATAAAGGACATTAGTGAACCAGATAGATTTTTCCAATAATTGACAATGATTTCATGGTCATCAGTAGATTATTAATTTTAGATTTTTTTTATTGAATTTAAATTCCACCATTTACTGTGGTGGGATTCAAACTCAGGTTCCCAGAACATTAGCTGAGTTTATGGATTAATAGTTTAGCGATAATACCACAAGGTCATTGCTTATTCCTCTCTTCAGACATTTCCTCATTTCCTCATCTGAACAATCCACTCTCTGATCCTGTTGCTGCCTTGCACACATGCCTCACAGTCACAAATGTTGTCCTTCCCTCCTCTCCACACAGGCAACACTTACATAGTAATAGTCAGTTCATTAGTGCTTAGCTTGTGTGCTGCCAAGGTCACTTAGTTCCAAACATCATCAAAGCTTTGCCCAAACATGAACAAAACAGTTCAGTTATCAAGGTGAAGTGCGAGTAGTCATCTTTGATGTCAAGGCAGTATTTGATCAAATGTGTCATCAAGTATTCCTGGCCAAATTGAGGAAGATTGTTGTGGTAATTGGAAGACAATCATTTCAGCTCTATGATATCACTGCAGGAGTTCCTGGGACTCAACATCAATACTGCTTCATAATAATGAGGAGTGGGGATACTTGCCGATGATTGAACAATGTTCTGTTCCATTTGTAACTCTTCAGATCATGAAGCAGTCCGTGCCCACATGTAGTGAGACCTAAATAACATCCAGACTTTGGTTGATAAGTAACGAGTAATGTTTGCACCATCTGAGTACCAAGCAATGACCACTTTCAACAAGATAAAATCTAACCATTTCCACTTGAGATTCAATGGCATTACCATTGACCAGAAAGAAAACACAACAGGTCTCATAATTGTTAGAACTGTATTCATCCAGACAAGTGGAATGTTCCAACACACACCGGGCGTGTACTTTGTAGATGTACAAAGCTTTTGGGAGTCAGTAGGTGAACCAGGCATTTAAATATTGTGGTTACAAAAACAGGTCAGAGGTTGAGCATTCTGCTGCAACTCACCTACTGACCTGTTGTGTTTTCTTTCTGGATTGCTGCCCTGGAATGTTAGAAATCTAAGAGTAGGCCACTTAACCTCTTAAATGTTCTACCATGCATTGAGAACATGGCAAATTTGTGACCTAATGCCATACATCTATACCACCTTTTCCTCTGTATTTCTTCATCAACAAAAATCTATCAGTCTTAGTTTTGGAATTAATATTTAGTCTAGCATCACTTGTAGTTTCCAAACCTAAATCATCCTTTGTGTAAAGAAATGTTTCCAAATTTTACCATTTTAATTTGAAACGGCTAATTTTCTCAGGAATCGTAATAGGCGAGGGTGGATTATGGTAAGGTCCCTTGATCTCGGGCAGGATCTTCTGGTTTCGGGGCAAATGCGGCTGGAAAATCCCACCTGTAATGTTGAATTTTGGAGACAGGCTGAGAAGTGGGTAAGATTATAACATGGTGCAAGCAGGTAGCAGTCACACACTCATTATCTTCCCATTGCAAAGGGACCTGACAGTCTCCTTGCCCAGCCAATAATTGGCCATTTAAGGATCGCTTCCTGCCTTTGCTGGCACTATACCTGCAGCTGGGGTGAGGGTGTGCCATCTGTTTTGAGCATCCTGTGTCCCATGGAGAGGCCTCCGTGCTGGCAATGGATGTCCCAGCAATCCCTTTCCCCAGCCCCATCCTTCTCTCATTGGGGTTCACCTGGTAGAACACAATGCCCCCCACTTACTTTACTTTGAGGATGTCCGTCACTTGCTCTTCCTCCAGATGCAGCTGCTGGTGACACTGAAGCAGCTGAATTGCCAGTCTGATGGTGCCTCCTGGTCTTGCGTCCACGCAAGAGGGCTACCCCTCCCCTATGCACACATGTTTTCAGCCCCAGCACTACAGCCCTTGTACATAGAATCCCTTCAGCCCCAAGGGCTGTAGCTCGGGGGCTGAAATCTAACCATTTCCACTTGAGATTCCACTCTACCCAAGAGCAGAATTAAACTTAGTCTATGGCACTCTGAGACAGTTGTAATACAACTCAAAGACTCTGCCTCAAAGTCCTAGACACCCCAATCAGTGTAAATAATTTCTCTCTATTTACTTGGTGGTGCACTCAAGACACAGTGGACCAAAGGGCCTCTTTCTGCACTTATAAGGTTTTATCATTCTATGGTACTCTGTCTGCTCCCTAAATTACACTACTGATATCATTGTCCTCACAGAGTTCTAGGCGTTGTAGCTGGGATCACAGGAGAGGACAGGAATTGCTGGGTCGTTCCTGTGGGGAAGCAAAAATTTGGATTATGTCAGCAACGTATCTTGAGATATGTAAAGAAGAAAAGATTGACTGACAAAAACAAATATTGCCCCACCTTATAGTCAGAAATGGAGAATGGGGAATAATGAGTAATAAAGAAATGGCTGAGAAATTAAATTTGTACTTTGCTTCAGTCTTCACAAAGGAAGACATGAATAATGTACCAGAGGTGCTGAGAAAAATATGTTTTAGTGAGGAGCTAAAGGAAATCAGCATTAATAGAAAAATGGTTTTGGGGAAATTAATGAGATTGAAGGTGGGTAAATCTCTAGGTTTGATAATCTTCAACCCAGAGTACTTAAGGAAGTGGCCCTGGAAATAGTGGATCCATTGGTGATTATTTTCCAAAATTCTTTGGGCTCTGGAATAAATTGGAGGGTAGCTAAAGTAAGTCCGTTATTCAAAAAGGGAGGTAGAGAGAAAACAGGGGACTATAGACCAGTAAGCCTAATGTCGGTACTGGGGAAATTGCTAGGGTTTATTATCAAGGATTTCATAACTTGGCATTTGGAAGGCAGTGGTACAATCAGACAAAGTCAGCATGGATTTACAAAATGCAAATCATGCTTGACGAATCTATTAGAATTTTTTGAGGATGTAATTAATAGAGATGACTGAGGAAAACCAATGGATGTGGTTTATTTAGATTTTCAGAAGGTCTTCAACAAGTCTCACACAACAGATTATTATGTAAATTTGAAGCACATGGAATTGGAGGTAATTTCTTCAGATGCATAGAAAGCTGGTTTTAGATAGGATGCAAAGAATTGGCATTAATGGGTCTTTTTCTGATTGGCAGTCAGCAACTAATGGGGTTCCACAGGAATTTGTGCTAGCTCTCATGCTATATATTAATGATTTTGAAGAGAGAACTGATTGTATAGGGCATTGGTGAGGCCACACCTGGAGTAATGTGTGCCTATTTGGAGTCCTTATCTGAGGAAAAATGTTCTGCTTATAGAGGGAGTACAGTGAAGATTTCCCAGGCTGATTCCTGTCTGTCATATGAGGAAAGACTAAGTCAATTAGGATTATATTCATTGGAGTTTACAAGGATGAGACATGATCTTATAGAAACTTATAAAATTTTAACAGGCTTAGACAGGCTGGATTCAGAAAGAATGTTCCCAATGGTGGGGGAATCCAGAACCAGGGTTAATACTGTGAGGATAAGAAGTAAATTTTTAAAACTGAGGTGAGGAGAAATTTCTTCACCCAGAGTGTAGTAAATGTATAGAATCTGCTACCACAGACTGCAGTTGAGGCCAAAATGTTGTCTGATTTCAAGAAGAAATTAAATATAGTTCTTGGGGCTAGAGGGATCAAGGGATATGGAGAATGGGGAATCAGGATATTGAATTCAGTGACCAGCCATGATTAAAATGAATGGCGGAGCATGCTCAGAAGGCCGAATGGCCTACTCCTGCTTCTAGTTTCTATGTTTCTGTGTCACCTAGTACGGACTACTCCACCCCGAATTCATTATGTCCTGATAATCTCAGTGAGTGACATGCAAAGTTGTATTCCTCATGTTAATCAACTAAAATTCCAACTGTATCTTCTAGGCATCTACATCTCAAGGCCCACAAGGGATACCACTAAAGCTTCCAGACCACGTGGAAGAAGGAAGATGATGAAAAATGATTACAGTACTCATTCACACCCTCCAGCAGCACAGAAACATGCACTTTGGTGGGAGACAGCTCTATATTAGATTTAAACTCCCTTTCTGGAGAAGACATCATTGACAAGTTCCCGTAACAGTTGGAGGCAGTGACTCTGGCACTTAGGAACAGCATTCTTTCTGCTAGGTCCGAGTCAGTTGCTGAGCCACTTCCAACTCATGGTGGATAGACAGCAAGAGGCCAGGAACATCATGCAGCAGTGTGTGAAGTCTTCAAAGAGGGTGACAGCTGAAATTATCAAAGACAAGAGTGCAAATAACTTTGCAGGCTGCCTCCATTCCTGCTGTAGAAGTCAGCCAGCAGCTAGAAGGAGAGGAAGGCCTAAAAAAAAATTTAGTTCACAAGTTGTTGTAAACATGAACACAATAACTATAACTAATTGAATGTCTGCAAAAATATTTATCTTCATTGTATATTGTCTACTGCTTTCTTTCAGTGTCCTTCTGAAGGCATGGTGAGCAACCCCATCTACCAACCCCACCAAACAGTTATCTTGCATGTAACTGAACCCACAACTGAAGATGAAGAGAGAAGGGTCTGTGTTCTATCATATGACAGGTACTCAGTGCCAAGCTGTCCAAATCTCAAAGGGAAACTTGAATAGATTGTCACAACAATTTATAATTTGTATTTTATGAGAAGGTATCTGAAGACAGCAAAAAGAATTTCAAACCTTTTGGGATGATTTTAAAAACTGAATTTAAACATTTAAAAATAGAGGGAAAAATAGGAAAACACATGATTACATTTATACAGTTAACAATACTGCTACAAACATTTCTCCAAAAATTCTGCTCAATTAGCTCAGAGTTATACATCCTTTTTAGGCAACAATCCTCATAAATATTAATCTATAAAAATTCCAGTAATATTATTGTATATACACTTTTGCTAAAGGGAGAGTTAGTCACAGATTTTTCTTTCTGTCTTCATTCAATTCTGGGGAACCAAGGCTTGTCTCCAAATCCTTGCAAACACAAAGGGTGTGATTTTATAAGAAAGATTCTTACTGCCTAGCTAATGTAAAAATGAGGGCTTCAGATCCCCCATTTTTGAAAGTCCAAATTGCATATTTTATGCATTTAGAGAAGGAAAAAGTGGACTAGATAAACTCTTTCTTTCTTGTGGTTAGAAATTAACTCACCAGGAAGGCTGCTACAGCAGCAGAGGGAGCCGTTGTGCATGTGCTGACTTGTGGAGCAGAGAGCTGACAGGCCTGAGAGAGAGACCTGTCAGTCCTTTGCTGACCTCAATGAACCCCACCTGGCTATCCTGAGACTCTGCTGTCGATCATGTGTACCACCCTGCCTAGAAATATCCGCTTTGTTTCCCCCCCCCCACCATTGCCCAGACCAATTGCCCCCACCCACCCTCCCTGCTGCCCAGACCGATCCTCCCCCCCGCCTCACCCTGCTCACCACCAATCCCGATACAGAGTGACAACAGGACCTCGACCCTCCCTTGCACCAATCACAATGCAGAGTGGCAGGGGGACCTCTCCTGATCAGATTGGCCTGCTCCCTTCAAGCCATGCCCCAGCGTGGCTCCACTCCTTTCAGGCCCTGCCCAGCCTCTTACAGGCTGGCACTGCCCAAAGGGCACCACTGTGACCCTTAACCTCCTCGAGGGGGCCTCATTGACCCCTGGTTCTGCTGGCAAGGTGATCACAACTGGTCCCCATTTGTGGGGACCGTACATGATCCTCACTGGAGAGAATCTTCCAAGTCTAGGCCGCAGAGACAAGACAATTCCATCTTGGGCTCGTGAGTTCTATTCAAATAAAGATTTAAATATAATTAAATAATATATTCAACTCCTCGCCAGAAATGGGTGGGAGGTTGAATGTGGTAGATATCTGGTGTCCGTAAGATTGCAAGATGTGTGAAATCGAGTGTGAAATTGATCTCTCGTCTCTGGTGCAATTTTTCCAGCTTGCCTCATTGGGCGGAGTGATAAAATTGCCCCTAAAGATTGTTCTTTGTGGGTGACGACAGCTGCTTCTTCATAGGTTTATTTCTAGCATAAGCTGGTTTCAGATCTCATAAGCAGACTTCATCCCATTGGCTCCAACCTGTCAGGAGCCAGGACAGCCAGTGGGCAGTGCCAGAGTGCCAGGTTGACACTGACAGGGTGCCAGTCTTCACTTTCTCTTCAATATGTTTTTCTCTTTCATCTTTAATTCTATTGTTTTACATTCTTTTAAAAACTCCCTTTCTCTGCATTTACAGGCTTTCATGTTATTTCATCGTGGCTGTGTTTTTGGGTAAAAGTAATCTTACTGCTTTGCCTCATCCATTTGAGTATTGCCAATTGTACACGTTCCTTTGAAACACAACAGTTAGCTTCAAGTCATTTCACTTATCTTCCTAATGTGAATTCTCATTTATGCTGCTCACTGATACTCCAGATTAGCTCTGCTCATTTCCAATTCAAACTGCTTGTTTTCATACCTAAGCCCTTTTTTGATGGCCTGAAGATTGGAGTTTATTTTCTTCCGATTAATTAAGTTTTTCACACCTAACCTCCATGCACAAACACACTTCTCAGCATACAGCAGTGATAGTGAAAAATATTTAAAATATATTTCTTCACATGCGGCAGAGCTCTTCTGCACACATTAAACTTTCGCCCACCAAATCTGCCTCAGTGATCGCTAATATATTAAATACCACTTGCTTTTTGTTTCCCCTTCTATTGTCCAGTTGAGCTGACCTGTATCTTCACCTACAGACTGACCCAACTCCCACGTGCTACTTGTACCCATCCAACACAAGGTTCTGCTTTTGATTTGAGAGGACCTATGGTAGTGGACATTTTTTAAGGAGCTTCCCCATTATTTCCTCTCTCCAGATACCCATGTCTTTCCCCCCTGTCACCATTGACTCCCTGGCATCAGCTTCAACTTCCTCACTGTCGCCCACCAACCCAAATGCCTTTCCTTCCAGAACATCCAGATGAACATGTATGATCCCTCCCCAGGTATCCCACATTCATTTATGTTGGCTTCCCCAACCACCTCCTATCCATGCACAGTGTATATATCTGTGTCCCAACTAACAACTGTTGCCCCTCCTTCATCTGACACCACCAATACTGACCCCCCGACTCCCCCTGCACCTTGTAATTTTAATCATACCCTCCTATCATACCCACCCTGGAGTTTGCATACTTGGAGTCAGCAATTGACTCCATCGATTCCTTGCTGTGAGCACACTCAGCTGGGAATTCCCCTCCCCATTCAGACCTAGACAATCTTCCCGATGTTTGCTGCCCATTAGAACCTCATGCTGCCTTCTATCCTGAAGCTTAAGGTTCCCATTCCCCATGCCAAAGTCCTGGAAGAAAGCTCCAGTCTATGGCAAAGTCCCTGTAAGGTAATTCAAAACCTCAGCGAGGTCCCTGGAAGTCCAAAGCCTCAGCGAAGTCGAAGCTGACGTATGGAGACCTCCCAGTTTAAAAAAACCTGCTTCACGGATGAGCGCTCTGGATGAGGATTCACCCAGTAGGTTATGCGCTTGTTCCTCCAGGCTCTGGTAGCTCTAAGCTTCCATCATCTTTCTCTCATTGGATGTCCCTGAGCTGAGCTGGAGGTAAAACCCAACTTGTGCACGCCACACATTTTCAAATGGGTTTTAGACTGACGTGAGTTCTCACTGGCATGATGCAATATCGGAAGTCATCAAGAGATTCTAATGAGCGGCTGTTTTAATAGGCATTCATGAGATGTTAACGAATGCAAATAGCATTCATGTCTAATTGGTAGGATAACTGACTCGCTATTAACTGCCTTTCCTCCACCTCCCTCCCCCCCCCACCATTGGGAGAATTGTGAACTGTTCGTTTGTCAGTGCATTTGACTCTTTTGGCTCCCTCTACATTCCCTGAACCAATCTGTAATACAACCCACTCTGGAGGGATGGGAAAATTCCACCCAAAGTGTTCTTTCCGACAAGGGAGAGAAAGCTGGAGAATAAAGATCCTTGTTTTGTTCTCCTACATTTCCACTGGATGTGCCTTTCATGGCAATTAGAGCCTTTTTATCTGTTTGTTTTTTAAGATTAGAGAATGTAGCGCAATTATCAGGAAGAAAATCAAAAAAAATGCAAATTGAATGTCCAAGTAACTCACTTATTCAATGTACTTCCTTGTGTAATGCTGTGCAATACTGAAAAGGCTAGTCCCAGAATTGTTCACTACCTTGTACTAAGTTAGCTCATCTCAGATGGAACAATGGTACTAATTTACGATTATCCCCAGGGCTCACAGGGCATGAAGAGACAGCCAAGCTCCAGACAACTCAATGGAAAGTGTGCGTGCGCATATCAGACAATAGTTGGATCGGAGTTTGCTCTGATACCTTTTGAGTTCACACTAACCAACTGACGACCATTGTTTGAGTTTGCACCTGAAGCAAGGTCATTTGAACAAGGCACCAAGGGGCTGCGCATTGCCCCTGTTTGAAGCAACACCTTTAGGAAAGGAGAGAAAAAATATCAAAAAACGGTGAAAAAAATTTGAAGTGTTGTCCATTTCTTTAATGACTGCTTTCCAAAATACAGATGTTTGGTAGTTGTTAGCATCATAAATGTTATAAAATTGTCAATACCTATTTCATCAGCTATGATTATGGAAAAGGTATTACCAAATTTAACATGAGGTTCAGTTTATAGATTATGGTTGAAGTATCTTTTTGCATTTAGCAGAATTAAATTCATGTTGATAGAATATCAACTATGGCTTTAAACCCATAATTGTATTTATTAAGCAATAAGACAGCAGTGGAAGAAAATATACTATTCTATTGGTCATTTATTGAAACCTAAAGTCTGGTACATGCTAGAGAAACGGTTGAAGAAATGTTTTGACCTTGTACACCACTGCAAACTAGAGTTAAATTTGAAACAAAGACCTTTCACCTCATTTCAAAATGCCTAAGTTTTAAGGTGTAATACTTCAGATAATGCCATACTACAGTGCTGTACTGTTAGAGTACACTGGCTCTGGTCAAATCTGACCAATTGTTAATCAGACAAAATGTTGGACTTCAATGACTGGCTGAAGTTCAAAGAGACAAACAAAAATAGCCCTTGAATTAATGTATTGTTGAGTATAGTTGAGATGATATTGACATATAAAATAGTTGTATGTATAAAACTGGTGTTTACTGTTGCCACCTCTGTCTCTCCAAAATTAACATTCAGACTTCAAGTGGAGACCTGCAAGTTTCGCTTTCAAGTTTTCAATTTGTGTAGTTTTGTATCAAAATGCAAAACACACACACACACACACACACACACCTCCCCCCAGGGTCATCTGTTGCCCATTGTTAATTGCCCTTGAGAATATGGTGGTGAGCAGTTCTTCTTGAACGACTACAATCCATGTAGTGCAGATATACCCACAGTGCTGTTAGAAAGGGAATTTTGCACAGCTGCAATGAAGGAGCAGCGATAAATTCTCAAGTCAGAATGGTGTGTGACTTGATGGGGAACTTGCAGGTGTTGTTCCCATGAATCTCCTGCCCTTGTCGTTCTACAAAGTAGAAGTCAGAAGTTTGAATGAGGTTTCCTGTGAAATAAAGGAACCTTGATGTCTTGCTGCAATGTCCCTTGTAAATAGTGCAGACTGCTGCCACTCTGCACTGCTGGGTAAGGGAGTGATGGATAGGGGACCGCTTTGTCCTGGATGGTTTCTTGAGAATTGTTGGGGCTGCACTCATCTAGGCAAGCAAAGAGTATTCCATTACATTCTTGACTTGTGCCTCGTAGATAGTGGACTGTTTTGGGGAGGTATACAGAAGATGAATTACGTACTACAGATTTCCCAACCTCCAACCCGATTTTGTATACGTTTGGTCCAGTAAGTTCCTGGTCAATGGTAAACCCATGATCTTGATGATGGGGAATTCAAATGCTGTTGAACATCAAGGGGAGACGGATAAGTTCTCCCTTGCTGGAGATGATCATTGCCTGATATTTAGGTGGCGCAAGTGTCACGTGCTGCTCAGCCTAAGCCAGAATGTTATCCAAACTTGCATGTTGGATACAAATTCCTCCAGTATTTGAGGAGTTGGAAAATGTTGTCAGGACCCACAGCCTTTTCTGGATCTAGCACTTCTGGATATTATGTGTGTGAATCAAACTGGCTGAAGATGTCCAATGCTGGGGACATTGGGAATGAGGATGTCAGATTTCTGTTTACCCAATATAAAGTGTCCACTCTCTTTTCATAGACACAGTACATTTACTCAAAGGGCTTAGTGACAAGTTGGCAGAGTTTGAAACCAAAAGCATAAAGGGGCGATCTTGAAGTTTAATCAACTAACACTACATTGTGCATGAATATAGAGCATTAGTGAGACTCCCACTGCTTAGTGAGCTAGAACCATCATACTGTTAGGGCATTGGACATGTCATTTTCTGCAGCCACCAATCTTGATGACAGATCCACCCCTTTAGAGTATATCAGTGAGCTTGGTTGGCTAGCCAATCATTTAAAAGTACTCTGATTGATTCAGGTATCCTATTTTGGGTTGACTTGGTTAGAAGATTCTATAACTGGGTTGAACATTTTGAAACCTTCTCAATCCCAAAAAGAGATCCCACTTATTACTCCTTCTTTGCAATTTGGATAGCAAGCAATCGCATTAACATTATGTGTTGTGTTCACAGAAATGAAAATCAGCTTTGAGCAAAGTTAATTAATTTTGTGACAACCATCTTTCTACACAGCAACTAGCAGGGGTCAGCATCATATTTTACATTCCATGGTACATTATAATTTTTCCAATGTAGATTCTTAAATGGTCATTTTGAATCCCATTAAATACTTCATTTGGAAACATACTAATACATCAGTTTCAAAATGGAATTTTAAGTGACTCTTTGTGAAGTTTTAGGAATTATATATATGCTAACATTAAAAACTTGAATGTTTAAAGATATTTGAGCAAATAAAAAAAGTACAAGACAGCTTAAATTAAGATGCAGGAACAGTAACAATGGGATTTGCTGAAAAATTATGTGAAATTAGGATTTCCTGTGGTAGAGAATTTCAAGATTAGCGTAAGCTGCTAAAAGCAGGTATCCAAAATATATTTATGAAATTATGTATTTAGCAACTGTATTTAGAAATTGTTCAAAAATTGTTATTCTTTGGTATATAGTAACAATAATCTGTACAATAAAAAAATGTAACTGAACTTTATAATTGTATTGAAATGTGTAGTGTGTGAAGTTTAATTTTAAACTTTACAAATCTTTATATTATAACCTGAAACAGTTTATTCATATCACTATAAATGGTTGGACATTAGGATGACTTCCAAAAAATTGGTTGGCAAAAACAACTCGCTTAAAATTTAAAATGCTCAACCCTAACTCCCTTTACTTGGACTCATGCTGTCCATCATCCAGACTAAAATTAACTTAACTTCTCCATTTCACAGGTTATATGACATTCAATATTATACATGTTGTGAGCTTAGACATAAATTTGACACAACAGTGATTATGATGAGTGCACTTTGCAGCAATTTGCAGCCATGGTCAGCAAGTTTTGGCTTTTTTGACAAAGTATCAATTCAAATTTATAGGTGGGAAGCTAGTCTAGATCAGCAAAGGTGGTTGAGTTGGTCCATGAAAGAAACTTGAGTGAACTGGCAGAGAGGGTGGATGATGCTGAATTTTCCAACAGGACTACTCCCCCTAACTTGAATTGAATGGTAAGCCTCACCATAGGTTGTAGCTTATCATTAAAAGAAAACTGATAGCATCGATAGAAACAATGAAACATTGTTGACAATGGCATACCTGAACATGTGGGCTGTATTGCTACCTCTGATGCAGAAAGCTTAGAGGTCTTACAGCAATAGCTCCATCCAAGAAAAGTTTTATTATTGGTGGCTGCAGCCCAATTTCTAGTCAAATGTTCCAGATGAAATTAGCATGGAGATATGTCAGTGACTCAAACAAGACAGCCAACCTTCTCTTATTACTGGTTCCAAGTGAGAAATACCCCTTCTATGTCAGGAGGAAGGTGACAATAGCTACTCTCAGTTTTGCTCTTAATTCTTGTGGAGACTACATGTATAAACTTAAATTGGGATTTGCTACACTGTCTGGATGGTTCCATTTGAAACATTGCATTTTCCTTGAAAATAGTATAATCAATAGCAAACATATTATTGACATACTTCAGTTAGCAGTGGGGATGCAGGAGATAGCCAGCAATCTGATGTTTTCTCAACTTCAAACAAAATGTGGGCACTGCAGACTGCCATGTAATGAAGGCATCATGTCTCCTTCTTAGATACTGGCCACAGTGGTGATATTCCAACAGTGAATTATCATTTGAACAGTCATTGAATAAAACTGTCTCTGTACATGTAGGCCAAGGCTTTGCTCTGAGGTGTCATGATGCTTGGACAAGTGCCATCAAAACATATTTCATTCAAGGAGAATTTGTCATCCAGAGAAAGCTAAGTGATCTGTACATTTGCTGCCTCCTCAACACAGAAAAACTGATGCTTTGTCTCTTCCTGATACAATAGATGTTCATTGTGATATATTGGAAGTATGAGGAATGGAAACCTCATGCTGTGGTCATTTCGCCTTTGTTGAAATACCTGTTTCTCTTCCAAATATTGCCTACATATTTCTGTAATGGTTACTCTTGTAAACAAAAAAATTTTTCTCTCTGAAACAAGTTAAGCGTGGAAAACATTGGTCCTGGAGGCAGTGCTGAATGCAGAGTAAATAGCTCTGCTATATTTGTATCTTCAATTGTTGATTCTTTGATATATAGTGGCAATAATCTGTGAATTTGGTTCATTTAGAACCAAATTCTTCTCTGAATTTTGCATTGTTTTTGCCTGTAGGAATACTGTGCCAATTAGCAAGGAACAGTTTAAAAGTCAGAGGAGAAACCAAGAGTAATAAAGGAAAACATTGGCAAGATGAAAAGAGCAAAATAACAAAATCGCAAGAATAATTAATAAGAAATGTAATTAAAATGCAAAGAAGAATTGAAATGGGACCCAAAATGTTCAGAGCAATGGGAATTGAGACATAAAGTGAAATCTGGATTCTCCAATGAGTTCTTTGCCAGCCAAGCTTCATACTGTCGATGGAACCTCAGAGATTTAGGACTTCCGAGTTTAAGTGCAGGGATTCTCTAGCTCAACAATAAGCAATTGGATTAGACAATGCTAAATACTCAACTTGAATTTTAGTTCAGTACTATCTAACAATATACTTCACAATGTCTTATGGCATTATCCTTACATTAAGTTATATGTGTTTGTGAATTCCATTCTCAATGTTGGTTTTAGATTCAAAGTGCACATGGTAAAGTGATAACAGCAATATTAAAAATAATTTCCTGTTTAATTTTCAAACAGCAGGATTTGGTAACCGATGTTACATTTCTGTGTTGTTTACATTCATAGGGTTTTATTATAAATCATAAACCAAGCTGTATGTTGTTGTGTGTATTAATAAAAATGAATAGCTGCTTGGTGAAAGGAAGAGGAGGGTGTTGAACTCCTGTTTGAGATCTGTGTTCAAAACCAGTAAAAGCATCAACTGGGTTATTGTCAAAAAATCATATGTGACACATAAAAAGCAATGTGAAAACATTAAAAATTGTAAAAGGTGTAGTGTAATGTAAACAAAATGTGTGTTTAAAATATCTTTTGGATCACAGAAAGTTCCATACATCTGCAAGTGAAGAAGGTGGATGAGATCCATAAACAAGAATTCATCAGCCTCTCGTACATCTGTACATGCAAATTGGGATGTACAAAGAACTGGGTCAATGAACCAAATGATTAAATTGGCACGTTTCAAAATATCTGGTTTAGAAACATTAGGTCCAAAGAATTCATAAATCCCTCTGAAAAAGAAAGTGATTATTGCTTTAAGTTGGTAAATGTGGGTGAAACTGAATGTTGAATATATAGTACATATGCTGTGGTGTTCACATGGTGATATATCCATCATTAGGTAAGTGGGTGGGTTCTAATCTTAAATTTATGGGCATGACTGCAGTATTCTGTAGTGATTTCATAGGCATAGAATGCATATATTCATAAACATCTTCCATCCCCTGGAAATATACAAAGAATGTTGCATAGTCAAACCTTTTTTTTTTACATGGGCTTTAGTAATATAGAATCTAACATCAAAGAAAAGGCACATTCAAACAAGCAACACTTCTAATTTGATTCAGTGTTACTCATCTTGCCTTCTTCCATCGTTTCCACAATGAGCTCAGATGTCCAGGTTTCTTCTCCTAGGCTATTGATGGCTTTGCAAGTATATTTGCCATCATCATCTGCAGATACCTCAGAAATAATCAAACAGCAGTTTCCATCTTCATCATATTCAATTTGGTAGTGACGAGACTCCTTGATAGGCTGTTCACCCTTGAACCAGATAACTTCAGGATCAGGGTAGCCTATGAGTAATACAAAATGACTCTGTTAGAAATACTCATATACACAGATTTTGCAGTTATTTTTCAATAAATAAACACCAGCTGTTACTGATGGATTAACTCTTAAATGCAGTTTGTAACTTACTGTAATTCTTATCTGAAAATGATTGAATTTTTGACTGGAATGCTCTGTTATAATGTATTTGATATGCGTAGAGTACATATTTCAAAATTCTCTACACTCACCTTTGAGGTTCTGAGCAATAACTTTAATGGTTAGAAAATCAAGAGGATGATTCTCCCAGAAATAGTCTAAGTGTCAGATTTGAAATGTGAAAACTGGAGTAAATCATGCTAGTTTTTTTCATGCTTAAAAATGAATCTCCCACACTGGCATGAATCACTTTAACAAGCAGTGGGTGAGGTCTATTCCTGCTGGAGAGATTGGTAGCTTGGCACTGTGTGGGCCACTGCTCATGTGCCGATCTTTCAGTGCCGAGATCAGTGCATGCGCAGTGGCCCCTGTCTGCCAACCTCCCAATCACTGGCCAGTCACATCCCTGGCAAGACTTGTGACCCTACATTGCTGGCCCTCTGATTCTATCCCATGGCCCAATCCCTGGTTTCCTAGACATGTCTGCGCCAGCCTCAACAACCCACACACTCCTTCCCGCTCTCTCCGCCTGCCTCAATCTCCTGCAACACTCCCCTCAGTGCCAAACCACCCACCCTGCAGCCCCAACACCCCCCCCCCCCCCAACGGACTCCCATCTCTTACCAGGTGGCCAGCCCCAGTCGCTAGGCTCCCTCCCTCCCCCATTGATCCTGAATGCAAAGTGGCAGCAGGACCCTCTCAGATTTCCCCCGAGTTTTCCTCTTGCCACCAACACCTGGCACTGCCAGATGCCCAGTGGACTGTGCCAGGGTGCCCCCTGGATATTGACATCTTGCTCTTAGGCATTGCTGGGCTTTGATTGCTCTCCCCCCCCACCCCTTCACTCTAGCGGGATTGGGCTATCAGCTCCCTTTTCGCTATAATAAACCCCATCAGAGTGAAATAATCCTGGCAGAAGGGGGTGGAAGAGTGAAGAAGTTAGCGAGCCCCAAGACTTCAGTCCCAGGCGGTTAATTATATTTAGATTATATTAATATCAGTGTCTGTATATATAATGCAGTCCCATGCTGATTTCTGGCACACTGCTGATGATGTTGGAAATCTGGTGCTGGGACACTCACTCAGGGCTGGTCACCCAGCGTGAATTGAACAAATCAACTAGTGTTTCAGTCTCCCGGTTTGCTGTGCACAGCGGGATGAGAAAACTGCCCCTATGTTTGCTGTCTCTATAAAATGAATTGCTATACTGTTTTTCCAAGTTCACGTGTGAAATTACCTTGGATAATTTTATATACAGTATCAAACCTTTCAGATATGAACAAAAAGATTAAGCATTAAGAATGTATTCATATATGCTCACATTTCCTACTTTTTGGTTGCTATTTATGATTTTTACAAATTCTTTCATGGGATGTGGACATCACTGGCTGGGCCAGCATTTATTGCCCATCCCTAATTGATCTTCAGAGGGCGTTTAAGAGGCAACCACATTGATATAGGAATTGCATCTTTTAAAAGAGATTAATATTTGTGAGAATACTTTGGAATGTTAAGAAAGATAGAAAATTAAGACAATTAAGTGATATATCAACATTGCAATAAGTAGCAAATTAGATCCAAACTGCAGACAATTTGGATGATACAATTGCCAAGGAGCAGCTTCTGAATATGACCAAGTGCCAAGTTCATAAAGTAGACAGGTAGCAGGGCATTTAGCCCATCTTATATCAAATTGCTGTTGATGCGATATCCCATGAGATCACTTCCTGGCTCAGCATTTAAGGTGGTGCACAGGATGCTCCTCAAGTAATTGCTTTGTTTAGGATGGTGTTGAGGTTTTTTTTTTAGAGCAACACAGCACGGGAAACAGGCCCTTCGGCCCAACGAGCCCGCGCCGCCGTCATAACTATATAGTAGCAATTCCATTATCCTATTATAGATTTAGGTTATTCCTAAAATGGAAGACTCTCACTATAGGGACAATTTGTTTCCCAATCAGCCTAAGAGCGAATTTTTGGGTTGTGGGAGGAAACCGGAGTGCCCGGAGAAAACCCACGCAACCACGGGGAGAACGCGCAAACTCCCGAAGACACCGGCCCAATTCCAAGTGTCTGCACAGCCACATCGATAGTCTCTGAGCTGTCATGGTGCCCTTCAGATGGTCCACATAAAGCACTCATTTACGACATGAAGTACCAGGCAACCCATGAATCAACATCCAAGAACTGTACTCGCACCACCTGCGGAATGCATGCTCAATGTTGGTTCTTTAATATTATTGGAACTGCACTCATCCAGGCAAGTTAGGATTATTCCATCACACTCCTGTGCCATGTGCCTTGTAGATGGTAGCTTTGGGCTGTAAGGAGGTGGGTTACTTATCACAGAATTCCCAACCTCTGACCCCTTGGAGCCACAGTACTTATATGGCCAGTCCAGTTCAGTTTCTTATCAGTGGTAACCCCTAGGTATTGATGGGAGTATTCAGCAATGATAATGCCATTAAATGTCAAGGAGAGACAGTTAGATTTTCTGGAGGTGGTCATTACTGGCATTTGTATAGTGCAAATGTTCTTTGCTACTTATCAGCCCAAACCTGAATGTTGCCCAAGTCTTGCTGCATGTGGGCACAGACTGCTTTGGAATCTGAGGCGTCATGAATGCGATTGAAAAGTCTGTGCTCATCAATGAACATTCCACTTTTGTCTTTATGATGGCAGGTAGGTCTCTTAGTAAAATGCTTGGGCCTTTGAATATCTGAGGAACTCCTGCAGTGATATCTTGGGGCTGGGATGATTGGCCTCCAACAAAAGCTTCAAGAGCAGTCACTCTCACCTCATCTTTTGAATAGAGCTCTTCTTGTCCATGCTCAGATAAAGATTTTAATGAGGTCAGGTATCGAGTTTCTTTTTGAAAAACTACAGTTGAGTGGTTTATTGCTGTGTGAGTGTCACTTGATAGCACTGCTGCTGGTACCTGCCATGACTTTGTTGATGATCAAGGAGTTTGGATTTGCACTGCTTTTTGTAAACAGAACACTTCTGGGCAATTTTCCACATTGTTGGGTAGATGCCATTGTTGTAGCTGTACTGGAACAACTTAATCAAAACATATGATCAAAGAGGTATGTTTTCAACGACATCTCAAAGGAAGAGAGGGAAGGGCGAGATGAAGCTGTTTTGGAACAGAAGGGACATCAGGGGTCCAAATTTTACCAACGCATTGTTCCTGTTTCTGGGCACAAAAGCTCGGTAAAGTTGGGTGTGAGGTGAATAGCGTGATCTACGCCTGCTTCCATGCCAGTTCCCCCTTTACCAAGGCTCAAAAATTGCCACAATTGAGATTGTGTCTGAAATGGGTGTGATGGCTATTTAAATGTATTTGCGTGTATTTAAATAGACTTAATGAGCTGCAGTTACCAGCTTACCAGCACTTCCCCCTTTACCACTGTGTCCGCCCATCCAGAATCAGCGTGAAACAGATATGCTCCACAAAAATCTGATTCAGGTGCTCCAGTTAGTAGGAGATAGGTGCCGAGCGTCTGACAGCTCTCTGCTTGAGATTGGTGAGCAGAAAGGGGTGCTCCACTATCACTCTGCCTGAAATTTACCCACCACATCTGGCTTCTTTATGCATTCCTTTCGAGTAAGCAATGTGGTGTCCCATTTAGCCCCTGGTTTGTGAGCTGTCATATGGCCATGACAGTGTCGAGCTTCCTTCTCCTCGGTCTTCCCTCTGCCTTCCATTGTTCATCTTCTTCATGGGAGGTCCGCTGTCACTTGCCCTGAGATTGGTTGGGGGTAAGTGGGGGGAGGGGTGGGGCCTTATTTGGCCTGGATGGTGGAGGGGGTGAGGGCATAAAGGGGTCAGTAATGCTGTGGAGTTGGCTATGGGAGCCAGGAGGAGACATTATCCAGCCTGAACTGTTATCATCCTGGACAACACTGTGGGACTCCTGTTGCCACTGGGAGCAGCATTCTATCTTTTTTTTCTGTGCATGCGCAGTTGGGTTTGAAATCACTGATATTTTTTCAGGCAGAGTGCCTATGGGGACATCTGAGAATGGGTCTAAAAGTCGGATCTCAAACATATCCCAGTTTCAATCTGCCCAGCACTTAGAATCAAAATGGTAAAATAGGCCCTTAGGACACAGAAGGCTGAAGGCACAGCCACCATTGGTGAGGTGACAGAAGAGAGAGGATGCATCAGAGGAGTTTATTTAAAAAGTGAAAGAAGGCAACCCATTCGTAAGAGATTTTGCGCTTGCAACCTGATTAATTATGCAGCCGAGTTTCCTTCTGAGTCACCTGGTGGGATGACAGCTGATTTGTCCACTCCCTCTGAGCTGATGAGTTCAAAGGTCTCAGTGCTGTGTTTAAATATTAATCCAGCACACTCACATTACTATTTCCAGTCCACTTGTCATAATCCACATGTGCAAGATGTCAACAACCCAGAAGGAAGAGGCAAGCAGCCTCAAGAAGAAATCTGTTCAACCATCCTCTCCCCAAGCTCATTGTCTGTGAAGTCCCCAGTGCTTCCCTTGGATCTTTGCCCACCATATCTGGTATCTTTATGCATCCCTTTCGAGTAAGCAACATGGTATTCCATTGAGCCGCTGGTTTGTGAGCTTTTATATGCCCATGTCAGGGTTGAGCTTCCTTCCCCTCCGTCTTCCCTCTGCCTTTGATTGTTCATCTTCTTCATTCATCTCTTGTCCCTCTCCCTGCCATTGTGAACCTTCATCCTCACCCCCACCTTACACAGCCCTCCCTCTTGTCTTGTTAGGTGATGCTCCTCTGCCCTCAACCTCCGCTCTCAGTTGAACCTCAGACCTTTGTCGCAGTGGCTGCAGGAGTTCCGCAGTGTTGTCCAGAA
Organism: Sphyrna mokarran; assembly: GCA_024679065.1. Taxonomy (NCBI): domain Eukaryota; kingdom Metazoa; phylum Chordata; class Chondrichthyes; order Carcharhiniformes; family Carcharhinidae; genus Sphyrna; species Sphyrna mokarran. Next base: position 48,800,514 of record JAGIQG010000011.1, on the reverse strand, counting down.
AGATAACAGTGTGTAGCACCAGGGGGAAGGAGACCCCAGCTTCAAGTGCAATACTGATCTGACTCAGTCACACAAGAGGTCCGTGGATCCAGTAGCACAGATCAGCTCAGCGTGAAGGTGTTGGTGGGAACATGTCTGCCCTGGCACAGTGGTGAAGAGTGCATCAGGTGCAGTGCAGCACTATGGCAGAGAGTTGTTGCACTCACACTGAAGTCTCTGGCAAATACAGGACCATCTTGTACATGCCCCTCTTTAGCAATTGGGTTTGACAACAACATAATTTCCCGTTGGGGAGATGTAAGATTGAAAGGCCTAACAGGATGCTGGCCCTTAAATGTTTTAATGAGAATGCATGGAATGCAAATTATGCAAATGGAATTAATTTGCATCCTGTGAATGCTCATTAAAACCAGCCCGGAAAGAACGACCCGCAACTGGAAGAATTGCAATCTGATTTTATACCGGTAAGTTTCTGATTTTTGTGCCTCTTGTCAGATTCTCTGCCTGTCCAGCCACCAACAAACCTGCCACGGGTGGGTTGGAAGGATTCCACCCATTATTTAATTGAACTTACAAACTTAAAGCTAATGCACAAAACGTAAAGTACATAAATTTTCACAAATGGTTCTATAAGAGATCTCTGAAAAATTAGGCATAGAATGAAAGAAGAAATGCATGGACGGAGAGGAAACAAAGAAAACAAAACATTACTATTTCCAGTCCACTTGTCATAATCCACATGTGCAAGATGTCAACAACCCAGAAGGAAGAGGCAAGCAGCCTCAAGAAGAAATCTGTTCAACCATCCTCTCCCCAAGCTCATTGTCTGTGAAGTCCCCAGTGCTTCCCTTGGATCTTTGCCCACCATATCTGGTATCTTTATGCATCCCTTTCGAGTAAGCAACATGGTATTCCATTGAGCCGCTGGTTTGTGAGCTTTTATATGCCCATGTCAGGGTTGAGCTTCCTTCCCCTCCGTCTTCCCTCTGCCTTTGATTGTTCATCTTCTTCATTCATCTCTTGTCCCTCTCCCTGCCATTGTGAACCTTCATCCTCACCCCCACCTTACACAGCCCTCCCTCTTGTCTTGTTAGGTGATGCTAAAAAAAAAATTACTCAGAATGAAGAAGTAGTGTACTATTTAGCAGGACAATGCTAGAGATGGACATCTATAATTCCAAGGTCAAATCTGAAACGCTGGAAACATTTTCACTCAAGCAGTGGTAAAGAAAAGATTTAATAGAAATATTTAAAATTACAAATACTTTAATCAGCACGAGTAGGACAACTATTTCCTGTTTGGCAGTCTGTGCCAATCATTGCAAATGTAAAATTGTTACTGAGGGAGTATAGAGCTGAGGAGAAATTTCTTTATGCACTGGGATGTTAAATGAAGTAAAAAGTCTCACAACAGCAGATTAGACTCTCAAAACACCAAGTTGGACTTTAACCTGGTGTTGTGAGACGTCTTACTATGTTCACCCCAGTCCAACGCTGGCATCTCCACATCATTGTGAAATGATGGAACACGTTTCCACAGAGAGTGGCTAAGGCAATGACAACAATATCATTCTGGAGAAAAGCAGACAACATTTTGAACAGGGGAAGGTACAATACAATGGGGAGAAAGTAGGAAATAGTTTTAGGTTGCTCTGGTAGAAGTGGACCATAAAGACTCTGTAAACTTTTATAGTTCTGTGGTCTCTTGCAGCATTTCCCTAAAAAATACAGTCTCATTTACATGAGTAATGATTTAACATTTTGATATTCCAATGGCTCTTTATGCTGTTTCAATTCTCTTATCAACAAGAATCATTGAAGTTATATCAAATAATCTGAATAAATGCTGCATGATACAAGAAGATTTTGCTCCTGTGGAATTTCAAATGCAATAGTTCCTCTTTAAAAATAATTCAATTATTCACCAACAATATAAACAAAAGGTGGCTGTTTTATATTGAAATCTGGGCATACGTTTCTCAATGAAAAATTCTGCAAACCACAATCAACGCATTCCGATTCTGAGTCAGAATCTGTGAATTTACCTTCGATTTTGCAGTCAAAGCGAGCGGCACTGCCTTCTACAACTTCAGTGTCTTTAAAGGTCTTGGAAAAATACGGCTTAAAATTTTGCCTTTCTTCGGAAACTGCCTCAAGAAGCATCTTGGCTTCATCAGCTGAGATAAGAAAAAACAAAACATTTAAACAGAATATCCATTTTTGGTCACTGTATGAACATAATACCCACATGTATTGGGCAAATGCCAATGTTGGAGCAGCTGAAGCATGCATTCTACTTTCAACCAGTTGTCAAGAGCTTGAGTTAAAAGTGAAGATTATTACTGTTAATCCATATTTATTGAAATGCACGTTCTAGTGCCAATTTATATTGGGGCTTGTTCAATTAAACTGTCCCATTTTCCACTGGCTATCAGCCAAGTGGGAAAGTTGAAATCCACAATGCTACCAAGTTTCTGAAGTTCATAAACTGACACTCCAAATGGTGGCAATATGGTGCTATTGATGATGCATGGAGAAAGATTGCAGACACAGTTCCAAGGCCGTGTCTCCAGCGTATGTCAGGCTTTTCAAATCAATTTAAAATGCTGACAATGAGCAAAGAAAGGGTTGGAGGGATGTATGCAGATCACAATTTAATTTATTGCTGCTGCACAGAAAAAGTTGTATATATTTTCCCAGCCCACATGAGGCAGGAACACAACGAGAGGGCAGTTTAATAAGGGGGAGCCCTGTATGATTGGCTCCTCAACCATGTATCACCACTGGGGAATTTTATCAGCTGGGGGATTGGCAACTGGCTTCCTGCTACAAGGAGCTGGGAAACAATTCAAGATCTTGCAATGTCTCTTCTGTGCCATTTTATCAGGCCGTCGGCAGTAGATTGACCCTTGACTGTGTGGGGGAGGCTGCAGGCTGAACGCAGGAGGCTTTCCAGCAGCAGCCTAGAGTGAAAGCATTTTATTATTCAAAGAGGAGGCTGTGGGCAGAGAAGGCAACCCCAGCAATTACATTGGAGGCGTTTTCCCTCTGCACATCTAACATTCATGTCTTTTTAAATTGCCTTTGGCCTACTTAGTGTGGATTGCAGGACCCTTATCTTCCTCAGCCATGGCCTTCCATACCTGACGGCACTACTGGGACTTGAGTGGTTTGTTCTCTGATTGGGCTGATTCTCCTAAGGGACAGGCAGCTGTCCTGAACAGCAGCTTATTCACGTGCTGCTATCCATAAGATTTTGGCAGATATCTTGTCAGCTCGTACACGTTGCCAACGTGCATTTCTAACCAAGCTCAATATAGAATCCCTACAGTGCAAAAAGACATCAGTTGGCCTATCGAATCTGCACCATCTCTGATAGAGCATCTTACCCAGGCTCTCTCCTCCACCTTATTCCAGTAATCCTACACATTTATCATGGCTAATCCATCTAATCTATGCATCTTGGGACACTAAGGGGCAATCCATCTAACCTACAAGTCTTTCGGCTGTGGGAGGAAACCAGAGCACCTGAACATAGAACATAGAACATTACAGCACAGAACAGGCCCTTCAGCCTTCGATGTTGCGCCGACCAATATAAAAAGCAATGCCCCTCCAAACTAAACCATTCCCTTCTCTTTCATATACTTATCAACTAACCTCTTAAACGCCACCAAACTTGGCGCATCTACAACTGCTGCAGGCAGGGCATTCCACTCCTGAACCACCTGAAGGAAACCCATTCAGGTACATGGAGAGCATGCAAGCTCTATGCAGACAGTCACCCAAGGCCGGAATTGAACCCAGGTCCCTGGCATTGTGAGGTAGCGTTGCGAACCCACTGTGTCATCGTGTCACCTTTCTCAGGAAAATTTTGCCCATTCTTTCCCAATGATTTGTTCTGCTCAAAGGGCATCTCCAAGTGTTCAGCAGCAGTGATGCCATTGAACAAGGTAAATAGCCAATCACATTAACATATTCTCACAGACAGAAACCAGGAAACACAAATCAATCAATTCCATCACTTTTAATTTTAAAATGTTTGCAGATAGTCAATTAAATGTGCGGAACTTTCACACAGGATTAAGTTAGAAGATAAATATCATAAACTAGCATGAATTACTTAAAAATTATTTGGAATTTCCTATTATAATAGGGAAATTCAGCAATCTTAAGAAGTTTGTCCGTAAGGCCATTTAGCAGTAATTCTGAACGTAGTATCACATTAAAATCTCAACTACATCTTATTCAATAGGGTGCAATTTTTCCAATGATTTTTAAAGCTTTTTAAGAAAAAGAGGTTTGCATTTATATAGCACTGGATATCTAAAAGTGCTTTACAGCCAATGAAGTATTTTTTAAGTGTAGTCATTGTTGTAACATAAGAAATGCAGCAGCTAATTTCTGTATAGCAAGCAACCAATAACAGCAATGTGATAAGCACCAGATGATCTGCTTTTGTGATGGTAACTGTGGGATAAATATTGGCTCAGGACACAACTTGTCTTCTTCAAAATAGTAACAGGGGATCTTTGACATCAACATGAGAGGGCAGACAAGACCTCTTATCCGAAATATGGATTGAAAGTCCTTGTTAATTCATAGATTACCAATTGATAGGTAGACTTGCCGGTGTGCCATCAGAGAAGCGACAGAACAACATAGAATCCTCACAGTGCAGAAAGACCCATTCAGCCCATCTAGCCTGCACTGACAACAATCCCACCAGACTCTATCTACGTAACCCGAGTATGTACCCTACTAATCTCTCTGAGACTAAAGGACAATTGAGCATGGTCAATCAATCTAACCCGCACATCTTTGGACTGTGGGAGGAAACCAGAGCATCCAGAGGAAACCCACACAGACACGGAAAGAACGTGCAAACTCTACACAGTCAGTGATCCAAGCCAGGAATCGAACCCAGATGCCTGGAGCTCTGAGGCAGCACTGCTAACCATGTGCATCATGCCGCCCACACATGTTGTCAGTTTCAGAGGGTGAGGACGAAAGGCATGTGATGAAATCTTCACAACCATCAAACAGGGCAAAACCTGTCACAATGAAGCATTCTCACAGACAGCAAACCAGAAAGCAAAAATCTGGGCCATTATTTTTAATAAGTGCTGACAAATTGACCATAAAATCTCTTAAGGGTACAAAATCATTGGGCTAGAAAGATGGAGGGCTGTCTTAGATTTAATGGCATCAAGTAAAGGCTAAAGGTTTTAATTTCCATATAATTACAGAGGAATCTCTCTATTTTATCTGTTCACTTCTTGCCATCAGCATACATCCAGCTGCAATTTCAGAACACTTCAGATGTTGCAAATACTGGCTCTGTTAAACTTTGGCTACAATTGATGCTAGATTTCTTGTTTTGAGGCAATATTTAAGTTTTGATGGGATTATTACTCACTCAGTTACTGGCTAGGTGTTGTACAATTTATGGGGGAACTGTGACTGTCAAAATATAAAGATAGAAATAATAAACATTTTAATCTCATGGCTGTGGTACTAATTTAGCTCTAGATGTAAAAATAATGAAATCTTGAAAAATAAAGCCCACCAAGGCCTCTACTTTCTCAGAAGACTAAGGAAATTTGACATGTCAGCTATGACTCTCACCAACTTTTACAGTTGCACCATAGAAACCATTCTTTCTGGTTGTATCACAGCTTGGTATGGCTCTTGCTCTGCCGAAGACCTACAAAAGGTCATGAATGTAATTCAATCCATCATGCAAATCAGCCTCTCATCCATTGATTCTGTCTATACTTTTTGTTGCCAGCATAATTAAGGACCCCATGCACCCTGGACATTCTTTCTTCAGAAAAAGATACAAAAGTCTGAGGTCACGTACCAGCTTGTTCCCTGCTGCTCTCAGACTTCGAAATGAACTTATCTTGCATTAATTTGATTTTTCTCTACACCCTAGCTATGACTGTAACACCATATTCTGCACTCTCTCGTTTCCTTCTCTATGAAAGGTACATTTTGTCTGTATAGCACGCATGAGACAATACTTTTCACTGCACGTTAATACATGTGGCAATAATAAATCAAATCAAAATCAAATAAAAAACATCCTGAGTTCTATTTACTTTCAGCTTCCGGCTTTTCAGCAGAATCTGTTGGACTGGTGGGTGTGTTTCCCAGAGAGGCTTTCTTCCCACTTAGACCAGCTAGCATTGCCATTGAAGAGAGCCGCCCTATTGCCCTCACTGCATGTCCTGTTTTCTGCAAATCACAAAAGAATTGAATAACATTATATTTCCATACAAATTTTGTTTCAGGATAAAACATATCTCAAATACAATGCAGTGGCACACTATGCATTGATCATTAATTTTATCAAACTCTACAGGGCACAACTTTCAACTGACATCTCTCCGTTTCTATTCTGGGCAATGTATGAACAGAAGTTGGAGTTCACAGGGACGGAATCTCGATTCCCTTACTAATTTCATGTAAATTCCAAGAGGAGTTAGGCCTTCTGCCCATTCTGCCTCTGCACCTGATAGCCTCCTCACTTCTCCCAGGGTCACTCAGCTTGCTCCTCTGGGCCAAAAATATGAATCCTGGCTATCATTTTTAAAGTTGGGTTCACAGAGCCTGGAATTCTGTCTTCTCCACACACCTGACCCATGGATGGGAATCTGGGCCTGGAAATGGTCTTGGCCTCAAAATGCCAGCAGCAGGTGGACAGTAATGACACTGCAGCGATTTTATACCATTCTGAGCAGAAGTTGGAGAGAGATCGCATTATGCACCAGGAAGTCAAAAGTAGAAAAGCAAATTAATCTAGTAGAAATATGGAAATAATTTTCTCAAGGATCAGCAATAACCCAACTCATGATGGGGGATAGCAATGCCTTCAAAGGTAGTAGATGAGATGGCAATGCATGACTTTTGTGAGGGAAATGGAAGATTAATGGGGAAAAGGGCAACATATTTTTTACTGTAAAAGTAAAAAAATGGTTCCCTAACAGTGGTATGGCTTGTAATCAGCTTTCAGCCCCAACTGTTGCATGGCAGAAAGGAACAATACACTGTGATTTTATTGCTATGATCAGGCTTGGTATAATCTCTATATTGGTCTTTAAAGAAAATTACATGGATGAATTTGGGCAATTTCAACACTGTTAATTGGTGGTTGGTTCACAACTCCCAAATTAATCATTGCACAAAGTGAAAGCACAAAGAAGGTACCCATAGTAAATGTAACACTGATGTGGTAAGATAGGTAAGAAACATTCCTAGGGGATAGGAGATTCAACTTTTCCAACATCTTACTGACTTGTGCCTGATGCTTAATGCTAACAACAGGTGTGTTCGAAATTGGAAATGCTTCATTAAACAATCCATCTGCCATGATGGCAAAGACGTTCTCAGGTTCAGTCTTTGTTCTGGGATGAGTTCAGAAGTTAATGTTGACCTGGATTAGGGAGGGATAAACAAAAGCTCACTCATGTTCATTATTTAATAATCTCTGATGAAAAATGTCAGGTGAGGATAGGATTGTGATACCAATCCTATCAACACCAACTGTTCAGCTTCATCTGGGAGTAATGACCACTTGGGTAATGTATCAGAGAGCTGCTTTATTACAACATTTAGATGAATAGCTTGAAACAGCATCTCCAGGAAAGAAGGAGAAGAGATTTGGGGAAAAGAAAATAATAGAAACAATTTACCTTTCATCATTTTGTATCATATTTCCTGAGTTAGTTCAGGGAGAGTATTTCTCAGTGACTTAGTTATTACATTTGCTGTTTCAGTTGTACCTGCCATTTCCTCCTGGCCATGTACTTTTTCATTCTTTCCTTTGAAAGCTTTTTCACTGCCATGTTTTTGACATCTTTTTTCAGCCACTTGTGCTCAAGACACTGATCACAGTTCATGCGGTGTCTGGTAATGTATGAACATATATGGAGAGTTTAGATATGATTGTGAATACTTTTTCAGCACAATATAAATGACTATTTATGAAAATAATTTGATTAAAAATTAAATCTGAGATTTGCAAGTGAAAAACTTTACTTCATATCTTTTTTCAGTAGATTACTAATGAAGTCTTTGGCGTCATCTGAAATCTCATCAAAGGCATCATCATCAAAGTCCCAAGTAGCAGACGTTACATTGGCAAGGGTTTCGTTGTCGTTATCACCCATGAATGGAGACAGTCCACTGACCCTAGAGCACAAAATGAAAATTGCACCATAAAATACCGTAAAGACTGACACTTACCAAGATTAATCCATCAAAAATACTACCTGCAGATTTGTAAATTTCCCTTTATTTCTAGAAATGTTACAAGCAGATGAAACTAAGAATGGAATTAAAATAGTTCCAGGTTGGCTAATACAATATTATGCACTCCTACCTAACTAATACAAAGCCATTCTAATACATTTCCACTGTATTTCTTGTTTCAGTTCCTGTAGAATGGGTCATTATCACCAGTACAGTTTTTAGTGAAATAGATTGTTGTACAAACATGCCTGCTGTCGATGACCTTGGAGTGAAGTTGATTTCTTAATCTCAGACTTAGAAATTGTGCAAACACTAAAAAGCATAGCTGTCATTATTTATTTAACTGAGCAAATAATATATTATTACTTCCTCTTTTCTCAACAAACATTCCCAAAGCACATAACATTACCATTTCTCAGTGAATAACAAGCAACATACTTCAATTGACCATTAAAAGGTCCGCAAAAAATGATCTGTAATTTGTTTCCCTCTTCCCTCAACAGGAAAATTAAATCTTCAAGACAACCCTTGATGAGGTTCCTACCTATTGTTTGCCAAATATGACTCAGATATTGACTGAAAATCTGGGCTTTTATCTAATGTTTGATAGTCAGAATTGTCCTCCTTATATTTATCTGGGTAGATATTTTATCTTCACAGTATCAATGTCTACCAACTCAGCCAACTATTGAGCAGGGAACCATCCAATTTACTGAGGAACATTACAATTCTAAATGTGGGATTTATACTTCTCTGGTAATACGTTCTTGTTCTTTTGCAATATGCTTTGCTTGGGGTACTGCAATGATTGAAATCTCAGACAATGAACAAAGATTGAAACGGTCAGTGATGAAGGTGGAAGTAATAAGTGGAGGCAGCATGGTAGGTAGCATTGCAGCCTCACGTCACCTGGGGCCATGGTTCGATTCCTGGCTTGGGTCACTGACTATGTGTGGGCTTCCTCCGGGTGCTCTGGTTTCCTCTCACACTCCAAAGATGTGCAGGTTAGGTGGATTGGCCATACTAAATATTTCTTTAGTGTCAGGAGACTAAATGCATGAGGTTGTGGGGATAGGGCCTGGATGAGATTGTAGTCAATGTAGACTCAATGGGCCAAATGGCCTCCTTCTGCACTATAGGATTCTATGATTCTATGAATCAGATAGATACAGAAAAACAATATTGAAGTGATAAGTGAGCCTTGTATCACAGAATGGCGGAGAGGGTTCAAAGGGCTGAATGGCCTATTCTTGCCCTTATTTTATATATTCTTAAGGCTGAGAATGAATTACAGTTTTCTGTTGAAGAGCAAAGTATGTGGAAGAGTGAGCAAAAATAGCATAAAATAAATCTTGGAATCATTTGCCACAAATATAAATATCATAGATTATCACAATGCCACAGGACAGAAATAAAACTTTTGACACAATGACTTTCACCAATATTTTTCTTGTGGTGAGTCTAAGCCCACTTTAAATTCTCAATTCAATAACTTTGACATTTCTCATTTGCAATAAGGAATTGGATTTTCGTTCATGAAATGAGTAGTAGGAGTTGGGAAAATTCCTGGGTTTTGCTCATCCATCTTGGGAATAAATGCCCATTGAATGGGATTTTAACTGTGGAGGAGGAGGAAGAGGAAGGAGAGGGTGTGGGGATGTGTGGTCACCTGGAAAAAGTTTCAGAGGCAGACAAAGGGGCTGCTGATGCAGAGGTGGGCTGATCAAGAGGCTTGCCTTGGTGTTATGTGATTTCATCCTCGTGATAACAAAAATAGGAAACTCCTCCAGTCCTCACTCTCTCAGCTCCACACATGGCCCACGTCACCTATGACTCTCCACCACAACTAATGGCTCCTCCTGCTCATGACTCCTTATGCTCTCATGCTATGGTATGCCTCCCAAACTGCCTCCTATGATCCCCATTCCAAGTCATGGCCCTTCCATGCCCATTTGCAAACTATACATTGCATAGGATACATTGTATGGGCGGCACAGTAGATTTGTGGTTAGCACTTCTGCTTCACAGCTCCAGGGACCTGGGTTCGATTCCCGGCTCGGGTCACTGTCTGTGTGGGTTTGCACATTCTCCTCGTGTCTGCATGGGTTTCCTCCAGGTACTCCGGCTTCCTCCCACAGCCCAAAGATGTGCAGGTTAGGTTGATTGGCCATGTTAAGAAATTGCTCCTTAGTGTCCAGGAATGAGTAGGTTAGAGGGATTAGTTGGTATAATATGTAGGAATATAGGGATAGGGTCTGGGTGGGATTGTGTTCAGTGCAGACTCGATCGGCCAAAGGGCCTCCTTCTGTACTGTAGTGTTCTATTATTCTATGAGAGTCAATAACTCATATAGTGATAGTCCGGAATGTAAAAAAAGCTTAAAAACGCAGTCATACATTGAAAATATTCCATTTTCTTAATTAAATCCTACTTACTACAAACTGTCAATCATCCAAAACCTTTGGAGTGCCAACAGCTGAAACTGCAAGTACTTGAAACCTTATTACCTCGGGGAAATAAACATTGTGCAATTGACAGTATAGATCAGAAAAACAGAGCTGTCAATCAAGCATTGAGATCATGAAAGGAATATTTTGAATTTACTTTCAAAACATTCTGTCATGCAGATTATTGTTTACAGCACCTCTGAAGTGCCATGAACCTTCATTTGTTGAACAGCCAGCCCTACTCCATGAAACTTGTGGAGGACTAGGTCCTGCCTATCCCTGCAATGGAGCCAACTAAGTTGGGAGCACAGCGTATGGGTTTGTGACCTGAACCAGCCCAATCCTGGAAATAGGGTTGGAAATCCTGGAATTTGGACTCAAGTCCCATTTTTAAAGGGGTTCCTAGTCATCCAGACTCAGTGAAAATCCAGCCCACAGACTCTGCTCAACAAAGGTTTGCAATAGAAAATTTGACACTCTAAACATATTTTGTGGAAAGAGGATCTTTTTCTCTAACCTATTACTTCCTTCTGTATTTATGTTAAATTTGTTCTAATTTTTTTCTGTCTCATTGACCAATGAAAATGTTCTACAATTATTTATCCCATCATAAACCTTCCTATCTAATCTGTAAGATTATTCCTTAGATCTTTTGGCTCTGGTGAAGATTCACTGATTTGAACATTGGCTAAAACTGGCATGGAATGTACAGCAGACACCAATGACAGCTAGATCAGAATATCTTGTATCAATTCTGAATCTGGACAGAAAATTACATTTGTATCATATAACCACAACCGTCAACTACACATTATCCAATAGTTATACAACTTAAATCAAAATATTTTTCAAAATCACCATAATTCAGGTGTAAGCTATAAATATATTTCACTCATGGAAGATAGATTTGTAAACTACTTTTTGCTTTAACTAATAGATTAATTTTTCAAAAGAATTTATTGGAGAGATTCATTACTATATTAGATCTTTAATTCTACCTATAACTTTTCAACATCTTACATCTCAATTTTATATTAATAGTAGCACTATGCTGCATTAAAAATCTTTATTATTCATTTATTATTCCCAAAATACATTAGCAGAAAACATTTTACACTCATTGTTTATTGGAAGAGTCCATTCTAATGATTACTCACAATTACTCATTATAGGTCACTGTGACCAGATATTAGAACACCTTTCAACATTTGGACAATGTTCAAAAAGGGCTGGATTGTAGCGAATAGCTGCAACAACTCAATTTGTCACAACTCAGGAAACCACAATGTCTCGCTGGATTCAGTTCAACAAAATAGATAACATATTTGCGATTGAAAACTTGCTTGCTTGCTTTTATCTCAAGCTAGAAAAACAGCTCTCAGGCTCTTCCATATAGAAATGTCTTCTGGTGACTTCATCATAGCATCAAATTATTTGTTAAATTATTCCATGTCTTACACTTTGCCTCTCTGTTAGTGTGTTGCTTTGAGTAGGGAATTCCTAACAGCCTGAAATTCGCCTTTGTAACTTAGAACCTGAGCCCTTGGTCAACCATCAGAATTCAGTTTGAAATAACGTGCCTGATTCTCTGATTTTACCTGTGGCTAACCTTCCCACTGCTGCAGTGAACGGAGATTTGGCTGAGTGCCAAATTCTCTATTCTCACTGGCAGAGCAGCTAGGCATGAACGGCTGGGGAAGGTCAGCCAGTGTGTCTGATCCATCTTCTTCATAAAGTTCATTATCTTGTGTGCCTTGATAAGATCATTTATTAATTGTTTAATTTCAAGAGGGAAAAGGTCAAACTTCATCAGTTTCTCATCATTGCTCACTCCAAGAAAAAGAATTAATCTTGTAGCTCATTGAGCTGCCTCCAGGTGTGAATATCTCCTTGGTACCTATAATTTCCTGTAGCACTGAAAGTGCAGTCCGAGCTCAGGCCTCTACAGTTTGAACATAATGCACAATGACCGTATTCACGCTGGTCCAACTTTATTAAAATGTCTAGCTGTTTTGCAGTGCAGTCCACCGATAACGTTTTTGCACTAACAGTTTAAATTATCAAGTAAATTGAATTAAGCAATGCAAATAATTCACCAGAGTTCAAAGTTAATATTAAAAAGCTGAATAATTACATAGCTTGAATGAACCAATTTTGAATTGAAACTGTAAGAATCAAGATGTATTGGGAAAAAGATATCTGATTCTTTGTACTCCCATTGAATTGTTTCAAATATATTTAGTTAATCAGATTTTGGTCATTACTGAACTTTTCTTTTTGTAGTAAACTGCTTGTATTTTGTTGAGTAACTATTTCTGAAATTTTCTTGAAGCAAAATAAGCATTCTGATTTTGGATACTTAATTTTAAAATTGCTTTTAGAACTCAGAGTTTGAAACTGAGAAATAAACACAAGTCTATGAGTAGCAAATGTATTGCAGTGGAATGCGATGAATATATTGTATAAAATAAGACTAGTCTGATTGTTGCTTTAACATCCTAACATAATAAATGTTTAGATTACAGAACCGCAAGGAATTCTTTGTATTTTCGCTCAGCACATTGCTTCATAGCAGTCATTTTTTGTTGTGTACATTAGATTATGTCATTTTCCCCGAAAACAATTGCAGTAGTTTGTTTCCAGTTGCCTATTCTGTACACAAGAAGATTTTAACATTATAATTTCTCAAAATGATAAGGATGGGCTTTAATTTTTTAAATACATGGAAAACACTGATGTCTCTCTGGGGAGCTCATATAACCCATAGACAAAACAGCTACCATGCAACAGACATTTCCATTTAAGTCAGGAGTTCGCTTGACTCAATAAGGCATTTAAAGTATGGTATTTTAAAACTGAAGGAAAACATATACAATGTAGCCCAGAACATAACAGTAAAAGAGTTGCAAAAATTTATGGCATTCAAATTGATTTTCCATATAACAAGTCCTTAATACAGTTAACCTGCTTTTACTTTATCAGGTCTATTAGATCTGCTTCAGTACAGGGTGCATAAATCTGGAATGAGCACTATGCTCTTTTTATATCCTTTTAAAGTTAATAACTGGTAAGAGTGGATCTACTTTCTATGGAAACAATTTTCCGTCCGGAATGCAAAAATAAACTGATTTATCTTCAGACTGTCGAAGGAGCAGATGGCATTGGGCGCAAGCCATCAGCTCCTTCCTACAGTGCTCTGAATTCTTTACAATTCTAGTTTGTTTAGAATAATTTTAAGTTTATTATCAACTTCAATTCTATTTACACGATTTCTCTTTATCTTAATCCTTACACCCATTTAATTAATTTTGGCTCCTTTTCAAGTATAAGATCATAAACACTGTGCTTTTTTGGGATTAAAAATGCACTTATAAACATCATTTCCTTTTGGTTAAACCTTGCCAAGATGTTTTTTGAACCCATCTGATGAAGCCAAAAAATATAAATGCTTCTCAGTTTTTAATGTAGACTACATCTTGTGTAACTTTTGAGGCATACGGTATAAAATTCACTTCCCATATTTTAATGTTCTGTTACTTGTAAGAGCATCATTTTATTGTAACATTCACATGAATTACCTGATGATAAATCAAGAGCTGTTTTCTTCTCTGCCTATTCTTTCATGCATTCTACCAGAGCTATCTATGTGTTCCAACATTAAAAAGCTTGACACTATCCAGGACAAAACAGCCTGCTTGACTGGCACCCCTTCTACAAACATTCACTCCCTCTGCCACTGATGTACAGTGGCAGACATGTGTATCATCTACAAGATGCATTGCAGGAACTCACCGAGGTTCCTTGGCCAGCACCTTCCAAACCCCAACCACTATGATCTAGAAGGACAAGAGCAACAGAGACTTGGGAACATCGCCACATGCAAGTTCCCTCCAAGCCACTCACCATCCTAACTCGGAAGTATGTCACCATTCCTACACTGTTGCCAGATCAAAATCCTGGAACTCCCTTCCTAACAGTGCTGTAGGTGTTCCGACAGAACATGGACTACAGTGATTCAAGAAGGCAGCTCAGCATCACCGTCTCAAGGACGATTAAGAATGGGTAATAAATGCTGGCCTAGCCCATATCCCATAAATGAATAAAAAACTTTATGACTGGAATGGTTAAAAATAGATTTTTTTTCAAAATCCAATATCACTATAAAATGGGGGCATTAGTAAACTGAAATGTTTACTTTCTCCACTACAATTTGCTTTCTGGCTTTAAATAAAATCAATAATATCAAGTTTGATGGCCCCTCTGCTATTTATTGAAGTATTCCCCTAAAGATAACTGTAATTAGCACTCATCCTTTCTCCAGTTCAGAGAGCAACTGAGTGGACAATGATAACTAAATTCAAAGCTGCATAAAATGGATAAGGAGATTGCAATACATGATTAATCCATTACAATAATCAGTATGGCAGTACTTGTTCTACCTGCTCATTTCAATGACTTCATCATCCACTCAGTGTTAACCAGCCAATAATACAAGTAGTTAAACAACAATTACAACTATACTGTACTACTTCAGGCTGAATATTAAAGACAAGATGCATTATGACACAACATGGGAGAGTACAGCTGCAAGAATTTTTGATGCTGCACTTAGGCCTTGATGAAGCGGTTGGAAATGTGAAGAGATATTGTATATCCACAGGGAACCAGGAGATTCTCCAGCCACACATTCAGAAGGCAGGATGAACAAATGGCTATTGAAGTCAATGCTAGGGGTTAGTGGTTGAGTTTGGATGCACAAAGTTCAATGACCTCACAGGCGTGATCAAGGTCAGTAAGTACATCTTCAAATTCATATGTAACCAACTGCCCTATTAGCCTCAGATTCAGTTCATTATAACCCCATCAATCACTTACTAACAATCTTGAATTAGGACATACATGTGACTCTTATTTGCTGCACCTCATCCTCATTTAGCAAGCTTCCCACCCACATTTTACATCTTGCACACACAACCAGCTATGCCATCCTCATCCCCAAACAGATAATGCCATGCCCCAATTCACAGTCCTGTGGAACAACTGGATGCAGAGGCATATGTGCATGTTCTACCACCCGCACCCCCCCACTCCCAAATAGGAAACTGTGTAGGCCATTATTGGAATGATCATTTCTGAAGCTAATGGTATGGCTGAAACCATCAAAGATGGTGGCATCTTCATACAGAATCCACCATTCATACCATTCCACTCCCCCCCTCATCCTGCACTCTCCACAGTTTTACAACCTGTAGTTAATGTAAGCAAGGACAACTTTGTCGTCCTCTCCACACAACAACTGTATCTTCTGTTCTTCTCAAGAAGTGCTACTGGATCAGAGAGTGGAGGAACAGCAAAATGACAGTAATGGTGGAGACACATGGTCACTCGATTTCACATTTCACAACCATCAACTCAGATACTGACACTGCAAATAAATGGGAGGATAGCAGCTGTGAAATCTGAATGTGGTGAGGTATCAGGGACAGTTTCTTTTCTTTATTCTTCCAAGGAATGAGAGTGTTGCCGGCTGGGCCATCATTTATTACCCATTCCTAATTACTCATGAATTGAATAGCTAGGTAGGCCTTTTCAGAGGGCAGTTAAGACACAACCACATTGCTGTGGGCCTGGAGTCACATGTAGGAAAGACCAGGTAAGGACCTCCTGAAAGACATTGCCATTACTGAGACATGTTTTATATTCCAGATTTAATAATTGAAGTCAATTTCTATCAGCTGCCAGAGCAATACATTGGGCATCTGGATTACTAACATAGTGGTGTTACCATTACACTAATATCTCTCCTTAATAGCCTGATGCAGGAGCTGGGATAACACAGGAAGAGTGGGAACTGGGACAGCTCAGTGAGAATGGGAACTGGGATAAAGCAGGGAATGTGGGGGCTGGAATAAAGCAGAAAATGTGGGAACTGGCATAAATTAGGGGCAATGGGAGCTGGGATAAAGCAGGGAGAGTGGGAACTAGAATAAAACAGGAATGTGGGAATTGGGAAGAGAACAACAACATCAAGGGTAGATGTTTTAAAGTGGCAATAGGCCAATTTGATTAAACCAAAAATCAATCCAAAAAATTGGATTGGGAACAGTTACTTGAAGGGAAATCAATGTCAGAACGGCAGGGTGCATTTAAATAGGAAGAAGCTTTTAGGACACAAATGTTGCATTTTCCAAACCTCTGTCTACAAATCTCATACAGGAGAATTGGAGGACTGATAAGGTCGAACCATAGTTTAAAAAGGACAACAGTCTGAGTCTTTGCAGGTCAGTCAGCCTAACCTTTTGAAAACATTTTAAATGACTCTATGAACTGTAATCTAGAGAATTATGGAAGGGAAGGTCAAAGGTCAACTCTGATTAACTTGATTGACAAAATGCAAACTTATTTTGAGATAAGAACAAGGAGACTTGTTGGGGAAAGCAAATTTTGTGTAGACTACATGGGTTTTGGTAAAGCTATTGATTAGGTTCCAAATGTAAGACTTATTAAAAGCTCACAGGATCTAAAGGAAAGTGGCAATTTGGAGTTTTGGGCCTCCTTATCACAAGACGGATACGATCTGGATGCCACTCCAAATCAAATATGGCTCTCCTGCTTGCCACAGGAATATTGGAAGGATTTACAGGTTGACAATCAATGTGTTTGGCTGTGTTATCAACACATCTTCCATGCCCATCAAATCGTGGATGGTAACTCGAACCTGGAGTTCTGGCTCAGAGACAGAGATGCTACTATTGACTTAACTGAGTTATATAAAGTTATGAAGGGCACAAAATAACTGGCAGAAGGAGTGGAGGTGAGTTGAGGAAGACATTTTTCAGCCAGATGGTGTTTGGGGTCTGGAATGCTTTGAAAGGAATAGAGGTATTTCAAAAAACACCTTTATATATGCGTGCGATGTCTTCGCCTGCAGAACAGCAGACCAAGAGCTGGAAAGTGGGATGAGACTGCAGAGTTTTTCCTCAGAAAGCATACACATGAAAGGTTGAATCGCCTCCTTCTGTTTCATAAATCTTTCATTAAATACAGGAGAAGAGAATCCTTACAATTCAGAAAAAGGCCATTTGGCCCATTGAGTCTGCACTGACTACAATCCAGGCTGTATTCCTATAACCACACATATTTCCCTGCTATTCCCCCAGCACTAAGGGGCAATTTACCATGACTAACCAACCTAACCTGCACATCTATGGAATGTGGGACGAAACTGGAGCACCCAGAGGAAGCCCATGCAGTTACAGGGAGACCATGCAAACTCCAAACAGAGAGTCATCTAAAGTGGAATTGAACTGGGTTCCTATGCTGCCAATGTGCTGTTCAATTTTTCTAAGCATTTGGAAGCACAACAGAAAGCAATCATTATCAGGACATTTGTATGAATCCGACATCAACTTGACAAAGGCTTTGTGTGGGGTCTGCAGTCCCTTCTTTCTGGCATGCAAGGGGTCTTCAACTCTGTCAACACGTGTAGACTCAACCA
Source organism: Sphyrna mokarran (assembly GCA_024679065.1). NCBI lineage: Eukaryota > Metazoa > Chordata > Chondrichthyes > Carcharhiniformes > Carcharhinidae > Sphyrna > Sphyrna mokarran. The sequence goes on along the minus strand of JAGIQG010000011.1, from coordinate 48,782,313 downwards.
TAATGCAGTCTTTAATGGCTGATGTCACAGCTTTCCATTGCACTGTAAGTGGCAGCTATCAATATTTCAGAGCTGCAGCCAATGGGGTAGCACAATGTAGGAGAATGAGGACAGCCAAAGGCACAGAGAAAACAGGCACTAACAGAATGCACAAGAGTGATTATTGATTTTTGTATGCAGTGTGGCATGGTTTGATTTATAGATTTGGGCTTTGAATGTTTATTTTCGTTATGTATTTAATTTTTGCATTGTGGTTATTGGTCTTGCACTTGGATGAGTTTCTCATGGAGAGCCTGGACAGATCAGCCCTTTTTAGGTCCTCTTTTCTTTCTCTTTTTCTTCCTTCACGCCCTCATATTCCTGCTGTCAGCTGCTGTTTGTATAGCTGATGGCAAGGACTGTCATCTCATAATATCAGGATTAAGCACCATGCAACAGACCAGCAGCAATCTTGACACCAGCTCTGCTGCATGTTGCAGGGCTCCTCCAAAGTGGTATCGATGGCAGAAGCATGGGCTACATATTGTGTGTGGCAATATGGCTTTCATTGTATGTATGAAATGCGTATGGGAGCCAAAGCAGAATCATCAGTTGTGATCAGTGGATATGCTACTCTGGTTTGGCATGGTTGTCCAAATGTGGCTGGCATGCTGGACACCAGCAGAATAAAGGCATCAAGATTGCTGTCAAATTGTCAGGAATTAACCTGCATGATTTTCTGCTATGGTCCACACAGCTGGACAGCAAGAGAGTGGAGTCATTTTCAGTTCCTGTACACGATAGAATTGACATGTGGTGCTTGCAAGTGATAGTGTGCAGGCAATGATAGCCTGCACCCATAGGAAAGACTGTATTCCTAAAGAAGCCATACATTTGTTCCACCTGCTACTCTCTGGCAAGAGACACTGAAATTTAGTTCACTCTCATTGAAAATGGAGCCTCAGTGACCTTCTTTACATAATAGTGGACAGCAAACTACAAGATGTTGCAAGTACCTTCAGCTCCAGTCTGGAAGAACCAGAAGCTTAAATATTGATTACAGAGGTCACTATCAGAGCCACTGGCAATGCTGTACTCATCTGCTCAGAGGTTGCAGTTGTGGCTCTGACAGATTTCAACTGAGACGTCCATACTGAACACATACATTGCACACTCATTGTTCCTGGCTGAAATTCAAGTTGGGCAATTGCTTCCTGGATACTGTGCACAGAAATGGCCTCCTGCTGAAAGCTCGTTTCCATCTCATCCTCCCTCTTCCAGCAGCTTGTTCTGTTCTGTGTGACCTTTGTTCATTCTCTGTGCCATTGTCTATTCAAAGGGAATATCAATACATAGAATCCCCACAGTGCAGGAGCAGGCTATTTTGCCCATCGAGTCTACACCGACAATAATCCTATCCCAGGTTCTATCCCCACAACCCCACACATTTTCCTTACTAATCCCAGGACACTAAGGAGCAATTTCGCATGGCCAATCCACCTAACCCACATCTTTGGATTGTAGGAAGATACCACAGCACCCGAAGGAAATCTACGCAGACACAGAAAAACGTGCAAACTCCACACAGACAGTGCCCCAAGCCAGGAATTTAACTCAGGTCCCTGGACCTGTGAGGCAGCAATGCTAACCATTGTGCCACCATACTGCTCTATGGGCGTCACTGGCAGGCCAGCATTTATTGCAAATCCTTAGTTGCTGAGAATTGAGAGTCACCACATGTAGGCCAGATCAGGGAAGGGTGATAGATTTTCTTCCTTAAAGGACATTTGTGAACCAGATGGGTTTTCTGACAATCGACAGTTGTTTTATGGTCATTCGTAGATTCTTAATTCCAAATTTTTTTTGTTGAATTCAAATTCTGTCACCTGCTGTAGTAGGATTTGAACCCAAGTTCCCAGAACATTAGCTGAGTTTCTGGGTTAATAGTCTAGCCATAATACTATTAAGGCCATCGCTTCCAGGGTGACCAGTGCAGTTACCAGTATGGCATCTAGTGCAACCTGTCCCAAAATGTGCATGAACTGTACTAATGCCATTTTGGAGCTCAAAGGAGACACAAAGAAAACGTAAAGTATTTCAGTTTCTTCACATATAACTTCTAATGCCATTTTGCCCAGATAATATGACAAATTCAAGGTTTGGCAACCATTTTCAGGAAGCTTAAACCAGTCAAACGTTGTTGACTCTGAATTAGCTAAGAACTTAACAGTGGGTTTAATGTACCCACTGTTACTTTTGCATAAATAACTCAGCAATTTATGGCAAGCCCAAACTTCACAAATTGCTGGGTGAGTTGTGTCACTCTGTCTTCAGTCTTGTGAAAATGGAAGCCTGCCATGAACGTCCTTACGAGTTTCTACAATTTACTGACAGTTATTAAAGGAGACTCAACATTCTACAGATTTGACTTGGCTGGAGGAACCAAAGCTTTGGTTGCTATGTTTGCTGATGATACAAAGATAGATAGTCAAATGTGAAAAGGACACGTGAAGGCTACAAAGAGATATTGAAAGGTTTAATGAATGGACAAAGATCTGGCAAATGGAGTATGGTGTGGGAAAGTGCACAATTGTTAATTTTGGCAGGAAGAATAAAACGAATCATATTATTGATTGAAGATGTCTGAGATGCAGAGGGATCTATGTATCCTGGCGCATGAATTGTAAAAGCCGGTCTGTAGGTACAGCAAGTAATTAGCAAAGCTAATGGAATGTTACCCTTTATTGAGAGCGGAATTGAATACAGAAGAAAGGAGGTTTTGTTTCAGTTATACAGGTCATTGGTGAGAACAATCTCCTTGTTTAAAAAAGGATATAAACGCATTAGAAGCCATTCAGAGAAGGTTTACTAAACCTAAACAGGAATGGGCGGGTGGCCTTATGAAGAAAAGTTGAAGAGGTGAGGTTTTTATCCACTGGAGTTCAGAAGAATCAGAGGTGACTTGATTGATCTCGAGGTGTGGTGAGAGTCTGGTATTTGTGGCCATTGTTCAAATAAAAAAGTAATTTAGAACTGAGATAAGGATATTTTCCTTTCTCTCAGAAAATTGAGTGTCTTTGGAGCTCATTTCCTAAAAAGGTATTGGAGGCAAAGTCTTTGAACATTTTTGAGGCAAAAGTAGATTCCTGAAAAGCTGGGAGATGAAAGGTTATCAGGCGGGAATGTGGAGTTGAGGTTACAATCTGATCAGCCATGTTCTTATTGAATGATGGGGCAGGCTTGAAGGGCTAAGGTGTCTTCCCTTGATCCTAGTTAAACATTTTCTGAAGAAATGCAATAGCTTTCAGTCTCAAAATATCATATTATACTGATAACATTAAAGTAGGGAATTCAAAATGAGTCTTCATTCCAATTAATTAACAAGTGGCAAATAAGGGCGTATAGCGGTTAGCATTACTGCCTCACAGCACCCGGGACTCGGATTGATTCCTGACTTGGGTTACTGTCTGTGTGGACTGTGCATATCTCTCTGTGTCTATGTAGGTTTCCTTCAAATGCGCCAGTTTCCACCCATAAAATATGTGCTGATTAGGTGCATTGGCCATGATAAATTCTTCCTCGGTGTACCTGAAAGGTGCTAGAGTGTAGGAATTAGGTGATTGTCACAGAAATTTATTTGCAGTGTTAATGTAAGCCTACTCGTGACAATAGTAAATAAACTTTAAAAATGTTGTCGAATAAACTGATCCACATTCTCAGATTAGATCGACAATATTATACTCACAAACCATGGGGGTTTGAATTCAAACCCCAACACAGCAATTTGTATTCAATAAATTCGATAATTGTGACTGGTACAAGATAACAAGACACAAAGCGCTGTTGAATTACAAAAACCTTACTTGTTCACTAATGCCAAGGTTTGCTAATGTCAAGGAAAGGAGTGTGCCATTCCTCACTGTTTTGTCCTAACTGTGAATCTAGTCCATCACCACATGATTGGCTCTTAATGAGAGGTGGCAATAAATGTTGTGACACCAGACCCACAATTCAAGGTCAAATAAAGAAAATTCTAATGAACAATATTACAAATAATATTGCAGTCGAGTACATTATTGCAATGTGGAACAAGATAGAGCTCACACTGTTCTGATAGCTTGAAAATATGCTTGTGTTTATAAAGTTACAACAAACTTTTAATTTTGCAAACAAAGGTGCCTGTCAAGTTGTTACCAGACATTAGAAATAGACGCAGAGTTAGATCATTCAGATTTCGAAAACCACTCCTATTTGCATCAATTTAAGTGAAGCCACCAATCTGATCTAAGATCAAAGACACTGGAGAAATTTCCTCTTCCATCTGCTGTAAAACACATCAGAATTTTATCCTACTGGTTTTAAGATGATCGTGTAGGTTCCGCACCAAGCATGGGATCCACATTGCCAGGTTATTGGCATGAAGATGAGAATCATGAAGATGAGAATCATCTCCAATAATTCCTTCTGTTACAAAAAAATGAAACAAAGCTATTTGCAACTCAATTGTGAATTAAATAGTTATTTGTGAAACAGATAAAAATGGAAATCTGCTTTGACAAAAATATAAAATCTATGTCCATGTCTATTTTGCACACACTCATGATATCGTCAGGTTCACATCATGGTTACAATTAACTTACAAGATGTAGCAGATGACACCTATGCTCCACATATCTGTTGCATATCCAATTGGTTCATAGTTGATGACTTCAGGAGCTACAAATTCAGGTGTTCCAAATAGAACCTTTAGAGAGGATGTACTTTCTGGAAGAAATAGCAAAAGGACAATGTTATGCATCAATACTCCATTCTGTGCTGAAACACATACAGACCTTTTTGAGTTCTGGCACTATAGTACCCATTGTAAAGAATCATTTCTAGCCTTAGCAAAACATTTTCATTAACTATCAACTTTAGATAAGGTTTGCCAATGAACTGCTCCATTCATTGCAGAAGGAGTGTGAGTAAAGATACGAGATAAAACACAATGAACCATGATAGATGTGACATCTCAGTTTGGAGCACAGAAGGCAAGGTGAAGCATTCATGAACCAATTGTATCAATTCTTAAAGTTTGAAATTTATTTGTTATCAGAATATATATACAGTTTATATTAAAATATAATGTTGTTGATCTAATCTGAGAATGTGATTGCAAAGAAATTAATGTGTTTAAATTTATTCTGGATCAGTTTATTTGACAACTTTTTAAAATAATTTATTTATTATTGTCACAACATTAAAAACGCAATGAAGTTACTGTGAAAATCCCCGAGTTGGCACACTCTAGCACCTGTTTGGGTACACTGAGGGAGAATTTAGCACGGCCAATGCACCTAACCAGCATGTTTTTGCAGACTACGGGAGAAAACTGCAGCATCCAGAGGAAACCCATGCAGACACAGGGGGAGTGTATAAACTCCACACAGACAGTGTTCCAAGCCTGGAATCGAACCTGGGCCTCTGGCGCTGTGAGATAGCAGTGCTAACCACTGTACCATTATGTCATTCGATGTGCCACTGCGCCGCCCTATGATTCCTAAGTGAGGATAAGGAACACCTATTACAAACCCAAAACAAATTACATCAAGGGTGACTTTCAATTGTTGTCTGCCTAATTCTTGCATGAAAAATAAACAATTAGCTGCGAACAATGTGGCTGGCAGTTGAATCTCCAAGTTCCTGTCTTGTCTATTATTTAGATTGATTGTTAAGTGAACGCACAGATATCCAACCGCCTCACCAACCACCTCCCCCCCCCCCCCCCCCCCCCCCCCACCCAAGACTCATACCTGTTCGGGTACACTGAGGGAGAACTTAACATGGCCATAGCATAGGGCTGGAGAGTGAGAGAAAGGAGGGGAAAAAAAGGAGAGAGGGGAGAGAGAGAGAGTAGAAGGGGAGAAAGAGGAGAGGGAAGGGGCAGAGGAAGAGGGGCAAAGGGGGAATGGGAGCGGTGAAGAGGAAAAGGTGGAAGGGGAGGGGAAGAAGGGAAGGAAGCGGAGGGAAGGGTGGAAGAGCACTGGAGTGGGGCCCGGAGGGGGAGGAGAAGCCATGGGGAAGGAGAGGGATGGGGAAAGGGATGGAGAAGGGCAGAGAAGGGAGAGAGGGAGGGGTAAGGAAGAGGGAGGAGGAGAGAAGGGGAGAGGAGGGGGAGAGGGAGTGGAGGAGAAGGAGGGACACGGAGTGAGGTGGAATAGAGAGGGGGTGTGGGGAAGGGGAGTGGCCCAGGGTGGGGAGAGGGATGGGGGGTGGTCCCAGGGTAGGGGGTTGGGGGAAGATAGAGGGGGGTGTGGTCCCAGGGTGAGGGTGTGGTAGAGTGCCAGGGGTACGGGAATTGTAGGAGGTTGAGAAAGGAAGAGGGGTGGGCGTGAAAAGGCCCAGGATGTGGCAGGGGTGTGCAGTGAGGGAAAGCCCAGGGCAGATAAAGAATTGAGGGAAGACATGGCAGGGCAGGGAGAAACCCTAAGTCTTCTGCAAGAAGGCATTTCTTTATGGTTGACTGAATTCTGAACTGACAATTGTTCAGAATTAAATGCATTGTCTTAAAGGTGTTATTATGAGTCATTTTGAATAACAAGGTTTCAGTCACATGAGTCCAATACAACAGAATTCCTATTTTGTTCAATAGGATCACTCATCACTTGGCAATATGGAATATGATATAGTTATCAAAGCTGGTATTCTGGTGGAATAATTACCTAATCTTCGAGCAAGACCGAAATCGATAAGTTTTATCCTTGCTCCTGTTTTGTTGACACACATGATGTTTTCTGGCTTTAAGTCCAAATGTACAATTTCCTGCTTGTGGATGAATTGTACACCTTCGTTAATTTGCAGCATGTATTTGATGCATTCCCTCTCAGTCAACTCGAAATCCTCATCAATTATTCTCTCAAACAGCTCCCCTCCTGAAACTCTGAGAGACAAAAATATATACAAATCACTGAAGGAGCAATGGCAGGAGCACACTGATTGACAGGATGTGAGTTATATACATACATTTTTGGGCGGGTTTCGGTTTATTGACTTCAACGGAGCACATAACCCGTTGGGCTGCAATTCCCCCACACTGACGCTCAGTGCCCACACTGGTGGGAAAATGGGAGTGTTTCCCTCTGGCGTTGGCAGTGTCTTTCAGCTAGGATTCACCCACCTAAAAGATGAAGATGAGTTCATTTTGTGGAACTTGCCAGCCAGCCCTGCTGACATTTTTAAAGTCTCCTCACATGGAGACTGGGCCCTCTCCCTGAAAAAAATTAAATGGTGCCCCCCTCCCTGAGCAGTGGAGCACCACCAACCCCTTACCAAAGAAGGATATCCTCCCTCACCCATAAATAATGATTAACACCCCAACACTACGCAGGCACGAGGGCAACCCAACTCTGACATACACTTAGTCCCCTCCCACCTTAGCCACCCCTACTTAGCCACCTTCCCTCTCAAACACTCTACTCAGACCCTTTTCTTCCTCAGATCCCTCACTCAGCTCCCTCTTCCTCCCTTATCCCACATTCAGCCATCTGCTTCCTCAGACTCTCCACTCAGCACCCCTCCCCCTCCAACTCCCCCTCTTAATCCCCCCTCAGTCACTCCACTTAGCCCCACTCCTGCCTTAGACAATCCCACTCAGTCATGCTCTCCCTCAGACCTTCTACTCAACCTCCTTGCTCTCTCAGACATCACTCAGATCCCCTTCTCTCTTACATACCTCCACTCAGTCACCTGTCCCTCAGACACCCATTCAGCGCCCCATTTCCCTCAGACTTCCAAAACGATTGTGGTTTGCAAAAGAGGGAGTGAAATCATAGACTGGCAATCAGGATTAAATTCTGTCAACTTTTGTGGTTAGGATTAAAGGGATACTTGAAGTACATTCAACCATGAAGGGAAATAAAAATAATAGAGGTGACTCGAGGATGATAGGAATACGTTGAGCTGTCAACTGAATCTTGAATTTGTTAGAGATAATAGGGTTACATTAGACTGGAGAGGGTTTCAAAGAATTGAATTTCCTTGGAAGCCTCAGCAACTTCAAATCAAAGATTTATGAATACATCGGGGTTGAGTTGAATAGATTGGAATTCTCTACCCGTTCTAACCCTAGCTGAAATTGACATATTCTCTCTGTCAAAGGACTTCAAAGGAGTTTGCTCACACCTGCGGTTTCTGATAGGGAGAAAGGAAAATGTCTGCTCAGAATAGAGAGCTGCAATGTTTTAAAATCCTGCCAGGTGATGAAGGGGCATGGAGTTAAAGTGACCTGACCTGGAAGATGTCCCTCTTTAGTAAGATCTCCAATGGTGAGTGAGGAGAGCATCATTTCCGTTTTTAGGTGGAGAGTGGTTTTGGAGATCTTTAAAAATGGCCCGGTCTTATAACATTGGGACTGGCCTGTGGGTTCTGCAAAACAGTGGCTTCTGGCCACTTCAGAATTTTCACAGCTGACGGGTAGGAATGCAGATGTTGATCACAGGGCTGCCTGAAATCACCATACTCGGGATGATCTTCAGTTCTGCCAGAGGTAGAAAGGACAGTCCAGCTACAACAACCCCCATCCTGGCACAGAATGGCTAGACAACCCTCTGCCCCCACCCCAAGACCACCCAACCTCCTGGACCCTTGAGGGACTCTTTCTCTGCAGTCTGACAGCAGCAGAGGGGCACATGGCCAGTTGACCTACCTCTTCAAGCACCCTCAGGGCCCAAAGCACCAGATCAAGGTGTGAGTGCCCGGGTGTCAAGGACAGTGCACTGCTGGCACTCTTTGAGGTATACATCAATGATTGGGATGTACATGTAAGGTGCAAGATTAGGAAGTCTGTAGATTATATAAAAATTGGCCAGAGGTTGATAGAATGAAAACTGCAGACTGTCGGAAGGTATCAGTGGAGTAGTCAGATAAACATAGAAGTGATAAGTGGAATTCAATCCAGTGTGAGGTCATGCATTCACAGAGGATAAAAAGGCAAAAGATTACAGTTGTACCAAACTGCCAGGGATACTGGATAGAATGCAGCACATCAAGAAGGCAGCTCATCATTACCACCTCAAGGGTAACTAGGGATGGGCAACAAATGCTGGCCCTGATATGACCCCCACATCCCACAAAATAATGTGAATAAAATGAATGGTTAGATACTGAGAAATGTTGAAGAATAGAAGGACTTTGGAATGTATTCCACAGATTCCTGAAGGTAGCAGAGCAGGAAGAAAAGGCAATCAAGAAGGCCCATAGGATACTTTGATCTACTTGATATAAGAGATGTTCTGCTGGAATTATATAAAACACTGGTTTGTCCAGCAGATTGAATATTGCAGACAGCTCTAGGATGGGATCTTATGGCCATGCTCGCACCAAGACTGGAAAATCCTGCTCAAGATCGATGGACCTTCGTATGGTCCATCTCCCACCCACTACATTTCCCTTGGCGGGCAGGACAGGAAAACTTCACACCTGGTTTCTGCATTACAGGAAGGACGTGCTTGCGCTAGAGACAGTATAGAGGAGGTCTTGCATTGGACAGTATGCAGAGGAGGTTTACAAGGATGTTGCTAGGGATGGATAATGTTAGTTTTTGTCTTAATTCATTTGTGAGACATGGGCATCACTGGTTGGCCAGGATTTATTGCCCATCCTTAGTTGCCCTTGGAAGGCAGCTGAGAGTCAACCACATTGCTATGGTTCTGGAGTCATATATAGGTCAGACTGGGTGAGGACAGCAGATTTCCTTCCCTAAAGAACATTAGTGAATCAGATTGGTTTTTCCAACAATCGAATTCTATTGAATTCAAATTCCACCATCTGCCTTGATAGGATTCGAACTCCAGTCCCCCAGAACACTATTTGAGTTTCTGGATGAATAGTTGAGAGATAGTACCACTAGACACTTTGGTCCCCAAAGATGAAAAGGCAAAAGATTTGATAGCCTGGAATTGTTAAGCAGAAGAAGTTGAGGGAAAATGTAATTCAGGTGTATAAAATTTTTAAACACATGGATAGAGTGGATATGAAATCCCTCTTTTCCTTTGAAGGGATATCAGTAACCAGGAAACATAGATCTAAAGAAAATGTTAAAAGATTAGAGAGGTGTTGAAGAAGTATTTTTCACCCAGTGCTGGCGATTATTTGGAACTTAATGCCTAAAAGGGTGATGGAGAAGAAATTCCCAATTAAAAAAAAAATGGATCTGCAGTTGAGATGTTTTAACCCACAGATGCCGTACCGAGAGCTGTCCAATCATTTTTCAACAGCAGGAACATGATGCATCAAATGGCCTGCTTTTGTGTCATCATTCTTTCTATGTTTCAAAGCTCAAAGAGGAATGGATTTTGAGCTGGAAAATTGGCAAAACCCCCAAAAAGATTATTTTCACAATTATTGCTAAGAATGGTACAGAATTTCTGGGAACAAAAAGCAAGATACAACAACTGCTGGAAAGCATAATTAGAAATTAGCTAGTAATACTCAGCAAGTGAGGTAGAATCTGTCTGAAGAAGAGTTGAATACCCAAGAAGTCACTCAACAGATCCTGTCTAACCTGCCACTGATCTCCATTAATCTTTGCTTTGCTGGGATTACTAAAAGTGGTTCTTAACTCTGTTTTCCCTGTTATGGGTAAAATATCTCCTGCCTTTGTTTTTACTAAAGATCACCTCAAAGATCACATGACTTTGACAAGTAATGGTACATAAAAGGCAACAGTGTACAACAGAGTCCAAAGGCATTTTCTAAACATCCCCCTTTTCAAAAAAAAAACAAATTTGTAAGCACTATGATTTGCAATTACAAGTTACCCATATCCATGGCTTATAAAGAACGTCATCATACACAGACAGAAAACTGTTTTTCCTAGTGTTTTCTGGAATGTCATGAGCGATGAGCAGCTCTTTAGCTTGTTTAACTTACTGTTCATTACAAGCACTGTACTGACTGATGTGGTCCTTAATCTCATTGTTCATATTTGGCCCTTGGAGCACTTCTCTTGTCTTCCTTAGACTTGACTAATTTTTTTGATGGCTTGCATAGGTCTGTTCAGCATCTCTCTTCCCATTTCTTTAGATATAATGACTCTAATTCCTTTATACAAGATGCTATCTTGAGCAATCGCTTTATCTTTGTATGCCCAAACTTTCTTATCATAGAGTCACAGAGGTTCACAGCATGGAAACAGGCTCCTTGGCCCAACTTGTCCATGCTGGCCTTTTTTGTTACCATTAAGCTAGTCTCAATTGCCTGCATATCCCTCTAGACCCATCTTACCCATGTAACTGTCTAAATGCTTTTTAGAAGACAAAAACACTTCTATGTGAAAAAATTGCCTGTCTGGACTCTTTTGTATCTTTTTCCTCTCACATTAAACCTACGCGCTCTAGTTTTAGACTCTCCTACCTTTGGGAAAAGATGTTGACTATTTAGCTGATCTATGTCCCTCATTATTTTTTATAAGATCACTCCTAAGCCTCCTACACTCCAGGGAAAAAAGTTCCAGTCTATCCAGCCTCTCTTTAACTCAACATCAAGTCATGGTAGCAGCCTAGTAAATCTTTTCTGACTCTTTCCAGTTTAATAATATGCATTCTACAATAGGGTAACCAGAACAGTACACAATATAGTAACAGATGTGTCCTTGGTGATTTCATCATTATTTTCTGTGGCATTTGGAGAGCTGCATATTTTGTCAGATCTGAGCAAGACACTAGTCTGTTAGATTCAATATTTCTGCTGGGTTGACAATTTCCAAAGCATGATTTTCTGTTGCTTCTTGTCGGATCTAGAAGATTTCACACTCTGCACCAGCACCATTAATTTCCTTCAAAGCACGTGATAGCATATCAGTGCTGCACATCTGCTTCCCCTACTTGTACTTCATTTCCAAATGATATCTCTGCAAATGAAACAACATCCATTGAAGGTATTTCAGATCAGATAGAAGCAGTTTGAAACAGATACTTTGAACTGGCTTGTGGTCAGGCTCCACCATCACTTTCTCTCTCTCAAACAGGTACAGATTAAATTGCTCAATCAGTGCAAAGTGCCATCCAGCTTGTATTAACACTCTGAATGCAGACCAGGGGATTGCTGCACGAGGGTTGTTCCAAGTCCAGTTTTCAAGGTGGCACACTGCAGATAATTGTGTTGTTCTTATTATAGTATCTCAGCACTGATGTTGTTATCACTAGTTGCTTGATATGAGTGAAAGCTACTTCTTGTTCTATGCCCTAATATCACCGAACATCATAGAGATTCACACTCTGATGACAAATTGGGCAAAAACCTTGCTTGGTAGTTGACAAACCCAACAAATGGTTGCACCGTTTTCACATCTATTGGTTGCTGCATTTCTGCTGCAGTTCACCTCTTACTAGGATTGGGGAAAAGTCCTTTCACTGTCAGTACATGATTTATATACTTGTCTTCTGTCATCTTCAGTTGCAGCTCTTTCTTGTTCAGCTTCAGGTTCATCTGGTGTGCTTTCTCAAGCAGTCTTACTGGATTCTGATCATTGTCTGTTATGGCCTTTTCCATCGTATCTCCACATTCATTAATTAACTGACAATCCACAATCACTTCTACTCCTGGAAGATTATTGAGCATCTCATGCTGTCTGCATTAAGACATAGTAGAAATGTCAAATGGCATGCCTGACCATCCGTACATTTCAAATGCCATCTTGAATGTAGACAGAAAACTGCTGCTACCATCCAACTTCACTTGCCAGTATCCATCATTTGCATCTTGGATGATATTTATACCTTAGCAAGTTGTGGAAATATTTCTTCAATGTTTGACATGGGTATTGAGATCTTTTCAAAGCTTTATTGCAATCCGTTGGATCTGTGCACAATCTCAATGTCCTTGGTTCTTTCACTGTTACCATGTTGCCAATTGAGTATATAGGAATTATCATTTTCTATGTTACTCCCACCTTTTCGAGTTCCACTGTCTTTTGGGCTAGACTTGAGGACAGCTGGAACTCTTCCTGAAGATGCTGACACTCACATTCTTATCTACTTCAAGACAATATTCACCAGGAAGTTATCCAAGATCTGGAAAACATCTTTGCAATTTGTCAGGAACTGTTTAACAGTCAAAAAAAAACCCACTGTAAATCTCTTCCATTAAATGGACATTATTCTCCAAACTTTTGACTTGTTTCAGTTAGGATGAGGAGATTTTGCTCACTGTCTATTATCTAGGACTGGAAATCTTCTTCCTTCCCATTATATTGAGCTTTCAGCTTAGTTTATTCTCTTGGCTAAGCATTGTTCAATTTTACCTCTGATTGCTCCATTTTCAGGTCATCAACTGCACATGGGCTTGTAAATCTTATAACGTTGCACATGCCACCACTGCCTGTCTGACACTTCATGTTAACTTGATGCTCTCCTTCTGCAGGAAGTAGCAAGTTCATAGTTCCAAATTATTTACTCTGAGATGTGACAGTGATAACTGTTCTAGGTTACAGAATTGTTCCACAGATTCATCATCTGACATTTCTCTTGCTTTTTCTTCTTGCAGTTACAGCACTGCTCTTCCCGTGTGGGCAAGCCTCCTTTTCTTTTGTGTGGGAGTCCTTCACTATATTTTCACCCAGAACTCTGGCCTTGACCTTTCTGCCGTCCTTTCTGTAAATAGTCCTACCTTTTCCTCATTGTCCTGTGCTTGGAAAACCTGAACTGTCTCTCAGTACAGCACAAAGCCTCGTCAATTCTCCCATTAATATTCTTCAGCTGATGATTAATCACCTCTGAGCTACTGCGCATGTCAATAGTTTTTCCTGAAAGTAAACTGATCTCTCAGGAGATGTGCTGTCTGAGTAAGACCTCCTGTTCCAAAGATAATTCTGTCTCTGAGTCCTGTCTGGACTCTTTTGTATCTTTTCCCTCTCACATTAAACCTCTAATGCGCTCTAATTTTAGATTCTTCTACCTTTGGGAAAAGATGTTGACTATTTAGCTGATCTATGTCCCTCATTATTTTTTATAAGATCACTCCTAAACCTCCTACACTCCAGGGAAAAAAGTCTTTTAGTTGCTCAAACTCACAAGGTTCAGCTAGACATGTCAGTGCAGTTACATTATATCAATATTCTCCCCTCTTTCTGAGTTCTGCTGTTGAACACATAGCGTTCATAAATAACATTAGTAGAAGGTTCACAGTGTGTCTTTGAAGGCCTCCAAAACATCACACCGTCTATTCCTTGGTGAAGTCTAGACTGCGTACAGCGTGCTGAACTCTTTTTCCAGAACTGATAACAAAGTTGCTACTCTATTTGCTCAGTTTTAACACTGTGGCAATTTCACCATTCTACTATTGACACCGGAAAAACTTCCAATTAATTTTCAAACCTTCATTTCCAGGAGTTAGTATTGGAGTATTAAAAGCCATTAAGATGAGAGGGATGAAATGCAAAAGGTGCAGAGGAACAATGTTTTCACTCAGAGGATGGTGAATGTCTGGAAAGGGATGCCAGAGGTATTAGTAGAGGTAAGTACAATTTTGTCTTTTGACAGTTATATGGGTATGATTGGTATGCAAGGATATAGGCTAAATATGGGCAATTGAGACTAACTTAATGGTAAAAACTGGGCCACGTGGACAAGTTGGGCTGACAGGCCTGTTTCCATTGTGTAAATCTCTATCACTCTATGATACTGATTCAGCCAGTAAGCCAATGACCTGTACAGCACTGCAGAATGAGGTTTTCATTATTCTCTGCTGTTCCTTACAGTTGCTGGCTCTCTTACAGCTACCAGAATTCCCTTAATTACATCTGCACATGTCGTGGCTAAAATGGCTTCTTCCTCAATTCCCAGATGTCCTAAAGATGTCCTCAAAGATCATGTGAGTATGGCAAGCTCCATACTCAATACTCAAATGGCAACAATGCACTAAGGCATTTTTCCAAACACACTTGTCTCATGACAGGAGAAGCTGAAGCCTCATGAAGAGATGAAAGAGGCTACAAAAATTATCAAATCAAGTCTACCTTTTCTTCTATTAACAATTTTGAGATCAATTGCAAAGCATACAAACCAACGTGAGTGATTTGCAAAGAGCCGGTACAGATGCACTCAACATAGAGGGTAGTACAGGGGCAGCACGGTAATACAGTGGTTAGCACTGTTGTGTCATAGCACCGAGGACTGGATTCAATTCCTGCCATGGGTGACTGTCAGTGCAGTGTTTGCACATTCTCACCTTTCTGCTTGGATTTCCTTCAGGTGCTCTGGTTTCCTTCCACAGTCCAAAGATGTGCTGGTTAGGTGGTATGGCCATGCTAAATTGCCCCTTAGTGTTCTAAGATGTGTAGTTTAGAAGATTAGTGGAGTAAATGTGTGGGGTTACAGTATTAGGTTGGGGATGCTCTGTCAGAGAGTCAGTGCAAATTTAATGCGCCAAATGGCTTCCTTCCGCACTATACTGATTCTATGATTCTATGTTCAACAGCAGGTTTCTTGTGTACTAACTGTAAAGCATTTAGATAATTATGTGGATAAGATTGGTGTAGGGGGATATAGACCAAATACGGGATTTTTGGAATTAGCTAGGGGTTTAAAAAAAAGGGTGGTATGGACAAGTTGAGCCAAAGGGCCTGTTTCCATGCTGTAAACCACTGTGACTCTAACTAAAATTTATCGGCTAAATAATTATACAACATTTTGTTGCTAAGGACAAATCAATCATTTATTTTTCAAAGTAGAGGGCCTGTTGTATGATTTAAAGGGATGAAAAGTCTAATGGGAGTACTTTCTTTATAAAATACTCTTTTATGTTTCTGAAAAAATAACAATTAATATATTTGTCCCTGTTGCCTTATAGAGAATTGTCATTTCAGTTTGTCTTTCTCTCTCAATGATTCAATAATATTGTAATATCAGAGCAGCTCACCAGCAGCAGTCTAATGAAGGCTGGACGGAGTTCCAGGATTTTGACCCAAAGGAAAGGCAATATATCTCCAAATCCGGGTGGGAAATGGTGGTGTTCCCATGTATCTGCTGCTCTTACATTACTAGGTGGGAGAGGTCATGGTGTGGAAGGTGTGGTTGAAGGAACCTCAGTGAGTGGCTGCAGAATCATGGAACCACAGAATCTTACAGTTCAGAAGGAGGCCATCTGCCCCTTCGAGTCTGTACCAACCACAATCCTATCCTATCCCTATAACCCCACGAATTCGCCCTAGCCAGTCCGCCTGAAACTAAGGGGCAATTTAGCATGACCAATTCACCAAACCTGCACATTTTTGGACTGTGGGAGGAAACCGGAGCATCCAACGGAAACTCACACAGAAGCCAGGAAAACATTCACACTCCACATAGACAGTGACCCAAACCAGGAAGCGAATTCAGGTATTTGGCGATGTGAGGCAGCAGTGCTAACCATTATGCCACCATGCCACCCTGTAGATTGATAGGTGCTTGTATGAGAGAACAGAACAAACATTTTGAGATTCGCAACTAATTTTATATCAAGCATTCGTCTATTACATACAACACAACTTAGATACAATGCAGCATTAATCTTCATTACTCTGGCAACGTACATGAATACCATCCCCAGAGAATCATTCCACTTTGAAATGGTCTAACTTCATCACCTGACCACATAGCTGCCAAGTTAGTTCCAAAATTGGGATGGCCTCATATAGTAAATTTATTCCATTCCATACCAGACTGGGAACAGCCAGACATATTTTGCTCATGACCCTTAGAATTGTCATAAAACATTCACCCTTGCGTCAAAGTTAACTTAGAGCTTAACTCCCAATAACAGGAAGTATTACTTTTTTAATCTGCTGCCCTGACATTTAAAGAATACTGTTTTGCTTTCAACTCTCGCAAAATCTATGTTTTGGAGGCTTGTTTTGGATTCACTGTTGCTGAGAGATTGCACATTCTCCACTCTGCTCACCCTGTATCAGCATCAATGGGTGGAATTCTTCCATTTGGTGTTTCCCAGTGTGGCAGCTGGAGGGAATACATGCCATATCTCCTGGCCCCAACCTTATTAGTTATGCAGCCAGGCATTTTGCACCGCATTTCGTGTCGGGCAGCCTGACAGCACGTAATCTGCCATCATATCAGGGTGTCACATCGAACAGGCAACAAGCACCACGGACTCAGTACTGAAGGAAAAAGATGGAACTCCTGAAAAAACAGAACATTCTGAGACTGGAAAACGGACCTTTTCCAGGACACCAAATCTGGAAGGTCCACTCCGGGTGCTTCCCCCATCTACTGCTATGTTGTTCCCGAATCCAGGCTGCCTTCATCCAGAACTCCGGCGGCAGTCCCAGGCATTTTTCAGGTGAGTTCCAACATCTGCACACCATATTATCCAGATATGTTCTGCATCTCAACTGATGTAGCAGAGAATCGAACGTAGGTGGAAGATTCTGGATGTACTTTCGCCTGCATCCCAAAAACAGTTTGCAACTCATTTTCATGCCGGTTTCCAGCGAGCTTCATAATCTGCCATGGTGGGCACCAGCAGAAGATACCATGGGAAATTCACGCTGGTGTGAACCCAACTTTTGCAGTTTCACCACGCTTTCTCCCTCTGCCTGCCATTGAATCCATTGGCAGGACCATGGTAGCATTCTGTCAATGACTCTCAGTTCTGACATTAAGCAATGAGGTACAGAGCTACAGTTCTCTGCATTCAGAACACAAAAAACCAATTTTAAATCACTTCATAAGGGAAAAAAAATGTGAAGGTAGGTCATTAAAGTGGCAGTGATTGAGCTGCATTTGCTGATAACTCCCTGCCACCCTCAATTTTAACACGGCAGAACTCAGACCCAGGACAGCTTCCTTCCTACAGGTTACTTAGCAAGAACACTTTACACTTTATACTTACATCGCTCCTTTAACATAGTGTCAAGCATCCTAAAACTATTGACATTCTTAAGTTATAACCCAATGTTATAAGCTCTGCAATATCATTTTAAGTTCAAAAGGTGAGAGGTTTGAATGGAGCCAAAATTGTTAGCAAAGCAGCAGAATGATAAGAAGAGGCCAATTTAAGTTCCTCTTTATGTAAGAATTTCCTGTTGTATTAGAGCACCACAGGTTCAGGGCCCCTCGTGAAACTGTTCAGAGAATCATAGAATCCCTATTGTGCAGAAAGAAGCCATTTGGCCCATTGAGCCTGCACCGACAACAATCCCACCCAGGCCCTGTAACTCCATATCTTTATTCTGCTAATTTCTCTGACACTAAGAGACAACTTAGCATGGCCAATCAACCTAACCAGCACATCTTTAGACTATGGGAGGAAACCGGAGCACTCACAAGAAACCCATGCAGACACAGGGGGAACATGCAAACTCCACGCAGACAGTCACCAGAGGCTGGAATCGAACCCAGATCTCTGGTGACTGAGGCAACAACATTGCCATCATTTCTCCAACTCCATCTTGATCCTCTTCCTTCCGTGTGTCGTTAATGTAATTCCAGCAAGTTCACCCAATTTCAGTCAGAAGACTAAGACTGGGATTTAAAATCTACCAGGCCACATACTTTGGTGGAAGACCTGGATGAATTGCTGCTTCTTCCCTGAATCCCCATTCTTGGTTAAATGAAGGGCTCAACAACTTGCATCACCCCAATCTAAAAAAGTACATGTGTTTTGGAGTAAGGGGAAATATGAAAACATCAGGCAGAAAATTGGATGAGTAAACCAGAAGAAGGTGTTCTTGGGGAAAGTACTGAAGGAAGGTAGCAGATTTTCAAGGAATCTTTGTCTGGAGCTCTGCACGACAATGTTCCGATGAGACAGGGAGGTTTTGGTAGGTCACGGGAACTGTGGTGCATGAAGATTGTGATGAACCTAGTCAGGAAAAGAAAGGCGTACAAAAGGTTTAGAGAGCTAGGAGATGTTAAAGATCTAGGGGAGAATACGGTTTGTAGAAAGGAGCTTAAAAAGGAAATTAGGAGAGCCAGAAGGGGTCATGAGAAAGCCTTGGTGGGTAAGATTAAGGAGAATCCCAAGGCGTTCTACAAATATATGAAGAGTAAATGGATGAGAAGTGAAGGGATTGGACCTATAAAATATGAAGGGGGAAACCTCTGTGTAGAACCGGAATAAATGGTAATAGGTGTTTAATGAGTACTTTGCCTTGGTATTCACGGTGGAAAATGATTTAGTAGGTTGAACTGCAGGTTTACGGCGGACTGAAAAGATTGAGTATGTGGACGTTAAGCAAGAGGATGTGTTGAAACTTTTAAATATTATCGAGATAGATAAGTCGTCGGGACCGGATGGGATGTACCCCAGGTTATTGTGGGAAGTGAGGGAAGAGATTGCAGAGCCTCTGCCAATGATTTTTGCATCACCGATGGAGATGGGAGAGGTTCTGGAGGATTGCAGATATGGTTCCTACTTTCTAGAAAGGGGACAGGGATAGCCCGGGAAATTACCGACCGGTGAGTCTGACCTTAGTGGTTGGTAAGTTGATGGAGAGGATTCTGAGGGACAGGACTTATGAGCATTTAGAAAAATTTAGTATAATCAGAAATAGTCAGCACGGCTTTGTCTTACGAGCCTAGTTGAGTTCTTTGAAAATGTGACTGAACACATTGATGAAGGAAGAGTGGTGGGTGTGGTTTACATGGACTTCAGCAAGGCATTTGATAAGGTCCTCCATGCAAAACCCCCCATGAGAGGGCATGGGATCCAAGGGGCTTTGGCCTTGTGGATCCAGAAGTGGCTTGCCTGCAGAAGGCAGAGAACGGTTATGGATGGGTCTTTTTCTGCATGGAGGTTGGTCACCAGTGGAGTGTCCCAGGGATCTGTTCGAGGACCCTTGTCCTTTGTCATTTTCATAAATGACCTGGATGAGGAAGTGGAAGGATGGGTTAGTAAGTTTGCCAATGACATGAAGGTTGGTGGTGTTGTGGATAGTCTGGAGGAATATCAGAGGTTGCAGCTTGACATAGATAGAATGCAAGACTGGCGAAGAAGTGGCAGAATGGACTTCAATGCGGATAAATGTGTAGTGGTCGATTTTGGCAGGTCCAATGGGATGAAGAAGTACAATATCAAGGGTAGGAGTCTTAGCAGTGTTGAGGACAGAAGGACTTGGGGTTCGACCCTTAAACCAGCCTTGCAGGTGGAGGATGTGGTCAAGACAGCGTATGGTATGCTAACCTTCATTAATCATGGGATTGCGTTTGTGAGCTGAAGGGACTGTTTGTGCTGTAGTGTTCTATGTTCTATGAAACTCAATCAGTGTACCATATCCACTTTCAGACAGCATTGAGCTTTGCTTTATCATTCCAAACCTTGCTATTTATCTAACCTGATTTTAAAGCAGTTAATTGATTTTACTGGGAGATAGTGCACTATCCCTTAATTTCTGGTCTGAAATCAAACAGTTTTTGATCATTTTTATCATCATACACAGAATTACAGTTACCCGAGGCTCCCACCCATTGACACTGTCTACACTTCCTGCAACGTCAAAAAAGCATCCATGCACCCCAGATATACTCTCTCCTATCTTCTGCCAACAGAAAAATGATACAAAAGTCTGAGACCACATTATCAGTCGACTCAAGAATAGCTTCTTCCTTGCTGCCATTAAACTTTTGAATGGGCCTACTTGCATTAAGTTGATCTTTCTCTATATCATAGCTATTTGTGCAGAATGTACTCTCTTTTTTCCTTCTCTATGCACAGTACACTTTCTAGGTATAGTGTGCAAGAAACAATACTTTTCACAATTTACTAATACATGTGACAATAATAAATCAAAGCAAATCAAGAATAAACAATAAAAAGTTAATTTTTACTTACAGTTCCAGAACCATTACTATGTCTGATCTTGATTCAAAGGCATCAACACATTGGACAAGCTTTGGATGGTGCAGACAATTCATAATGCTAATTTCTTGTCTCACATTTTCCTTATCCTTTGCTGAAAAAGCTTTGAAAAACTTCCCTGCCCAAACTTTTTTAGTTTTCTTTTCAACAAGTTTGAAAACTTGTCCAAATTTGCCCCTGCAGACAAGACACAATACTTTTGAGATACAGTTCTGCTGTTGAGTAGAATCTATTATCAATATAAAGTTGGCTACTCCTGCTATATTAACAGGAACACTCACGTTCCTATCTTCTCCAAAATATCGTAATATTCCGTGACTTTCTCTTTTGTGTTGATTATTACATCACGATAATCTGGCTCACCTTCTTTCTCGTCTGAAAGGTAATTTTTGTGATAAAGTATCACATAGATTTTACACAATATTTAGAAAGTAAGCAGAAATTAAAAGAGGACACTTACCATCATCAGACAGATCAGCTTCATCTTTTGGTTCTTAAAATTAAACAAAACTAAGTTAGAGCAAAATGCAACAGAATGACATTAAAGAGAGAAAATAAATATATTGAAAAGAGTAAACAGTTGGCAGATAATAAATCCATAAAATCTATTAAAACATTTTATAAAAAGCCCAAGCAAATATTAATAGGAATACCATCAAATTTGTATGAACTCCCTTGGTTCCAATCCACAGTTGAAACATAGAAATGATGTTTTGGCTACTTTATGGCTGTCAACTTCAATGCAACTTTGCATTGCATAACTTTGAGTGGTGGCATATGGTTTAAATTAGGAGCTTACATTTTTGTGAGATAAAAAACAAGATTTCCTTTGATGCAGATGAAGCCTCATAAACTCTCAGCATTTTGCAGCTTTTGGAGAACAACATGATATAAAAGGAGTCCTGGTAGATGCAGTACTATTTAACAGGACTGAACACATGATGATAATGAAATATCTTTAAATCATTGAAAATGTATGTTATGCCAGGCATGTATTTATTAGGGGAGAAAGTCTTGTGTGGACTATTTTACTTCCTTCAGGTAGAACTAACCTTCTTTATCTCCCACTCTGACCAAATCAGATTCTTGACTTGGCTCACTGGTCCCATAAACATTAACAGCTCGGACCCGGAATTTGTACTCTTTGTCGGGAGTTAGGTCACCCACGCTGCAGGATGTGCTGCGACAAGTGGTAAGATTTGTCCATTGAGCCTCCATGGAATTCCAAGTCTCCACATTGTAAGATTGAACAATGCTCCCGCCATCATACGTGGGGCCATACCATGACAGAGTCAGGGTGGAACTACGAATGTCGGAAGAGCATGGTTTTCCAGCAGGTGGTTCGGGTCTGTCTGCGAGTAGAAAGAGGAAAAGTCAACAGCAAAATTTTACAAAGTTTCAGTGGAAGAAAATCAAAGTGTTTTCAATGTACTTCACCACTTTATTGCTAATGTTATACCTCATCTGGATTTTTATTTTATAAATTAAAGAATCATTGAGGAGCAGATTTCGGGCGTCCGAGGTAAATAGAGGGCTTGTGCATTGAAAGTTGTGTTGAGTCACTCACATCCTTCCAGGCCAGAGCTTCTATACTGCCATCTTGGAAAAGTATCCAGGATTTCTGACCTGACTGCTGGCCTCTTTCATGGAGGAAATCGCTTGTGAGATATAAATTTGAGTCATATAATGTACAGAATTGCAATTAGGAGGTAGAAATGGCTGGAGTGTGCACCTCACATGTTCTGCCCCACATTCCAGGTACAGAACAACCCGACTGGTGATCCTCACAGGAACTTCAGGAAGCTGCTCAAGAAATAACTCAGGAAATCTGAGACTTTTGTTCAGTTCCTAACTGGGCAGATCTCTTCCCGCAGACTCTGACTGTCAGCCAGTTCAACCAGGCAAAAAACAAATTTCCTGCATTCCCAAAACCGAGAACTGTAGCAGGGCATCGGTTTGATGTCTGCAGCTTTCCAATTGCACTTCCATGAAGCCTGGGCTGCAAAATGGGTTAAATTTAACAGCAGGAACAGTTGCCAGGCAGTGTCTCCGATTAAATCACCCGTATCATGGGCAGCACAATGACACAGTGATTAGCACTGCTGCCTCACCGTTCCAGAGACCAGGGTTTGATTCATGGCTTGGGTCTGTGTGAAGTCTGCATGTTCTCCCCATGTCTGCGTGGGTTTCCTCTGGATTCCCCTCACAGTCCAATGATGTGATGGTTAGGCACATTGGTCTTGCTAAATTCTCCCTTAGTGAAACTGAACAGGCACTGGATTGTGGGCAGTAGGGGAATTTTCCCCTAGTCCCCATACTAGGGACTTAATTGCAGTGTTAATGTAAGCTTACTTGTTACATAAAAGATAAACTTATCAGGCCATTCTGTATTCACACAAAGCTATGCCACAGTGGATTAATGTGAGACTGATAGCCTGGTTTTTCTGCGGCACTATAAGATGCCACTCCGGGAAGCTGGAAGAAGAATGTTTTAATCGTTTAACTTTATTCTCATTGCATTTCATTTCTTTTAAAGTGTATTACTGGTTTTGGGTCAAGTAATATATCTCAAAGCCTTGAAAACTAAGCAGTTTTCTTTTTTGGAGGATGTGAAGCAAAATGCAAACTTTATGCTAAGCTTTTTCTTCCAGTCAGTACTGAAGAAAGTTAAAGACACATCAAGCTGTAATTCTGAATATCTGGCACCAGTCATTATTAGTCTGTCTAATAAAGGTAAATTAAAGATTCTGCATATCAACCTAATCCTACATGCTGTGAAACACTAATATTTTCTGCTTGACTGAAGTTAACTTTCAATGTTCTTGATGAGACATGTGAGGAGAAAGTCACGAGCCCCCGAAAGAATTTTATCAAGAAAAGAATGGCAAAAAGAAAGTGTTAAGACAATTAATTGTTATATACTCTTGTAGCCAAAATCTGAAAGGAGTTTGATCTTTTGCTAAGGTTAAGCTGGTAGATCACTGCTGAGCATCTGTCCATCTACAAGCTCTTACTCTGGGGAAAGACTCATTGCATGGAATGGAAGTACCAGACGGTTGATCCAACTGTTAAAGAGGAATTTAGCATTTACTTTATACCATTTAGATGCTAGAGGAATTGTTGGTCTTTGTTGTATATGTTCCACAGGTATAAAACAAGTGCACAAAGATTGAATTCTGGGACATGTAGAAACATAGAAGATAGAAGCAGGAGGAAGCCATTCAGCCTGCTCTGCCATTCCTCACAATCATGGCTGATCATCCAACTCAATAGCCTAATCCTGCTTTCTTCCCAAAACTTTCAATCCCATTTGCCCCAAGTGTTATATCCAGCAGCCTCTTGAATACATTCAATATTTTGGCATCAACTGTTTTCTGTGATAATGAATTCCCCAGGCTCTTTGCGTAAAGAAATATCTCCTCAACTCCATCCTAATTAGTCTGCCGTGAATCTTCAGAGTCTTGTTCTCCAAAAATGTTTGAAGTCAGGTTGTTTGATGAGGAGCTTGTCTACATTGCCTATTAGATCACCTTCAAATGTCTGTTTAATGACCCATTTTAGACATTAACCTCAGGTCTGCTTTGCTTAGGTTTTTGATTAGAGATGCAACTTCCTTCCCAATAACAGGTGCTGTTTAAGTGCACTGAACATGTTGAATTCACTAGAGCATGGTAACTAGGGGATTTTCACAGTAACTTCATTGCAGAGTTAATGTGAGCCTACTTGTGACACCAAGAGATAAATTTAAAATGTGAAACCTGAACTTAAACCTAGCCAGTGGCAACCATTGAAACAGCGGATACATTTTGTTTTTCTTTTAATATGGGGCCAGAAGGACATTTTGCCTTTTTCTCGCTCTACAGTAATCTAGCGGCTGTGATTACTTCACAATATCTCCTGCCCTGGCTTATACCTGAGGTCTACTGCTAACAAGGCACGCTACCCAAAAGTAAAGGCTTCCTTTGGGGAAGCTGCTTGTTGAGGCACAGTGAGCTCTGCCAGCTTGATCTGAATATGTGGATGTGGATTGAGAATGGTGCTTTAGAAATTTTTGGACCTCTGTCTGTGACAGTTCATTACCTCTTCCGCACTGTAAAAATGAGTCTGACAAATTGCGTGGAATGACTTAGAGCGTAGAACACAAAAGCAGGCCATGTTAAATGTCTGATAGATGGTTAAGTAAAAAAACAAATGCAAATGCTTTCTTTAATGCTAGATTTATTTATAGAATGAAACATTACAAATGTTTGCCTTGCTCTTAATGACCACCCAGTGTTCTGGAAATTTCTCTTTAAATGCTCTTCTCAAAACCAATAAAATTAAATTGACAGCCCCTCACAGGGCCACTGTAATAAAAAACAAAACCTTCAGAGGAAAATTTATCAAATTAAATCCAAGTGGTGTTCCCTGGGCTTCATCTGACAAAGAAGGAAACCCGAAAGCTTATGAGTTTACTATCAAATAAATTGGTTGGACTTAAACCTTTGTGCTGACAATGCACTACAGCCCCTGCTTTGCTCAGTCACAAAAGGTCTTGAATATACTGGTAGGATCCGCATTCTCGCTCTCCAGGGACATCTGGGCATGAACATAACCGAAACAGTCTCTCTTTTTTATGATCTCTAAGTTCTAAATCTATCAATGTCTCCCACTTGTACAGTCTTAAGTCTTAACAGTAACACAATAACAAATCACAAACGGGTCGTTTGTCTCAATCAGTCTATACTGGTGTTTATATTCCATGCAAGCCTCGTCTCACTAACCCTATCATCAGAGAATTATTCCCTTCTCACTCATATACACATCTAGCTTCCTTTTAAAGGCATCTATAGCTCACTCTACTTGCAAGCTCCACATTTTCACCATTCCCTGGATGTTTCCTTATTTGATTTCTTGGTAACTATTTTATATTGATTCTCTCTGGTTTTGCAGTCCTATACAAGTCAAAATAAACCCTCTGCTGGGATTTTCTGGCCGCATTTGGTCCAAGACCAGAAAATCCCACCCAAAGTCAACAGACCCTTGCATAATCCTGTCTCACCTGCTACAATTCCCATGGCAGGTGGGATTGGAAAATTCCAGCCACTGTGTTTACTCTATCAAAGCCTTTCATAATTAAAGAACAAACTTCATTAGGTAACCCCTCAGCCTTCTCCTTTCAAGAGAAAAGACACATAGCCTGATTATTCTATCCCCTAAACTTGCTGTTCTGTCTGCATTCTTGTAACTCATTTTTGCATTTCCTTCAGTGCTTCAATATCCTTTTTCAATCCGGGGATCAGGGATGTTCAGAGTATTCCACTTGTGGTCTCACCAAAGTTTGGTACAGACTTAATAATAACTTTTCAACTTTCCAATTCTATCCTTTATAAGTAAACCCTGCTTGGTTTGCTACATTTTTATAGCCTATTAACTTGTTTTATTATCTTTAAAGATGACTGTTTGTACTCCAAGATCACTTTTCTTCTCTATCCCATAGATTCTTATTTTCCAAGTAATATGAAATCTCATTTTTCTTACCAAAATGTAAGACCTCACACTTCTTTATGTCAAAATCTGTATTTCTATAATATCTTTAACATAGTAATACACCCAAAGACACTTCACAGTGCAAGTCAGCCTGCTGTAATGTTCCACTGAAGACCAATGCAAGCTTGAGGAACAGCACCTCAATTTCTGATTTGGCATGATATAGGCTTCTGCATTCAACATTGACTTCAGCAACTTCAGACCATGAACTCTGTCATCCATTTTATCTTTCTTCCCCCTAGTGCCAGTCTGTATCTTGCTCTCATGTTTTTGCTTTCCGACAGCATTTACTTTTATTCTGCTCTTCACACATTCTGCTATTTCATTTTCAGACAGCATTGACCTTTATTCTACTATTAACACCTACTCTGTATAAATATTTTGCTCCTTTACTACTGGCATTCCCACTCTCTTTGCCATTTGTCTTCCTTGAGGTCTTTGCAATTTAATCTCCCCTGCTCTCTAAATTATCCCTGATCTTCTTTTTATGCTTCTGCCTTTTCAACATAAAACCTATCACATTTCTACCTCAACAGATCCTGGAATCTGAAACAAAAACAGAAACTTCTGGAAAATCTCAGCAGGTCTGACAGCATCTGTGAGGCGAGAATAGAGCCAACTGTTCGAGTCTGGAAGACCCTTAGCCAGAGTGTCTGATGAAGGGTCTGGCGAAAGATGATCCAGACTCGAAATGTCGACTCTGTTGTCTCTCCACAGATGCTGTCAGATCTGCTAAAAGTTTCCAGCATTCTCTGCATTTATATTTCTGCCTCTCTTCCGTTCTAAAGAGGAGTCATATTAGACTTGAGACGTTGGGCAGAATTTTCCTATCCTGCCCACAGCAGCTTTAGTGGCAGGCAAGTATGGAGAATCCAGCAGGAGCAAAAAAAAATCAGAAACTCGTCAGCACTAAAACAGTTTGAAATTCTCCCAGTCTCAGGTTATTGGCTGGTCGGTTCTGCCTGGTGGCATGACTGCCATTTTCATTCACTTGCATCTCATGAGTGCTCATTAAAACAGCTGCTCGCTCAAATATCAGGCCTCCCAATAGTGTGTCCTATTGCCATTGGCATCAAACACATTTGAAAAAGAATGATCTCCATAAAGTGGAGCTCAGTTTGCTCACTTCAATATGTGTGCATTATTTGTAGTCTATCTGCCACAGCACTGAATGCCACTCTGCTGGGGAAGGCCAATTTGTGCCCTCCAGCTCCATACTGAGCTAGTCTATATGGACAGTATGGTGCTGCAGGTCTCATGGACCCTCCAGTCTAACAGCTTGAAGGTCTGAAGTTTGACTGGGACTGGAGTGCCAGATAAGGGGTGTGTGGGTTGATAAAGCCAAGGGGAGGACAATGTTTTTGGAGGGTTGTGGAACAATGGGGGAAAGGGTGAGAGTGCACAATTATAGTTAGAGATGCAAGGAGATGGATAAGGATGATGAATAATGGAAAGCAAAGGGAAGACTGGGTGGGGAGATGGTGGGGGAAGCTGACTCTGACAAGTCTATGTGAAATGCTCAAACATAAGGGTCAAAGGATTACCACATTGTTTACTAAATTAAGAAATGCACTGGCTCCAGATGGGTGAGTAGAGGTCCATGTGGGGCATGAGTGCTTTACAGGAGATGGGCTCAGGGGAAGGGTGGGGATGTCCCATCACAAAAATAACTCGATCTAGAATGTCAACAGGGGTTGCTGCTGGGGAACAAGGACTGCTTACTTAAACAATGGCTGATAACTTCAACACACTCGTGCTATGGAGAGATACAACACTGCTCGCAACTTCACACACTCCTTCATAAAGTAGATGAAAGTAGACCATAAGATTTTGGAAGACCAATTCAGATACCTGGACCACTCAGGGTGCTCAATGCAATACTAACTGGAATGGGTTTCCTATATGGCACCACAACTACAAACATCCACTTCTTTCACCACCGATGCTCAGTAGCAGCAGTGTATGTATTATCTACAAGAGGCACTGCAGCAATTCACAAAAATCTTTACACAGTCCATGATCACTTCCATCTGGAACGACAATGGCAGCAGATACATGGGAAGACCATCATCTGCAAGTTCCCTTCCAAGCCACTCACCATCCTGACTTGGAAATATATTGCTGTTCCTTTGCAGTTGCAGGATCAAAATCCTGGAACCCCTTCTCTAACGCATTGTGGGTAAACCTGCAGCACATGGACTGCAGCGATTCAAGCAGATAAGCTCACCACCACCTTATCAAGTGCAATGGATGGACAATAAATGCTGGCCAGCCAGCGATGCCCATGTCCCACAAATGAATAAAAGAAAAGATCCCATTTTGGGCTGAATGGCCTCCACCTATATTGTAGAGATTCTGTGATTTTATATGATATCCGTGAAGGGAGTCATCATTTGAACACATGATGCCATGCTGATGTTGTGAGGGGAGGATGGAAGGGAGGTGGTTCACAGCACATCCTCTCCATTCTGATTCTGAGTCCTTTGAATGTCTGAACGATGGACCCCAACCCCATCCCTGGGAGCTGCACTGATTCCCAACTTGGCGGTTTAATAATGGTGTCATATTAACAACCGTGGGATGAGGCCATTAAGGACTTCAGTCAACAGTGGAGTGGGAAGATCTTTCTGCCATGGACTTAATTGGGGCGGAGGCAGGAAGGTGGCAGGGTCCCCATCTGCCACTCTCCTGTCTGAATAAATATCTCCCTTCCATCTCCACCCTCCCCACTGACACCCCAGTCATTAAACATATCACAAGAGAGAACACATAATGAAACCCATTATGTGCAAAGTATGGTTGTTCTCATTAGATTAAAAGAAATGGGGGCAAAGGGGGCAGGACTATTGCTATGTGACCTATCGATTCAATGTTGTTTATCAATAAGATCATGGCTGATTTGCAACCACAATTCCACTTTCCATCCTGATCCCTGAATCTTTTGATTCTCACTCAGAGCTCAAACCTCTATCCGATTTAGTT
The DNA here is from genome assembly GCA_024679065.1 of Sphyrna mokarran. Lineage (NCBI taxonomy): Eukaryota > Metazoa > Chordata > Chondrichthyes > Carcharhiniformes > Carcharhinidae > Sphyrna > Sphyrna mokarran. Next base: position 48,752,994 of record JAGIQG010000011.1, on the reverse strand, counting down.
TTGAACATACTCAACAAATGAGCACCCACAGATCTTTAGGGTAGAGAATTCTAAAGATTCACAAGTGAAGACATTCCTCTTCACCACAGTCCAGAATGATCATCTATACAGGCTACAAATAAACATCCCTCGAGAAAAGACTTTCTACATTCTTTGCTCTTGACATGTCATTGTAATGTTTTGGTGAAAACCAAAAATTGAAAATGGAACAAGTATTTATACAGATCCACCCCCTGATCCTGCTCCCTAGAAATTAAACCACAGAATAACTTCTTTGAAGATTACTTGGTTTCCCTGAAATGCAATTAAGTTTTTTTTGGCAACTACCCAGAGGGAGAATTTAAAAGCCCACAGAAGCAAATACTGCGGTATTATTTTTCATACCAAAATAACTTTCCACATGAACATATTAGTAAGTCTGCAGTCACAAATTTCTTTTGATGTTTATGGAGTGCAGCCTGAAAAGGCCTTTTCGAAGCACTTTCAACATGGGTTCCCAAACTCATGCCCTAAATTGTATTTTATTTGCATAGAATGGCAATGTAGAGCCTAAAAACAAACAACATAATTCTTCAAACAGAAGTCTAAACCCTATTGTTGATATGTAGCTTAAATTGCTATTCACCACAGGACAGTTTAAATTACAGTCCAGTGTCATGAAAAGGCAGAAAGAAAATTGGAACTAACAAAAGTATGCTATTGATTTAAAAGAACAAGTACCCTAACAAATAAACCCAAGGAAGTCACAAAAGAGTTAATTATCTCTCTCCAATTTCAATCTGACACAGGCTGTTGTAATTAGTATTATATATTTTAAGCCATTCATAATCATATCAACAGTCATTACTCTTTTTCCAATGAAATAGCACTGATGTTCCAAATGTGTTACAAACTGCAGCAAGCAATCACTCTATTTGTTCCGTGTATTTTTTCACTGTTAAAAATGTAAATACTAGACGCTACTATTTGAGACAAAGACATGACAGAGAGAGCCAATCTGACTATCTGAAAAAGCAAATTTGAGCTTGGAATCTGAAGGAAATTGCATGCCCACAACTTACAAACATTAAGGTGAAGGCAGTGAAACATTTTTCTGTCTCTACATGTTGTATTTTCCTTTACAATTACTCCTCCATGTACTCTTTTGGTATTGTAGCTATGAAATGCCATTGGTGTGAGAGCATCCAGATAAATCTGACTTGTCAATTGCCGTGGAATTTAACAATAAATTCCAGTTCATCACTTGGGATTTAAATTTCATTTTGTTTTTTAAAGCATTCAATAGATCCAAAATTGTAGGAGTTATCTTCCTTCAAAATCAGGCAAGATCTCAAGCTTGGAAGGAACCAGATTTATCCATCTGCTTTTTTAGCAGTTGTATCCAAAAATTTATTTATTTTCAAGGTATGTGTCCAATGTTAACTTTAGGAGATCAAAGGAAAAATGTTTCATACTTTATCTGCTGGGCAATAGTAGAAATACATTTAGTTTGTTCTCCGATATTTTTTCCAGCATGTTGGTCCAGTATTACTGGCAATGCATACCTCAAACAGGTCAGTAGTTGATTTTAATACAAATTTGGGTGTGCATCATGTCTGCATACGTTGTTCTAGTGTGCAGTAATCCTGACTTAAAAAATGCCCAGTGTAAATGGATGTTCAGTATTATAAGTGGCCATAAACAACGAGGTCACAGAAAGGACACAATATAAACAGGAGTGTGCTCTTCACATTTTTTTTCCGATCAGCCAGTATGATGAGAGCTATCTCACCACTCTGCTGCCAAAACCATGCCTCTTTATTTTCTAAACTTACTAAAGACTTTCTGAGAGTCCAAGTGGATCACATCAATATTTTCATCCTTGTTATGAGTGTGAGGGTTTATAAGATGGTTATGTTTTAAACTGGCTCCTTTAATTCAAGGCAAAACGGAGTATTGAGACAGGAATGTGATCTCCTATTTAATCAGCCTGATAATAAGTCTATGTAACCTATTTGCAAAAGGCAATTTGGGCCTAGATCAGTACCTATTGAAACCCATGTGCAAGTTTTCATACCCAGACACAGATAAAGCAGTTGACTTTGTAAAAACTAAAAGCAAATTGTTGCAGGTGCTGGAATCTGAAACCAAAAGAGAACACTCTGGAAAATCTCAGCAAGTCTGGCAGCATCTGTAAGGAGAGAAAAGTACAGATGTTTTGAGTCCAGATGACTCTTTGTCAAAGCTCTGACTTTGTAGTTTGGAGACTTTCTGAGTCATAGACCCTGGACACAGGCAGAGAGAGAGAGAGAGAGAGAACTTAATGACACTGGAAGCTTCGGTCTGGCACGGTGGGGTGAAGGATTCAGCAGAGTGGAACTTGCTGCTAAAAGCTGATGGGCAGAATTCTCCCATTTTTAAACTAATGGTGGGTGCAGGAACATGGAGTGCTCCCCACTGTACCGTTCAACAGGTAAACATGTCAAATTGTCCAACACAAAGCTCATTAATTGTGCATCTGGGTGTTTCACACTGTATTCAGTGGTGGGACAGGATTGAATGGGATATATTCCGTCATCATATATCTGGGCACCATACTGAAAACATGGCTAACACCACTAACCTGCTATTGAAGAAAAAAGATGGACCATCTGAAAATGAAGAAAGCTCTCCGGGAGCACTCTGAGATTGGGAGATGGACCCCTTGAGGACAATGAATCTGGAAGGTCCACTATGGCACTATTACCCTCCCATTCCCGTACCCTTCCCAAATCTAACTATGGCTGTGGTGTTGCAGGGTGCAGGATTGCAGGTTGCCTCCATCCTGAACCCCAGAAACAGTCCCAGACATTGTTCAGATGAGTCCTGGCATTTACACATCCATGGTTTTATGACCATCTTTCAATGCTGGGATGTTTTCTGCTGGCACCACAGAAATTCTGCAGTGGGAAATAGGGCCTAAAACCTTTCCATTTTGTCAACTGATGTCGTTAATAACTTTTCATGAATTTTCCTTTCCAAACCCCTTTTATAATGTATCATTTGTATATCATCACCACTTTTTCTCAGTATTGTCAGCTTTGTAGATTATTTTGAAGGCATGGAATTGTGGATCCCAGAAGGAGGCCATTTAACCCCTTGACAGTAAATTATTTCCCGTGCCCAAAAATCCCAACAATTTGTAACAAGAAAGAAATGGGGTCTCAGTCTTAACTCCCCATAAACGTCATGAAGTTGCTGGATTTTTACTGCAAACTTTAATTACACCCACTGCTGTAAAATAGGTTGTAAGGATCTTTCACTGGGCTGATTTTTGATCCTGACCTGACACTTGGGTCAGAATTCTCTAGCTGTTTACAACGGCAAGATTCTCTGGTCCTGCTGACTACACACTCCTGCCACAGATTTCCCATCAACCTGGCTGGGGGGTAGCTTCAAAGGGAATTCCCATTGAGTGTGGCAGGACCAGTGTCTCCAACCACTGAGAAAATCACTGACAAGAGGCCAGAGAATTTCACCCGTAACCTAGAAAGAAAACAATCGAAACTATACAGATTTGCCCCTGCAGACTAAAAATTGTTCCAAGAGGTTTTTTAAATTCTAAATTTTGTTCCGTGTTTTTTCAAAATTACCTTTCCCAACCACCTGTTTCGCTCTTTTAATATAGAGCGTGATCTTACCTGCCATTTGCGCCACATTCCTGCTTCGGTGAAGTCGGAAAATTTGGCAGCCAGCCAAATTTCCATTCACTACAGCAGGATAGGAAAATCCTGTTGGCATGAACAGTGCTAAGATTCTGGCTTACTCTTTCTTTCTACCTTTTCATTTCTTTTTCTGTATCTTGACTTTAATCCACCCTATTTTTCTCTCTGTTGTTCCTCTCTTTCTTTATTTTTACATTTCGTTGGTTCAGGAGAAACGGTGGGCACCATCATTCATCAGAGTACCAGATATCCCATTGGCCTCATTGTGTGGTTATTAGCTCACACCTCCAACAGTCTGAAATGCTAAATCACTGGAGCTAAAGGGTGCAGGAAAATGATCAACGCATGGTGCTCACTGTGATGCCCGGCTTCAGCAAATTATGACCTAATAATTATTTTTGTGCTGGAAAGTGATGTCAATGATGTACAACTCATTTATTCTGATGGCAAAGGTATTTGCTGTGTCTATTACAGATTATTTTTAAAGGGCCAAGCTCCCTGTATTTTCACAAGGAATATACAATTAGATGTTTAGATGCTTGAGTGGCAGATGAAGAACAGACACACACTAATATAATTTCTCTTCCTCGACTGTGCAACCACCAAAGCACTTAGTGATCAACAAGCCAACTTGAATAAAATTCATGCTGAGACTACTGGCAACACTACTCTTTTTAAATAAATCATATGGAGAAATCGAAACCATAAAAGGCTATAATTGAAGTTTCCCTCTAACAAGAACAGCCTCCATCTACTGACAATCTTTACTGCTTACTGCAAGATTGTTTTAAGCATACTTTTTATGGGACAATCCCTTGTTGGAAAAATCTCTGTTATTTTAACAGCAAACAGGGCCTTACAAATTTTTTTACAACGCTAACATAGAACACAATCAATTGTGCTTTAAAAACTAGTTGTATAAAGTAGTTAACCAGGATCCATCAAAAACGTACTCCACCAGAACATTCTGAATATGTTACTCAGTGTTCAGCCCCAATAGAATCATAATGAAACATGCAGGCAGAAATCCCTTTCTTTACATTTATTTATTTATTGCTTTTATTTAACAATATTAAATTGAAAAGTGGCCGTGATCATAACAGGATGCATTCCACTCCATGGAACCTCCAGCTGTCAATGTTGTCCAACCCTATCAACATGTGGCTTTGTCTGAATACCTTCTACACTCCAAACCAAAGGTGGACAATCAGATTGGAATCCAGCCTCGAGGATCTGGATGCAATGCCACAAGATTTTAGTGACCTCATGGGAGGATCAAGATCAGTGAATGTATCTTCAGCTGCACACCAGCCTCACATATTGCTCAATTCACCACAGTCCCTTCACTCACCTACTAGCAATCTCGACTGATCTATTTCATAACTAACAGCCACATACTTAACCTTATCCTCACACACTTAGCTGTATGGTGAGGGTGGTGCTAGTCATTGAAATTGGGTATGACTTCCCAAGGAGATTCATAGGCTCCGTTGCTGTTTGCAACCTCTTGCTCTTGGCTGTATTGCCTCCATTCCCCATGATTCAAAAAAGTTAACAAAAACTGGAGAGAAGAAAGAAAACCAACAAAAAGAGATAGAAGGGACAGAAAGCAGGGAGACCTATGGAAAGAAAGTGAAGTGCAGAAAGTCAGAAGCTGAATGAATGAATAACAGAATCAGTGTACACAGCAGAGAAAATAAGAGTAATTATGAGAGAAACTGTGATAAAGAAAGAAAGAAGGAGAAAAAAATAGCATGGAAAGAGAGAGAGAGAAAATGGAGCAACTGTACTTGATGTGACCCAGTCCAAGGTGATAACCCTGACTTTCCTCCTCACTCCTTTCTAAAGGTACCTGCCATGCTGCTTGGCTTGTTCCTGACCATCTGTTTCCATTGCACCTGTATCTGTCCATCATTGATTTCACATCACTCCGGAGGTAACTTGCCTCCCTCCCCAGTGAAAACCTCATAGCACTGGAAGAGGAATCTCAGTTTCTAGGGACCTGTCTTTTTATTCTTATTTTGATTTTCTTCTCCAATCCCTTTACTACTTTTTTCTATTGTTGTCCTTCTGCTGTATCATGACCGGAATCAGTTCTATGAGTCAAAGACACACTGGACCTGATTTTTACCCCTGGTTTTCCATCAGGGGAAGCTCACAACCATCCAGCCTATGAATCTCCTTGGGAGATCATATCCAATTTCAATGACTAGCACCACCCTCATCTTACAGTTAAGTGTGTGAGGATGAGGTTAAACATGTGACTGTTAGTTACGAAACTGATTGATCAAGATTGCTAGTAGGTGAGTGAAGGGATTGTGGTGAATTGGACAATATGTGAGGCTGGTGGTGCAGCTGAAGATAAGTTCATTGATCTTGATCCATCCCATGAGGTCATTACATTCTTGTGGCACTGCATTCAGATCCTCGGGATTGGATTCCTGGCATTGACCGTCATGGCTGTCTGGTCCCACTGCCTTCATAATGTTTGTCTGGAGTGTCTCCTGGTCTCCAGTGGATATAGGATCCCTTGCTTCCTCTACACTAATGACATCACTGCAACATTAGAGAAGCTTGAAGCTTACTTCCTGCCATTAAGGTCCATTGTTGTGCTGTTGCTTTGTCAAAATCAGCTGTACAAAGACTTCCAATCCCAGGTCCAGCCAGATTTCTCCCACTCTTTCAGGGATGCAGGCTGGTTTAAGTAGTGCAGGTAAGATGTCACGCATGCTAAGCTCTTACGATTTTTGTAGCCCCTGCTTTGGCACGCAGCTGTAATGACTTCAATGAGGCCCATGAGGTTGCCTCTTGGAATATGAACTCCCTGATTGAGGCCATAATTGTCTGTCCAATCAGGGAGCCTCACATGTATATAAATATGGAAGTGTCAGGTTCACTGACAGTCCTGATTCTGACTTTGTACCTGAAGCACTCTACGAGTAGAATAGACTTCGCAAATAAAGGGAATCTGGTGAAGGGACACTGACCTCTTAGGAATGGCTGCTAAAATAACTCCTCAATGTGTTTTGTGCTGCTGCATATGACAATCATATGATTGACTGCATATGATTAGGCTTGACAACATTTACATGTTGCCTGTATCAGAAGCAATGGGCATAATGTAATTGCATTAATAAGCCCCTAGCCTGATTTCAGGAGTTCTCAAACTTCAAGGCCTAATGGTTTGCACTGTGCACATTTTACATGCACTCTGCCCATTGCACAGCCCAAACCTCTGACTTCTACTGTGACAAATGCTCTACTAACTATAAGTTACTCTTCAAATCACACATCACACTGATGTGGAAATATATCACTGTTCTTTCACTGTCACTGGGTCAATATCCAGGATTTCCCTGCCTAACAGCACTGTGGGTGCACCTACAGTTCATAGAAATTTGAGGGGACAACTCAAAACTATCTTCTCAAGGTTTACTGGGAATGGACAAAAAAATACTACTCTAGCTAGTGACGACCACATCCTGTGAATGAACAAAACAAAAAGTAAATGGATTCACTTTGATGCGAAGATTGGAACTGTGGAGAAGGAAAGTAATTAAAATGTCACTGAAAGCAAGTCCACAGGTACAGAAACAATCAGAAGGATGAATGGAACATTATCTTATGGGGATTGGAATTCAAGAATTAGGAAATGGTGTTTCAATTTTGCAGAGCCTTTGGTTAGAAAACATCTGAAGTATTGCTTTCATTCTGGGCACCAAACTGCAAGTAAGATCACTTAGCGTTGGGTTGGAGGCAGCGCACTTTCACTTGAATGATACCAAAGCTTAAAGGGTTAAATTATGAGAAAAGGTTGCAAGAACTTGGGGCCTGAATTTTCACAAAGCCAGAAGAGCTCCAATACCTGAGACAAAATGGTGCCAGAGGCTGAAGTCCAGGAGTCACATTCCAGGACTGCATCCACCATTTTCACAATGTGGGGAGACAGTATTTTTCATCCATCCACGGTTCACAGAAGCAACTTCACATTTAAAAGTGCAACAGTGTTTAAACAGGATCATTTTTGAGCAACTAGGCTTCTGAATTTGCAGGTTTTAGACATTTGCCAAACAGAGTCATGGTACCCCATGGGATTGTTAACAACAGACATGAATATGCACAAAAAGTGGATAAGGTCTATGGAACTGCCAATCATTTAAAATCTCACCCTATAAATTAAAAAAAAAACAGGCAGCTCGCAGATGAAAAATTCAGTGTTGGCAATTTCAATAGATGTTGTTGACATAAGCCTGAGTGCCATCATTATGTTATTACTTTTGCTTGATTGCTTCCACAATGTATTATTATCACCGTGTTGAGTCTGTAAGTTCATCGTTTAATCAACTCCTCCAAATGATCATTAAGACAATGGTGTCTTTGATATGGGGCTATGAATACAAATGTTTGTTTTAAAGGATTTAAAGGTATTCAATAGCTTTTAGTAGCAAGAATGTTTTTAAAATATAATGAAGTCTGTAATAGATACTTAGAATTTTATTTTATTTAATTTCAGCATGGCAGTTGAAGCCCATTCACTGTGGACATTAGATGGAGGATGTAAGAGTAAAGGGCATGATTGTTTGTATTGGCATTAAGTCATGAGTTGGAATGGATGGGGCAGGGGAGCATGTGGGAAAAGATAAGGACAGTTTTTGTTTTTTTTTTATTTTCAACTTATTCCTCTCGAGAGGAAATCATCATTTTTCTTGCCAGAACTAAATTATGTCAAATTCTAGTAACATTGCCCCCACAATTACTGAGAGTTAAAAACAGAATCACTGGGATAGCTCCCCCATCACCTGTCCCAACTCCATTAATATTGGAAGTGGGCACATTTGAGTTGGGTTAGTTTCTTTTCCTAATTCTTATATTTTAACCTCTGGCATAACTTCATCCACCTGTTTTTGGTTAAGTCCAGTAATAGTCTATATTTAGAACATAGAACATAGAACAATACAGCACAGAACAGGCCCTTCGGCCTTCGATGTTGTGCCGACCAAAATAGAAAGCAATGCCCCTCCTAACTAAACCATTCCCTTCTCTTCCATTTCTGCCTGCATGTCAGGTGTGCAAAGTCAGGAGAATTCCTGGCATTGTGAACCCAACTTTGAATGACGTCTTACCAAATGTCACCACACCTTCACCCTGTCACGCCGCATCCATGCTACTGATGCAAACCAATGCCCCTCTGTCCATCTTTGTGGCCCTTTATATCCCTATGGCAACTCATGTTGTCTACCCGCATCCCCCTGGTCCTTTAATAGCCTTTATGTGAACATAGTGCCAACAACATGCCCCTGACTCATCACCCTTTGCCCTTATATCTCATAAGAAAACGCACCCAGCATCTACCATGGGCCCATTTTGGCACAAATGAAATAATGTCCCAAATGACTATTGCAGACTTCATTCACAAAGACTCATTCATAAAAACCCAATTTACTATATTCACATCACTTCAACATTATCCTTACAATAGCAAAGATTTAATTCAATTGTTTAATCCCTTATTAAAAAGAAACAAACATTGGAATAGTCTCACTTCAAAGAGTCCATATCACATCGTGCTGTCAATTAAACTGTGAAATTGTAGGCACTTGACTGTGATAATGGACAATATAAATCAGCAGCTATTCATTAATGGAAACCCAGAGGCTTGTGTCATAGGCAGAATAAAATAGTAAACAATCATTACTTTTAAGACTTCAGGCAGTTTTCTTCAAAAATTTGAAGGGTAGGAGTTATAAACACCTTCACAGCTTGATAGCTACTCTTGACTGTTCATCTTGACACTTTTGACAGTTCTTTCCGACAGTTATCTTCACAGTTCCGATAAGTTTATATACTTTTTATGCACATTTATGCCAACTATTAGAAATTCAAAAGGGCATGTGACCTCTCCCATATCCAAAGGGATACCTTACCTCTTCAAAAGGATACCCTGGCTATCCACTCAAATCAACAACGTTCAGGCCTGCTCCAGGTCCAACCTCTGCAAATTGGCTTTCTGATTCCTCTCACACTAAAGTCATAGGAATGGAAGCAGCTGCTGATTTTAATAACAGCTGGACAGCTGCATCTCTGAAATTTGCATGAATCCTGACTAGGGCCCATTTCTGTTTTGGTGAAAATGGTCAGTGCCATGTTCAGGGGTGGAACTATCATAATTGGACTTCTGCTATTTTCACCATGACGGAAAGGCTCTCTTTTCTACATCCTGGTGAAATTCCAAGCCATTGTCTTTCACAGAGATGGTTTTCTTATGTCCAACAGGATTTTGAGAACAATATATGCAAATGATTATACAAGTGCTCAGCTTGAAAGAATTATCGACTGGCCTAGCATCAAATTGTATAAAATGCTACAAAAGTTGCCAATTTCTAGAAATATTCTGAAACAAAGATCCTTTTTGTTATAAGTCATTTGATTGCATTTATATCATGGAATCAAAGGGGGCAATTCTCCCCAAAGCACTGAAATGGTGGGAAAACTGTTCTAAATTGTGACAATTCTGACAGTTCAGCTTCTCACCCGAATCTCCCCATTCTGTGCACTGAAGAGTGCCGGTCGTGAATCTCATTAAAAACCTTTGGGGGGGGGGGCTGCTGCTGCTGCTGATGGAGTAGGGCCATCACCAGAAAAGACGCCGATGCGGATGGGAGAATCACGGCCGTAGAATCCCAACAGTGCCTGAGGTGGCCATTTGGACCCATCGAGGCTGCACCAACAATCCCACCTTATCCCCATAACTCCACATATTTACCCTGCTAATTCCCCTGACACTAAAGGTCGATTTAGCATGGCCATTCAACCTAACCCACACATCTCTGATCAGTGAGAAGAAACCAGAACACGCGGAGGAAACTCATGCAGGCACTGGGAGAATGTACAAATTCCGCCCAAGGCCAAATTGGACCTGGGTCCTGGCATGTAAGGCAGCAGTGCTAACCATTGCACCACCGTACCACCCAGTCCTATGGTATACTGGGTAAATTAGTGCTAATCAATTCATAACCACATTGACAAGCATTACATTTATGAATTTGTCTAGATGACACCATGAGGAAGTTATCAGGGGTGGCTTAATCAACTTACCGACAACTGTGAGGTTCACTTGAACTTGTTTGCTTCCTATCTTGTTTTCTGCAACTAAATTGTAACAGCCACAGTCTTCATGCTTTGTTGAAGAGATGATTAGTTTACTGCTGCAGTCTGTATTCTCGATTTTTATGTGATCACTTTCTTTAATCTGGAATGAGAACAAAATACTGGATGGATTTTTGCAAAGTGAAGTGAGTTCACTACTTTAATCTTCATTTTGGACAGAATTCCCGAGACAATCACCGAGTGTCCATGCCATGAGGATGACTGTTTGAGCACAGGAAGCTTCACTTGTCTCTAATGGATGTCATAGGATCATAGAATCCTACAGTACAGAAGGTGACCATTCAGCCCAACGAGTCTGTACCAACCACAATCCCACCCAGGCCCTATCCCATAACCCCATGCGTTTAACTTAGCTAGTTCCCCTGACACTAAGTTATTATCTAAAACAATTTAGCATGGCCAATCCACCTAACCCATACGTCTTTGGACTATGGGAGGAAACCCACACATCATGGAATGTGCAAAATCCATACAGTGAGCCAAGCTGGGATTCGAACCCAGGTCTTTGGCACTGTGAGACAGCAGTGCTAACCACTGTGCCACCATGTCAACCATGTCAGGCAACACAATCATGGTTTTTGAAAATGTGTTGCAGGAAGGCCAAAGTTGTGAGCAGCAACATATCCTTGTTGTGAGAGATATCTGAAACATAATATACACAGGCTCATTCATAAAACTGAAAACTACTATCAAATTAGTTGACAGGATTTTCTGATCTTGTTACTGGCCACCCCACTCTAAGTGAGAATAGAGAATTTGGCTTTCCAGCCGAAACTTCATTCACTTTTAGCAGCTATAAATAATTCCCAGCCGCAAATAAGGATGGAGATTGTCAGTGAGTAATTCAATTTAAAAGATTGATGATGCAGTCAAATTGTTGTTTTTACCTCTGGTGCCTGGGTTTCATATTACAAACATAGAAACATAGAAACATAGAAAAACTACAGCACAAACAGGCTCTTCGGTCCACAAGTTGCACTGAACATGTCTCTACTTACTAGGCTTACCAATAACCCTCTATTTCACTAAGTTCCATGTACTTATCCAAAAGTCTCTTAAAAGACCCTATCGAATATTCTATTCAACCTGGTGATTATTGTAAGTGAACTGCATGAAACGAGTTTATACTTTCTTAACCTTAAGAAGTGTTGCTAAGAATTAATATTATTACCAAGAGGTTATATCATGTAACACTACAGAAGCTCATCTTTACAAGTCTAACTATATCAACACTCTTTGCATCCTACATTTTTTTGCAAAGCAAAAGATAGTTGTGGTATAACAGTAAAAAAAAGAAAAAAAATTATTGATTTATGGGGACTAAGTATCAAAATGAATATGGGTCAGCGATTTAGCCCATCAAACCTGTTCTGCCATTCAGTTAGATCTTGGTTGATCATCGGCCTCAATGCTATTTTCCTGTGCCATCTCTACATCTCTTGACAATCATTAATTTCCAGAAATCTATCAACTGCTGTCTTGAAAATGCTCAATGATTGAGCTTGCGCATCTTCTGGGCTAGAGGATTCCAAAGATTTGCCACTACTGAATAAAGTGATTTGTTCTCATCTCAGTCTTAAATGGCCTGCCCCTTATCCTGAGATTACATCTCCTGATTTTACACCCACCAAAGTTGATGGGGTTTCTTTTGAACTAAGGTTTCTCCAATTTTACATATTGTATTAGAATACAATACGCACTTTTTTTCCTTTTGGAGTAAACTTAGCGGTTAAACTAAAAAATATTTATGATGCTAATCATAATCATCACCATTTACATTCCCTTTGTCTTTTTAAATATGCCTTTCCCATTAATTAACCCACCTTCCACCCACCACCCTTAGTTTAATCTTGTCCTATTTTCCTGGTCTTTAGTTCTGATGAAGATCATCCTGACTTGAAACGTTGGCTCTATTCTCTCCCCACAGATGCTGTCGCACCTACCAAGACTTTCCACTATTTCCTGTTTTGGTTTCAGATCCCAGCATCCAACAAATGTAAGTACTAAATGGAGGAATTAAACATTACCGGTTTTCTAAACTTTAGCCAAGTGTAGCTGAGAGGCTGTGTTCCAGCGAGCTTACAGAATAGTTCCACAGATTCTCCAGCACGGACTTTCATGCTTCCAGGACACTGAAGTATCTGTGGTGGAATAGCTGCTGAAAATGAACGTCATATTGAAAGGTGAGGAAAAGTTGGTTGTTTGCTATCTCGTATTTCATAGAACATAGAACATAGAAAAACTAGAGCACAAACAGGCCCTTTGGCCCACAAATTGCGCTGATGATATCCATACTACTAGGCTTCCCTAGAATTGAGAGTTATATTATGTTCCACGTACTCATCCAGAAGTCTTTTGAAAGACCCTATCGAATTTGCCTCCACCACCACTGATGGCAGCTGATTCCACTCACTCACCACTCTCTGAGTGAAAAGCTTACCCCTGATATCTTCTCTGTACCTACTCCCCAACACCTTAAACCTGTGTCCTCTTGTAGCAACCGTTTCAGCCCTTGGAAAAAGTCTCTGAGAATCCACCTGATCTATACCTTTCAACATCAAGACCGAACTCCCTCAACTTATTCTCATAAGGCATGCCACCTAATCCAGGCAACATCCTCGTAAATCTCCTCTGCACTCTTTCAATAGCTTCCACATCCTTTATGTAATGAGGTGACCAGAATTGAGCACAGTATTCCAAGAGAAGTCTGACAAGGGTCTTATAAAGCGGCAACATTATCTCCCAATTCCTAAACTCAGTCTCTCGATTGATGAAGGCCAGTACACCATATACCTTCTTAACCACATCCTCTACCTGCGAGGCTGATTTAAAAGTCCTATGGACCTGGACTCCAAGGTCCTTTTGATCCTGTGTACTGCTAAGAGCCTTACCCTTGATATTATACTCCTTCATCTATATATTTATATATATATATTCATAATTATATATATGGGAAAACATTGTGTATGTTAATCTCACTGAACAAGGTTATAAAAAACACCTGCGATTATACTTTGGTCCTTAATTTATGATTTTAAGCAGTAATAACTGAACTGTGGTTCCAGCTTCCAGCTGGATGATTTACTCACTGAAAATAAAAATGCAATTCCCAAAAATATATTTACAATTATTATGAAATGGTTTCAGAGCAGTTGTGTCCAAAACTCTGAGCAACAGAGCCCGGAAACGTTTAATGATTATATCTGGCAATTGTTCCAGATTAGAATGTCTGATCTCTTTATTAAACAATAAGATCTCATCATATTTAAAGTGGAGAAAACTTTACTGGCTTGTTAACATGGAGATGTAGAAGTTGTCTTTGAATGTTTTACTGACATTGTTGATTATTGTAGTTGTTTCTTTAAATCTAAAATAATTAAATTTAAATAAAATGCAGCATTTGTTTTTTTTGTCAAAACATAATTCTGACATCCTGTGACATTACAAATGATAAAATAAACAATCTTATTTAGGAGCTGTTTTATGTGCTGCCAAAGCAATACTTTATATCAAGATTTTTTGCAAGTCTGCATACCTCGTATCGGAAAAAGATAATAAAATATGATTTAGCAAACATAAATCATAAAAACATGATAATAGAATATATTTAACAACCTCTTAATATATTATTAAATTATTATTAATAAATTAATAATTTATTATTAATTATTCACTACACTTACATTATGATACTATATTCATTCATAATTGTTACAAGATTTGGCACGGTGGCACAGTGGTTAGCATTGCTGCCTCACTGCTCCAGGGACCTGGCTTCAATTCCCACCTTGGGTCACTCTCTGTGAGGAGTTTACACATTCTCCCTATGTCTGTGTGGATCCCCTATGGGCACTCCAGTTTCTTTCCAGTCTAAAGATGTGTGGGTTAGATGCATTGGCCATACTAAATTGCCCTTTGATGTCCTGGAATGCCTATGTTAGAGGGATTAATGGGGCAAATATGTGGGGTTATGGGGATAGGGTCTGGGTGGAATTGTTGTCATATAGACTTGATGGGCTGAATAGCCTCCTTCTCCACTGTAAGATCCTTATGTTTCTCTTTGCCCTGATGATTGCTCTATCAAACCTTTGCTCAGCAAAGTTGTAGATTTTTGATTTTCTTTGCTAGATTGTGAATAGTTGATGTTTCATGTAACTAATCTCTTTTATTACACTAAGATTTTAAATAAGATTATATTTTGACAATCTTACTCTTTGACAGAATAATTGGATTAACAATACTACCTATGGTAGTAAGCAGAAGGACATGAGTTCAATTCCAACTGTAGCAGTTCAACAAATTGAATACAATTTTTAAGAAATCTGGAAATTAAAAAGCTGGTACCATGAAAGGTAACAATGACGGAGGTGGATCTGATATTTCATAATTTTCCTGCCTAGTTTGGCCTATATGCGATTCCAGTCCCAGACAAATGTGGGACTCCAACATTCCCTCTGAAGTGACCAAATAAACCATTCATTTGTAAAACAATTACCTCAAGAAGAAGGTGCACCAACACTTATTCAGGGGTGACACGGATTGCTAATAAATCCCAGCCTTGTTAGTGATGCCAGTATTCCAAGAATTAAAAAAAGACATGAAAACATGTGCCGAAAAAAGTAAAAGAAACCCTCAAAGAGCTGAGCTATGCCTTGGCTTTCACATTCCTCTTACAAACTCTGAATCACATCTGAAAAACATTGATTTCATTGAACCACATCAGCTCTGACAAAGCGTTAATCTCCAAACTTTCAACTTCTCTTTTTGATATGACTGATATGCTGCACATTTCTAACTTTAGCTCAAATTTCCAGTAGTTGCAGTTTGTTGATTCTATTTGTTTAATTTCAGTGAACTGTTCCTTTCACTGTAGTGTTCATTAAATTCATTAACTATAAAAAAAGACTTAATTATTGCATGACTGACCCACATACCTGTATTAAAACATCTTAATTTAGTTTCACTAGGCTTACTTTTGAACTTCCTGGCTTCATTCCCTTAAGTTCAAAAGCTCATGCGAGATTTTATAAACAAATACCCCAGAGGGTCCCGGCTGGCTATATGAGCATTTTTTTTGTTGATCTGATAACTAAAGTAGGAAATAGTTGGTGAAATTTAAGTTTCTTGTTTGATCAGTTGTCAATTATTCACCAGCTGGGATACGTTAAGGTCAATTTTCCACAACAACTGCAAACACATGAAAAGTAAGAAACCAGTTCTGTATTAGGGACTCCTCTTATTGGAGTTCCTTTACTTGTAGGGTTGAAGGCCCTATCAAGGGCAGGGAAATGATAGCAAAAATTTTGGAATGACACAAGTTGCAAAAAGTAGATTCCATTGTTTTGGGAATGAACAAAACATTACGTGCCAGCTTGCAAAAAAAACTTAAATTTATTTTCTTGTCAAGAAACATCTTACCTGGTTTGGGAGGAGTTTTGGGAGTCGGTTTCTTTTTTATGGTGGCTTCAACTGAAAGAAATTAAAAAGTATAAACCAATTACAAGGCATCTTAAAATAAGTGGAGTGACAGTCCAGCATTTGGATCCTAATCAAATACAATGTCATTGTCCCGGACTAATATCATTCCTCATTCTGTGATCAATAGACCAATTATAAACAATTAAAGAGGTGTTTGGGATCTATTACTATTACATTTAAATTATTCAATTTTTCCTCTCACACCTAGTGGTTCATTAAGGCAGACTTTGATCTGTGTATAGCTAGAGAATCCTAGAACAGGTTGCTTAGTCTGACACCAGGGGCTTACAACTTGAGGGATGCCATTCTTCATCAAGCACGGATGATCAGGAGTCTCTTCCACTCTTACCACCAGCATTTGATTTGTTTGGAAGGATTTACAGGTTGACACACAGCCAGTTTGATCACATTGAGAAAGAACCTTCCCAATCATCCGATCCTGGAGTGGGATTTGAACCCAGAGCTACTGGCTCAGAGACAGGGATGCTATCCACCTACTGCACCACAAAGCTTTCTTGCAGTTACTCAATAGAGGGACATTATTAAGGTACACTTGCCATCCAAAAGATCAATGTCAAGACATTGTGGGCAGCATGGTGATACATGGTTAGCCTCACAGCACCAGGGAAGTAGGTTTGATTCTGTACTTGGGTGACTGTGTGGAATTTACACATACTCCAAGTGACTACATAGGTTTTCTCCCACAGTCAAAGATGTGCAGGTTAACTGGGTTAGTCATTTGCAGAGTTATGGGATAAAGTGAAGCTGAAGGGGTGAAAATGCGATACTCTTTTGGAGTGTCAGTAGACTGAATAACCTCTTTCTGCACACTAGGAATTCTATGGATTCTATGGCCTTGTAAAATTGTATTTGAAGCATAGTTTTAACTTCTAGGTGACCATCTTCTTGTTTATGTCATAAAAACTGATTAAGTCCAAATTAATATAGATGAAAAGCAATGAACACAGAGCACACAAGGAGGATTTTAAATAGTGCCCTTTTCAGAATTCAGTAACTGACTAAGATAACACTATAGTAAGTGCATAGCCATCATCAAATTCTCTCTTCAGGTGATCAATTCAAAAGGGATTCATTAGAATTTTAAGGACTTTGATTGTCTGTTTCTGTAACTTTTGTATTAATTTATTAAGTTATAGATTAGCCATTGTTTTTATTGAATTGGGGAAAAGATTTGAAGGGCTAAATAGTCAACTTCTGTTCTTATATCCCAGTCCTCTTGAACTGGAAACATCTCACACAGATTAATTTATCTCAAAATATTACGTAAAGCATTAACAATTTTAATGTCCAACACTTTCAGATTGATTATTCCTAAATGAAAGAACATTAGGTGCTTCCTGAGCATGTCCAAAGGCTCTATTGCCTACCAGAAATCACCATTTGAAATGAGCATCAATGATCTGAGTGAGTGCTCAGATGAGGTGGTGCACGTACTGCATCCTGACTTTATGGCAAGACATACCGCTGCAGGATGAGAGTCACACAAGTTTGGATGTTGGAGTGCCAGGATGATGCCTGTGCCAATGGCTGAAATGCGTTGAGCTTTGTCAGCTTTGAGGTTTTCACGGTGCCCGCACTTATTGCTGAGCTTAGCAGATGTACTCTGAAAGTTGAAAATGAGGTTGACTGACAGCAGTTCACATGAACTCTGAGTATGGGGCACATGGCATGAAAAGCCTGCTGAGAGACAGATAGCATGTGGAGTTGCATGACATGTTACCCTTCTCCATATGTGAACACATCTCTCCTCATACACTGCACTCTCAGCTATCAACAATGTCGAGTCAGGTTACAGATAGGAGAACACCTCTGCCTCAGTCTTACTCAGCCAAGAATAAACATAACACGACCATGAAAAGCATGAGAATGAGGTTTCTTCCACAAGTATGCTTTCAATTAAGACACACTGAAGTCCAAAATGATGTGGAAAAAGGCACACACATTGTGGTGATATGGAAACAGACTACTTAGATGAAAGGTACATAATTGTGACATCGCGATAAAGGGTGGAGGCTCATAAAATCGTGCCTGATTGACAGCAACACAGTTCCACATAAAAGCAGGCAGACACAAGAGGAGATATGAAAGGGATGCCAATATAGTTACAATTGTGAACATTATGCACATGTCATGGACACCCATCCCACTGATGGGCTTCAAAATCTTTTTAATGTTCGTAACTCTACTGTTACGTTATGGTGTTTCCCTGACTTCCACAGCAGGAATGGAGGCAGCCGTCTGACTGCTACAACCCTGTTGTCTGTGATGATCTTGGACAGTCAAGAACTGGATGGCTGCCGTCTGCTTCAGATATCCTGAAGTGGGACAGATGTACCTGCCTCAGCCTGTGGAGTTAGAGGTGATGGGGTCACAGTAAAGAGGTTATTTGAATCAGCTGGAGAGGCCTGAAGTCACCAGTTTGGATAAGTCCAGATTGTCCAGCTACTGGTCCTCCTCCCCATGCATACCTGAATGCCCATGGCTGACACCTTAAGGAGAAGGGGCAGCTGGAATGTGATCAAGTTGGCCCACCTCCTTTTGCATTGCTACTGAAGGATATAAACAATGTCAACAATAATGGAGAGTTGATGCTGCATCGGGGCAGCGCTGATGTCCTGCACTAAGGTTTTTACGGGAGATGCCAACCTGCTAGTGTTGACTTCAGTGCATTGGCATGCTGGCACTATGACCTCAGACTAAAGACGCATTGACTTTACCACTGCATATTGCAATGTGAGGAGTGGAGCTGACATCATTTCCTGATATTCCCTTCACTGCTGCTGCAGTTCGAGCAACTGATTTAGCACCGAGTCCAGAGGCTTATCATCGACCTCGGATCAAGGACAAAGAAAATTATAGCATAGGAATAGGCCCTCCAAGCCTGCACAGACCATATTGCCCGATTGAACTAAAACCCCCTACCCTTCCAGGGACCATATTCCTTTATTCGCATCCTATTTACATATTTGTCAAGAGCCCCTTAAAAGTCACTTTTGTATCTGCTTCCATTACCTCTCTCAGCAACGAGTTCCAAGCACCCACCATCCTCTGTGTAAAAAACTTGCCCTGTACATCTCCTTTATACCTTGCCCCTCACACCTTAAACCCATGCTCTTTGTAATTGACTCTTCCACCCTAGGAAAAAGCTTCTGATTTTCCATTCTGTCCCTCATAATCTTGTAGACTTCTATCAGGTTATCAACAGAATCTGTGCTCCAATGCTGTTTATGTATGGTTCACAGAGCGAGAAAGCAGTGAGCTGATGGCAGGGTGGGTGATTCAGAGCCGCCTGGCAATGATCTAGCATACACCATTAATGAGGTAGCAAGTGGACCATACAGCAGGAAAATGTACCATTGTGGCATTTCGGAATAACATCCTTTTTCATATCCACTCCCACATTGAGTGCGGTACAAGGAAAATCCAACCCAAAGTCTTGTCTCAACAGTGAGGCCATTCTCTAGTGCAGGGCAGCACGGCTGGCATTTCAAGTTACAGAAACGAAAAGACCTGGGCATCGATGAACAGTGGCAAAATTGTCTATCACCACAGCCAGTAACACAGGCCTCTAACTGAAGGCACAGGTATTAATGGTGGGGGATGCAAAATATTCTGTAATTCCTTGTCAGTCACAAGTGCAAGTTTACAGGGATATGGATCACACACAGACAAATCGGACAAGTACAGTTTAGGAGGCATCTCTTAATGTTTTCCATATTCGGAAAACAAAAGATAGGAAAGGCTAGCTGACGTGCCATATGGTAGAGGGGAATATTTCTGATCAAAGTTTGTAGCTATGATTAGCGCCTCAGCGGCCCATTCCTCACATGAAGTGCCGAAGAACTGTCAAATGTCATAGCCAGCATTTTCTGACCCTATTATGCTGGGAAACACTGCCGGCAATGTGACAGACCAGCCAAAAGTCCAATGACTAGATGATCTCAGCATTGGCCAATGCCAAAAAACAAATTATAGAATTCCTACAGTGCAGAAGAAGGCCATTTGGTCCATCAGATCTGCATCAGCTCTCTGGCTACAACCCCACCCTGGCCCTATCCTTGTAACTCCTTATATTTTCCCCCTAAGCTACACACTTTAGGACTCTAAGGGGCAATTTAGCATGGTGAATTCACCTAACCTGCAGATCTTTGGAGTCTAGAAAGAATTAAACCAAATTCCACCTTCCACATTTTTGGGCAGAGCATTTTGTACTATCGACAATTCTCACTGGGGCCGCACGGTGGCACAATGGTTAGCGCTGTTGCCTCACAGTGCCAGAGATCCGGGTTCAATTCCCAACTTGGATCACTGTTTGTGTGGAGTTTGCACATTCTCCCCGTATCTATGTGGGATTTTTCTGGGTGCTCCTGTTTTCTCCCACACTCTAAAGATGTGCAGGTTCAGTATATTGCCCCTTAATGCCAGGGGGATTAGAGTAAACATGGGGATAGGAGGTGGGTGGTGCTGACTCAATGGGCCAAATGACCTCTTTCTGCACTGTAAAGACTCTATGATAAATAAAGTTCCCCTCATCTTGATCTTTTGCCAATCAGTTAACATCTATTACTTCTGCTTTTGATCCAGTAACCAGCTGAAATTGCTTGAAAAGCTCCACTGGATTATTGCCTAACCTTATCTGGTTCCAAGGAATGCAATCCTAACTTTTCCCACCTCTCCTCATTTCAGAATAAAATCAGAAGAATACAACAAGTTCTTCTCTATGTTCAGCACTTACAAATGCAAGAGACTTGCCAGTTGTTAAATTGAGATTATCCATTATTTTCCTATTATGAGATAGACTGGAACGTACACATTAAAATTCATCCAATTGTTTCACATAAAGAAGTAAAAGAAACCAATAATTCGTCATGTCTAACCAGAGCTGTTATTATTCCAAGCATTTCTTTTTGTTGTGATCCAACTCATTATTGGTGCAGTTATTGAATAGAATTGGAAAAGTCGTCAATCTTATTCTTTTGACATGCAATCTATAAATCATCAATTTAGTCATATGTGGTGATTGGAGCAAGAATGCACATCCTGAATAAAATCCAACATTTAGGCACGTACCCGCAAGGATTGTTTTGTCCTTTATGAGCCCATACTGGATAATAAATTGAAAGCTTATGAGTACTGATGAAAAGAATCTAACACTGGGCCTCACTCTGACATATTCCTTTCTGATTGCTTCATGAATCTTCATGCTTCATGGGCAGGCGCCAATTGAAAGAGGCATGTTAAGAGCCACTGCTATCAATTAGATTCCTTACTAGTTTTTGATGTTTACTAGGGTTTCCCTTCTTGAGGGCAGAAACTACAATTTCAAACTAGAATACAAAGAATATGTTTCCCTCAATAGAATCCTCAGCACCAGCCCACAAGGGCAGTTTCAAGATAAGTCTGTGGGTTTCTGGCAGTGTTGACAAAGACAATTGCTGTTCTTCCATGTTCTCTGTCATGAACACTGGCAATGCTTTCCTCACACATTATAGACAATGTGCACCCACACCTTCTCTTGACAAATTGCTTAATTAAGGCTCTCTATCTGGGCAACATATCGTATCAATTTTTCTAAAATTCATACAGTTTAGTCAGATGTTCAATATGATGCTCACTACAAGGATGTCCTCAAAGGTTTGCCACTAATCCAGATGCAAATATTTATAATTATAAATTATTTATATGTGTTGAATTAATAGGGTAACCAAAGTTTTCATTTGAATGCAGACATAAAGGATGGCACAGTGATTAGTACTGCTGCATCATAGCACAAAGAACCCAGGTTCAATTCTAGTCTTGGGTAACTGTCTTCATGGAGTTTGTACATTCTCCCTGTATCTGCATGGGTTTCCTCTGGATTCTCCTGTTTCCTCCCACAATCCAAGATATGCAGTTGACATGGATTGGCCATGCTAAATTGCCCTGTATTGTCCAAAGATGTGTAGGTTAGGAGGATTAGCCACGGCAAATATGTAGGGTTATGGAGATAGGACCTGAGTGGGATTGTTCTGGTGCGGGCTGAATGGCTTTATTCAGCACTAAAGGGATTCTATGATAGAAAACTAAAAGACTGATATGTTGGTTGTTAGGAGGGAGAAGTTTTTAATAATCATTTGCCTCTGGAATGAGTCAATAGGAATTTAACATGCTATATCATTGGCAGGCAGAAACGAGAATTTCTGTGAAAACAGTGTAACATTACCAAAAAAAAAACTGAACCAAGATGAACTTAAGATATCGTTCAGATATTTAAATTCCTTTTCACAAATGGTTTAAAATATTCTTACTGCATATTTTTCAAAGCAAAATCGATCATTTGGAATTTTGTAGATTAAAAAAATCTTCGTGTAAAGGGCAGTAATTGTGACATCATCATAAAGTGACTAAATGAAAATGAGGTTAAACATTTGGCAGAAAATGAAAACTTGCTTCTGTAGTTGGACACACTCAGTGCTTTGCTTGCATTACATTATTTGTCTCAATTAAAATATTTAATTGAAAATCCATCTTTCATTCTAAGTGTCCATGCCTTTAGGCAGTACAGCATGGTTGGAATATTTTACAGAACTAAATGTCTACTGTTTGCTCACATTTTGTGGGGGCATGGAAAGGTTAAGGCTACAACTTGAGAGATATCCTTTTTTGGTAATATTGAAAATAGCTATAAATATCCATCAAGGAAATGGTTGAATACACAGGTTGTTAAACTCTCATCGTAAATGATTACTGTCCGAGGTCGCTGGCAATTCAGAGCAAACATTTTATGACTGTTCCCACATCCCCTTCATCATGCTATACCTGGAACCTAATCTTCAGTTTGAAATACAGGAAAACTTGGTGTATTACAATGATTCAATAATTTCCATTTAAAACAAGATATGACTAACTTATATAATGAAATTACAGTCTTTCAAAATTTTGAAGAAAATATGCATTTCAATAAGAAAAACTGAATTTAACACAGCATCAGCACTATGTATTTTGCTTCAGAGATTTGCAGTAGATTTTAATTTATGTCCCTTTTTACATCTCACAGCTATCACGTGCATAAACCGATAGGCCAGAAAATCAATGGACATTGTTGCTCAAGCCTCATCAGGATTCTCAGCTGCCCATATGAGCTCTCTCATATTCAATAAGTCCTGTATAAAGCAGGCCCCCGAGTAGGTCTATTATTGTATTGTCCCAGTTGTATTTACCAAAGGCTTGTGGTTTTTGCTTTACTTTATTTTATATAATAAAGCACTGTTCCTTCACAGCCGACTTCTGGAGTTATTATAGTGAGGAAATAAATGGGGCTGTGAGATATGTCCCAGAGTGGGCAAGAGTGATGGGTGTGGGCAACTGTGATTCCTACCAAGTTGAAGAAACAGTCAACTTGGTTAATTTGTTTCTGCATAGCCTGGTCCATATTGTAGAAAGGTGGCTGTAAATTTGCTTCAAAATGCCAATGCTATTTTCTATGGCAGGTATGTTCCAATTGCTGCCATGCTTAAGTACCCTGAGCCCTAGTGTAGATGGAGTGTCTCAGTTCCAAACAGCCATTCTCTGATCTAACTGGTAGAAAAATGGGGTATTGTGTCACAGAATGATACCCTCATGACAAGTGCCACAAAATTTGGTGCAGACTTACATTATCCATCTGCCAATCCTTTTATACTGCTTGACTCTCCCATTCAACTGCCACTGCCTATGGTTTGACTCCCACCTCAATAAGCCTACAGGTTCTCACCATGTCTTCCGTGGCATTCTCTGAAAGGCTCATCAATACACTCAGCACTGTCTCCTCATGAGAGTAACCACAACTGACCCTTTCTAATCTCTCGCTGACATTGACTGGCACTGATTGTTCCCTTTGCTAGTTCAAATGAGGTGATAGTTTCAATGAATTTATCCGTATTTAATGCACAATCATGTCCACATTTTTTATAATCCCAAAGGACATTTGGCCTCTTCCAAAATGCACCTGACCTGATCTCTCCCAAAAGTGTCTTGGAACCATATTCAGAAGAATATTATACATCTCTAAAACTGTACCCTACCTTTCCAAAGGTTTCTGATAAGTTTAGATCTTATAACACCATGCATAATGTGTACATGTGGTATTTCCTACTACCTCCTTGTTAAAATCAGATCAGATTGAAAGAAGTTGCACTTTAACATATGCAGCTGCCTCCATGAACAACGAATGTGCAAAGTTTGGCCTGCTCTGCACCCAATCTCCATCCTGGCAAATAAGATGGGGGTCCAGTTCGTAGGCAGGACTAATGGAGTCAGTCTCAGGGCTTGCAATTGTTCAACAGATTTGGGTTCAGTCAGCTTGCTTGGATGAGAGTCGGGGCTGCAGAGTGAATGAGCTGACTGAGCAAAAAAGAACATAGTGGTCGTAGGGGACAGTATAATGAGGGGAATTGACACTCCTCTCTGCAGCAAAAAGTCAGAATCCAGGCTGCTGTGTTACCTGCCCAGTGCCAGTGTTCAGAATATCTGCTCAGGGCTGGAGTGGAAATTGCATTGGGAGGGGGAAGATCCAGTAGTTGTGGTCCATATAGGTACTAATGACATAAACAGGACAAAGAACAAGGTTCTGTGTAATCGGCAAGATGCCAAATTAGGTGGCACCTCAAAAATAATATTCCCTGGATTATTACCTGAATCACATGCAAATTGGCCTGGGGCAAATAAAAGTGGAGAAATGAACTTGTGACTCAAAGACTGGTGTGGGGGTTCCAGTTTGTGGGGCACTGGCATCAGTACTGGGGATCCGTACTGTTGGACGGTCTACACCTGAATCATGCACGGACCAATGTTCTGGCAAGCTGCATTATAGGGGAAGTACAGAGGGTTTTAAACTAAATAGTGGGAGCAAAGGATTAAATTTGGGAAGATGTGGAAAATGAAAGAATAGGAACAAAGAGCAGGAATTATCAGCCATGCCCACCGACAGGACCTTTCGGTCCTGTTGAAAATTAATGGACTTTTGGCTGGCCCACCACATTGCCCACAGCGAGTCCTGCAGTGGTGGGGCTGGAAAATCCCAGCCAAAACAAGAGAAAGATATTAATATGGAAAATGATAAACAAGCTATGACAGGAAGGGATAGAACATAGAACATAGAACATAGAACATTACAGCGCAGTACAGGCCCTTTGGCCCTCAATGTTGCGCCGGCCAGTGGACCCTCTAACCTAAACTATTCCAATATCATCCATATGCCTATCCACCGAACATTTGAATGCCCCCAAAGTAGGCGAGTCCACAACTGCTGCAGGCAGGGCATTCCACGCCCTCACCACCCTCTGTGTAAAGAACCTGCCTCTGACATCCGTCCTATAACTACCACCTCTTAATTTAAAGTTATGTCCCCTCGTGTTGGTCATCACCATCCGAGGAAAAAGGCTCGGATAGAGAATACAAATCCAAGACTACATTGGTGACTATGACTAGATTCATAAGAATAATAAAATGACAAAACTAAAGACTGAACACATGAAACATTTGTAACAAACCATATGAACTGAGAGATAAGTAAGCAAAGCCTAATAGCCAATACAGAGACATGGCCCCAGGATGAGATAAACTGGAACTTAAATATTTAAGGATACAGGACATTTAGGAAGGACAGGAATCTAGGAAAAAGGCGCATGAGTGGCTTTTTTAATTACTGATGGTATCAACACAATTGAGAGGGAAGACTAAAGTTCAGGAAAGCAGCATATAGAAGCTTTGGGTAGAGATATGAAAAGATAGAGACAGGAAGTCACTTGTGGGAGTGGTGTACAGTAACCGTATGGTATGACAAAATATAAAGGAAGAAATAATGGGAACTTGTCGAAAAGGCACAGCAATAATCATGGGCATTTTCATTTATGTATAAATGGAAAAATTAGGAGGGTAACAGTAGTCCCGATAAGGAATTCAAAGAATGTTTTGGGGATATTTTCTTAAAACCATGTGTTCTGGAGCTAACCTTATTTGACATGCAAAAAGACAGGATTAATTAATGATCTCATTGTAAAGGTACTCCTAGTTAGAAGCAAGCAAAATATGATTGAATTTTACAATCAGTTTGAGGGAGAGAAGGTTGAGTCCAAGACTAGTATTTTAAACTTAAATAAGGGCGATTATGGCAGCATGAAACCAGAGCTGGCTAAAATGAACTAGCAAATGAGGTTAAGGGAATCAGTCAATAAGAGATGCAGTGGCAGACTTTTAAAGGGTTATTTCAGGATACAAAAAATAGATATATTCCATTGAGAAAGAAAAAATCCAAGAGGAGGACCCAACTTCAATGGTTAACTAATAAAAATTAAAATAATATCAAACATCAAGGAAAAACATGTAATTGTGCAAAGATGGGTAGCAAGAATGTAAAGAACAGAAAATAATAACAAAAAGATTAATAATGAGGCAAGAATTAGAATACAAGAGAAAACTAGAAATATATTTCTATCGGTACATAAATGAGGAAAGAACTAACAAAGTGCATGTTGGTCCTGTTGAAAGTGAGCCTGAAGAATTAATAATGGGAAATAAGGAGATGGCGGATGAATCAAACAGGAATTTTGCATCGGTCTTCACTACAGAAAGTATAAGTAACATCCCACAAAATATTTGCAGATCAGGAAATGCAAAGGAGGGAGGAATTCAAGAAAATTCCATCACCAGGAAAGTGGTACTGAGCAAATTACTGGAGTCGCGGACTGACAAATCCTTGGGTCTGGATGGGACTTCATCCAGGGTCTTAAACAAATTAGTTAATGAGAGAGTTAATACTTTGGTTTTAATTTTCAAAATTTGTCTACATTTCAAGTTTGTTTTCAAATCTTCCATGGCTTCACCCCTCCCTCTCCCTGTAATCTCTTCCAGCCCTAAAACCCTCCAGATATCAGGAGGCTCTCCACTTCTTTACCTCCCCTTCTTTCTTTGAGACACTGTATAAAACCTCTCCATTGATTGATTGCCTTTGTTCATTTTTCTTAATATCTTCTTATGTGGATCAGCGTCATATTTTGTTATATAATATCCTTGCAAGACATATTGGGTTGTTTTATTATATTAAAGGCGCTATATAAATATAACTTGTTGTTGTGGGATGGTGATCACACATCTGGAAAGGATGACCTTCTTGTTTGGCTAAGGAGTCACATTGATACTTAAGTGTTAAAAAGTGTGAAGGTTTAAAAATTATAAATTACTGCAATATTCATTCATTATGTGCGTACTGTCTTCTTCATTGCAAACAGAAATGCATTGAAATAGTTTTACTTATAGTCTGCTGTGTCCAGTGTGAAGCCATGTAATGTGGGGAGTATTGGCTGAAGACGGGGTTACATAGTAGAAAAGTCAGCAGATAGAGTGCAACATAAATTATTGAGGAAAGTAAGCGTTGAAATTACTGAGGAGGTGGCCACAGTTTTCCAATCCTCCTTAGATATGGGGATGGTTCCAAAAGACTGGATTGGAAATGTTACCCATTGTTCAAAAATAGTTACAACACAGTCAGCCTAACACTGGTAGTGGGTAAACTTCTAAAGGGAATAATTTGTCATAAAATGAATTGGTATTGGGAAAAGTATGGCTAATAATTGAAAATTAGTACAGATTTATCAAAGGCAAATCATCTTTGCCTAGGCTAAGTGAGTTTTTTGCTGAAGAAACGGAGGAGGAGGTTGATGAGGATAGTGTAATTGATGTTGTGTGCATGGAACTTCAAAAAGTATTTGATAAAGTACCAGATAATAGTGTTGTTTGAAAAGTTAAAGCCCATAGGAGTAGAGGGAGTGGAAGTGGACACAAAATTGGCCAAGGGACAAAAAGCAAATGCTGATTTTCAGACTGTAGGGAAGTGATGTTCCACAGGCATTGGTATTTGGACTACTGCTCTCTCTCTCTCTCTCTTAGCTTTTCCCACATTGCATGGGGTCACCATAATGTTGACTGGTCACCTTTCGACCTCTCCATTCATAACAACCATAATTTGATTTGTCAGATGGCCTTCTTGCTGCTAACCCTCCCCAACTATCTGGTCCAGGGATTGGCACTGATACACAATTACTTTCCTGCACCAGTGGTTGGGTCCTTGCACACCCAACAAATCCATTAGGGGAACGCAAACCTGGAGCATTCTGGCTCAGAAACGAGAATGCTACTACCTGAATCACTGACCGAAAACACCATTACTGGGACCACTTCTCTTTTTGATGTTATATCAATAACCTGGACATAAGTGTGCAGAGCATCATTTCAACATTTGCAGATGACACAAATCCCAAAAATGTAATAAATAAAGACAGACTGGCGAAAGAGGCAAATACCTGGCACATTAAAACACAGAAAGGAATGTGAAATGAAATATTGTATAGGAAGAAGAAGCAAAAGAAATGGAATGATACAGTAATAAAGGCATTGTAGGAACAAAGAGACCTAGGGGGTATTTACAGCAGGTTTCAAGACGCAGGGGCAACAGAGAAAGTCACCCTCGAAAGCCTCCAAAAAGCCTGGGAAAATATTAATATGCAGACAACTAATGAAGAAAGTTGCCTACTTACATGGAAGAAACTTAGAATGGGATTTTCTGGCCATGCTCGCCCCAAGACTGGAAAATCATACCTGAGGTCAACACAACATGCATGGTCTGCACCCCGTTCCCCCCCAACCACCCCACCACCCACTACCATTCCCATGGGCAGGATGGGAAAATTCCGCTCAGAGTGTATGAGGAGTTGCTTTCCCAGACAGCTTCTCTCCCAGGCATTGCTGATGAGAAACTGACTGGTAAATCCACTCCCTAAGTGGAGGTGGCGGTGCTAGAAGCTGGGATGGGGAGAGAGGCAGTTAAAGACAGAAAGGTTGTGAGAAGTGGAGGCAGTTTCTGGGGAGGGGGCGTGTGGGAAGATTGGCAGGTGGGGTAGATAATTTGAAGGGGAAAGGGGGTGTATTGCAGTTAAAGGCTACGAAGAAGAGAGAGGTTGCAGAGGGGGAGGAATGAGGCTGTGAGGTGAGTGGGGGTAGAAAGGCTGTGAAAGGAGATAACATTTTTAAAACTGTTAACAAAAAGAATACTCTGTTAACTGGAAGTCACTGAGGGGAATGAATTCCTTGCAAATGAATGTGGAGCCTCTAGCTTAATTGTGCTTTCATTGTGGATGAAAGCGTAATGAACAAGGTGTTAATTGGCTCATTGAATACTAAACAGTTTCATTTCATAAGAAACATTTATGTGTTATTATGCCTCAAAGTGTTTCACATACTGTGAATGATATGAAGTGCAGTGATTGTTAGAGACAAACGTGCAACTATTTTGTTCAGATCCAACACAATAATGAATGATTTGCATTTTATAGTGTTTTTGTAATGTTAGGATATCTCAAAGCAATTTCCAATTAATGAAATACTTCAAAAGTGAGCTAACTGTAGAAATGAAGGAAACATCACAAGTAAATGAGCAATTAATTTAGGGGAAGTCTAAGACCCGGGGACATCATTTTAAAAAAAGAAGCAATCGTTCAGGAGAAATGTTGTGAAACACTTCTTCACACAAAAGGTGGGTTGAAGTTTAGAAATTTCTGCTCCAAACACCAACTGATGCCAGATCAATATTAACATTAGATCATTTGTTAAATTTGAATCTGAAATTGAGCCATGAGGTGCAGTAAAAAAAAAGATAGTAACATCCCGGTTAAAATCTTGAAGCTTTGTGTGTATGCAGTGAAAATGTGTTGGCTGTGACCATGCCGGTCTGTGGATGCCTGCTCAAGGTGATGACTATTTGTGTGCAACAGTTATTTTGAAAAAAAATTGTTGCTTATTTATGCCTGATATTTTCCTGTGCCAATTTTAAATACATGATGCCTCTGAAATTAATGCTTTCCTTGTGTGCTACGATATTGTTTAATGGAGGAGCGATGATTGTTGAGGATATTGATTAATTCTTCTAATTCTGCCTCTGTGTGAGTCTAAATGCCCCATAATGTCAGCACAAATACAGGAGGAAATGTTACTGTGTGATTGCGTCATCTCATAAAGGAGTTAGTGAGAGTGAAAAAGTCCCTCATGAGGAGACAGTTAGTCAGTTAAGATTGCATTCACTGGAGTTTAGGAGAGTGAGAGGGGATCTCTCAGAAACTTTTAAGATTCTAACAGGATTAGACAGGATGGATTCAGAACGAATGTTCCCAATGATGGGGGAGTCCAGAACTTCAAGTCATACTTTGTGGATAACGGGTAAACCTTTTAGAACTGATGTGAGGAGAAATTTCTTCACCCAAAGAATGGTGAATATGTGGAATTCGCTTCAATTGAATGTAGTTGAGGCCAAAATAGTGTGTAATTTCAAGGAGAAATTAGATAAACCTCATGGGGCTAAAGGAAGGGTTGGGGGAAGGCGGGATCAGAGTATTGAAAATGATGATCAGTCATGATCAAAATGAATAGCAGAGCAAGCTCGAAGAGCTGAATGGCCTACTCCTGCTTCTATTTTCAATGTTTCTAATGAAAAAGGAAACACTGAAAATCAAAATGTGGTCCTTGATTAAACCTCAAGAAGAGTCCTCAGAAATTATTTTTGTCCTGATGTATAGAAATCTTTGCAGGTAGCAGGATAAATTAAGAAGGCTGCTATAAAGTATATACCATTCTTGACTTTATTATTGGAGACATAGCGTACAAAAATAAGAATAATATGCTAATACTTTATAAAAATTCATTAGAACTCAGCTGGAATATTGTATTCAATTCTGCATATCACATTTTTAAGGATGACAAGAGACAGTGCAGAAGAGATTCACTAAAATGGTATCTAGAATGGGGTTCAAAGCATAGTATACATAGAGAAGGAAATGAGAGAGCACAGAATGTAGTGTCACTGTCATAGCTAGGGTGTAGAGAAAAGACTATGTTCAGGGTGTGTGGGGTCCTTAATTATGTTGGCTGCTTTTCTGAGGCAGTGGTCTTCAGTTATTTGGATAAACTGGAGAAGCAGGAATTATTATCCTAGCAGAGAAAGCTAAGTGGAGATGTTAAAGGTGTTGAAAATCAAAAGGAGTGTTGATTCTTTGAATGGGATGAATTGTTTCCATGGCAGAAAGGTAAATAATCAGAAGCACAGATTTAAAGTGATTGGCAAAAGAACCTGAAGTGAGATAGGACATTTCGTTGAGGCAGCAAGCTGTTGTGACCTGAAGTACAATTTGTGTATGCTGATGAAAGCAGATTTAATAATAATTTTCAATGTGTATTGGATAAATACTTGGAGGAAAGAAATAACAAGGCAAATGCGATGTGAGAAAGAAAGTTTCACATTTTGGATTGGGTCTGGAATACACTGCCTGGAAGTGTGGTGGAGACAAGTTCCATTGAGACATTCAAGAGGATATTAGCTGACTGTTTGAATAGAAACAATTTGCAAAGATATGGAAAAAAGGCATGGGAATGGCACTCAGCTATGACGCTCAATTGGAGAGTTGGTGCAGATGCGATGAGCCAAGTGGCCTCTTTCTGCTACTCTGTTATGGGGAAAGAGCTATGGACCGGGACTAATTGAATAGAGCCAGCCTGGGCACAATAGATTGAATGGTCTCCTTATATGGTGCATCATTCTAAAATAATAGGCTTAAGTCTCTGATCCATGCTTCATGGAAATGGGACTCACTGCTGGGAATGTGGCAGGGCTGAATTAACCACATTCAAGCTGTGTTCATTATAGGGTATTGAATATTGTAACTGTGCTATCAATATTGTCTAATTTCAGAAGTAATGCTACTTTTCTTACTAACGAGAGGCAAATTATACAATTGCTCTTTTTCTAAAAAAAACTTATGATTAGACTTAATTATCATTTTTGATTTTTTTTAAAGTTCCTAATCAAAAGCTTTTAAAAAAGATAAATTTACATATTTTGTTCTCCGCCACATTTATTGCTTGCTTAAAAGGAAGACATCCTAATTCATATTTAAGAAAAAAGTATGGAATTTACAACAGTTAACTTCAAACTCCTTTACATCAGCTTATGATATTTAACATTCATAGCATAGTTTGTTTCACAAAGGAGAAATTCACATATCCTGTGCCAAAGGTTAAAACAACATGGTATATCAACATTGCAGATGACAACCTCTTCAGTGAATAGTCTCTAACTAATGGGAAAATAGCTGAAAGCCCAATCCATTCCTTATTTGGAAACAGGTTCGATAAATGATCTTGACTTACTACAGTCTGTTTCTGAAGTTGGACTAGGAGAGGACTTTCCCTTCTTTGAAGTTTTCTCAGTAGTTTTGGGAACATTGGATGAAGCTGCATCTGAAAAAAAATCATTCTAAAATAAGTTGGGTTGACTGACAAGTAATGTTTATTTTCTATTGTAGATAACAGAATTATATAGAGTAGTTAAGAAGCACTTTGTTTTGAAGAAACAAAACAAACCTTTCTGAATAAAATTAACTCAATGCTGTTTCACCATTTGTGGTGTTATTTTTATTCAGTTCTTTGGAGAATTTTTTTAGTTTCTGGACAGTTTCACAATCTTCAACATTATATCAACAATGATCTTATACAATTTTCAGCATTATAAAAGGAAATTATTCCATCTTTGACCAACAGAAATTTTGTTTTGAAGATACCAAACAAACTTTTCCATGTAAAATTAATTCAGTGCTGTTTAACCATTCATGGTGTTATTTTTAATTGGTTGTTTGTTCATCTAATACTCAAAGGGTGAGATTTTAACTTATTCAAAACCCAGGTGCACAGTGTTAAAATCAGATCCCAAAGGTCTTCAGACTCCTTGGTTTTAACTGCCCAGGATCATTTTCATTTTCCACTAGGTTGTTAAACAGTTGTTTATTCTGAAAGAAACTTTGGCTCAATCTTGTGACAGTAATTTGTTTCTGCTCTTGACTGATGGAAGGAATTTTGTTTTTAATTTTGCAATGTAATGACAGGAAGCAAAGACAAACAATGATGCATGCAGAGGAATGTTTTCCATTGTGAATTCTCATGCTGTTGAATGCTCTTACCAATCACTGTAACCGAACAAGTACATTCCGTTTTCCCTGCAGAATTCTCAGCTTTGCATTTATACTGGCCTTTATCTTCAGGCAGAACTTCCTCAATTGTAAGTGTACAAAGTGACCCTAATGTAAATAAAAGCTTGTGAGAGTTCACAACCCATATGGATTTTAAATTAAGGTTCAAATACACTTAACTCTTCACAGTGTTTAAGGTCAAGTACACATCAATGTTCTAGATGTTCCACAAACCCTTATTATACAGTATCATGTATCACAAAATAAAATTTGCTCTAAGCAATTTTTTGTCATTTGCAATACTATATGTAGTTCCATCAAAAATCATTAGTGATTTGTATTACCGGTATGCACAGTCCTCAAGGCTTTAAAAAATTAAATAGCAATGAAAATTTTAGTGCAATAATTAAATGAAATGTTATCTGATGAACAAATTCTATTGAACAATTTTTCAATACAAGTGCAGCATACTGTTTGAATATTTACTAAGGTTTAGGATTTAATTTAAATCTTCACCTATCCTTGGAAATCAATTACCTTCTTGAGATATATTAATGAACTTGGATGACTTGATGGCCTTTCCATTTATAGTCCAGGTGACTACTGGAGCTGGTTCGGCAACAACCCGACATTGCAACAATAATCTTTCACCATCTGCTACCTGAACATCTTTTAATGTTTCCTTAAAGACAGGTGCATTTCCTGTGCTTCTAGATTTCTGATCAATTACTTCACCATCGACACATGAACATCCATTTTTACAATCGCCATCATCATTGATGTCCACTTTAACGGTTTGATTGCTTTCAGCAACATTGTTTGCCTCTTTGACAGTCGAAGCTTGTTTCTTTGAGTCTGCAGCTCTCCTGAGGTCTGACTGTTCTTGCGTTGGTGTGATTTCCTGTGATACTTTGGGGATGTTCTTTTTACCAAGTACTGCCCGGAAATCTACCTGCTGTGGGCCTGAAATCTTTTTCTCTTCTTCAAAAGCATTTGTTGTTTTAACATGTCTGGAAAGAGAATCTCGGAAGTTCATTTGCTCTGCTGAACGTTCCTTCAGTTCTTCCTCGGAAAAGCTTTTCGTGATCACTTTTTTCCCGAGCACGCAACGGAAGTCTTTCTGTTCAGCTTCTTGCTGCTTGAGTTGTTCTGCTGACTGCTCTTTGGTTTCAACTTTTCTCCTG
Organism: Sphyrna mokarran; assembly: GCA_024679065.1. Lineage (NCBI taxonomy): Eukaryota > Metazoa > Chordata > Chondrichthyes > Carcharhiniformes > Carcharhinidae > Sphyrna > Sphyrna mokarran. The sequence continues at coordinate 48,718,437 of JAGIQG010000011.1, read as the reverse complement.
AGCACTCCACGGAATGCTTTCTCTTCGTCTGTGCTTGTTTGTGTGTCTGCTGTGCTCTTCTTTGCACTGTTGAGTTTGCCAAAATTCCCTATGCCATCACCACCACTTTCTTCCTCTTGAAAGACACTGGTGTTCCACTGCTCCTTACTGTTAACAGCGGTGAAAAGAAAAGAATTAACAAGAGGTTAGATTGAAAGCCACAGAACAGCCCCAGGCTTGATACAAGAATGTTTATAAAAGGGAAAGGCTTATTACAAGAACACAATCTATTACTGTACTACATCACTGATGACTTCAGTGACCATGTAAGGGCATGAAAAAAAGTGAGACAGATTCTAGTTGGACCATGTACTATGGTACAGCTGTGTGATGTAAACAATTTGTTTGGTCACTTCTGGGGATTAAGTTTGACTCTTTTCCAGACTAGAACTGGCCAACCTCTGTGCAGTCAGTGCAAAAATAGAACTCTCCCAAGTAATGTGGGAATCATACTTACTCTTCCTTGGCTTCTTCTCTGGAAAGGGAGCATTCTTTGACCACCAGCGACACGTGGCAGTTACACTTGCCAACTTGATTTCTGATATTTGTGAAAGAAAATGAGAATGAGGGGGTGGTGAAGGGATGAAGTTAAATAATATGTGAAAATAATTCACGAAGACAGCGACTAATATTTGCACAAGCATCCGAAACATAGCAAATGCCAGCCCCTTTTTTAAAATGAGCATTACATTGTTTTGGTGTTTTGGTTCAAATACTTGCTATCTGTCCGTTGCAATATGGGCAGCATCTGTGCACAGCAGTTTGTATTTAACTGTTCTACTGCTTAACAAAGGAAAACAAGCCTCCTACAATTAGCTGAATCAGATTTGTAAGATGAGATATAATCAAGCTGCTAACACTTCCTTTGGAAAAGAAATAAACTTCTCCTAATAATGAATGCAGTGTCCTGATGAGTTAAAGATTAACGGTTGCAAGTAACAAAGCAAAGGCCCTTAATGAACTTCAGGGCCAGGATTTTATGACTCTTTCCATTTGATGGGATATTACAATTCTGTTGAAGTAGGCGGAAGTTTAAATGGCCCCCCACATCTGCATTGGGAGGTGGGGGAGACACACTGCGGTAGAGCTCTAAAATCCTGATCCAGAAATTAATTGACTGTCTCTGAAATAACTCCTCATTGCCCAGTGTCCCTTCACCAGATTCGCTTCATTTACAAACACAATTCCACTCCTAAGAGTGCTTCAGGTACAAGTCAGAATTCAGAGTGTCAGTAACCCTGACAATATATACAGGTGAAGTTCCCTTATTGGCAGGCAATCATTACCTCAATCAGGGAGCTCATACTCCAATAGGCCAACCTGATGTCATTGAGGTCATTACAGCCATTTTTCCCCCAAAACCTCACCAAGCAGCAGAACAATATAATCAAAAAGGGTGTTACACTTCTGATAGCTAGTTGATGAAAGAAGAATCCATAACCGTAGCAACATTTAAGAGGCATTGTTTGGGTACATGATAGGGAAAGAATAGAGGGAAATGGAGTGAGTAAAGGTAGAAGGTTTTTCTTTAGTTTAGTTAGGGCATCATGATTGGCACAAGTTTGGAGAGCAAAAGGGCCTGTTCCTGTGCTGTACTTTTCTTTGTTTTTGTAATCAGTTTTTACTTTGATAGATTTATTCACAAAATCAAACACTATAGGTGGATGGGTATCTCTTGATTTCACAAAATTCTTGCGTAATTAAGTGTCTCTTTATACATAATCAAGTGACTCTCTAATCAATGCCCTCAACCTCTGTGTGCTTCACTTCAACCGATATAAATAACAGAGCATCCTGATTACAATCTTCAGTTTGTTCTGATTTACCTGTTTTCAACTTGGATACCAAATGTCAATCGTTGTTTTGATAATATATGGAAAAGTAAATGGTTTTAGTAGAATGTCTATATCCAAATGTTACTCAGCCTTCTTGCTGCTTAAGGAAATGGTCATATGTGCTGGTGATGCTCCTTTGGTTGAATAGCCTGGTGGCCCACTTGGAAACCTCCCTCCCACCCCTTGTCCATGCTGCTAGCTGCTTACGGGGGGGGGGGGGGGGGGGGGGGGGGGGTATCTATAAGATAGAATTCCTTGATTTCCGAAGGTCAATAAGGGTGCTTATTTGCAACTGTTAATCCTTAATAACTACTTGGCTTATGTACAAAAGGGAGACTGATACCAATAGAAACATAGCTTAGTGGAGAATTAATGTCTTGACAAACAGCAGGGTGTGAATTAAATTGCGCAGGTTTTAAACTGTGCCATATGTTTTCTTTTCAAATTCAGCTACATGGCTTCACAATCCTTAAACTGGAACTAAAGATGCAGTTTATTATTCAAACAAGATAGTCAACTGTCACACAGTTATAATCTCAGAAGCAATGTTATATGTAACTGTGTCATGCAGACCAGTCAGTTCTACTTCTGATTTTGATCTTGGCAGACCTGGAGTGACAATAATGAATCTAGGATTCATCAAATCCCTACAGTGCAGAAGAGACGAATCAACCCATTGAATCTGCACTGACTTTCTGGCAGAGAACCTGTAACCAATGCCCTTTCTCCAGCCTTATTCCTCTAACCCCACATACATGTCCCTATCTATTCTACGCATCTTGGGGACATCAAAGGGTAATTTAACATGGCCAATCCACCTAACCAGCACATCTTTGGAGTGCGGGAGGAAACCAGAACACCCAGAGGAAACTCATGCAGACATGGGGAGAATGTGCAAACTGTACACAGTCACTCAAGATTGGAATTGAACCCAGATCTCTAGTGCTGCAAGGCTGCATCAATGTATTGGTTGAAGATGGAACTCGACATTTATTGTCCCCTACTCCTGGCTGCAAGGTGAATGTTGGTTAAGATAACAACAAATTTTATTCTTATAGCACTTTTAAATGTAATAAAATGTCCCAAAGTCTTTCACAGGACTGTCATCAAACAAAATTTGACACTAAGCCACACAGGCAGACGTTAGGGTCCCAAGGGTTTGGCAGATATTGAGGAGTGCCATAAAGGAAAGAGAGAGGTAATGACAGAATGAGGCAAGAGAGAAGCTTCAAATGGGAAGAATAACTTTTTAAGAATAATTAGAGACTTTTGAATTGTACCCCTGTCTTTAGAATAAAAAAAAATCATAAAAAACAAATTAAGGGGAGTGATTTTGATTTATACCCACATTACAACCTAAGGGTTTGGAGCAGACTTGGTGTTGGGACTCATTTGAATGCAAATGGTGAGCTGCATGTTACAAATGGTTGCCTAGATGCAGTTTGTACTAATTTGTATCTAATTACAATCAGCAATAGAAACCTGATATCCAGAATAAAGCAGCCAAGTGCATGTTTCAGCAAACTTTTTGATATTGATAACTTATAGTGAAATCATATGGGCAGCATAGTGGCACAGTGGTTAGCTCTGCAGTCTCACAGCACCATGGACCCAGGTTCGATTCTGGCCTCAGGTGATCGTCTGTACACATTCTCCCCATGTCTGCTTGGTGCTCCAGTTTCCTCCCACAATCTAAATATGTGTGGGTTAGGTTGATTGGCCATACTAAATCGGCTGTAGTGTCAGGGGATAGCAGGGTAAATACGTAGGGTTTTGGGAATAGGGCCTGGATGGGATTGTGTTTGGTGCAGGCTCAACGGGCCAAATGGTCTTCTTCTGCACTGTAGGGATTCTATAATGATAAATGTTTTCATTATACACAATTATAATCATTCCATAAGCACTCAAATGCTAAGACATGTTAAGCTTGTTGCATAGCAGCTACAGACTAAAGACTTTAGGATGCATCTTAAACATACTTGAGCTGTATTTCGTACTGTCCAGCATGATGAAGCTGGGTGTTCCTGATGAACAGTGTATACACATCCTCATTCTGGAGGACTTTGTAATCTTCACCCATGATAACCTCTTTCCCATCTTTCATCCACTTCACAGTTGGGAATGGATCTCCGGCGATGGCACATGAAATGAGGGCATGTTCCCCTAAAGTTGAAGTCACAGCTTTTGGCTTGCTGATAAACCAGGGTTGTATCCCATCCTGAGGCTCTATAGAATCAGAACAGACTTCTGTATGACTTTTGTCCGATATGAAACCACATTGGACAGCATAAAACATACAATCTATTCCTGCTGAAGCATATCATGACTTCAATTCGGGTTGCCCATCTTTCCCGGACCTGGCTAAGCAACTTCAGGGGAAAAAGCACAGTAGGTTTTTAAAAATCTGTTTGTGATTATTTTTCATTTCCTTTGAACATTATAAAATTATTAGTGACCGGACGAAAGGGCTGGTTCTTTGACAATCAAGCTTTACCCAGTCGTGTAGAAGGCATTTCACTGTGAGAATTGTTATGTTGGTGACCAATTGTGGGAGTGCGGCAATTGGAGGAAGGAAATACTTTGATGAAACCTCCAGGAATACATCCAACCAGAGTTTGCAACTCTACTTTGAAGTCAAAAATGTCTTCGTTGTGGACAAGCCTTTGGGAGCTGCTTCATCAAAGTAAGAACTTTGTCATGATCATGGAGAATGTTTAGAACAATAGAATCCAGGTCTATAATAATAGGGCAATATTGAAGGGGTAATAGCAAATCGGGAATATTGACCTAAAAAGCCAGAGGCACTGTGTCATCCCCATGGCAACCAATATGGTGTGCACATGCTCATTGTCCATCAAATTCACGTTCCATAGTAGGCATCCACAGCAGACCATAAACATTTAAAGCATTCATTTAAATACTTAAATACCTCAATAAAAATTCTATGCTTTGTATAAAATGCTAAAATTGAGCTGTCCCAACATTTTACTTGCCAAGTAATAAATTCATTCCACAGTTTATGACATTTTAACAGGCAGAATAGACTCTTCAGCAATGCAATTTAAAGGGTCTATTTACGACATACAACTGATTTGCTGTTTCAGGCTCCTGATTAATTTCTGGATCATTTTAAGGCCATTTATAGATTTCTTTAACTTAATTCTGACTTCTAAAAATATTTTTTTGCTGCATTGGTTTTGGCTGCTTCCATGCAATCATAGTGGTCTGAAATGCTCCCCTTTGAGCTGAAGGGTGAGTAGGACAAGCCAAGAAAATAGAGAGCTCTGTAACAACTGGCAGAAGAGGGAGAAGAACTCTCTTAGCAGGCCACACTCAATGAGTCTTCAGAGAACACTCCTCATTCCAGTGAGAAATCTCTTTATAAAGGAAACAAGCACTCTTTCTCCTGCTGCAGTTACTTGCTGAGTCTGAAACCAAAGAATCGATAGCACTGATTGTGGCTATGAAGATGGGCACAAGCCTTTGTTTTCACATAACAATGCTTCTTTAAGGCTCAGCAAGTAAATCTCTGACATCTCATTGTTTGACACCCACCATTATATTAGAGAGGTCACCAAGGCTTGAGGACTGGACCCAGTAAAGTAGGTTGCAAGAACTTTAGGTTTTGCCAGGACTTAAGGTGCTTCTTTGAAAGTCCAAGTATACATAATGAGGCTTTGGTGAGAGCCCTGACATCCATTACTCTGATGAAATACCTGAGCCCCAAGGAAAACTTTGTTTGATTGACAGCTCTGACTCCCTGATCTCTGCTATCAGTTTAGTAAGGTTTATTTACATAATGTTAAGTTATTTCAAAGATTTTGAAGTTTCTGTTATTGATGCTTTAAAAGTTGGGATGAATACAATTTTATTAGGTTGTAGTGAAAGGACATTTTTTTATTTATGGTGAAACAAGTAGACTGACATTAACACTGCAATAAAGTTACCATGAAAAATAACTGTGAAATGTTACATGTTGGGATCCCTGAGGGAGAATTAAGTATGGCCAATGTGCCTAACCATCACATGTTTTGGACTGTGGGAGGTAACAGGAGCACCTGGAGGAAACCCACACCAACACAGGGAGAACGTGTAGACGCCACATAGATGGGAATCAAGTTGGGATCTCTGGCGCTCTGAGACAGCAGTGCTAACCACTGTGCCACCGTGTCTGATTTTTCAACATAGTGGAATGTGATGCATGAATGACTCTATTTATAGTCATTTTTGGGTTTATTGGTTCATAAAGCAAATAACTGGTCAATGGATATGGAACCCACCGCATGAGGATGTGGTAGGTTCATAGCTTGAAATAGGGGAACGAATGGCCATAGGACTGGATGGGAGTCATGGCCAGGCATAGAGGGCATGAGGGTCATGGTGGGGGGTACAGCTTACTAAAGGGTAAAGATTTTTTGAACTCACTGTTTAAAATGACCCCTCATGCAAACTGGTTCATGACACTTCTGGACTATTGTGAACCATGATGCTTTAAAAACTTGGCCCAACTCCATGAAAATTGGAGTAGGACTCGCCTGTCTCCACAATAGAGTTGGCCAAGTCATGAGTGCATGGTGTGGGCTCATGACCCCAACCAGCCCTCTGATTTAAAGGGCACTCCGATGAGATTATTGATCCTCCTTTGGCCTTTCAGTCAGATCCAGCAGTGAAGGTCCTGACTTTCACCTCCTCAGTGTCATCTTGGACTGGCTACATAGATGTTGCTGGAGACTTACTGTGCCCTGCAGGAAAGATCCTCCAGCTCCTCTCCACAGACTGGACCTGAACCGTCAGTGTAACGCTCAGAGAATCTGGGTGCCCAATCGGGACTGCTTCAGCCACTTTTCAACAAGTTTCCCTTTTGTCCACAGCCAGAATCCACCTCCCCTTTAGGATATTCTGGCTGCTCGACTTCCCAATGAATTCCGGGTACAAGCCAGCACTTAATTAACATGGTACCTGGGCAACCTGGACCAGGCACATGGTATGTGAACTGCTATCCACATGCCTATTTCAGATATGATTTGATTTCTAGATCATAAACTTTATTGCGAATTGTTCTACTTTTCTGTTTCAGCCCATTCCCCACTAACAAAAGCCTCATTGTAAATGATTGGTTAGTTATCAGCCCTTGGTAGACGCAGAAAGGTTTTGCTACCACGCAGAATGGAGATGACACGGTCTGAGTGCCATGAGGTTTGGGAACCAACTTGAAAATTTGGTGCAGGTGGGAATTTGCTGCAGAAGGGGGAAAGCCTTAAATGGTGTCTTAATTAGTGAGTGTTCAAAAGCGTTAATTAGGGAAGCAGGTAGATGAATAGTCACTATGTTTTCAGAATTCATCCCTCTAAATAGGGACAGTAGTTTAAACTGGTACTGGAGAAATCTAGGCCAGAGTTCTCCTACTTTGTCTACAGCTAGGATTCTCCGGTCCTACTGCAGTGGGATTTTGGTGGAGTGCCAAATTGTCTGGCAGCAATAATGGGGTGTATGACACTGAGAATACCAGCCATAACTTAACAACTACTGCAATAAATTACTAGCATAACTAGCTAAACTACTTACTGTAACTGCAGATAACAATTGAGTTATATTTCTAAATCAGTAAATGAATTAATAAAATAAAACACAATAAAAATTATATGGTAGGTGATGTGTTGCAGCTGTAGCATGGCGGTCACCAATTTGATCAGTGGCAACCACATCTGCAGTAACTGCAGCTCGAGGAATTTTAGCCTGGATTGATGAACTGCAGTCTAAGCTTCAGACACTGCAATGCATCAGCAAGGGGGAAATTTACTTAGACACCAATCCAGAAGGCATCAGACCCCCTTAGACAAAATATTTCTGATTTGGTCTGTGATAAGGGACAGGTGGGTCTGACTGTAAATAAAGCAGGTTTGGAAATTGAGAATGGAGCAATGGAGGAACCTCAGTCTTTGCAATTGTCCAATAGGTTCAAGGTTCTTGCAGCTTGTGGGGACAAGGGCACAGTGGGCGGACAAACTGACCATGGCACTGAGTTTCAAACAAGGGGATTGAAAAGAAATATAGTTGTAGTAGTTGGAGGCTTAGATACAGTTCTTTGCAGTTGAAAGTGTAAATCCAGATGGTGTGTTGCCAATTATAAGGGTGTCTCCTCTCAGCTAATGAGGGACTTGGAATGGGAGGAAATGTTGCAATTGTTATGTTGCATGAATGTATTTCTGACAAGTTGGATGATTGAAGAGGTTCTGCTGAGAGATTGTGGGCAGCTAGGGGCTAAATTATAAGGCAGTACCATAAAGATTACCCAAGCCAAGACTAAATTGACATAAATAAGATTGAAGAACTGAATGCCTGGCTGAAATAGGAGAAATGCAATTCAATTTAGGTGGTACTGGCACCACTATTGGAGAATGGAAGTGCTGAAACAATGGGATGAATTTCATTTGAAATATGTGGGACCAATGTCCTGAAGGGGAAATTCATTGTGGTGGGGGGAGGGTAGAATATGAGAGTAAACTAGCTAGGAATATAAAACAGGTTATAAGACTCATATTAATACATGAAAATGAAGAGACTAGCTAAAGTAAGGAAATGAAAAAATGGCAGAGAAATATTTTGTGTTGGTCTTCACAGTAGAAGATACAAGTTACGTACAAGCTGAGGTAATCTAGGGGCTAAATTAAAGTACTTAATATTAGCAGAGAAAAAAGTATTGTGAGACAAATCCCAGGACCTGGTGAATTCTAAAAGAAAAAGCCGGAAATGAATACAGTAATTTCATTCAGGCGATAGTAGACATGTTGGCAATGATTTTCCAAAGTTCCTTAGATTGGAAATTAGCAAATAAATCTCATCAGAAAAGGAGAGAGAGAGGAAATAGAGAATGACAAGATAGTCTGACATTAGTGATTGGGATAGTGCTGGATTCTATTTTTAAGGAAGTCTTTACAATGCACTTGGAAATGAATACATTTATCAGACAAAGTTAACCTTGCTTTATGAAAGAGAAATCCTGTGTGATATATTTATTAGAGCTCTTTGATGATGTACCTAGCAGGGTAGATGTCGGAGAATCTGTATATGTAGTATATTTGGCTTTTCAAAAAGCATTCAATGAATGGGGTGCCACACAAAGGATTAATACACAGATAAGGGCTCATAAAGTTGGAAATGATATATTAGCATGGCAAGAGTAATGGTCAATATCAGGAAACAGGGAGTAGGGATAAAGAATCATTTATCAAGTTGGCAATTGTGGCTATTAGAATGCCACAGATAGTAGTGCTGGGACCTCAGCTATTTACTATCTATATTTATGACTCAGGTAGAAACAGAGAGTAATACATGCATGATCATTGAATATATCTAAGGCTGAGATAGGGATATTTATGGTCTCTGCGGAATTAAGAAATATGGGGAACAGGAGTTGAAAATGGAGTTGAAGCCCAAGATCACCCATGATCAAATTGAATGATGGAGGAGGCTCTATGAGCCATATAACCCACTCTTACTCCTATTTCTTATGTTCTAAATAACTAATTAAATATTATTAATCTCATTACCAATTAGTTGAGCAGATTTTTGCCTTCACCATCTGGGTATTAAAATGTATCTGGGGGCAGTACACAAAGGAATATCTGATAGGGAGGGTCTCATGCAATCGACAATTGATAGCAATTCGGGCTGGTTCTGTAGCTTATGTGGGATCCTCCTTGCCCAGTCTTGTTCTCTGGCAATCTGAGCTTAATGTCTCAATGGTAAAAACAACAGTTCACCCCAACATTTGCATAGGTGCAGGATATTAAGCACGCACATTCACACAGTTCACGTCAACATTAGATCCACATATGGAAGCCAGGCTCTCAAAATCCTAAAACATAGGCACTTCTGTATCATGGATATGGTGAGCATGTTTTGCCACACTTTCCCATGCATCCAACACATTTTGTCACCGAAAGTTATCCATTCTGTGCTTGAATGAGGTGTCACAGTTGTTAGCGCTGCTGCCTCATAGCGCCAGAGAACTGGGTTTGATTTCTGGTTTGAGTCATTGCCTATGTGGAATCTGTATCTTCTCCCTGTGTCTGTGTGGGTCCTCTTCTGGGTTCTCCTGTTTCTTCCCACAGTCCAAAAGACATGCTGATTAGGTGCATTGGCCAAGCTAAATTCTCCCTCAATGTACCCATACAAGCGTTGGAGTGTGGTGATCGGAGATTTTCTCAGTAGCTTAATTTCAATGTTAATTAAGTCTGACTTGTGACACTAATAAAAAAATTCTAAAAACTAATACTGCACTCTGAATTGATCTTATGAAGTGGTGAAATAGTTCAAATTATTTTCAAATCCACTTATATTTTATAAACCACCACTCAATGGAAGTTTAAAACATCCCTTGTTAAAAAAGTCTTAAATGTTATGACATAATTTACAGCATTTAAATAGAAACAGATGTTACTATTTCCATAGTTTCAGTTGCTTATTGAAAGCCACCAACTCCTTTCAATGAAAAGGATAATATGTGGAAGACAGCTGCAGATGGAATTACTATGAATTAGTACTTAAACTGTTGAGGTACATTTTGGAAAGACTAGTACCTTGTACAGTTAGCATCGCCTGTGTCTGCGCTTCCCCAATGTCATTCCAAACTTCGCATGTATATTTCCCTGTGTCTTCAGGAAATACTTCTTGAATAAAAAGGCTGTATTCATTTCCATTCTTCTCAAACTGAAAGTCTTCTGACTCTTGAATTTCTTTTCCATTGTGGAGCCAGATAATTTCTGGGAGTGGGTTAGCTGATGGAATCAACACATTTATTAGCATCAGTAAAGAGAAAACATAGCAATTAAGAAACATATCGCGCGTTAGGATTTTCCAAACCATGTGCGATTTATTTTCTGAGAGAAGGCAATCACATTCCTGCACCATACCAAAACTATTAAAACCATTAAATAAATATGTTATTGCATTTGTCGCAAACTCCCCTAGGGGATTTTTGGGTGAAACTTCAAAGTGAGGCCCTGTCTGTTCTCTCAGCGCAACATCACAGATCCCGTGGCAGTATTGTGAAAATGAGCAAGGGAGATTCCACTCGTGCTCTGGTCAATATTTAGCCCTCCATCAACATCACATGAACAAATTATCAGGTCATGACCATGCTGCTCTTTGTGAGAGCTTGCTATGCGTAGGTTTGCTGCCATGTTTGCTACGCTACTACAGAGATTACGGGCCTGATTCTCCCATTGTGACCTACAACTTTTCTGGTGGGTCCATTGGGAGAATTGCATGTCAGCCATTTCGTGGGATTTGCGCATATGCCAAAAACGCACGTGTGTTTACCAGAGCCAGGGAGCAGTCGCAGTCAAGACCTTGATGTGAATCTTTTTTTAATGTAGTTTTAATATATTTTGCATGTGATTATCAGGCCCGGCATGGATCTTGCCGGGACTGAAAGCATCTCCCATCCTGACAGGAGTACTTCAACCCAGTGGGGTTTAGATTAGCTCCCCACGTTCGGGGAACTGGCAGGAGACCCTGCTGGAATGAAGGGGGGACAATCGGGACCCCCCTGCGGTGTAGGGTGATGCCCCCAAGTCTGGGCACCCTAGCAGTACCAGGCTGTGCCCAAGGGGCAAAGTGCCCATGCCCAGGGGGCACTTTGGCACCACCCACCAGGGATCAGACAGTGCAAAGATGCGAGGCCTTTTGTGGGTGGGGCCTAGGGGCAATCAGTGGGGATGGAGGTGGGGGTCGCACTGTCACTCTGCATTGGGATTGGTCAATGCTTGAGGGAGGCCAGCAATTGTGGGCGGGTTAGAGGTAGTGGTCTGCCGGTGGTGGTGGTGGGGTGGGGGGAGGGTGGTGTTGTCTGTCACCCCTGGTCTGACTCCCTGGAGAGATCAGCGGAGTGGGGAGGCTGCTGGGTTGAAGGGGTGGGGGATTGCCACTACATGGGGGTAGTGTGAGCTGGACATTGGGCCGCTCCGGTGTGGAGTGGGGTCAGGGCTGGCCTGGGAATTGTTGTGGGGCCACAATTGGGCTGTGGGGAAGAGGCGGGGTGATTGCTGGAGAGGCAGCACTATGGGACTGCAGGGATTCTGGGCTGGCCAACGATCGAGCTGGCCAGCAAATGGGGAGACGGGCAGATTGGCAGATTGGAATCACTGTGCACGTGTAGAGTTCAGGAGCTGTCAGACTCTGGCATGAATAGGCCCCGGGTTTTTAATGAGATTCACAATTGTGACCTCTGCATTGCACAGAGTACGCAGATTGGGTTCTGAAGTTGCACTGAAATAATAGCCATGATCTAGACCAGTTTTCCCACAAATTCAGCACTTTTGAAAGAACCACCCCGAGATTTCAAAAATATTTCATTGAGTAAATGAGGCAATCAGGGGTCATGAAAGGTGCTACATAAATGCACATCTTTATTTTTTTCCCACTTAAGAGGTCATTTTCCACCTCAAGTTGTTGCAGAACAGGGAAGTGTTTTGTCCAGAACTAATCCATCTTATTTGACAGTATTATTTTTGTCATTGATTAGTAATAATAGCAGCAAACTGACTCATCGATGATAATTTAAACAAACATTCTTACTGATATTTTTCTCTCTCTCTATATATATATGTATATGCCATTTATTTTACTCACAGTTTATGTGATTGTGATGATTGTTCCTTTGAGGACAACACAGCAAAAGAGGGTCATCAGGCTTGAGGGATTAATTGGGACTGAGAGTGGGTAATTGCCCCAGGGGTGGAGATCTACTTTAGGCAGAAGACATCTAGAAGGCATGTAGCAGATATGCAGGAACTGGGGCAGCTGGGGGGCTGCTCCAGGGCAGCCAGAGGACTGCCAGGCACACTGTATAGTTTTTCCTTCTTAATAAAAACCCTTTGCGTTCTGAAGTCTAAAAGCTGTGTTATTACATTGGCGACAAGGATGGGATGGATTCTGAGGACATTGCCTCTGGCCCCAGACACGTGAGTAGTGAGATGTTGAAATATAGCCAGACCCTGAGAGGTTGGTGAGGAGCAAACCTGAATTGGGCACTACAGTCAGAATTTTAGAAATATATGGGGAAAAAATGGACAAGGTAGCCTCTGAAGCAAGAACTGTAATGTTGTATTTAAGAAAAAGTGGAATTTAAGTTTAAGAAAAAGGACAAAGAGATGCTGCAAGTTTTTTTTCTTAAAAAGAAAGCAAAGAGAGTGCAGAGATTTGAGTGAAAAAAAAATCCAAGGATTAAAGCTTGGCCAGTAAAAAGGCTGAGATTGCTGGTCTCATGGTCCAAGCAGAAGCTACGGAGTGGGGGATCCAAATAGTGGTTCCTGCACTGAGAGTCTGCAGGAAACAAATTCCAATGTTTTAAAAACAAGTCCTCAATCTCTTCAGAAGATAAATTAAAAAGGTTTATAGAATAGCCCCTTGGACCTCGGGTGTGCTGGATCTTGCAATAAAGATGACGAAAGAAACCCAACACATCAGTGGAAGAAAGGACTCTCCAAATGATCAGAGGAAAGAAAGCTGCAGAGATTGCCGAGAGAGCTTTCCGTCGGTAAAAAGTTGAAAGGAGGACCTGTCAGGTTCACGACAAAACTTCAAAAGCGCTAGAAAAGCAACTGGCAGCTGCTGACAATTAAAAAGAAAGTTGGCAGCATTGAAGTTGTAAAGAAAAGTTTATTTATTGGTCACAAGTAGACTTACATTAACACTGCAATGAAGTTACTGTCAAAAACCTCTAATCGCCACATTTTGGCATCTGTTTGGATACACTGAGGGAGAATTTAGCATGGCCAATGCACAGAACCAGCATATCTTTTGAACTATAGGAGGAAATCTAAGCAGCTGGACAAAACCCATGCAGACACATGGAAAATGTGCAGGCTTGACACAGACAGTGACCAAAGCTAGGAACCAAACCCAGATCCCTGGTACTGTGAGGCAACAGTGCTAATCAGTGTGCCACCATGTTGCCTCACAGAATGCACATAATGCACGTAAAGGAGTAATGCAATTAAAGTAATAATGCATTAATATGGCAACACATTTAAAGCAGCAATCACAAGAAGAATCAGAGGGCAGTGAATAGGAAATTTGCAGAAAACCCCAGATAGATAAAGGACAACTCTCAACAGGCAATGCAAAAGCTCAGAGGACGCAGTAAGACATCAGGAAAGGGACACTGTCTGACCCCAGAAGAAGGGCACTGAAAAATCCCAGGTGGGCAATGAACGATTCCAAAAGGAAAGCACCGAAAGATACTGGTAGGAGGGCACTGAAGGACCCCAGGAGGACAAGGAAAGAATCCAAAAGGAAGGCAAGAAAGGTACTAAAATGACCAAATGAAGAACAATGAGAGGATTGCAGAATGGAAACAAGTCAATACTTTGCGACCAACAGTGAAGCCAAAAGGGTTTGATTGAAGTTAAGGCAAGATTCCATCTGTGAATTGTATATGTCCAGTAAGAACACTGTAAATTCACCTCAGAAGAAGTACAGCAATTAAGACTTCAAAATAAACTAGGAATTATTGAACATAAAGATCAATGAGCAAAAATAATTAAAGCCTTAGATAGAACATTGAAACAAGATGAAATGGCTGACAGCAAACTTGAAATAAGAGTCACAAAATAAAGCTAAGAAAGAAAAATTAATGAGATAAGCTAAATGCCATAGAAACTACCAGAAAATAAGAATAAGTTTACTGAAGAATTAAATCAGAATAAGAGCTTGAAGAAGGAAATTTAACAGAAAGAAATTAATCAACGAGGTAAAAACATTGAAATTGAGAGCAGAACGAGCAATTCAGAGAAAGGAACTGAGATTGTGTATCAGAACAAGATTGCTGAATTTGTCACATGAATGGAAAAGCAGTAAACTTGTATGGAAGAGCACCATACAAGACAGTGGGGAGCCATTCTCCCAAAAAAGTTAAGTGCTGAATTCGAGGGAAAACTGGTGTAATTCACAATTGTTCTTTCAAGGAAAAGCCTGGGAACAACAGGCCAGTGAGCCCCATATCAGTGGTGGGTAAGTTGTTGGAAGTATTTTGAGAGACTGGATTCATAGGCATTTAGAGACGCAAGGACTGGCTTTGTGAGTGGAAAATTATGTCTCATAAATATGATTGAATTTTTGAAGGGGTAACCAAGAAGATAGATGAGGGCAGTGCAGTTGATGTTGTCTAATGGCCTTTAGCAAGGCCTTTGACAAGGTATTGCATGGTAAATTGTTGCATAAGGTTAAATCTCATGGGATCCAGGGTGAAGTATCTAAATGGATACAAAATTGACTTCTTGACAGAAGCCAGAGGGTAGTTGTAGAGTTTGCTTTTCAAACTGGAGGCCTATGATGTGCCTCTGTCATCGATCGACAGTTCTGACATGCCACAACGATAAACCGCACTGACCTCCTCAGAAGACGAACACGGGACACGGTAGACAGAGTACCTTTGTTGTCCAGTACTTCCCCGGAGCGGAGAAGCTACAACATCTTCTCCGGAATCTTCAACATATCATTGATGACGATGAACATCTCGCTAGGGCCATCCCCACCCCCCACTTCTTGCTTTCAGACAACCGCACAACCTCAAACAGATCATTATTTGCAGCAAACTACCCAACCTTCAGGAGAACAGTGACCACAATACCACACAACCCTGCCACAGCAACCTCTGCAAGACATGCCAGATCATAGACATGGACGACATCATCAAACGTGAGGATACCATTCACCAGGTACACGGTACATACTCTTGGCCAACGTTGTCTACCTAATACGTTGCAGAAAGGATGTCCCGAAGCATGGTACATTGGGGAGACCATGCAGACACGACGACAGCGGATGAATGAACATCGCTCAACAATCACCGGGCAAAACAGTTCCCTTCCTGTGGGCGAACACTTCAGCAGTCATGGGCATTCGGCCTCCGACCTGTGGGTAAATGTTCTTCAAGGGGGCTTTCGTGATACACAACAGCGCAGAGTCGCTGAGCAGAGACTGATAGCCAAGCTCCGCACACATGAGGACGGTCTTAACAGGGATCTTGGCTTCATGACACACTATCTGTAACCCCCGTAATTTGCCTGGGTTAGCAAAAAACCTCACTTACTGTGCTGTCTGGAGAAAATACACAATTCTCCAACAATGCTCAGGATTCCCTTCACACACATTGTTCGCCACTTTAACACTTGAATAGCAGGTTAGATGTAAGGATTCGCATTCTAATCAGCAATCTCGGACTGTCTGTGCTGATGTGTGCTATTGCAGACCAGAACACTGCATTTGCCTGAAGAAGACACAAGAGTCGAAAGCTCGCTTTTTTACTATCAAATAAATCGGTTGGATTATAAATTGGTGTTGCTAAATTCTTACTGAGTATGTGGGGACATCAGGGGAAATCTGTTGCCAGCCTCTTTTGCTCCAGCAGTTATCTGTCACAGACTTGTATTCAAAATAGACTGATGACCAACATTACACTCACCAGCAGAATGGCAGTATCAATTTTTTATGCTGCTTGAACCTTGAGCCCACCATGGGGACATCAATCAAAGCAGATGGTCTGCCATTCACAGATGCAGAAAGCAAGGAGCAGGCACGAGGTATTTTTGGAAAAACTCAGTAATTAGGGTTCTGCCCACTTCACAGTTTAGGACTCTGAAGACAAGTGAGTTTGTAGGAGCCAAGCAGCCTATAGCCTCTGGAGGAAAAGGAGAAAGACTACACAGTGGGAACTCTGTGTGCAAGCTGGAAGAAAAACTCCTTGCATGCCAACTACACTTAGTGGATGAGTGAATTCTGTTATTAGCCAGCTGTAGGTGTATTATGAAAGCCAAAACATTGGAGTGGCCATTAATGTGATATGCATTCCCATCACTTGACTGGTGTTGCCTTCTTCTGCCCAATTCATATATTTACAACCTTGCCGTAATTATAGTCAACAGACAAGTGACAGACGAAGAAAGTCTCCATTTATTTTGTGGTAATCTGAATGATGTGCTCCTCATTCCCCAATCTTACACTTATACTTTATTAAAATTGTCCTAAAGTCTGAACTGAAGTGGAAAGCTCAGAATCACAGAATTGTTATGGTGCAGAAGGAGCCATTCGGTCCATCATGTCTCTGAATGATATACTGCCATTTTCAATAACCCAGCACATTGTTTCTATTCAAATAATCATCTAATGCCCTCTGGATGCCTCAATGGAACCTATCTCCACCACACTTCCAGTCTGTGCATTCAAGACCCCAAACAACTCACTGTGTGATAATGTTTCTTCTTATAACCCACTTGCTTCTTTTGTAAACCACTTTAAATCTGTGCCCTCTTCCTCCTGATCCTATAACAATCTTGTTCCCTGTTGAGTGCCATGGTTCCATTGGCATGCTTCTGCTTTGAGCTTCTGGGTGCAGTTTTGTGAGAGAGGAACTCTGTTCATTTATACAACAATAAATCTCATCCACAGCATTATTATGCTGCACTGCCGCACATCCTTGGACAGATGCTGCAGGTTGTTCACAGAGACTGAGAGAAGGTTGACAATACTTCTTGATCCTGCTTGAAGGCATTGATTCATGCTCATTGGAAAAGGGCGCTGGCTGGCAACTAGGTCAGCTTTTTAATTTCTTCACGTGTGATCTCCACTTGCTCCTCCTAATCTTCTCTTCAGTTGCAATTGCCCTTCACCCAGTGTTCCTTCCTCAAGCTCACTGGGCAGTATATTCCCAAAATTTGTCAGTGTGTCAGATTCAGACTGAAAACTGGTCAGTGTTTCTCCAGACCCATAGCTGAGCTTTCAGGCGCGATTTTCCCTCAGTGACATCACACCGGCTGGCTGGGATGGTACGTTGAGGGAGGAAGTATTAGCATTTAAGCCCTGTAATGATATTCAAATTTATTATAAAATATGCAAATCAGGCCTGCGCCAGCCTTGGCTGTGAGTCTGATCACATCACCAGAAGGGGGGCTAAGATGATCACATTTGGAAATTTAACTAGCATTACATCCCATTTTTGGCTTCTTGTGATATTTAGCAGCCACCTACGGGATTTGTGCCTGTATTCAATGGGAGCATTAGATTGTGGCCATTAACTGTGAGCTCTGCAGTGCTAGCCTTTCTGCTGGAGTTAGAAGTATGTCTCGTGCAATGTGCTGTGAAGGGCTTGGGGCCAAAACATCATGGATCTCCTCAACTTGGAAATAACCTATCAGAGAAGAAGAAAATGCTTTACAACGCATCCCCGAGTTGATAACTCAAAAGATAAATAAAATCGATCATGCTTCCTGCAGCAAAGGAGCAATTTTAGGCCATTTCTAGGATTCTGAAATAAATTTGTAATTTGAAGGATCGTGTCAAAACAGAAATATTTGTTGGGTGACTGCACAATGACTTCTTGCCTCATCTCGCCAATGCCGCTACCTGTCCCAAGAGTGAAGGCCATCTTCTCCCGGCCCACTTTAGACCTGTCTTTTCCCAATGATTGTATGCATCTTTTATATTTTTTATATGTATATTTATTAAAGACATTTGCAATGTGTAGTGTGGATAAATATGATGATCTACAATGCCATGAGTTCACATATTAGATTTGTGGCCGTTGTTTGTTAGGAATTATTGACTACCATTCCCATTGGCGATGTGGCATATGGATTGAAGAAAATGATGGCAATAAGATTATTGTACTAGCTTGGCCGGTCATCTCTCTGAAGTCCAGACAAACGGACTGTTGTTTTGAGGTCACATCTTGTATAAATGTAGGCAAATGTACCTCCATTTACATTGGCATTTCTTTTGGTGCCAGTGAGGCTCTTTCTCAGCTTCAGATATGGAGACTTCCTTTACTCACCTCATGATCTCCACCTCGGTAGCTTGGGGCCCAGCTTTCAGAAAGGGACAGCCATTAGTTCCAAAGGAGGCCACTTCCCTTCGCTGCATCTCATCTAACAGGATCCCCAAGGCAGCATTAGTAAAAGCATGAGGCTGCCGTTACAAACAGCTGCAAAGTATTTGCTGCTCCTCCACCTTCACTCAGCTGCAGCACTCTTCTTCAAGAGTTTCAAACAACACCCTTTAGGTTCAGTCTGTTGGTCTAATCTCTTGCAACCACCTAGTCTCCATGTTCTATTCTCTGAACAATTTCCATTTACAGCACGATGATTCAGAGGGTAAGGATAGGGTATACCTGCTGCCTTCTTGGGCCCTGAATATACCTCCCCAAAATGTCCAGTGCTGAGAGTGACATTCTGCAATTCAAACCATCCCTGTATTTCCACTCTCATCTAACCCCATCTCCTTTCCTCCTTTTGGAAATTCAACGCTCTTATACTCCAATAAGGATTCTTGATACAATGAAGGAGGGACCCTCTGGTGGATATTTAAGTGGTGACTGCCCAATGGGCCTACTTGGGGGTTAAATCAGGAGGTAGCTTAATTTTAGGAGTTTTAGAGTAGTCCCTTCATCTAGGGACCATTCAGGAGATCTACACTTTTTTCCAAAGGAACCTAACATGTGTCCAGCATCCCCCAGATCCCCCTCTGCTCTCTGCCATCCAGTTACCATTGACATGGAGGAGACTTTCACAGTGTGCATTATGCTGCCAAAAGCCAATACTGTGGGATCCTCCACAGCCCTCTCAATTAAAAGGCAGGGTTAGCGCATTCCCAGGCAACTTTCGCAGCTCTGATCTCTTTCCTTACTCTTTATTCCAAGTAGTGGGGGCTCAACAGTATTTACTCAGAATGATTGCCTTACCTGCCACTTCCACCGTCATTCTCACTTGACTACCATCCATAACCTGCAGGTCAGTCAGTTCCTTCAGGATGACTGGGGCAAAAGTTCTCTTGGAATCTTCGACACTTGCACACTCGGTCTTCTTGGTGGTCTTTCTTTCTGTTAATGAAACAAAATGCATGCATAAAACCACTTTCCTAACATTTACAATGATTTATTTTAAAATGCAATAGCAGAGAATGTTCAACATATGAAACCTTCAGCAGAAATAAGCTTGTGTATGACTCTTGCCCACCTATATGAAGTGGGCTGATCCAGCTACAATAGGAGCTTCAGTCTAATTCCAATGTTTGGGACTTTCAATGATGCAACTGATTGGGAGCTCGCCAATGTATGGCTAAACCAACTTTCTACAGCAGGATTTTAATCACTCGCCAAAAGATATTGTGTGCAGAGCACAACTGTCTCTCACAGAGATGTGGCAGAAGGAAGAGGATTATCATCTCCTCTGATGATGGGATGTAGGATGAACTGAGCCAAAAGACAGAATAATACAAGCTCCAAACAGGAATGGAAAAAAGTTGTTTGTACACTCAGTATCACAGACAAAGTCACAAAAATAGTAATTAACTTCCATTTAACAACATTTAAACATCCTCCCAGATTAGGTAAACTAAGAGCAACAAATCAAAGCTTCCAAGAATGCAATGATTCACCATAAACATCACTGAAAACATCACTGATATCATGAAAGAATCCCATTGATCTGTTGTGTTGGAGATTGAAAATTAGAAGTACAGATGTGGTAATATGGGCTGATTAGATTCTCAAGGATCATAATGGTGCACTGCGTGCTGTACAATTTTGTCTTATGAAAAGAGCTTCCCCTAGATATGTTCCAGAGGACAAAGGGCTCTGTGGACAGCTGGAAAGAGGAATAGCAGCAATCTGCAAAACTATAAAGGACAATAACAAGCTTGTGTCACAACAGCTTCCAAATCTGTGGCCTTTACTGGCTTGAAGAACAAAGGAAGCAAACATTTGGAATCATCACCACTTACAAAGTCCCTTCCAAGTCACATGCGATCCTGATTTGAAAATATTTCACATTCCTTCACTGTCACTAGATCAAACTCCCTCCCCAAACAGAACTGTGGGTGTATGTATACCTCAGGGATTGCAACAGTTCAAGAAAGTGGCTCACTACAATCTTCTCAACAATTATTAATGAGCAATAAATCTAGATCTTGAGAATGTGTCCATATCACAAGACATTTAAGACCTCCTTGGAACTACATCTGACTTCTATATTAACAACACCCATAAATCATCTGTAGAGGTCTTGTGATGCAGTGGATAGTGTTTCCAACTCTGAGCCTGAAGTTCTGGGTTCATCCCACCCAGGACTTGATGGCAATGGAAGATGTGTTCATTCTGCGGCCAAACCGGTTAAATATCAAGCTGCAAATTCTTTCAACACACATCAATGGCAGGCAGTAAGAGTGGGAGAGATTCCGAATCAGCCAAGTGATTGAAAGAATGTTGATGTTTCTACAATCATTATCCATGGCTCCAGTCTACAACATGGATGTAAGAAGGCATGTTGCCATAGCAATTCCCTGAATGAACTGTAATAGACCACTCAAGTCCTCTACTTTTTTAACATCAAATATGTTAACAGACCAGCATTTCCTGACATAAACAATTCAGTGTCTCATGTGCAGATTGTTTTTAGTGTACAAATTGCCCAACAATTTGTAGCAGGATTTACACAGCTCTGTTGTCTTGTGAAAACGACAACTCCCTGCTAACCTCCCCTCTAATTTCAAGGAATTGCCACAGTTCTGCTGTTAAAATGAATGAAACTAATCACAGAGAGTTAGAGGTAATGTTTAATACAGTGAGGATAGTTTTAATGATGAATTTATGTTTCTCAACCTCTCTGGATCAGAAAGGGAACAACTGAAATGGTGATGTCTTGCATTTGCTGGCAGTAAAATGATTGTAGAAATTCTAAGAATTTTCTTTTACATCTCTTTGTCTCTTTTTCTCTACTTAATCGAATTTTTATTTCTCTCTTTCATTTCCTTTCTATATCTAGTTTGAATTTAGTTCATCCTCTTCTCTTATCCATCATTCTGTTGTTTTTTTAAAATTATCCTTAAGTGTCATTTGTTATGGGGATAAGTCATTGGTCACATTATTCACCGAGTTCCCAGGTGCTCTGTAATTGCTGCTATCAACTTGCACTTCCAGCAATTTGCAATGGGAAACCTTCTTGAGCTGAAGTATGAGGAGTAAAATTGAATGAAAGGGGTGCAGTGCAAGATGCCCAGCTTCAGCCAAATCTGAACCATTCATCTTGCATACAAGGATCACACACTACAAGATATACAGATATTTCTTCATAAAGGATGATTAGAAAGTAGCATTCTCTGCAAAATACTACATTAAAACAGAATCCGTAAGTTATTTTCTAAAAGAATTATATTGCAGCTTGAAATGCAAAGAGTAACAGAATGTGAAGACTGAGCTAGTGAGTAAAAGATGAGATGATTTAATTGGAGAAAGCCATTAATAGATTTCATGGACTAGGTGCTTGCTTCTATACTGCAAAACTCTATGATTCAAAATATCAGTTCTGACGAAGGATCAGCCTGACCTGAAATGTTGGCTCTATTCTCTCTCCATACATCCTGTCAGACCTGCTGAGTTTTTCCAATATGTTTTTGTCACATTTTGTGCTGCCTTGTTAATTTCAGAGATTTGACTGGATTACTGCTCATCTGAAAATTGATTCATGCACCTCAGTGTGGTGTGGACATATCTAGACCCAGTTCAGGAGTCTTCATTATAACACCGTAACCCATTCTATCAATCATAATTGCCACAATTTGGATCTAAAGTCAAGGATGGCACAGTGGCACAGCATTTGGCACTGCTGTCTCACAGCGCCAGGGACTTGGGTTCAATTCCAGTTCGGGTGATTGTGCAAACTCCACACATTCTCCGTGTCTGCGTGAGTTTCCCCCAGGTGCTGCTGTTTTCTCCCACAGTCGAGCAATGTGCAAATTAGGTTGATTGGCCGTGCTAAATTGTCCCTTAATGTCAGGGGGACTAGCTAGGGTAAAATGCATGGGGTGACGGGGATAGGGCCTGAGTGGGATTGTGGTCAGCGCACACATGGCTTCCTTTTGCACTTTAGGAGGCCATGATTCTATGTGTAGGTTAGGTTGATTGGCCATGCTAAATTGCTCCTTAGTGACAGGGGGATTAACAGGCTAAACACGTGGGGTTATGGGAATAGGGCCTGAGTGGGATTGTTGTCGGTACAGGCTCACTTGGGCTGAATGGTCTCTTTCTGCACTGTAGGGGTTCTAGGATTCTATGATCCTGGGCAGGCTGAACACCATTGATCATTGGAGTGCACTTAGTGGATGATTAGAAGGGTAACTGGCTGCTCATAAAGGAATGGGGATAAAATGAACATATGAATAAGTTATCAGACAATTGTCACTCATAGGAAAAGGGATATTTATGACAGAAAAGATTAACTTACATTAATTATTCTATTTCATAATGGCATTTTCTTTAATGTTAATTGAAATGAAACTCTTGTTTTCAATTGTTTTTCATATTCTTGTATGAGAATATGGGAATATTTTAATATTATTTTCAGCTGGTACTTGAATAGAATAGTTTATTTTTGTTCATGGTTTGAATATTTATACAGTATTTGACGAACAGACTATTTTTCTAGTGTCTGGATGTGAATGATGTGAATGGATGGTTAAGGAGTATCTCACAGATGAATGTATAGAACTGACCTTCATTAAAAAAAAATGTCTTCACTGTCTCACCGTAAAGTGAAACTATCATGAGCCATGAAAAAAGTAAAGGCTTAGGAGAGAATGGAGTTAGTTCCAGAAAGCCTTCAAGAAGGAATTTCAAAGGTGTTTAATAAAAATAAAACATTCACTCATGGTCCCCTTTAGAGGTTTTGTATTTTGGGATTTATTTATATTTTGGGAACAGGAACCATGACCAAGGCCCATATGGCCCGTCTCCTTTTCCATCCCAAAATATACTTCAATTCCTTCTTTCTACATATTTCAACACCCCAGTAACATGACCATACAGCACATTTTCCACTTGCTAACTGGCCTATTATGCTGTCAATGTTGTGGCCAAGAAGAGCATGCAATTTTCCTGCTGACTTTGAATAATCTGGGAGAAAATCACGGAGCTATTAACAATAAGAGCTGAAGTTCATAGATCATAAAATCATACAGCACAGAAGGAGGTCTGTCGGCCCATCAAGTCTGCACCAACCACAATCCCAACCAGTCTCTGTCTGCGCTACCCAATGTATTTACTCGAGCTCGTCTCCCTGACACTGAGGGACAATTTAGTATTGCCAATCCCTTTAACCCACACATCTTTCGACTGTGGGAGGAAGCTGGAGCACCCAGAGGAAACTCACAGAGAGATGGGGAGAACATGAAGAGTCCACACAGACAGTGACTCAAACCAGGAATCAAACCCAGGTCCCTGACACTGTGAACATAAGAACTAGGAGCAGGAATAGGCCATCTGGCCATTTGAGCCTGTTCCGCCATTCAGTAAGATCATGGCTGATCTTTTCATAGACTCAGTTCTACTTACCCGCCTGTTCACTGTAACCCTTAATTCCTTCACTGTTCAGAAATGTATCTGGCCTTACCTTAAAGACAATCAATGAGATAGCCTCAACTGCTTCACTGGGCACGGAATTCCACATGTTCACAATCCTTTGTGTAAAAAAGTTCCTCCTCAACTCTGTCCTGAATCTGCTTCCTCTTATTTTAAGGTCATACCACCTGGTTCTAGTTTCAACTGCCAGTGAAAACAACGTCCCTACTTCAATCTTATCTATTTTCTTTCATAATCTTGCATGTTTCAATAAGATCTCCCCTCATTCTTCTGAATTCCAATGTGTATAGCCCCAGTTTACTCAATCTGTCCTCATAAGCCAACACCTTCAACTCCAGAATCAACTTAGTGAATCTCCTCTGCACCCACTCCAGTGCCAGTATATCCTTTCTCTAGTGAGGAGATCAAAGCTGTACACAGTACTCCAGGTACAGCCTCACCAGCGTCTTATACAGCTGCAATATAATTCTGCTGTTTTTAAACTCCATCCCTCTAGCAATGAAGGATAAAATTTCATTTGCCTTCTTAATTACCTGCTGCACCTGCAAACCAACTCCTTGTGATTCTTGTACAAGGACACTCAGAGCCCTCTGCAAGCAGCATGCTGCAATTTTTTATGATTTAAGTAATAGTCTATTTTATTGTTATTCCTACAAAATGGATGACCTACAG
Organism: Sphyrna mokarran; assembly: GCA_024679065.1. Classification (NCBI taxonomy): domain Eukaryota; kingdom Metazoa; phylum Chordata; class Chondrichthyes; order Carcharhiniformes; family Carcharhinidae; genus Sphyrna; species Sphyrna mokarran. The sequence continues at coordinate 48,693,480 of JAGIQG010000011.1, read as the reverse complement.
TGAAGCAGCAGTACTAATCACTGTGCCACTGTGCTGCCCACAAGTTCTTTGATCTCACCTACAGCTGAGATTCTCCAGTCCCACTGCTATGGTCAAAGATTTGGCTGAGCGCCAAATGAGACTGAAGAATTCCGGCCAAGGTATGTTTTCTCATATGCTTTTAACACTTGTGTCAATTAGTTACACAGATATGGGAAATGGGAAAAAGGGATGCTTAACAATGCAAAGCAAAGTGATCAAACTTGTAGGGATGTGTCTAATCAGAGATTTTACCATGCCCCTAAGAGTGGCCCTAAACATGGCCACTCATCCCATGACCCACCCATGAACTTCCCCCCCAATCTGAGACCAGATTATATCCTCTTGGGCTACCCATCATTTTCCCTGGCCCGTGGCCAGATTGTCCATTCTTCCTCGCTTATTTGAGGACTATTACAGTATCCACAGCAGCCTGGCATTTAATATGCTGGTACTGCTGAGCAGATGTCCAGATCACCAACGACCTGTCCTGGTCCCCCCATGCCAATACCATAGTTAAGAAAGTCTACCAATGCCTGTACTTCCTCAGAAGATTAAGGAAATTTGGCATGTCAGCTATGATTCTCACAAACTTTTACAAATGCACACAGAAAGCATTCTTTCTAGTTGTATCACAGCTTGGTATGGCTCCTGCTCTGCCCAAGACCAGAAGGAACTATAAAAGGTCATGAATGTAGCCCAATCCATCATGCAAAGCAGTCTCCCATCCATTGACTCAGTCTACACTTCCTGCTACCTTGGCAAAGCAGCCAGCATAATTAAGGACCCCACACACCTGGATATTCTCTCTTTCACCTTCTCCCTTCAGGAAAAAGATACAAAAGTCTGAGGTCAAGGACCAACTGACTCCACAGAACCACAGAAACCCTACAGTGCAGAAGGAGGTCATTTGGTCCATCGAGTCTGCACCGACCACAAACCCATCCAGGCCCCACCCTCATATTCCCATATATTTACCCGCTAACCCTCTAATCTATATATCTCAGGACATTAAGGTGCAATTTTAGCATGGCCAATCAACCTAGCCTGCACATTTTTGGATTATGGGAGGAAACTGGAGTACCTGGACAAAACCTCACAGATGCAAGGAGAATGTGCAAACTCTACACAGACAGTGACTCAAGCTGGGAATCAAACCCAGGTTCCTGGAGTTGTGAAGCAGCAGTGCTAACCATTGTGCTACTGTGCTGCTCACTTAATACAGCTTCTTCCCTGCTGCTGTCAGACTTTTGAATGGACCTGTCTTGCATTAAGTTGAACTTTCTCTACACCTCAGCTATGACTGTAACATTATATTCTGCACTCTCTTGGTTCTATGAATAGTATGTTTTGTCTGTATAGCGTGAAAGAAACAATATATTTTGCTATATGTTAATACATGTGACATAATAAATCAAATCAAATCAAATCAAATCATTGAACTGATCGACAAGTATCAATATCAAGAGCGCAGACTCAGGGATGGGATCCTTCTTCCAAATATTTAGACCAATTATTGCCCTTGAGTAAATCCTTTATTTGAAGCTTCTTAAATTTGTGTTCTTGCACATTTGAATTCTTCACCAATGAAAACATTTTAAAGTTTATTTATTACACTATATTAACACTGCAATGAAATTACTGTGAAAAGCTGTCACATTCTGGTGACTGTTCGGGTACAATGAGGGAGAATTTAGCGTGACCAATTCATCTAACCAACATGTTGTTCGGACTGTGGGAGGAAACCACAGCAAACTCATGCAAATACAGGGAGGATGTTTATTCTCTGCACAGGCAGTGACCCAAGCTGAGAATTGAACCCAGGTCCCTGGCTCTATGAGGCAGCAGTGCTAACTACTGTGCCAGCATGCTGCTCCATTAGCTTGGATCAATTTTATGTAGCAAATTACTTTATTTTCAGTGTGAAAAAGGCAAAAGTATAAGGCTAATCAAGACAATGAACAAAACTATAAGATTTTATTAGTGCAGTCCCTTGCCAGCCCTATGCTCAACACCTCAAAAGTTAAACTGGAAACAGTGGACCATGGCAAAACCACCTTAATCTTTTTGCAAAAATGTCAAGTTTAAGGAGATTTGGACATCACAGCATGTGCTGGCAATGCTGGGTTTTGTACTGTCATTTAAAAGAGAGCTTTGGGAACTATAAATCACATGTAAAAGATAATATCACATGGGAAAGTCAACAAGAGCACATGGGTCTTCAGTAAGTTAATCTCAAAATGTCAAAATTGAGACTTTGAGATAAAAACAGCCTAAAGTAACTCACATAATGAGCTCAAGCTTTCTCACTGGGCAATGCATTTCAAAGCACACATTGGTAACCTTCATCAGTGAGAAACATTGATCATTTCAAATATCTAATTGCAGTGCCTGGCATCCACTGTGTCTCCATATAAAGACATGTTGAAAGGATCTATATTTTGTTTAGAGTACAAAACTGAAAGCCACTCGACATAAAACAATCATGCATTTGGCTTCTATTTCCACTATGGAGAAAGAAAGCAAAGCAAACAACATTTGAACAAATGATTTCAAATTCCAGAAGCAAAAGATGCAGCATTTGCTTCCTGACATGCAGTCTGAAGGAAGTCAAAGCACTAAATAAATACATTCATCATTATAATTATACACTGACTGTTGCTACATGAACTGTTTACAGAATAGTTTTCAGCACATCAGCTTTCAGTTAAAAGGTTAATTGTTTTGATTTACTATCAGGTTCAAAAGTTGAATGAGGACAACGACAACAACTTGCATGTACACAGCTCCTTTAATGTAGTAAAACTGAAAGGGTGGGATATTGTGGCTTTGCTCTTCCCAAAACCATAAAATCCCACACAAGATCTTTGGACTTTTTCATGGTCTGCCTCTTGCCTGCTCTAGTACCCGTGGCAGGGGCAGGATGGTAAAATTCCAGCCAATGTGCTTCACAGGAGTATTGTCAAACAAAATGCAATACCAACTCCAATTAAGGAGGTATTACAGCACATGATCAAAGGCTTTGTCAAAGAAGTAGAGATACAGAAAGAGGGAATTTGAGAGTTGAGGGCTACACTGCTGTAAGCATGACCCCCAGTGGTGAGTGATTTAAATTTGGGGATGTACAAGATGCCAGAACTTCAATAGTACAAGATGCCTTAGATGTGTGTAGGGTTAGAGGAGATTACAGATATAGGAAACAGTGAGACCATGGAGAACTTTGAAAATAAGCATGAGAATTTTAAAATTGGGAGAAGATATAAGCATTCCTCTCATCATCAGAGATCTGAGTTTGATTCCAGCCTGACGTCTGTTTGTGTAGAGTTTGTGAGTTTTTGCCAGGTGCTTCAGCTTTCTCACACAGATTAGGTGGATTGGCTATACAAAATTGCTCTTTAGTTTGTCTTTGTATGGGTACGCTTGATGTGGTGTAATGCCCCTCAAATATAAGTCCCTGGTGTCAGACTAGCATCATGTTAGCTACAAAACAGATAGAAGTCTGACCTACGCACTTCTGTGTGCCAGGGTACAGAAAGGTTGGGAACTCTGGGAAAAATCACCTGCAACATAAATCAGTTGGTTTTGCCAAAAGGAGAGAAAACCTATAAAATGTTTATTCCAACTTTTCAAAGTGGCTTTGTAGGATAAACTAGAAATTTAGAATCATGTGGCAAGGCAGAATTTTAGATGCTAAGATATAGGACACATTTTCAAACATTTCAATTGATTTAATCATCCAACTATTTTGTAAAAATATATTGGCCACTATAACTCTTTCATAGCATCTTAAAAATTTACCAGGGTGATTTTCAACTTCCAAGGACCTGAAAAGTAGTTCAAAATTGAAGGATGCAAATAATCACAAATGGGGACCATGCCAATTATATAAATTGGTGTCCTTTGCCATTGCCCTGATTGTAAAGAGCAGAGCTACACAGTGATGTGCACGTATTTTGTACTTGATGGCCCAACTAGTGCTCAGGGTGTATGGGTTTCAGGGAGGGGTAGTACCTCTGGTGGGGGAACATGTCAAGTCATTTTCAAGGCAGTTTGTCCATCCTTTGGTCCCCACCTGGCACTCAGCTCTCACCTGTGGCTCTCCATGCATGCGACAGCAGCCAAACCTCAGGTAACGGCTTCGACAAGCCGGCTAAACCAGGTGACGGTAGCCGTTGGGTCTCAACCCTCGGTGAGATAAGGAGATGTCTATCCCAGCATGTGAAGACATAGTCCAGTGGATTGAGCGAGCGAGACCAATGGCAGGTCCAGTGGTCAAGAAGGCAGTCTCTGCACGGTCGTGGAATGCGAAGAGCAGGACAAGATACAGAAGACGCCCTCGTCATTCACTGTGCCTAGTTCCACTCCCAGCCATCTTGACTCTTGTCTTGCCACTGGATCCAGATGGGAATTGGGAAGAAAGAAAGAGTGAGGCTGATGCTGCGTAACTGTCCCTTACTTTAATCCAAATCAAGTGCTAGTCTCAACATCATCATCATCATCATCATCGTCCTGTTCAACCTTTGAAGTCCTGTGGTGATGGATGAGTGACAAAGCAGCAGATGCGGATACACTGGGAGCTGTAGTCATGGACCTGCACACAGGTGGCTCGGTTCTAATGGTCCTTTTCCGCTGACCGAAGAAGCAGTGGAACTCAGCATCTATCTGGGCAACTGAGCAGTCCTCTTCAGGAACGCACTGCTCACCTCCATAGAATGAGGAAGGGGCTAGAAAAGGTGCCCTAATCATTGCTGCTTCACTACATCCTGGCCAATTTACCGCGGTTGGCGGGGATCCCATTTTGCGGTTGAAAAAACAAAATAAAACACAAGGTGACACCATTCGCCATTGGCACTTGGAACGTGCGCACACTTTTGGACAACCCTACAGCAGACAGACCAGAGAGAACAGCCTTAGTTGTCAGAGAGCTTGCAAGATACAACATTGATAAATGGAGCCCTGACTAAAACCCGTCTTGCCAACATAAGTGAGTTGACTGAAACTGGAGGTGGATACACCTTTCTCTGGAGCGGTCGCAGTAGTGATGAGCATCGTGATGCTGAAGTTGGATTCGCCATCAGGAATCACCTTGTTTGGAAGTTTGCTAGTCTATCCAAGGGTGTGAATGACTGGCTTATGACATTACAGCTCCTGCTACAGAACAGAAGTCAGGCCAGCCTGATCAATACCTATGCCCCCACGATGAATAACATAGATGAGATGAAAGACAAGTTCTACAAAAAACTAGACGCCTTGCTATCAGCAGTGAGCAGTACGAACAAGCTGATCTTGCTTGGCAATTTCAATGCAAGAGTAGGGTGTGACTCTGTAATCTGGCAGCAACTTGTTAGGAGGCATGGAGTGGGCAAATGTAACAGTAACAGCCTCCTCTTAATAAAGACCTGTGCAATACATGACCTTCTCATCACTAACACAATCTTCCATCTGTCTACCCGTAACAAGACCACCTGGATACACCCCCACTGTAAATGTTGGCATCTTATCAACTATGTCACTCTCAGGAGAAAAGACAGGCAGGATATCAGAGTAACCAAGGCCATGTGCGGTGCTGACTGGTGGACAGATCACAGGTTCATTGACTCCAAAATGAGGCTCCGCTTCAGACCCAAGAGGTGACCACAAAGAAGCAAGATTATGAAAAGAATCAATGTGGCAAAGCTAAAGAACCCCAGCATAGCTTCAGCACTGGCTGAAATTTAGAAACCAAGCTTGCTGACCTACACCTAGGCAGGCAGCATTGAGGACGACTGGGAACGCTACAGGGATGCTGTCCATTCATCTGCACTGCAGATGCTCGGGCCCTCCACTCGCAAGCAGCATGATTGGTTCGATGAAAATAGTGAAGAGATACAGGCTCTACTTGTTGAAAAGCACCATCTTCATCGGCCTGTCAGAGCGACTCATCTTCAGCTGCCAAGAAAAATGTCATTACGAGTGCTCACAGGACAGTCCAAAATAAACTGCATAAAATGCAGGATGCCTGGCTGAGTGCTAAGGCAGATGAAATACAGGGATATGCTGACAGAAATGACTTGAAACAGTTCTATGAAGCCCTCAATACTCTCTATGGACCTCAATGTCTTGGGAGATGGCCTTCCTGAATACAGATGGCACAACTCTCATTACAGAGAAGGCTCGGATCTTGCAGAGATGGGCTGAACACTTTGAAGCTGTCCTCAACCGACCATCATCTATTAACGATGAGGCGAATATCGACAGGATTCTCCAGGTCAATATCAACAGCGCCATGGATGACCCACTGGTAGTAGATGAAGTCACAAAACTATCAGCCAACTATCCAGTGGCAGATGCCATACCCACAGACATCTACAAAGCTGCACTTATTAAGAAGCTCACCGCGTTGTTCCAGTCTTTTTGGAAGCAAGGATCCATTCCTCAGAGCTGGATTTGCTTCCAGAATCACAGTGTGGCTTCCACAAACTTCACGCCAACTGCAGGAGAAGTGTCAGGAGTAGAATTGCAAGCTCTATACAACCTTTGTTGACCTTGTGAAAGCCTTCGACACGGCCAGCTGACAAGGCCTGTGGAGGATCATGTCAAAGTTCGGTTGCCTGCCCCCCCCACCCCCTCAGATTCATTCAGATGGTATGCCAGTTCCACGATGGCATATTGGCCAGACTACTGGATGGCGGAGAATCCTCAAAGGCATTCCCAGTCACCAGTGGCTTCAAACAGGGCTGTGTGCTTGCATTCACACTGATCAGCATGATGTTTACTGCCATGCTGAATAATGTCTTCCAGAACAGCATCGCTGGAATCAGCCTCAAGTACAGACTGGATGGGATCTTCAACCTTAGGAGGCTTCAAGCTACTCCCAAAGTGAAGGAGACTATTCTGAGAGACTTCCTCTTTATCAATAATTGTGCCCTGTATGCTGGCTCAGAGCCAGTCAGTATGAACCAATTTTCCACAGCTTATGACAACTTTGGACTCACCAGCACCATTAAAAAGACCGAAGTCATGCACCAGCCTGCTCCTCATGCACCGTACACAGAACCCATAATCACAATCAAAGGGCAGAAACTACAGGCAGTGGACCAGTTCACTTATCTTGGCAGCACCTCTCCCAAACAGTGACAATTGATACAGAAGTTAACTGCAGAATAGCAAAGGCAAGTTCTGCTTTTGGTAAACTGCGCTCCACTGTAATATCGAGGAATCAGCCCAGCAACAAAACTGAAGGCCTACAGTGCTGCAGTACTCAGTACCCTCCTGAATGCCTGTGAAACATGGACTGTGTATTGAAGGCATGCAAGACAGCTCAGTCGTTTCTATTTTACTTCTCTTTGCAGAATATTACACATTAGATGGCAAGACAAGGTACCAGACACTGACGTTCTCTCTAGAGCCAGTCTACCATCAGTCCACACATTACTAACGAGAACGCCGACCCGTGGGCAGGTCATGTCATCCTTACGCTGGATGAGTGCATACCGAAGCAGCTCCTTTTTGGGGAACTCTCTGCTGGAAGATGCTCACATGGAGGGCAGAAGAAATGTTACAAAGACACACTCAAGGCCTCCCTGAAGTTACTTGACATTGACATGATCACCTGGGAAACTCTGGCACAAAACTGTCCTACTTGGCGCTGCCTCATCCAAAAAGGCTATCAAGCTTACAAAGCAAGGTGCAATGCTGAAGCACAACTTAAGCAAGAGTTGCTCAAGTCCAGAGCCACCAGCGCAACAACTACAGTGTCTACACAAGTCTGTCCAATATGTGCCAGGACATTCCGTTCCCAAATTAGCCTGAATGATCATATTTAGACACACTGCATCCAGCCTCAAAATGACTAATGGTGTTGAGATCCTAATTGACGATGATGGATGCACCACAATAACAGTGCTCTGTAAAGGGACCACTTGATAACTCCTAAACTACAAGGCTTCAAACATTCCACAAGGATCTGGTTTCCCTTCTTCTTTAGCTAGGATTAAGTTTTTTAAACTTTATTTATGAGTGTCACAAGTAGGCTTACATTATCACTGCCATTAAGTTACTGTGCAAATCTCTAGTTGCCAAACTCTGGCGTCTGTTTGGGTACACTGAGGAAGAATTTGGCTTGGCCAATGCACTTACCAGCATGTCATTCGGACTGTGAGAGGAAACCAGAGTACCCGGGGAAAACCCATGCAGACACGGGGAAGATATGCAGGCTCAGTACAGATAGTGACCCAGCTGGGAATCGAAACCTGGACCCTAGTGCTGTAGTTTTGCTAACCACCGCATCACCATACTGCCCATTTTTTTTCCAGTCAGTTTCCCTGCCTTCCGACAAGACAGCTGCAGTGAGCTGGCTATTTGCTGCCTGCATTTTACTGGTTAATGTGCATATGCAGTCCAAACAAGAAAATCATTCAAATCTCTGAATGCCAGCTTCGGGCAGAGGTCATGGCTGCTCCACTGATTTTGGGCAAAAGCCGATGACTTTCTTTCCTGATCCAAGTTGCTCTGAAGTTTCTGTAAAGCTACAGAATCATTTGCTAAAGTTATCTTTGCAATCATGGGAAAATACTCCCGAATGCAACCATTTCCTCAAGCTAATGCCTTGCGTTAGATGGAAAAAGATCAAAGATAATTCTTCTGACAGCATTCAGCAAACCAACACTTTGCACCTCTTTTCATAGGTACCTCCAGAATTAAGTTAGCTCATATTTCCATAATCAAACATGTACAGCTTTTAATGCACAATTAAGATATAAAGAAAAAGCTGGAGAATATGGTTAAGATTTTCAGGAATACAGATTCTGGTTGTATTGATTAGGTATAGTATAAGTGACTGCTTCACCAATCCTAGCAATTCAAATATAGTTCTAAATAACTCTCCTTACTGCCAAGAAGAATATCACCGCAGCTCAATTCATTGCCATGGCATCTGGGTAAACATTGCTCTGAATGTAGGTTTCTATTAATTGAGGCCTCCATCTGACTCTGGCAACCATTCTCTTAAATTGGCAAGTAACAATTTGCAAATCTTATGAAAAGCAGAACGAAGTAATACGAAGCAACCTTAATCAGATCAGGCATCTACTGCCTTGCTCCAGCGTGGAGTGAATTCTCATAGGCTGATCATATCCTTTTGAAATTATTTGAATGTCTTAATAGAAACACGGTCAGGAACAGTCACTTTTTTTCATCATTAGAAACTTAAAAATAGGCAACAATAAATTTATTAGTCTCAGAGGTTATGGTTATTGGAATCTGTGTTCACTAGATTGCAAATCTTACTTTAATTGCCAGTGGATGATAGACTGGTGAATGTAGAAAGGAAAGCCTCGCCCATTAGGCCCACACTGTAAAACCAGCACACTGTCCACAGCGCATGTTAACCATTTTCAGGAAGTTTCTCTATGGGCACCAGGTTACTGTTTCTGTGAGATCACCATTATTATAACAATTGCATGGTGCTGGGGTGTTACAGTGCACCCAGCCTTAGCTGACAAATTAGCCAAATAATTGGTCACTATTCACCCACAGTTTGAGAAATGGTGAATTCAGACTGGTTCAGCAGAGGGGAGTGGCTGAAATTTGGTCTGCTCAGGTTTTTGGGCGTGAAGTTCATGATCAATGACCTGTGAAACCAAGATGGGCAGTATGCACCTCATTTGACTAATAGTAGCATTGGGCCAAGTGGTTCTATGTTATTCCTCTGTGCACAGCAGGGGTACCTCGCAGTGTTGTTTGGCAGCCATATTCTCCAACCAAGCTGTCGCTCTTTAAAGCTCTCTCTCTATTAAAGAGAGGCTGCACACCTAAAATTATCATTGAAGGAAAAGCATTTTGAATCATGGGAAAAATATCACAGCAACAGGAAAGTTGGAGAATTGCCCAGCACAGTGAAGTATCACTGGATGCTCTGCACATTAAGGTGGACTCCAGGAGGGAGACAATGTTTCTCTGGATAGGAAGAAGCCGTCAAGACTTAGCCTGAAGAGGGAGTGGGAGATCATCATCAGGGGAGATGGAATGCCCAAAGTCCTACACCATGGATGTGGCAGCAATGCAGGGAAAAATACAATGACCTCACATAAGTGGTCAAGATGGTGAAGGAACCATCAAAGTGCAAGTCATATTCACCACGCTAACAACCTGTCATGATGCTTAATGCATCATACCCCCAGCAGCACTCCCTGGCATGTGGGCTGCATACATTTATAAATATAGTCAGTTTCACATCCACTTCTCTCTGTCTCCACAAAAGTCTGGTTATTCAGCCACAGTAGGCATATCGTACAGCACAGCATCACATAATTATTAGACTCTGCTGTTTTTCCTGAAAAGGAAAGTTAGCCCACCAGACCAGAGAGGGGAAACTCCACAAATTCATCTCCTGAACCCTTAGAAGAAATACTCATATGCATTACAGCACCCAATGCCATGCAGTTCATGACTGTCTGGGTTGGTGATAGGTGCCAGTTATGAGTTCCATGGTAATACTATCTGCCACTTCTGTAGCTGAGGTTGACTAGTGTGTTAAGAAAGACAATAAGACTGTCATTTATCATCGTTCTGGTGAGCCCAGTGACACTTTTCACCCCCTCTTCACCCTCATCCATAGACATGGAAACTGCAGATGGTGTGACTATGAAATTCCTGTTCTTTCTCCATGCCTCTTCCCCACTCCAGCTTCTCCTTCTGCTTGCATGTTTTCCTGTACTGAAGAGCTGTTGCTTGGATAATCTCAGCAGAGACAGGATGAAGAGGAAGAACTACCCTATAAAGGTTATGGGGAAACGCTATCACTCGATGCCATCATCTCAGATACTGCCATTCAGCAAACTTTAAGGGAAAGTACAGTGTTACGGTCAGCAAATGGTGAATTTCAGGGCACAACTGGGTTGCTGTCAATCTTGGGGGAATATAGTGGGAGGAATGTGGGTGGTGATAAGAATTCTTCTCTGCCAGTTCTCTGGAGGGTTAGGTCACAGAGACCAGAACTCTGTTGCAGAGGATTCGGATCAGGACCTTGATGGGACAGAAGGTGAATGCTAATGACTATGAGCACTGAAATGCTGGGTATATTGGCAGGCCTGCCTCCTTTCACTGTCTGAAAGGACTAAGTGGGGTCTCCACCTGCCAGGGACGTTGGTAGGCGAGAACACCAGGTGAGGAAACTGCTTGGCCCCTGTGGGCCCCTCCGTGCTGGGAGCAGTGTCTTTGGCACATTGTTAGGGGATGGTGGTATAACTGGATGTCATGTGAAGAGAAAGGAGGTTGGAGCAATAGCCCAAGACTTGTGAGTTGCAATGTGGTATGAGTCAAGGGCATTCATAGGGTTGATAGAAGACTCTGCTAGTGGCTGGAGAACTGGGAAGAATTGGGCAGGCATACAGTTACTGAAGACGGCAGTGGATGATCTGGATGGTACGTGAGTCTGAGATATCCCTAGTTTCTAGTAGACAATATAAGGTCTGGTTCACAAGATCACAAAAAATTTGCAGGTGGAGTTCCACTCTGCTCTTTGACTGTTTAGTGATCAGAGGTTACAGTACCCTGATGGATCTGGACTGTTGACTGCAAATATCCATTATAAATAGTCTGTGCCTTTGGAGGACTGAAGATCAGTAACTTTCCACCAAACCCTTGCTGCAACCAATGGGATGGACTATGTCAGGCCAAGGCATCATTGCACAAGGTGATCATTTCATTCTTTTTTGTATAGTGGGATGTTTTGTTACATAAAGTTGCTTGCTGTTGGTGTTTTTTATTGCTGGATGTTGGCCATGGGAACATTGTGGTGGGGAGTATGAGATATTTGCGAGGGTGGTGCTTGATGGGTCCAGGCTAGGATGGGAAGTGTTAAAGCGAAAGTGGAACCCACAATCCTTTATCTGATGTTTGATTCAGTTACATGGGTCCAGGATGTCTCCGCCGTGCATCCTCCTGCACCTGCTCCTGCTCCATTTTTCCCCTCCTCGCAGAGCTTGCTCTCTGCTTTTTCTGTTCCATTATTAGGAAGCAAATGAAAAGTTGCTCCCACACTTGTCTCATGTCGACATTTCTCCTCCTTGGCTGTAATTTTAAACTGGCAGCAAACATCTCGAGAAACCCAGACCCAAATAGGCTGAAGAAGAAGCCACTGCAAGTCACTAGTTTGTGGACTAATCGCTGAATTAGGTCCTGATTCTCTCTTGCAGCTACCATTTGACTGATGTATGAACTATAGGGCTAGATTTTTGACAGTAAAGAATTCTGTCACATTAGCCAATTCTGCTGTGTGACATTAGGATGGCAATGGTCCAACCTGTTTCTCCATGTGGAGCACGTACACCTTTCTCCTGTCCTTCTGCTATGTGGGCCCCATGCAGGAAATGTCTGGCAATGTGTTCACACTAGGTAAGCAGTGCAAGGTCTCTGTAGCTTTGCTTGTGCAAATCAATATCTAGCTCCAAGAATTTTCAGCAAAATGGGGATTCGATCTCTATCTGAGTCTGCTATACCCAAAGCAGGAATGCATATTATTTACACTGGGTGCAATAAATCTAAGATCATTCAATTCACTAGCACAGACATTTCTTCCTTTGACAAGTGAAACAGGCATCAAAAGTGTTCTGGGGAGAACAAAAAAATGTCAAAGAAGGATTCTAACTATCTACTTGAAGCACAGCAGCATTGTCATTAGTGACTGGGAGGAATTCACTACCAATTGTTTCAAATGTTGACAACTTATCCATCAAACTGCATCATCACTGAGTCCAAGCACTTTAATAATGAGGCAGAACATAGACAGGAAAGGAAAGAGAAGGAAAGATAAGGAAGCAAATGTGCTCTGGATCCCACTACTTCATGGGATTTCCAGCCCTATGTGCCCCAAGATCTACCACTTGAGAACTCGTCTTTTCAGTCATGCGTAGACACATGACAGCAATTCATGACCCTGAGTAGACTTACCTTGGGATCGAGGGATAACCACAACTAACCCTCATGAAACTTTACAAAAAATATTCATTTCAAAAATAAAAACAGAAGTATTAAATAGTTGAGTGTTATAATTGAGATCAAATTGCATCTTATATTATTCACTGACAATGGCATGAATAATTCACGTCAGGAATAGAGCTAGTAGAAAGCCTTTTGCAAACTCCTACAACACAGCAGAAACACTATCGGGAGATCTGTTATTTTCAATTGTCGATGCCTGCGGAAATAAAAGCTAATCTGAGTTAAACAACAAGCACTTACAGTAAATTAATTCAGTGTTTGGATTTCAAACACATTCTCATTTTAAGACATTTGTCTATGGAACAATGGGGCCAGCTGACAATTCAATGGAAACATTTTTTATTACTGGAAGAGGCCATGTTAGAAAGACCCAAGTACACCCTTACTCAGCAGTTGATGCTTACCATATATGGTATTTGAATGCAGTTTTGGCAGCTAGGATAACAAATGTTATGTGGTGAGCAAAAGGATTTAACTCCTTAGGAACTCCTATCCAGAAAAATCGGTCAGTCAGTAGGAGACTGAATATTCAAATTGCTGCTAATCTTTAGTAAATATTTCAGTTTCAATGCTTTTTCAAGTTGGTTTTCAGTTTTGAGATTAGTAATTGTTTAAAGTATTCCCTCAATATGTGTAAATGTTTACATTTACAAATGTACATCAGACATATGTACAATTTGAAAACTAATTGTTCTTTTTAAACAAAAAGATTAATCAGCTGAAATTTTTCTGTCCCGTCCACCACGGGATTCATAGCATATGGGACACAGACCATGCAAAGGTTCAATGAACTCGGGTGGGACTTTCCAGCTCTGGGGCGAGCGTAGCTAGAAAATGTTTCTACTGGCAGGCCACTTCAGTAACAACAACTTCTGCTGGCTTCTGATCAGGCCCAAGACAAATACAAAGTGGCCATCGGTAAACTGTTTTCTTAAAGCTCTGTTTCCGCCACGCTCACCTCCAACAATAATTGTAAGGAGCTCTTGGACTTCTTTGTCACTGCGATCAAGGCTACCTGATCAGCTGCCTCTGCCATGTCACTCCCTTCCATCAATCCAGTGGGCTAAACTTCCTCAAAAGTTAGTTCCTGGCCCTGAACTTGGATATTTCTTTAGTTTCTCTCTTCGCTGAACTCATTTTGTCCATGAGACCCACCTCCAGCTCTGTCAATCCTATTCCTCCTAAACTGCTAACCAACTTCCCATCCTGATCCCCAAGTTAGCTGATATTGTAACAGACTCTCTCTCTCTTTAGGTGTTACAAACCTGTCACAATCAGCCCCCCTCCACACCCACCCTCAATGAAACAATCTTTCACCCCAATATGCCGACAATCTATCTCCTCGTCTTCAATCTTTTTTTTCACCAATGCCCTTGAATCTGTTGTCATCTCCAAAATCCTTGTCCATCTTTCTGGAAGTTCATATCTGAATCTATCCCTGATATAATACAGAAACAGTTCCCATCAAAGTCACAAGTGTCACAAGTAGGCTTACAGTAGCACTGGAATGAAGTTACTGTGAAAATCCTCTAGTTGCCACATTCTGGCACTTTTGGGCACACTGAGGGGGAACTTATCATTGCCAATGCACTTAACCAGCAGGTCTTTCAGACTGTGGGAGCAAATTGGAGCACCCGAAGGAAACCTGCGCAGACACTGAGAGAACGTACAGACTCCTAACAGTCTCCAAGACAGGAATCAAACCTTCCTGGTGCTGTGAGGCTTCAGTGATAACCAGTGTGCCACCGTGCCATCCATCAGTTGTTCACATTATTCTCTTTTAGCACTTCTCCACTGCTGTCCAACTGGGTAGGACTGCTCTCACTTGTTCCCTTCTTATCTATCTAATTGTAATCATAGTGTCACTTGCAATGGCTTCTCTTCATGTTCCTACAACACTACCTCTCATCTTCCCTAAGGATCTATCCTTCCGCCTGCAACCCACCCTCCCAAATTCCTCTCATTTCATATCTACATACTGCCCCTCAGTGCCATCATCTGAAAGCACAGTTAGTTTTCACATGTATGCTGACAACACCAGTTTTACTTCACCACCACCTCTCCTGATTCTCTCACTGTTGCTGAATTATCAGATTGCTTATTTGATATCCAGTACTGGATGAGCAGAAATTTCCTCTAATTAAATATTGAGAAACAGAAACCATTGTTTTCAGTTCCGGTTCTAAACTCCTTTCTCCAGCTCTTGATTCCATGCTTCTCTCCAGCTTTCGGTTAAATCATTCTGTTCACAATCACGGTATCATGTTTGACTGCACACTGAGCATCCGAACAATCATTGCCAAAATGGCTTATTTTCTTCTCTGTGACATTGCCTAAGTTTGCCTGTCTCAGGTTATCTCCTGCTGAACCCCACTGATGCCTCTGTTACTTTTAGACTTGATTATTTCAAGGTAATAATCTGGTTGGCTTCCTGCATTTTACCCTCCATAATCTTGAGGTCAAACTCTGTCACTCGTGTCTTTGCTGCCCCTATCACTCTTGTGTTCACTTTGACTACATTTGCAATAACTTGATTTTAAAATTCTTCTCATTGTTTTCAAGCCCTTCCAAGGTTTCATCTGTAGTATAAGGGTAAATATATGGTTATTATAATGCTAAGTAAAGTATTGACAACACAATGATGTAAGAGAACTCATGATCTGCATCCAGGGTCAATCTAGTATTGGATATAGCTGTGTGTTCCAGCAAGCATGGAGAAAGCTCCTGTACTGTATATCTGTAAACACTTCAGTAAATACAGTTAACATATGACATTACAAGTTCTTTCAGACCTACTGAACAATGACCAACACCCTACTACGTGGTGGCAGCTTGTTGAAAAGTGCAAAACCTCAGAGAAAACACATAGAAAAACATTAAAGTCAATGGTCACAAGAACCAGCATACCAGTTCTGTTCGACAAAGAATAACAGCTAAAGGACCTCTGGTTCCGAACAACAGAAGTACCACTCAACGGGCACAGAAGAGTATGACTTCCGGTCATAGGGATGATTCTGGAACCACTAAGGTAATGCGGCAATCAAATTTTTGAGCTGATGTACATTGTCCATAACCAGTCTTTTTCTCTCTTGAGCAGAGATGCCTGTTTAACCCTGGATATTCTCAAAAAGCAGAAGGTGTCAAGAGAACCATTGTCATTAATCATACAGATCTGCAAATTCCTGAACACTCAAACAGAAAAAAGTGTCTTGACTGAGATTTCATCTCAAAATTATCTTCTGTCTTTGCAGAACGAGGTTCCCAGTGCTAGGAAACCTTCAATGGTCAGACCAGTCGACAACTCAGGAAGTAAGCATGATACCTCCAGTGGAGGATGTGAAAGAGAGTGACCAGCAGTCCAATAAGCTTCAAGTTTCAATAAGCCTCGTCAACATAGCAAACACTGAACATACATTGCAAAGCTCAACCATTATGAAAAAGTCACAAAAGATGCTGTGAATTTGGTAGCAGCCATCCATTGCCAACAGTGAAATGCAAAGATAAATGCATTACTAAACCTCACCATAGTCACAGGAATGCTCATCCTCCATCATCGAGGACATCACTATGGCCCACAAAATGATGGAAGAAGTGAAAGAAACAACAAAGAGACAAATTCAACGTTCATCCATTCCACAAAAAATGAGTTAGGGCAGCAACCAATGACCAGTGCAATAGCCAAACTGACCAAGTATGGGTCAATGCAAAAATATGGAAGGAAAGGATGAAAATGTATTCAGATACCAGAACAACCTCTGAATCTACAGGAAAAACAAACAGCAGTAGATCCTACCACTCCTCAGGCAGCCTTATGATAGAGATCTGGAAGAGTTCTAGGGGATCCAGACAACTTTCCCCCTTAAATTCAAAGACTTGAAGGGATATGGATATTGATAATGTAAATGTACGATAGTGAGAACAATGTAGGACATAGGGTAAACAATGATCACTTAAAATACATTGGATAAAGACTGGAGGGTGGTGTAATTTAAGGGTCCTATGTAAATATAAGTTGTTGTTGAATTAAAATCAGCCATTTTGGATTACAGACTTTTTGAGTGATGTTACCAGAGTGGGCTGGGAGAGAAAGACAATTACAATTATGGGTCTCCAGTAAGGATGGGAAATATTATATATGTATATATATGATAAAATGTAAACATAAAAATGTGTTTTTATAAATTTGGCACAGGAATTTATGAAGTACTGTGATTGAAAACCCGTAGACTGTTCCATTATAGCATTCACGGTAAATACTAAAACCAACTTCCAATCAAAAATCAAAGTAGAACCAGATTTTTAGTAAAATATTCAATTAAAAAAAAGTAATTTTCTTTAAAGACTAGAGTTTTTTTACAGTTTACTGGAGTAAATTCTCAGCAATGATATTAAAATAAAGGCTACATTGACAAATTCTTACACTTCTGTTTATTTTAAACTCAACTATTAACACTATCCTGAGACTAACAAATGTGGGTGGCTGAAC
Organism: Sphyrna mokarran; assembly: GCA_024679065.1. NCBI lineage: Eukaryota > Metazoa > Chordata > Chondrichthyes > Carcharhiniformes > Carcharhinidae > Sphyrna > Sphyrna mokarran. Next base: position 48,675,995 of record JAGIQG010000011.1, on the reverse strand, counting down.
TAAATCTCTGTGATGTGTTTCTGGGTTAAACTGAAACTGTCATACTTTAGCGCAATTGATGCCATTTAACATAATGCTTGAAACTTAATGCATGTGTTGCTGAAAACTATTTAGCTTTGCTCTGAAGCAGTGAAACTGCAGCTTTTTTTCTGAAAAAACTTGTAATGTTAAATTCTCCCTCAGTATAAGTGAACATGCACTGGAGCATGGCAATCATGGGATTTTCGCAGTAATTTCATTGCAGTGTTAATGTAAGCCTACTTGTCACAATAATAAATAAACATAAACATGAACATGAACATGAACGTCATTAAAGAATTGCAACATGTCACATAGAATTGTTTGATTAATAGTATCAGTTCTAATCATTGACCTTAATACTTATTATACATTGCAGTCAATTTTCCACATAATTGAGCACTCTCAATTTTTAGGTGTATCACTATAGGTAGCAACATGTACTTTGGCTGAGCCTGCTTCTCTCTACAAATGTTTTCTGTAGCTTTTGTACATTAGTGCAGAGTAGCAGAGGAAGATATCCAGAATTGAGACATTCAAATATTTGCTATATTGATCACATTGACTATATGGTGCGAGAGATCATGGGTCGACAATGATAATTCGTTGCCTTGTAGAAAAGAATAGGGGCTATTGCCATCTGGTGGCCTGGAAAAGTAACATTTAATAAGCTGGAGGGAAATTTCTTCTGGAAGTACCCGAGGAAATATTCCTTCCAAGTTGCAAAGCAGCCTAAATATCACTCGCACGTGAGACGCACAAGTTGACACATTTTAAGATACCACACAAGTGTGAAAAAGAATTAAAGAGATTAAACATATAAACGAATCATCCATATAAAAATAATTAGAGGCTAGGTTGGTCAATGGATATTTGTAGAAAATTACATGCACCAGTAAATGTCTAGTCTTTGTCAGGTCCTGCCTTGTTTGCTCTTAATAACCATTATCATTAGACAAAAGAAGCACCTGAATTGTTGTAGCCTATTCAACTATTATTGGTTTATGATATGGGAATAAGGATAAAACCATATTTTAAAGTATAGCGGGTATATTGTTTTTGAATGAACATGTCACATTTTGGAAAGACAGCAGACCACTGGCTAGTTGGATCAATGATGTTTTTGAAAACAGATATCAGTCCCAAGTTCATGACCTGGTTCAAAATCAAAGTGTATGAGAAGCTAAAAGAAGAATAGTTTGGAATTTAAGTTATTAACGGTGACCCATGGAAGACTGGAATTGTAGAATAATTCAGAATTCATAAGTAAGACCAAAATAAAGTGGATACTTCCACTTATATTGTCTTGGACTTTTGCAGAAATAATGGTTTAATTTGATTTATTATTATCACATCTATTGGGAAATAGTGAAAAGTAGTGTTTCCTGCATGCTATACAGACAAAACATACCCATACATGGAGAAGGAAAAGGGAGGCTGGAGTTGTAGAGAAAGATCAACTTAATATAAAGTATGATGTGGAGATGCTGGCGTTGGAGTGGAGTGGGCACAGTAAGAAGTTTCACAACACCAAGTTAAAGTCCAGCAGGCTTATTTGATATCACAAGCTTTTGCAGTGCTGCTCATCTGATGAAGGAGCAGTTTGTGATACCAAATAAACCTGTTGGACCTTAGCCTGGTGTTGTGAGACTTCGTAATCTAACGTAGGCAGCGAAACTGTTAGCTTTCACTATCATTACCTTCAGGAAGTGAAAGCAATTTCTGAGGCCTTGTGGAAATGGGAATCAGCTCGCAAAACACAGAGCATTGTTTTCTCTGGAGAAAAATAATTTACCTGTGCCTTCCAAACCCCAGGCCATTTAAAATGACTCCTTTGTAGGTCAGGAAAGCTTTATGTGCAGAACTGATGTCCAACTCTGATAAACTCTGGGGTCACTATTAAGAAAAGGTAATTTTTCCTAACATAACATTTTCCTCTTCTGTGCACCTTATAAACTTCTAATGTGCATGTTCCCTCATTTGAGGTTTGGCCATCTCTGTCCAGGTCTGGAAGATGGCAAGAGGAGTAGAACAATTCCGTGCCAGCATTTTCTCAACTTTGCCTTCCTGCAAACCAAAGGATTGTCTGCCAGGGAGAGGTAAAACAAGGAGGGGTTGTGCAGGCCACACCCAATACAACTACAGGTCTATCGTATCAAGGGATCTCCATTGCAACCTAGGAGTCTTTAGCGGTCAGATCTCCCCATAACAAATCAACATTTTGTCATGGAGGCAGTACATAGATGGAAAGCTGTAGCAGCATCAACTTGAAGTGCCTTGTTGTCCATGTGCTTCAGTCCAAGGCCAGGGAAAACCCAATTGCTGAGTGTCTCCAAGAAGGAGGTGTTGAATGCTGAGGCCACACTCACGTGAACAGGTATACAGGGGCAGGGTAACTCCCCTGAACATGACTGAGGAGTAATCTCAGAAGAGGCTGCCTCTGTCTCTAAGAGGTGATGGTTGAGATTCTGCAACAAGACTTATGACCTAGGGGACATTAGAGGCTTCTCGCTTGCAAGTCATTCCAAGTTTCTGCAGCAGATCTCTGAAACATTTCACAATCAGCAGTGCATACATTCATTCATCAAGCTACCAATGCCCAATTTTTCCAAGGTGAGGCATTTTCTCTCCACTCACCAGAAATCCAGGCCCAGTAAGATCGTAAGAAGCAAGAAATCAGGTGTGAACCTGACTTTTTACGTCTCTCGCAATTTTACTGGCTCACCCCACCCACTGGCTGCCAGGGTGAGAAGCTAAGATTGACCCCACAGTGGCTTTCTTTTCCTATAAAAAGTTCATAGTTTTGACTTCAGTCAGTGGGATGTGTTTCTGAAAATTTGGATGGAAGTGCACATTAAATTAGTGAGCTTTACAACTAAAACAAAGTGTGCAAAGAATTCTAAGTACAGGCTTTGGTAAGTTGGGGAATAAGGTTAGTTTGTTATGTGCTATGATTAGGAGCAGAGGATGAGGAGGAATATTGTTTTTGTGACTGGATCCTGTATCCAGTGATCGGTGCTCGGTCCCTTCTTGTTGTTGTGTATATTAATGATCTGGACATGAATATAGGAGGCAAAATAAGTAAGTTCATAGATGACAGAAGAATTGGTAATGTGGTAAATAGTGAGGAGCAAAGCCTTCAATTACAGGATGATAAAGTAGGGCTGGTTACATGAACAGAACAATGGCAAATGAAATTTAACCCTGAAAAGCGTGAGGTAATATATTTTAGCAGGACTAACAAAGTAATGGGAATATACAATCAATGCTCAGACCCTAGAAAGTACAGAAGATCAGAGGGGCCTTGGGATATTTGGAGACAGCAAGACAGCCAGGTAAGGTGGCTAAAAAGGCACATTGAGTCCTTGCAATTCTTAACCTAGGCACTGAATATAAAAACAAGGAGATTATGATAGAGCTGCGTAAAACATTGGTTAGGTCACAACTGGAGTACTGTGTGCAGTTCAGATCATCGCACTAAACGAAGGAAGTGATTGCGTGGAAAAGGGTGCAAATGAGATTCACCAGGATTTTTCCTGGATTGTTTCAGCTGTCAAGAGTGACTGGCTAAGCTGGAGTTGTTTTCTTTGGAGCAGAGAAGGTTGAGGGGGACCTGACTGAGATATACAAGGTTATGAGGGGCATAGATAGGATGGATAGAAAGGAACTTTTCCCCTTTGCAGATTTAAGTTCAGGGGTGGGGGGGTTTATGGGGATGTGAGAAAAGCATTTTCACCCAGAGGGTGATGGGCATTTGGAACTCACTGCCTGAAAGGATGGTGGAGGTGGGAGCCCTCACAACATTTTAGAAGCAGCCAGATAAACACTTAAACTGCCATAGCACAAAAGGCTATGGGCAAGTACTGGAAAATGGGATTAGAGGAGACAGATGATTGAAGGCTGGTACAGACATGATGGGCCAAAGGACTCCTTTCCATGTTATAGAACTCTGTGATTCTATGAGCAAAGCAATGGCTTCTGGAAATATGAATATGTTCAAATCAATAAATAAACAAAAAATCCTAAAACATCACTATAACAAATTTATATAAAAAAGGGAAGGTCAGCCGATGGTGTACTCCAGTTTGCTGTATTAAGTGGTACCATACACAAGCAGAATGTATTGTTTTCCTTGTGATTCCTTGTGAACTAGTGTTACAGTCATAGCTAGGGTGTAGAGAAAGATCAACTTAATGCAAAGTAAGTCCATTCAAAAGTCTGACAGCAGCAGGGAAGAAGATGTTCTTGAATCAGTTGGTATGTAACCTCAGACTTTTGTATCTTTTTCCCAACGAATAAGGTGGAAGAGAGAATGTCTGGAATGCGTGGGGTGCTTAATGATATTATTAATGTGTAAATCATTCAATAACTTGTGGCGAAGAGAGTTGTAAATTTGCTGGTTCCAGCATTCACCAAGGTTCCTTATTTTTTATTCGTTCATGGAATGTGGCTGTTGCTGGCTGGGCCAGCATTTATTGCCCATCACTGAGAGCAATTAAGAGTCAATCACATTGTTGTGGATCTGGAGACACATGTATGCCAGACCCGCTAACTTCCTTCCTTGAAAGACATTAGTGAACGAGATGGGTTTTTATGACAACCGACATAATTTCATGGTCAGCATTAGATATTTAATTCCATATTTTAATTGAATTCAAATTTCACCATCTGCTGCGGTGGGGTTTGAACCCAGGTCTGCAGAACATTACCCTGGACTACTGGTCCAGCAACAATATCATTCACTACTGCATTCCCTAGTGCCTGGTTTGGCATGGAATCCATCTCACATTTCCAGGGGCACAGTGGCACGGGGGCAGCACGGTGGCACAGTGATTAGCAATACTGGCTCACAACACCAGTGGCCCACGTTCAATTCCATCTTGGATCATTGTCTGTGTGGGATTTCCTTGTTTTCTCTGTGTCTGCATGGGTTTCCTCTGGGTGGTCCAGTTTCCTCCCACACTCCAAAGATGTACAGGTTAAGTTGATTGGCCATGCTAAGTTGGAAGTCTGACAACACCAGGTTTAAATCCAACCGATTTATTTGATAATAAACTTACAAGTTTTCGATCCTATGGTCTTTGTCAGGTGAATGAGGTGTTTGGTCTCCAATAGCACACATACCAGCACAGATTGTTTACAGATTACTGATTAGAATGCGAATCTTTACATCTAACCTGCTATTCAAGTCTTGAAGTGGCTAACAATGTAAGTGGAAGGAGCACTGAACACAGGTTAGAGAGATGCGTATTGTCTCCAGACAGCACAGTAAGTGAGGTTTTTTGCTAACCCAGGCAAGTCATGGGGGTTACAGATAGTGTGACATGAAGCCAAGATCCCTGTTAAGACCGTCCTCACGTGTGCAGAACTTGGCTATCAGTCTCTGCTCAGCAGCTCTGCGCTGTTGTGTGTCGTGAAGGCCCCCTTGAAGAACGTTTACCCGAAGGACGGAAGCCGAATGCCCATGACTGCTGAAGTGTTCACCAACAGGAAGGGAACAGTTTTGCCCAGTGATTGTCGAGCAATATTCATTCATCCGCTGTTGTAATGTCGGCATGGTCTCCCCAATGTACCATGCTTCGGAACATCCTTTCTTGCAGGTTAGGTGTAAAGATTCACATTCTAATCAGTAATCTGTAAACAGTAATCAGTAATTTGTGCTGGTATGCGTGCTATTGGGGACCAGAACACCTCATTCCCCTGACGAAGACCATAGGGTCGAAAGCTTGTAAGTTTGCTATCAAATAAATTGGTTGGATTTAAACCTGGTGTTGTCAGACTTCTTATTGTGTTTACCCCAGTCCAACGCCGGCACTTTTACATCATGCTAAGTTGACCCTAGTACCAGGGGGAGTAGCAGGATACATGTGTGGAGTTGCAGAAAAGGGCCTGGGTGGGATTGTAGTCGGTACAGACTCAATGGGCTAAATGGCTCCTTCTGTACTGTAGGGATTCTCTGATTCTATGAAAGGCAACTTTCTTTTGAGCTAAAGATAAGGGAGATATCACAGACCAGAACATTTCTAGACTAATGTTTGAGTTAGGTTGAAATAATGAAAGCAGTTGAATAATTGGTTGGACTTACAGTCCTGTGGAGTGTTTCAGCAAAGTAGTTTGTGAGATTATCATTCTGACACGTGAATTTATAAAGATCATCTTACCTTTTACTGTCACTTTAGCAGAGCAGGATATCCTTCCACATGTGTTCTCTGCCACACAGGTATAAATAGCATCATCTTCTGGCAACGCATCTTGGATGGAGAGTTTTGCAACATTATTTTCAAATGAGCAATGAGCATACTGAATGGGTTTATCTGTATATTAAACAGAGGGAGAGAGAGAGACATTTAAACCCATACCATCTTCAACAACACCATGCAGCTGTTGTACTGAACTATCATCCTGTCTCATCCAGATGGTGTTCCACAAGCCCTATTTTCCTGCTTGAGACATTATCAGCTTTCCGAACACCCATTATCCTGCTGGATATTTGAACGCACTCTCTCAGGATCTGGTGCCCTATTAAATTCTTTACGAACTGAGGGACGGGGAGACTTCTTCCCATCTCTCCCTCTAAACCTCTGAACTTTGTTCACAAGTTGAACATCTTCCAGCATCCTTCAGGATATGTTATCTGTAGCCACATGCATTTGATTAATGAGGCAGGCCAGAGCTGCACTGCTTTGATCTCCTCTCTCCTGAGCAATTTATCTATAATCCTCTCAGTTTTTAAGACATTCCTTATTAAAACATTGAATAGCACGCCTGAATGAGCCCTCGCATGCAGGAACTCCACATAATCAAAATATTCCGGTCAAATTTAAGCATAGGCAGCAGCATGGAAACAAGAGCAGGCCATTCAACCCTTCAAGCATATTCTGTCATTCAAATAGATTACATTTACTGTGTTAGCTTTATAGTCCTTAATACCGTTGCCTAATAAAAAAAATTATGTTTTGAAATTTTGAACTGACTTTGCTTTAATAACATTTTGTGAGAGAGAATTACAGACTTCCATTCACTCTAGTATGGAGAGATCCTTCCTGATGTTACCCCTGAACAATCTACCTCTAATGTTAGTATCTCTCCCACCTGAGGGAAAGATGTCTCTTAACAATATATATGTCTATTTACCTTATTAAATCTTTTGATCGTTTTAAATACTGATTAGACCAGTCCTGAATATTCTATTCTCAAGTGTAAAAGAGCCTGGTCAATGTGTATAATTCTGGTCACCTGATATAGGAAGGATGTTAAACTGGAAAGAGTGCAAAAAAGATTTACAAGGATGTTACTGGGATTGGAAGGTTTGAATTATAAGGAGAGGCTGGGACTTCTTTCTCTGGAGGATGAGTGGTGACCTTATAGAGGATTATAAAATTAAGACTGGCATAGATCAGGTGAAGAACAAAGGTCTTTTCCTCAGGATAGAGGAGTCCAAATCGAGAGAATAAAGGTTTAAGGTGAGAGGGCAAATGTTTAAAGGGGGCAACTTCTTCATACAGAAGGCTCAGTAGAAGTCAGTAAGGTTTCCAGAGCTAGTCACAGGGCCCGATTTTACCATTTTAACTCTAAGTGCTGAGTGGGTTAGAAACTGGGATTATTTCAGATCTGACTTTTAGACCTGTTCTAAAGAACCCTGTCTGAAAAATAGCAGAAATTTCTGAATTTTTGGGTGGGGCTTATCGCACCCAAAACGCTGCAGCTCCAATCGGAGCCTTCAACTGTGCACGCGTAGTTAAAAAAATAAAAATGCTCCCCTGCCACATCACTCCTGGGCCAGATAATGTCTCCCCACTCGTCTCCCTCCCCCTTAACACCCTAGCCTCCCGCTACCCAGATCAATCACCGCATCTTGCCTCCCGCGATGCCACCAATCACAGGCAGAATGCCAGCAGACACCCCCTTTCCCCTCACCAATCACAAGTAGAGTGGCAGCCGACCACCCCCCCCCCTCCTCCCCTTCACCATTCACACACAGGACTTCAGACAGAAAATAAATCAGGAGATAGAAAAGGCATGTAAGAAAAGCAATATTACAGTAACCATGGGAAAATCAAGTTGAAAGTGGACCCCAAGATAAAGAATTTGTGGAATGCCTGCTGGATTGTTTTTTTGGAACAGCTTGTGCTAGTGCCCACTAGGGAACAGGCACTTCTGGATTTGGTGATGTGTAATGAGACTGACTTGATCAGGGAACTGAAGGCAAAAAAAAAAACCCCTAGGAGGCAGCTACCACAATATGATGGAATGCACCTTGCAGATTGAAGGGGAGATATTGGAATTGGATAAATGGAGCTACAATTGAGTGAAGGAAGTTACAAGGTCATGAGGAAGGAGCTGGCCAGATTTGATTGGAAAGGGAATTTAGCAGGAAAGACTGGAACAACAGTGGTCTGAACTTTTGGGGATAATTCAGAAGGCACAACATAAATTCATTCCAAGGAAGAGGAAGCATGTTAAAGGGAGGACGAGGCAACCATTGCTGACAAAGAAAAGTCAGGGATAGCATAAAAGTGAAGGAAAGAGCATACCGTGGGGTGAGGAATAGGGGGAAGCTGGAGTATTGGGAAGCTTTTAAAAGCAACCAGAGGACAACTAAAAAAAAAAGATGGAAAAATGAGGGTAAGCTAGTTAGTAATAAAAGAAGATGTTTTTTAGATACATAAAAGACAATAGAGAGGGAAGAATGGACAATAGACCGCTGGAAAATGAGGCTGGAGAAATAGTTGTGGGAGCCTGAGAAATTGCAAAAGAACTGAATGGGTACTTTACATCAGTCTTCACAGTGGAATACATCAGAACTTCAAAAGTCAGGGGGCAGAGGTAAATGTCATGGCCATCATTAAGGAGCTGCTAGGCAAGCTGAAAAAGCTGAAGGTGGATAAATCACCTGGACCAAATGGAATGCACTCCATGGTTCTGAAGGAGATAGCTGAGGAGATTATGGAGGCTTTGGTGATGATCTTTCAGGAATAACTGGAGTCAGAAAAGGTTCCTGAGGACTGAAAAAAGGCTAATGTAACATGGTGTTTAAGAAGGGAGGGAGGCAGAAGTTAGAAAATTATAAGCCAGTTAGCCTGACCTCGGTCATGGGTTACAGCTTGGAGTCTATTATTAAGGATGAAATTACAGAATATTTGAAAATGCATGGTAAAATAGGGCTTAGTCAGCACAGCTTCTTCATAAAGAAGCCATGTCTGACAAACCTATTAGAACTATTTGAGGAGGTCATGAGGAAGTTAGAGAAAGGAGAGCCAGTGGATGGTATTTATTTGGATTTCTGGAAAGCCTTCGATAAAGTGCCTTATAAGAGACTATTAAATAAAAAGAAATCAGTTGTGTCAGAGACAAGGTACTGATATGGATAGAAGAGTGGGCTCAGAGATTTCAGTTCTGGGCCTGCTAATCTCATTTAAATTGTATGGAAATGGCTATTTAAATCATTTCCGTGTCTCCCCATCGATATCTAGTGTGGATCAGACACCGCCGGAAATATGGCGCTGTGAATTGCAAGCAGGGTGCGATCACTTGTGCGAACCCTGCAAATTGGCAGCCATGGAATTCTTTGGGCCCACTGCAATAATTTTTTAGTGCAGAGGGATGGGAGAATTGCAGCCAACCTCTTGATTCCTTCTTTGTTTCTCCTTTTCTCTTTTTGTTAATCTCTGCTACGTCTTGTTTTGTGCAACTGCTGGAGTTGAATTTTAACCTTCTCATCTTTAAAATGATCATTTATGTCTCAAGCTCACAACACTTACATTGTCTTGTCTGTATCTGAAAACAGGGCCATCTGCTATTTGTTATGTCTGCCTGCCCTGTAACAGTCCAACCAATCTATCCAAGTGAACTGCTGTGAACTATAAAAATATTCTTGCACTGAATAACGGAACTGTCCAATTTACTTTTGGCAAGCTCATTTGTTGAGAATAAACTGTTTCATGTGACCTGAACTTGAGGAAAAGCTTCCTGATATTGACTAAAGAAATGGAATTTAGGGAGCTATAAAACAGTTCAAAGTTTAAAATTATCTTTGAAAGTAAATGTCAGTTCAGAACTTTATTAGTGGAGGAAGTTCAGTCCATCAATTATACATATCCTGAAAACCTTTCCTCTGGGTGAGTTGCACTTTATTACAGAAATTGAGAATAATCAGACTACTCTGAGACAAATGCAGTCAGGGCCAACCAAATATTATATTAAGTTCATGTTATTTAGAGCAAAAAATTAATTTAAAAAATACACCAGACATATTTCACAAGAAGTACAACTAAATTATAGCAGAGAAAGATTTTTGAGAATAGAACAGATATATCTATACTAGTATAAAACACAAAGGTCCAGATTATTCTATACCAGTGAAGGCAAGACCATCAGAGATCACTTTTATCACTGGGTAAAACTGGCAACAGCTTCTGCCGCTTTGCATATGCACAGTCAAGCGTGAATGGTTGGATGGCTCAAGAGGTTACATGGCTTATTCCTGCTGGTGCATTCCTACAAAATAAGATCAAATCACAAATCCATGCATCATCAAGCCCAACTACCTCTACCTCCATGACAATGGCCAACTCTCAGCTTGTCTGCTGCTAAGGTCCTCTTTGTAATGCCAGACTTGACTATTCCAATGCTACTCGTTTTGTCCCCAGTCTCTATAATCCATAAACTTAACTCATCTTAAATTCTCCTGCCCAGATTCTAAGTTTCATCATTCACTTATCATTCTGCGCTCACTGACTATCATCGGCTCCCAGTTAAGAAATGCTTCAATCTTGGGTTCATATATTCATTTAAAAATTCCCCCCATGGCCATGTCATTTTCTGTTTCTCTGATCTCCTCTAGTTCTCTGAGATATTTGCGTTCCTCTAATTCTGACATCCTGAGCAACCCTGATTTTAATTGTATCAAGCACTGGTGGTCGTGCCTTCAGCCACTTAGAATATAAAGACTGGAATTTCTTTCCTAAACTCATATCGTTACTTCTCTCTTATTATAGAATCAAAGAATCCCTATAATGCAGAAAAAGACCCTCGAGTCCTTTCAGATATTTCTTAACATCTATCTCTCTTACTCAAAGCTTTTGGTCATCTGTCCTATCATATTGTCATGTGGCTCAGTAAACAATTTTGGTTGATAAAACACCTGTTAATGATGCTACATAAATGCAAGTTGTTGTTTTATTAGAATACTTAGGTTAGAAGATCATTAGAGTCGTTCCACTGGTCAGCACAACATCAAGGGCCGAAAGGCCTGTACTGCGCTGTAATGTTCTATGTTCTATTATAACTTTTTTTTAATGGGAACTTGTCAAGAGATTGGGGAGGAGTCAGGATTTCAGAGTTGCAGATTGGGTGTTGTGATACATGGGTAAGGAAGCTAGGGGCAAGAGGAAGAGAGATTGTGAATCAGTGAACCCAAGATCAAGAGATCGGGGATCAAGTGTGAGAGACACAGAGAAATAGGGATCTCAGACTGGAGCAAGTTGTTTAGTTCAATGGTTTAGGTGCATCATATGCACAGGTCACTGATGAGACTTGAGTGGTTGGTGTTTATGTAACAATAGCTGAAAAAATATGATTAAGAAAACATTTTAAAGTTAGTAATATTATAAACTCAATTTGTACACTTCAGTTTGAATTAAATGTAGGCTGGCAACATCTATTTTCAAAGGAGGTAGCAGTGATTTGGTGCACATAGGCATTGCAATTAAGCAGAAAGCAAGATTTTTCACTCCAAATTTGGGATTGCATTAAATTTCTGCTGAGTGTAAAAAGATTCTGCCTTGGATTATTAATGGCTAAAATCATGCATTACATGGTGGAAGAATTCATTGTTATGCTGGGTGAAATGCTACTTCATCCTGTTTTAAATATTTTGCATATCATAGATCCTATACTCCAATTCATCTCAAATTTAGATTTTTATACAATCATAACAGTTCAATATAACATGATAAATGTTAGAACACAGCCACAGGTAGGAAATAGATGTAGAGGCATTGTGGGAAGAGAAAGGAGGTCACTAATGAGGAATCCTCTGAAGAGAAACAGTGAAGAGTTCTATTGGAGCTGACATGAAAACAACAGTCATGATGTAGAGATGCTGGCGTCGGACTGGGATAAACACAGTAAGCAGTCTCACAACACCAGATAGGTCAGATTGAAAAGGAAAACAGAAATACAGAAACAAATACAGAAAGTATATTCACAATCATTGAAAAGCTTTAGCAAAGACTCAAATGACATATCTGTCACAAATTTGTGGATGCCTTAAATATTCACTTTAGTACCACAATGCTGGATCTGTACCACAAGACACCTAAACATTTGTTTTTCAGAAGTGTGTCTATTCTAATCGACATCTAATTATACCCAGGAATGTAGCATTGTCAGCCTCCTGAGACTTCAATTAGGTATTGTGTTTTTGCAGGCCTTTATATGCTTGTTTCTCCAGTGAATGGATGAAAGGAGGCTGGTATCATAGTGAACCCCTTCCTCACAAATTAAGGGAACGCACACGCGCCCCCCCCTCTCAACTGCAATGGAGCTCCCCCGAGCCTCCCTTGGCACTGCCTCCTGCCACCCTGCATTGCCTCTTAGTGGAGGGTTTTTGAAAATTGGAAAATGAGATCTCACTGGCCTGATTCTCATTTTCCAGCTCTTGTGCGATTTTGCGGCTATATTGTCCCCTCTTCTATTCTAATTTAACTTTGCCCACTGGACTGGAATGGAATAGATAGGTGATTAAGACCACTGCATTTCAGACTTGCATTTCCTGCTGTCTAACTGCATATTTTTATGATTGGGACAGGCACCTATCAAACGGCTGCTCAGGGCCTTACAATAAATATATTAAAATTGGGATTATACTGTACAGTTATGACCCAATAACAGTTTAACTAATAATTGTGCAAGTCCTATCTATCTGACCTGAAATTAAAGCCAGCTGGGATTGCGATATCACAGTTACAGAATTGTCTGTAATTGTTAGTGGACCACAATCATTCTCACTTAGATTTTGTGTTTCCAGTTTGGCAGCTTGCTTTTTTCACACTTCTTTCAATTGACTTTGTTACCCTCAGTAAACTTCCTGTTCAGAGGAGGTGGAGGTGTAGTGGTATTTTCACTGGAAGAGCAATTCAGTGATCCAGGGTTTCGTTATGGATGCTAGGGTTCGAATCCCAACTTTGCAAATGGTGAAGTTTGAATTCAGCATAAATTTGGAATTAAAAATTTAATGCTGATTATGAAACCATTGTTTATTGTTATACAAACCCATCTGGGTCACTGGTATCCTTTAGGGAAGGAAATCTGTCCTGCCTACACGTGACTCCAGATCCATAGCAGTCTGGTTGACTCTGACCTCCCTCTGAAATGGTCTGGCAAACCACTTAGTTCAAGAACAATTAAGGATGAGCAATAAATGATGCCCACACTTCATGAATGAATTAAAAAATAATCAAACATTTCAGTGAAATGCTGCTCTACACATCCTTGTCACACAAAGAGACCAGCGCCTGGAAGAGGCGTAACAGCAACAATGGATCTCATCCAATGAGCAAGACCAAGTAGAAAGGAAAGGAAGGAAAATAAGGAGAGCCAATTCTCCACCTTGCACTAAGAGATGTGAAGGATTGGCTAGTTCCACACAATTTCTCTCACCTTTGTCCTGAAAACTTGGACAGAGCCTTACCATGCATCTTTCAACATTACTTTAAGACTGCATCATATCATATTCAGACTCTTTATCCAACTTCAAGATCAATACAATCTCCGAAGCAGCCAAAAAAACCATTGATCACTGATTCAAAGGACCTCTTCCTTTATTTGGGTCACAGCAATGAAGTTGGTGACTCCTTCCCACAATCTTGACTTTCCTCTTTGTGTAATGCACTGTTGCAACAATAAGTGCAAATGTGTAAAGATGGAATCTGGTTGGGCAGGTGGTAAATGTAAAGGCAAATGGATAGAATATGAACTGCAGAAGGAGTGCTAGGGGGATTTGGTAGTTGTGTAAGTAGTAGTATGTGAGAAAAGACTGGTGGTTATGGGTGCTGTGAAGATAGGAAAGTAAGGTGAGAATGTTTGGAAAAAGAAATAGCAGTGCTGCAGAGTGGTAGGGGAGAGGTGAGAGGCATGTTGCCAGGTGAAGTCATGTACTTGTCTTTGCTGATGTTATTGGGTCATTGAATCTTTCTCTACATTGAACACAAATCCTGCGTGTGAAGCTGGTGGTACAAACCTTGTCTGGCATTTCTATCCAGGCCTGCTTCATGATGGCCATGGGTTTACCGCCTTCTTGTTCTGACCTTCTCCAAAATGTGACATCTAAAATCCTAGGGACAGCCTCTCAATTTATTTGGGCTATATAAATATGTTTTACAGTTGGTAACAGAAAAATCCAAATAGGCAATACAACCTTGCTTTAAGAGGTACATCTTCACTTTATATAGGACTTGAGATTAGCATCAGAAACTACATGCATCCTCTTGGCAGACTGCCTGATTCCAACATGACCAGGAAGGAGGGTGGCCCATCAGCCAAGTGAAATTGAATTCTGGAAGTTAAAATTGCTTGCACCTCTACCCCTAACCATCCCTCCCCACTTTTCTTCCCCCTCCCTCCCCCATTCACCCCACTTCATAACCTCACACTGCTTCCAGGTTAAGATCAGGGTTTTCTATCTTTTAAAATTCTCTCTACATTTCTTCCCCTGTCTTCTTAAGGTGCTGATATGCAGCTAGAGCTCTGTCATCTGGAAATTTACTGGATTCTGAGCATTTATTCAGAAAGCATTGAAATGTGATGTAAATCTTATGGGCAAAGTAAATAGCGATAGGCAATATTTAGTTCCCTGTTGCCAATGAAATGAAGATGTTGATAGTGAAAGTCAGATGTTGATAGTTCAAATCACAAAATTGCAAAGTACACTTTTGATCTCCCCTGTTGAGAACACTAACTGGACCAACTTCCTGTTACAGCATCTGTACATTAAATAACTTCAATGTGCTGTCCTCAAGAAACCTTGCTGGCAATCCATTACAGCTGCTGATCACACTCTCCCAAAATGGGAATGTTTCCTGACATCTGTATTGAATTAGCCTTTCACAAACTCTGTCCAGTGCCCTTTTGTCCTATTGTTCCAACTTTTACAAAAGTACCAACTTCTTTACATCCCTTCGAGACACCACTTTTCAAAGTAGAAGATTCCCTGTTTGTTTTGTTTTTCATATATTTCCCTCCTAGCTCCAAGAACTTAGAAATGTCAAAGTTGGATAAATATATATGTGGCTTGAGGAACTGCAAATGCAAGTTAACACAGGCAGGGGTAAGGGACTGCATGTTGGAAAGAAAAACACATATTCCATTGACAGTACTGGAGCAGCTCAGGATGGGACAGCCTAGATTCAAAACATGCTTAGCCAATACAAAGTAACAAACAGCAAAATAAATAGGTGAAAAGGCAGAGAAAATGCTGCTCAAACTAAGAGTGTGTTCAGTTCTGGTTACTGGTACACAAGGAGAAATTCAAGTACTGAAGCAAAGACTCACTAGGTTGTTTTCTGCTTTCAATGCTGGGCTTTTAGGTTTGAGTGATATTAGAGAGGTATACAGGATACTAAATGTCATGGAAAAGGCAAACCTTGAAAATTATCTTATACTACTCAAAGCATAAAAGGCATATTTATACCAAGGAATTCTTTTTCCCACGCAGATTGATATACGCAAGTCAAAATAGAATCATGGACCTGACTTCTCTGGATTTATTTAAGAAACGATTAAGTTCCCAATGGTGAGGTTATGATCCTTTTATTTCATTCATGCTGTTTTGGACCATGCCAGAATTATCAGCAGTTTTCCAGGTGGAGACTGACCAATGCATTCTACAATATTTACCTGTCCTCTCAACATGTGAAGTTAATTTGTTTTGGCTACACCTATCAACCTTTTTTTTTGCTATTTGACATTGTTTAGACATGATCGTGAAAACGTTCAATTCCAGCAATAGGAAAATCTTGATGTACAGTTAGTTGTCCTGTAGAAAATATTGGTTGTTCCCTCCCTTCTATTAATCTTTCATTGGATATACCTGCTGAAGCACACATATAAAAGAGTATATCTTTGCTCATCTCCCAGTCAAAATTTCTTAAGTTATCATTTAACATGTTAACGATTTCTTGTTCATCTTCACCTTAAAATTGAGGCTTTCAGATTTTCACTTCTTTCTATTCTTTTGCTGTTATAGACTTGGAAAAGGTGTTTAGTTCAGACTTTTATACTCTCACATTCTCTTTCAACATTCATATTCATATTCTTCATTTATCTTTTGATTTGCTTTGGTAAAATCTTATTCTCCATTCAATGGTAACTATAAAGATCCTCATCCACCAGTTCAGAAAAACCTCATTTATTTACAGGTTAAATCTATACAAAAACTTACAGTCTTGTGGCTACAATCAGCTCCTGAGATGACTCTGAGGACAGAAGCCATACTTACCAGGATGGTCAGGGTGCAGAGACAAGCCAGGGAACTACAGATCAATCTCACATCTGTGGTTAGGAATCGACTGGAAAAGATTCTGAAGGACAGAATCTATTCCATTTGGAGAGGCAAGATTTGATCAAATATAGTTAGCATTGTTTTGTCAGAGAAATGTCATGCCTAACAAATATTTTGGGATATAACCAAGTGTGTCAATGAGGGTTGTCTGGTTGATATAGTTTACATGGATTTCAGCAAAGGCTTTGATGGAGTCCCACATGAAGAACTTATTAAGGAGGCAAATACACATGGAATACAGAGTGATCATATAAGGTGGATTGGCTTAGGAGAGAAAGGGTGAAGCTGCTTTAGTGACTGGAGACCAGTAATTAGTGGCGTATCACAGGAAATCATGCAGGGCCCCCCTATTGTTTGTCATTTCTATAAATGACATCGATGACTATGACTATGGGCGACACGATAGCACACTGGTTAGCGCTTCTGCTTCACAGCACCAGGGACTTGGGTTTGATTCCTGGCTCGGGTCACTGTCTGTGTAGAGCTTGTACATTCTCCTCATGTCTGCGTGGGTTTGCTCTGGGTACTCTGGTTTCCTCCGTCCAAAGATGGACAGGTTAGGTTGATTGGCCATGCTAAAAAATTGCCCTTAGTGTCCTAAGATGTATAGACTAGAGGGATTAGTGGGTAAATATGTAGGGATATGGGAGTAGCTCCTGGGTGGGATTGTGCAGAGCCAATGAGGCGAATGGCCTCTCTCTGTACTCAGGGATTCTATGATGGTTCTATGTTGCAGGTAGAATCAGTAGGTTTGCCAATGACACAGAGATTGGTTGAGTGGTTAACAGTGAGATTGAATGTTTTGGGGTACAGGAAGACATAGGCCAATTAGTTAAATAGGCAGATAAATGGCAGATGGAACTTAACCTGAAGTATGAGGTGATACACTTTGGAAAGAGTAATTTGAGAAGGAAGAATACCATAAAAGTCTGACACTGGGAAGTTCTGAAGAACAAAGAGACATTGGTGTGTTTGTCCATAGATCACCAAACGCAGAAAGGCAGATCAATAGGGTGGTTAAAAAAAGCATTTGGCACACTTGCCTTTATCAATCAGGATATAGATTACAAAAGCAGAGCGGTCATGATGGAATTATAAAGAACTCTGGTGGGGCCACTGCTGGAGAACTGCATGCAGTTCTGGTCACCACATTATAAGAAGGACATGGACACACTGGAAAGGGTGCAGAGGAGATTCACCAGGATGTTGCCTGGGAAGGAACATTTAAGTTATGAAGAGAGGTTGGATAGGCTTGGATTGTTTCCTCTGGAGCAGAGAAGGCTGAGGGATGACCAGATTCAGGTAGTCAACATTGAGGGGCATGGAGAGTGTGGATAGGGAATAGTTGTTCCCCCTAGTTGAAGGGTCAGTTATGAGAGAACACAGTTAAAGTGAGGGCTAGGAAGTTTAGGGAGATTTGAGGAAAAACTCTTTCACCCAGAGAGTGGTGAACAGTCTGGAATGCACTGCCTAGGAAGGTAATGGAGGCAGGATGCTTCACATCCTTTAAAAAGGACCTGGATGACTAGTTGGCACGCCATAACATTCAAAGCTATGGGCCAAGTGCTGGCAAGTAGGATTAGGTGGGCAGGTCAGGGCCTTTCATGCATTGGTGCAGACTTGATGGGGCCTCTTCTGCACTGAAGTATTCTGTGATTCTGATTCCAATCATTTACCCTGCTCCCCATTTGGTTCCCTACATCATATGAGCCTTACTTTGCAGATAGATCATTAAAGGGACAATCGCCACATACTACCTATCTAAATCCCTTTATACAAATGTCAATATTCAGTTTACACAATCCCAGATAACTAAATATTTAGTGCAAGAATTTAGTCAAATATAAATCAAAGCTTTTAGAGGTTTCTGAATCCTTGTGGAGCAGCATAACTCCTCTATCTGGGACAGGATTGCTGAAACCACACTCATAGGTATCTCTTCAACTAGTTCTGTTTCCATGGAGATGTGGTTGTGTCTATCAAGACGACCAGGTCCTTCTGTGCTAAAGTAATCGGCAACATTTTGTGATGGCGATGTACTTACTGATGGCAAAACTGGCTGCTGGGGCGTCACTCTTTTTCTGAAACACTCTGTATGTTTTTGAACAATCCTTTTTTCTATGTCCACTTGATGACTCAGGCATCCAGTTTGAGAGACAATGGACCCTATTTCACCATCTTAATTCTAAGTGTTGGGCGGACTTGAAATTGGGGGTATTTTAGATCTGTTCTCAGGCGTATCCAACCCATACACACTCTACCTGAAAAGGTAGCAGAAGCCTGTGGGCTGAGCTCTTTGCATCCGTAACACTACAGCTCCGATCAGAGCCTTCAACTGCGCATGTGCAGTAAAAAAAAATTAGAAAAACGTGCCCCTGCTACATCGCTTTCTGGTTGGATAATGTCTTCTCCTGGTCCCCACAAACAATGCCTCACCACCACAACATAACTAACCCTCTCATCCCCCCACCCTCCACTACTCAGACTGATTGCAGCCCCCTGCTCCCTTCCCCCCAACCGACTGCATGTAGAAAGGCATCAAACCCCCTTTCCCCTTTCCAATCGCAAGCAGAGTGACAGCGGATCTCCCCTGCCCCTGACCTCACCCCACCCATCTCCAGAGAGCCATCTCCCTACCCCTACCAAAGAGCCACCTGATCCACCTCCCTCCCACTCTACAAAGAGCCATCTGAACCCATTCCCCGCACTCCTCCCCACCACCAATCTGAGTCAGAGAGCCACCAGAAGTTCTGAACTATCTGTTTAGAAGCTGGAGCGCCCGAATTGGACTTTTGCGGACCATATCTGTTTCGCTCTGAGTCTGGATGAGTGAACATGGTGGTAAAGAAGGAAGTGCTGATAAGTATGGGCAGGCAGCCCAGTAAGTCAATTTAAATGCATGCAAATACATTTAAATTGACATTGCGCCCATTTTGGGCGCGGTCCCGACGGTGGCCATTGGTGAAAGGGGAAATAGATCATGCTACTCGCCAAACACAAACACATCAGCGTAATCTTTCAGTGATAACATGTGATGTAAAAGACTCCACCTCAAAAATGTCCATTCACTTAGAGTGTGCATTAACAATGAGCAGAAACAGACCAATATAATCAATATAGACTTGTAATCAAGGTTGGCCAGGGCATTCCCAAGGATGCAGTGGGGCTGCAGCAAGCAACTTTTATGGCAACTGGCAACAATTCACAGTGTTTGATTAGGCTTTTGATGTTGGTATTAATGCCAAACCACCACAGATAACTTCTAGTGAGCATTCATTTTTGGGATGCTTGGATAAGCACTGTGTGTTTCCAGTAGAAATGGCTCTCTGCCTGGTATAGGGATGACTACTCTTTCTCCTCAGAGTATGATGCCATCCTGGCAATTCCATTTATCCGTGCGAGTAATGAACGGTTTCATTTCTTCAGAAACTGACCCAACCCGTTAAGTATCTTGCTTCTCACTTTGGACGGAAGTGGATCCCGAGTGGTCTACTACCTGAATTGCTTCACTGAGACTGCCAACGTGTCCAAACAATTCAACACCATGACAACTCTCTGTGTGGCACTGAAGTAGCTGTAACACTTGCTTATAAAGGTAGGCAACCAATGCATCCACATTCATTATGTGTGTTCCAGGTTAATGCTTGAATGTATATTCCTACATGGATGGAATTTTATATTGAATGCCTGCCAATATGATTGGTAGAGTAGCCTTGTCCGCTTTAAAAAGACCAGAGAGTAGTTTGTGGTCAGAAATGATGGGAAAGTGTCAACCATATAAGAACTGGTGAAAAAACTATTGATAATCCTTTTTTCTCAATTTGTGCGTAGCTTTTTTTTGGCCTCTAAAAGAGTTCTTGAGACACAGCCTATTGGCTTTTCAGATCCATTGTCCATGCTATGGGACAACATTGCAATAATGCCATATGGACAGACATGGCAGTTGAACACCATTTCCTTAGAGAGATCAAATGCACTAACAAGTTGGAAGAATGCAGCAATTGTTTTTTCTTGTTGAAAGCTTCTTTCTGGGGCGTGTTCCAAGACCAACATTGATGTTTCTTTAGCAGAATATGCTCGAGGGCCAATAATATCAACAAATTTGGTACAAAATGCCCACAGTAATTCACCATCCCCAAAAAAACATTTGAGCTCAGATATGCTCCTCTATGGCTTTAGAAATATGCATAGAAGCTAAAAGCAAAAGTAGGCCACTCACCCTTTGAGTCTGCTTCGCCTTTCATTTCTGATTATGGCTGATCATTAAATTCAATAATACCTTGATCCTGTTTTTCCCCCAAATCCCTTGATCCCTTTAACTTCAAGAGTCATGCCTCATTATTTCTTGAAATCACATTTTGGCCTCAACTACCTTCTATGGTAGTAAATTCCACAGTTTCACCACTCTCTGAGTGAAGAAATTTCTCATCAACTTAGTCCTAAAAGGTTTATTCCTTATCTTTAAACTATGATCTCTAGTTCTGAACTCCTCCCATCATTGGAATATTGGCCATAATTCTTCCAAAAGTGCTGAATTGGTGGGAAAATTGTTTTAAATCCCAACTGTTTTGTCAGCTCAGCTTCTCACCCGAATCTCCGCACTTTGTGCACTGCAGAGATCCCAGTGTGAATATCATTAAAAGACTGGGGGCTTGGGGCCTATTCGCGCTGGAGTTTGATAGTTCTGGAATTCTGTGCATGCGCAGTGGTCCCGATCTGCCACCCCACTGCTGCCCAATTTCCTGGGGCAGGGGCCCTGATTGCACCCCCCCCCCCCTTCATTGTAGTAAAATATCTTTATTCCTCCACTCAAATCCTCAGGCTATGAAGGCCAACATATCATTTGTCTTTTTTACTGCTTGTTGTACTTCCATGCTTATTTTCAGCAACTGATGCATGAGGACACAAAGGTCTCGCTGAGTAATCACATCTCTCAATTTACACCCATTTAATTAATAATCTGCCTTTCTATCATAGCTACTGAAGTGAATAACCTCACATTTATCCATAACATACTGCCACGCTGATGAAGGGTCATCCTGACTCGAATTGTTGGCTCTATTCTATCTCTACACATGCTGTCGTGCATGCTGAGATTTTCAAGCATTTATTGTATTTGTATCTTACCCACTGATATTCTGTCACAAAGCACAAAGTAAATATTTTAAACTTACAGTAGTAAGGACACCCAGCTAGAACTAGTAACCTTCTCTGAATGTATAGATCAGGCTTCAATTCTGTCTTTTTGCCTAACTATAACATAATTGGATACCTGAGGCAATGTTGTCAGAAGGTGGAGCTAACAATAACAACAATTATATTTAGATAGCACCACTGAATATGGTAAAACATCGCAAGGTGCTTCACCACTACATTATCAAACCGAAATGGACACCAAGTCAATTATGGCATGAAGTAGCACTAAACTCGCAAAAGACCATGAAGGCTGGGAAATTAGGGATGACACACTAAGAAGTCTGACAACACAAGGTTGAATTAGGGATGGGCAATAAATGCTGGCCTAGCCAGGGGTGCCTACATCTTGTAAATGCACTTAAAAAAAGAGCATAGGTTGTCATGGAAGATGTCAGGAGGCATGGAGGGATGAGTGTAGGGCATGAGATGTCATGAATTGGTGTTGGATCCAATATAGCAAGTGTACTGTGAGTGAGATGAAAGAGTGGGATGGAGGTTGACAGCGGGGTGGTGAGGACTAGCAGGCTGATTTTGGTTTTGTCATTTTTTTAATAGTTGGAACAAAGTCCCAAGGCACCAAGGAGGGCCCTCACCTTGGCATGTGGCAGTCACTGTGGCTGTCTCTGCACTGTTTCCAGGGCAGCATGCCAACTCCTGCTAACACCCATCACCCACTGCTACGCCCAACCACCCATCCCAGAAAAGGAATCTGAATATCCGGGGCACTTTCCTTCAAGTCAGATTTGCAGAATTTTCTGATTCGTGTGGTCGAAGAATTGGTCTCATACCTCCATCTGTGACCCCAAGAATTCCATTTGCTTTATTAACAACTTCATCCACTTCTCCTACTATCTTCAAGGTTTTGTGGCTATAGACCACCAGGTCTCTTTATTCCTTTATAAAATTGTACCATTTTGTTCAGATTGCCTATTGTTGCAGTCCATTATTCAACTGCAACTTCAAGATTGAAGTTGAAGGTTGAAGATAAGGTAAGGCAGCTGACAATCGATAAAAATTTCCTGTTTAACTCACCAATCACAAAACCCCGTCTTTATACAGAGTACAGAAAGAAACCATTCGAGCCATCCGAGCTCTCTGAAAGAGTTCGCAATTAGACTCACTCTCCAGCTTTTTTCTCTACAGACCAGAAATACTTAAAACACTCCATTTGAGGCCACACGTCTCAGATTGTACCACTCTCCTCAGCTTCCTCCTGGCTTTTTGTTTAACCAATCACAAGATCTCTGGTTACTGACCCACCAGCTCATAAATCAGTTTCTCACATTTCAAGACCTCTCATCATTTGGAAAATCTCGATTATACCTCACCTTTACCTTAAAATTACAAATAAATCCTGCAGATGTTAGAAATCTAAAGTAAAAACAGGAAATGCTGAAAATATTCAGCATCTGTGGAGAGAGAAACAGTTAATGGCTGGAGCTCTACTATCTAGCCTGTCAAGGAATTGGAACGGACAAGGATCCAACAACAAAAATCTCTGTTGGCCTCGGGCAAGAATTTCCAGTCTCACTAGAGCAAGGCCTTAAAATCCACCTATTGTTTCCAATCCGGACGACTCTTCTTCAGCTCTGATGCTGCCAGACCTGCCGAGTCTTCCCAGGATTTTCTGTTCTATGGTTCACCTTAACCTTCTCTGATGTCAGGTGAATAATTTCAACTCCTTCCGTCTCACCACATAACTAAGTTCCCTCATCCCTAGTAATTATTTCTATAAATCTCTTGTGCATCTTTTCCTAAGCAGTGTGGTGCTCAGAATGGGACAGAATGTGAGACCTGACCAGTCACTTGTAGGAGATCTTGCAGCATAGTGGGTAGTGTCCCTGCTGCTGAGACAGAAGTCCAGGTTCAAGTCCGATCCCAAAATGTGACAGCCAAGGGATGCACTTTCATAAAGCGGTCAACAGATTAAGTGTTCCAAACATGCTAATGGCTGGCAGTAAGAGCGGGAGAGACTTTTGATCACTTGATGTGGACTAGCACCCCTCAAGCTATACGGTGTTGGTGATAAGCTAGCAATCCTTTCCTGAAATTTCTAGCTGCAGAAATGGACAGGAGTCTGCCTTAGTGTATCAATAGGTGAAGTAAGTGAATTGGAAACAGTGCCTTACAAAGATTTTGCGTAACATATTGCCTATTGTTGCAATCAATTATTCAATGATTGGACATTAGTGAAGCTGACTTAATATCATAAGCTTTATTACACATGCATCAAATTCCAAAGTTTATACTTTGAAGTGTGTGCACAGCATCAAAAGTAAAAATGTTGGAAACTATGTTTAAAAGTGGCTTTTTGTTTTCTCAGACTTCATAAAAATTTGACTGCATGGTCTGATTTATGGAAATCCTCAGTTCATCCTATACAAACCACTGATTCATGAACGAAGAACAACAACTTGTATTTATGTAATGTCTTTAATATCACAAAATAACCTGAGGCACTTCATATGGGTTTTGGCAAGTAATTTGACACAGAGACACACAAGGAGATATTATAGGGAGGTAGTGAAGTTTAGGGATAGACTTTCAGAGTTGAGGTCCTTAGCAACTGGTAGCCTAGCTACTAATGGTGGAGTGATTAAAATTAGGATTGATGGTTAAGAGGCTGGAGTTGAAGGAGGAGATCTGGGAGGGTTGCAGGGCTGGAGAAGATCACAGGGATAGAGGAGGAATAGAGTCTTGGAGAAAACTGAAAAGAATGAAAATTTTAAAATTGAGGTATTGCTTAACCAGATGCTGGAATATGAAACAAAAACAGAGGATGCTAGAAAAACTCAGCAGGCTAGGAAGCATCTGTAGTGAGAGAAAACAGAGTTAAGGTTTTGAGTCTGCTTGACTCTTTGTTGGAGCTATAAGACAGGGATGATTGTTGGGTATTGTGTTGTAACCAGGAGAGATTGCAACACAGATGTAGCAAACTTAAGACAGGTAGCCTAGCATTAAGGAACAGGGGGGTGTGCAATGAGACATATAAACTGATATTAAAAAAGGAGTTTAAGATGGAGCAGAAAGGTCATAGTCTGAAGTTGTTGAACTCAATGTTGAGTCCTGAGGAGCTGCAATGTGCCTAGTCAGAAGATGATCGCTGCTCCTCCAGTTTGCATTGTGCTTCACTGGAGCACTGCAGCAGACCAAAACTGGACATGTGGACACAACAGCAAGGTGCTGAGTTAAAATGGCAAGGACAGCAAAGTTGAGGTCATGCTTGCGATGAGTAAGATGAAAGTATTCCACAAAGCAGTTATCCAGTTTCTGTTTAATCTCCCCACTGTGGAGGAGCAGCAAATACAGTGGATCAAATTGAAGGAGTTGCAAGTGAAATGCTGCTTAATCTGAGAGGAGTGTTTGGAACTTTCAATGGGAAGGAGGGAGGAGGCCAAGAGGCAGGTATTATACCTCCTGTGAATGCAAGGGAAGGTGGGAAAGGGTATGGGGAGTTGGGAAGCATTCACTGTCTTTGTTCAGGACTTAGAATAAGTCGAGAGATGGGTATCAGAATTTTAGCGACCTCAAGTTTATGGAGAGTAGAACATTTAAGGCTTGCCAGGAGGACATTGGAAGTCAAGTTGAGAAGTAACAAAAGCATGAATGAAGGTTTCAGCAACAATGAGTTGAATAAGGACAATGTCAGGCATGTGGTAGAGGCTAAAGGCTATGGGCGGGATTTTCTGTCTCGTCCAAAACTGGAAAAATCCAGCTTGAGGAAAAGGGATCGTTCCATGGTCCGTCCCTTACCTGCCACGATTCTCTGGTGGGCGGAATGGGAAAATTCACCCTATAATTTTTAACAGTCCATCTAGATAAAAGTTCTGAAAGACATTTGTTGTATTCCAGGCTTCTACTCTACTTATTCCTCAGGAGCAAAAAGTTTCTGACTGATTTCAATAGTCACATTAAAAGTAGGAAAAGAGCAACATTTCCAGCTCATCTCTTCTGACTTTTAATTGATCATGTGATCTGCTCAAAGCAACTAGTCTCGAATTGTCCACAGCAATTAGAGGCCGCACAGCGAAAGAGACCTTGTGGCCTCAAGGAAACACCATTCAGGCACTTTAATAATAGAATATTTAATGCTGTGTTACACATGATAACAGTCCTATCCTAATAAAACAGCATATCCTCTGACATACTGGGAGATAAATTTAATAAGCCAGAAAAAGTTTAAAGTTTATAGTTTAAAGTTTATTTATTAGTGTCACAAGTAGGTTATATTAACACCGCAATGAAGTCAAAATCCTCTCGTCACCAGGCTCCAGCGCCTGTTCAGCTACACTGAGGGAGAATTTAGCATGACCATTGCATCTAAATCAGGTGAATAAAGGCACTGAGAGAAGTTTCCTAAGTATAAACATTGCTGATATATTGGAAAATTCAGAGCCATATGCTTTGATTAACATTGTTACACATTGTATTTCATTCTGAATTCAAAAGTACTCTTTTTGGCACGTCAGGAAGAGAAAAAGAATCAACAGCCTGAATAATTTGATAAAAACCAATGTAAAGAAAGTGACCCCTGAGAAGTTTTCATTGAACTGCAACGTGGCACATTATTATAAATCCATGAGGTAAAACAGAAGCCAACTGTAAAATTGCAGCTTATTCTGTTACAGGACTGTGAAAGCTTCTCTGAAGGACCTTGTATTGTGACAGATTGGAGACTCCTTCTGGCATCGTTTTAGAACTACACCAAAAATTCTGCAGTAAATGTGAACACTTTTTATATATGTTCACAATGATACAACCATTGTCGGTTAAGATTTTAAATCAGAACATATGGTACATTATTTTTAGAACCTAATAAATAAAGTGGAAACCATCTTAAAATTTCAGTTGAATTTCCTCTAAGGGAATCTGATCAAAGACTGGCTGATGAAAGTCTCAAAGCAAAGCTCAGGATTGTGCTGTTAAGGACATAGTTAGACTTAATTGATATCACAACTCTTCTTCATTTCCTTGTTGATTCATCCACTTAAGGTCACAGATTTGAGCACTAATGTGTTGTATGAATAGTTCACAATAAATGGTTCAAAATAAATAATAGCTTGTTACTTTGGAATACAGATTATAGAAAACATTTAATTCAGTTAAGTTAATTTTCACAATGCAATTAGTTTTTGAAGGTTAAGTACTCATACTCCTTCTTTATCCTTTGAGAAATAGGTTTCTTATCTATCAGACAAAATGGCTTCACAGTAATCAAAGATGAAGAAAAGTGATTTGTTAAAAGTTATTTATTAGTTACAACTAGGCTTACATTAACATTGTAATGAAGTTATTGTGAAAATCCCTTGGTCGCTACACTCCAGTCCCTGTTTGGGTCCACTGAGGGAGAATTTAACATGGTCAATGCATCTAACCAGCACGTCTTTCAGAGGAAACTGGAGCACCCAGAAGAAATTCACACAAACAGAGAGAATGTGCAGAGTCTGCACAGTCACCTTAGGCTGGAATTGAATCCGGGTCTCTGGTGCTGAGAGACAGCAATGCTAACTACTACGCCACCACGTGATTTGTAATGTTTCAATTACCAATTTATACTTTCACAAACAACTTTGATTTCACAAGAATACTACTTAATATTTAATCAGCTGTTTATTTTTGGCAGTTTGATTGATGCAAATTTTGGATCAATTTTATGTAACTAATATTAGTGCAATGTCATGGATGCCCTAAAATCATCGGCTGGAATCTTACCATCATTTACACTGGCGGGATTTTCCCATCACACTACAGTGAATGGAGATTTGGTTGGTGCTAAATTCTTCAACCTCACTGCAGTGGAAGGAAGGTGTGAACAGCCAGTAAGATCATGCCCATAGTGTTTGAATATCAATCAAGAACTATTTAGCAGTTTGTTGCGATAGTGACTAGCATTCTCTGACCTTGCCTGAAGCTGCGATTCTCCAGTCCCGTTGCAGTGAATGGAGATTTGGCTGAACGCCAAATTCTCCGACCATTCCCACCTCGCTGTCACTGCAGCAAGAACGGAGAAGTTGGAGCTCAGCCAAATCTCTAATTACCACAGCTGGATCAGAGAATCCCAGCTGCAGGTGAGGTCAGAGAATTCCAGCCAGTGTCTGTCACAAATCAAATTATTTTACTACCATTTGCATCCATCTGCAGACATTTCAATAACTTCACTGACTCACTGAAATGTGTCAAGTGAAAGATTTCAAACTATCCATATGTATTTTAATTTTGAACTTTGGTCAAAGAAATTGGCCAGAGAGATGTTTTTATTGAATGACAAATGCTTGAACGTTGACTAAATTACCTCGTTGAATCAGTTCCAGTGCAGATGTTATCCTTACCGTTCACGAGCCAAGTAATCTGAGGCCGGGGTTTGCCCCCCACAGAGCACTGCAGTACAAAATCCTGACCCTCGCCCACTTTACATTCCTTCAGTACACTCGTGAAAAACGGTGGTAACTCCTCTTCCTGAGAACCTAAAATCAATTCATCAAAGATAATCCATTAATACTGTACTGATAAATACTTTGGATTTGCCTGCTTTAAATTAGCAATATAGCCTTCACTCTGGAAATGATATAGAATAGCACTTCTCATTTAAGAAGACTATTACTGTAGGAACCACTTGCAGTGCTTGGCAAGTCGTAGCTAAATTGCTTTGTTTCAGTTAGTCAATAATCTTTTGGAGGTAAAATTATGTCACAACTCAAGCCTAGAAATTACAAATGGGAGATAAATGTACTAAATTCAATGCAATTGTCAGAAACTTACCTTTTTAAGCATTAACCCATTTTAAACCAACTCATGTTTCAGCAGAAGAAGTGGAGAAAATAATTTCAGGCAAGTATTCACACAGATGCATCCCACAACGTAATTTCAAGGCTCATACAAGTTACCTATCATTTGCTTTTATTTAATAAATTTGAAATCATTCAACTATGCTGCAAAATCAGAAAAACTTGTTAAAACATAGGAATTATTGTTAATATGATTGCATAAACAGAGTGTACAAAGTGCCAGAGAATCTGGAGAGGAAACTTGGTTGTGTAGCAGGGTAGTCACATGTTGGTTTTCTCACTGAAACTCACCATCTGACAAACTATGAAAAGATTCCACCTTATGCATGCCAGGCTAGGTAGAGATGACATACTTCATTCTAAACTAAGCATATATTAGTCAATGACAATCTGGAAGTTATTGTGACCATGACCTTTTTGCTGCTGCTAGTCCAGTGCTGCAATCACATGAACTAATATTTAATGCACTATTAATAGTGCTTTAAAAATAACAATATGGGAAATAACTTCATGGAACTGGGCTTTTATAAGAAAGCTGGCTTCTGCGGTTTGCCCCTGTGCAGTTATAGGCCATGTTTCCTTTGTGATGACAAAGATGTTAAATCCCATCCTTGTCACAAATTTCAACAGCACTTTTTCCTTTCAGTGAAACTCCACTTTTAGTCCATTTTATGGTATTTTGAAACATAGGCTTCCAGACCATGCAGGTACAAATAAACAACAGCTTTATTGAAAAGGTGTTTGCTCTACAGGCTGTTTGGATAGACTGCCTGTGAAAACAGCTGATGATGTCATCAATACATTATGTGTTCAGACTGTTAAAGTGACTTGTTCCAACCAGGAACAACATGAATACACAACAATTTCCTCCCCAGTTACATCAGTGTTCCTGCAATGTAATACATTATAACATAAACAAAATTTACAATGTGAATAATTAATAAACATAACCACCAATAAGTTAGACATTTCAAAGGAAGTCAATTTCTGAGAGGTTGTCAGTGAAGGCGAGGCAACTGCTTTCTTGTATTGACTGCAACCTCCGATGTTTTTGATTTAATTTGGACATATTAGTAGTTGTCTCAAACAGAGATGATAGAGGTTTACTCAGAGTTGAAATGTCCCCAGCTGTGGTTCGTTTCCTCAACTGGTTCTGGTATTCAGGTTTTCAGGAATGTTTAGGTCTTAGCTTGGTACAGTTTACTGTGGACTTTTGGTTGAGTCTGTCTCTGGCAATTAGTTCTAGTGCCTAAAATTTGATCAGTATGTCTTCTCCACTCTGCATCATCCTGAGTTTGAATGGTGGAGAAGAGTTCTGTCTGTGCTAACATGATGGCAGGTATTCATTTCTCACTGATGATTTGGTTCCTTACCAATACTTCCTGTCCTTTCTAAAAAACATGACATTTAACTCTGTTCTCACATCATAAAACTTGACTGCCTTTTCCTCTTAACAATTTGTTTCATCTTAGGCGGCTTCAGCAAATCAAACATTTAGCATAATTGACATTTTATCATCAGTAATGGCAGTGAATTTTGGGTTGTCGCATGTGTTGTACTCATGTATGTCATCAGGAATCGGTTTAATCATTTAAACAATAACTCTTGCTCAAGAGTTATTTCAATGAATGCTTCATTGTCTGAATAAATCTCTCAGCTAGCCCGTTGCAGCAGAATGGTAAGGAGCAGCTTGGATGTGATGAACTCCATTCTTCTTTAGATAATTTGTTTATTTATTTATTAGTCACAAGTAAGCTTACACTCACTTTAATGAAGTTACTGCGAAATTCTGTAGTCACTATGCTCTGGCACCTGTTCAGGTGTACTGAGGGAGAATTGTGAACTCTTCAATTCTTAGGAAACTGTAAGACTTCAATCCTTTTCTTCTCCTCCCTCTGCTTTCTGTGACCCGTGTTCATTCTCAAGTCATGTCATATTGCTGGGGGAATGTCTATTAGTATACCCACGTATGCAAACAATCACTTTGTGCAGAACTCTGAAGTAACTGCCACACATTCCATGCAGAGTTTTGTAACTTTAAACAAAGATGGAAAACACCAAACACTTCTACAATCATGGCAACAACAAGACAAAATTAACCAGTAACAAATTGTACGTAGCTGATGTTCACTTTAAGTAATGCTATTACTGGGCTTTTCCTGCTGCGGTGAAGGAAAAATCAATTTGGACCAGTATCCCTATTTCCCTGTTTTACTGTGTTCCATGTTAAAGTATACAAGATCAGCTCAGACCAACATTCTTATTTCTATATTTTATTGTTTTTTTCCCTTCTGGGTGCTTGTGATAACCCCCAGGTCTTGCATGGGAAATCCTGTAGGACTCATTGAATATGAGCTCTTTGGGGATTGTTAATTAACTAATAAGGTAGAACTCGTGTCCTGAGCCCTACATAAAGCAGGCGCCTGAGTGGGTCCATGGTTCCACTGTTCTGGTTTGGACCTGTTGTGTTTAGAACTCAGTAAGAATTTAGCAACACCAATTATTAATCCAACCGATTTATTTGATAGTAAAATAGCGAGCTTTCAACACTCCCGTGTCTTCATCAGGCAAGTGCAGTGTTCTGGTCTGCAATAGCACACATCAGCACAGACAGTCAGAGATTGCTGATTAGAATGCGAATCCTTACATCTAACCTGCTATTCAAGTGTTAAAGTGGCTAACAATGTGTGTGAAGGGGATCCTGAGCATTGTTAGAGAATTGTGTATTTTCTCCAGACAGCACAGTAAGTGAGGTTTTTTGCTAACCCAGGCAAGTTACGGGGGGTTACAGATAGTGTGTCATGAAGCCGAGATCCCTATTAAGACCGTCCTCATGTGTGCGGAGCTTGGCTATCAGTCTCTGTTCAGCGACTGTTGTGTTTACCAGAGGCTTGTGGCTTTTGCTTTACTTTATTTTGTGTAATAAAGCACTATTCCTTTACAGCTGACCCCTGGAGTTATTATAATGCTGAACATGTGTTTAGTTGTATAAGGTTAAAAGAAAGCATGAACTTCAAAATGGCTGCACTGAATTAAATCATTATTGCACATTGAATGTTATCATTGAACCTACTAACACCTGCATCAATATAGCATTCACCATGATTCAAAATGTGCATACATGCCGCAGACACCATTTTAATGTTCGAAGGGCGATCATGGTGCTCCAAAAATGGCACCTAATGAGCCCAATATTGCACCCAACAAGTATTGACCTTAAAAAGAATTTCAGCAGAAAATAAGTTTTAAACTTGATTAAACTTATTCCATTCTTCAACTTTATCAAAATATTCCCATTGCTTTTTGCAGATTCAGTTCAACAAAAATCAAGCAATTAGAGAATGTTCATTGAGATTTAGTAAACACAGCATTGTGGAGTCATTAATTCAAAACCCGAGTGAAGGTGTACATAACTGAAACAAAAAATTCTTTATCTACTCTTTCCTATAATTATTTCTTTAAATATAGGAAAAGAATATCAATACCTACTAAGCTAATTTCAAATATATGTTTCCCTATGCACCACCATGACACAAACATTAGTTTTTTTTAACCTATTAATTTATATGGAAGTTGTTATAAAGTTATCACTTGTAGATATATATCTTGTTTATGTAAAATATATCTTATATCCATTCACTTTAAAAATGTACATTGGGAGTACGTTAAAAATTAGGATAATTGCGATTGGAATGCAAATCTCAATGAAAACAAAATTACAACAGCGTCATGACTAACAATGTGATAATAAAGATCTGGAACATATTAAGACACAAAACAAGTGACATCCTTTGCTCACTTACTTTTACATCTGAACTTGACCTCTTCACCCTCTACCATTGCCTGGCTTTGAGGATACGTATGAAAGTTTGAGAGTGATCCTCTGCTCACTGGTTTTTGTTCTGTAATCTTCCTGCTTTTCTCTTGCAGTTTTCCAGCCTGTGAATGCTGCATGGTACTGTAACTTTCTACATTCAACCGTGGGGAGATAACTTTCTTACAATCTTCTGTCTGTCTTCCTGGAACATCTTTTTTTTCAATGATTGGCTGGACTTCGGTCTTGTGTGACTGAAGCATTAGCGTACTCTTGGATTTCTGTTGGCCTTGGCTTGTTGTGATACCTTGCATTTTCTGTTGGTTGGGGTCTGTTGTAAGGCTTTGGATTTTCTGCTGGGAGGTGGTTATTGTAGCCATTTGGGTTTTTTGTAGGATTGGGGCTGTTGTAGTTTGGGATTTCTGTAGGATTGGGGCTTTTGGGGCTGTTGTAGTTTGGGATTTCTGTAGGGTTGGGGCTGTTGTAGTTTGGGATTTCTGTAGGGTTGGGGCTGTTGTAGTTTGGGATTTCTGTAGGGTTGGGGCTGTTGTAGTTTGGGATTTCTGTAGGGTTGGGGCTGTTGTAGTTTGGGATTTCTGCAGGATTTGAGATATCGAAGTTTGGGATTTCTGTAGGATTGGGGCTGTTGTAATTTGGGACTTTTGTAAGATTGGGGCTGTTGTAGTTTGGGGTTTCTGTAAGGTTGGGTCTGTTGTAGTTTGGGGTTTCTGTAAGGTTGGGGATATTGAAGTTTGGGATTTCTGTAACATTGGGGATACTGTTGGTTGCAATTTTTGTAGGATTGGAGATATTGTTGTTAGGGATTTTTGTAGAATTGGGGATGTGGCAGTTTGGGATTTCTGTAGATTTGGGGATGTGGCAGTTTGGGATTTCTGTAGGGTTTCTGCAGTAATTTGGGTTTTCTGTTGGCTGGGGGCTGTTGTAAGAATCTGGATTTTGTGCTGAACTGGAATTTTCTTTATTTCTTCTTTTGATTCTTGAAGTGTTACAGTATTTAGTCCTTTTTGTTGGAGTGTGATTTTTTTTACTTCTGTCTTTGGTTCAAAATGAGATTTGTTTTCTTTGATAGTTTTTTCTGTTCTCTGTTCAGTCTCTGCTTTCTGTTTCTCAGAGGCTGCCACAGTCTGTTTCACCACTTTCAAATTTTCCTTGGGTTGATTGGTGAATATACTGGCCCCCTCTTTCCTCATTTCAACACCATTTGTTGCTGCTTGTTTCATTTCCAACGGCTCAAGAGTTTTGGCTCCATTGTTTCTTTGCTGCACCGGTGCACTAGTGATGAACACAAACAATCTTGTTATCTCATTGATATATCCATCCACAAATTAACAGACCAATACAAAAAAAAATTGGAGGAATACATAGGATGATACATGCAATGTATATTTAACATCTGAAATTCACCATGCTGCTTTAAGCACATACTTACATTTCAGATGTTGAACCCATACCTGTAAAAAAAAGAAAAATTCACTTGAATGTCGGTTGTTTGAAACAAATCTGTAAGGTTTAAAAATAAATACTCAATAAAAAACTTTATTATTCTAATTTGATTAGAACTAGTTTACCAAAATTACAAATATCTATGTGTAATAGCTGACATTGAGCTCTGGAATTTTGACCAACTCTTGTAATGTGAAAACTGAATATGCATAGTTCCTCCATCTATAATGTGTGATACTGCGAAGGAAATATATTAAAGGAGAAAATTCAAAACCACAGTAAAGTACACAATGACTGAAATGGGAAGGCCAACATGAGGAAATGGATATTAATGAGGTGTCTTATTAAATCCACCTAAGGAAAGCCTCACGTCAGTTATGCCTGTTTCAATGAGATGCACCTGTCAAAGTTGGGATAGATAGATAACACCTGAAAACTACTTAAAACCATAGTGCGAAAAAGTAGTTTTTTGGATTTTCATGACTATGAAACTTGGGCTTGAAGCTATAGAACCATACAAAGATAACAGCACAGAAGGAGACCACTTAGCTCATCACATCCACACTGGCTCACTATAAGAACTATTCAGCTAGTGTCACTCCCTCCTCTTTACCCTGGAGCTCTGCAAATGTTTTCTCTTCAGATAATTACTTAATTCTATTTTAAAACTACAGTTGAAACTGTTTCCACAACAGTCTCCCGCAGCACATTCTATACCTTAATCACTCATTGCATGAAAAGGATTTCCTCAGCTCACCTCAATGATTTCTGATCACCCCAGTTCTTATAGTTCTACATCCTCTCTGTTACTGAACTGAATAGTGGGACTGAGTAACAAGTTTCGCTTTTTCTCATTCTTCCAACCAACATGCATTTCTTCACATTTCTCTGCTTTACACCTGATGTGCCCTTCTTTTCCATTAGCCTATGTCTATCCTCTTGACATCTATTACTCTCCTCTTCATGCTTCACAACATTTTCAAGCCTAGGGGCTGGATTTTGGCAAATACCAAAATGTCTGCCCCTATCCTAACTCCACCAACTCTCATTGCCTCCAATCAACATTCAAACAGATTCACAGAGTAGAAGCCAAAACTCAGAAGGACCATTTGAACTGTGTGCTGAGTACAATTAGGACTATTTTGGCAAAAATCGTAACTGCAGTATGAGAGTCATATACTGATAGTGTCTACGTAAATGTCCTTGAAGGACAGATGGGTCTGTTTAAATGTCATGATCTGAAGTTTATTTTAAATTTCCTCTCTTTAAACATGAACAAACAAACATAAAATGTCAGCAAGAGTTAAAATATCCCTCTGCTGTACAGCTTTTACTAACAGGACATTGGATATAGATTAGAAAAAAAACAGTCACAAGATATCGGATTAGGTGAATTGGTCATGTTGAATTGCTCTTTAGTGTCAGCGGGATTAGCAGGGTAAATATGTGGAGATAGGGCCTCGGTGGGATTGCGATCGGTGTTGGCTCAATGGGCCAAATGGCCTCCTTCTGCACTATAGAGATTCTATGATTATCATGTGGTCGTGAAAATTCAATAGAAGTCTTTGTTACCATTTACCCAAGGGATATCATTACGTTATTATGAATACTCACCTAAGTTTCAAAAGCCACAATTATCTCTGCTGGGAGTTTGGAGTTTACAGTATTATTGACAGTTTATACATCTATTAAAGAATTAGCTACTTTTGATGTGGGGTATTTGTTTTATCAGAGGTTAATCCTTTGAGGAGATTTAAAAGACTTGATTAGATTTTATAAATGAAGATTTTGAGTATCAAGGCTCTTTTGATTGGCCTTTTGTGGATACTGGATCAGTAGATATGGATGTGGCATGGGGATGTGAGGGACATAGACAGAAAGTGGTGGTCATGAGTTGATATTGGAGGAGCCATGAGGAGTAGGTAGAGGTGTGGTGGGACATGAGGAATGGGGGTTAGAGGGTTTAACAGCATTGGAAACAACTGGGGCAAAATTCCAGAGAACTAATTCCACAGGTCTTATAGTCTGCCCCCTTGGCTCCTGTAGTCGTCTAGGATCTGCTTCCTGCTCAGGATTGGTATTCCCCACCTGATCCTGTCCCTTCATCCCCAGACCGTGAATTGAGTCTAACAGAACCCTGTATATAGAGGTGGTCTACTAGTTTGGAAATTTCCCCACTGGAGCTACCCAGTTCAGGGGTATAAATCTGGCCCTACATCATTAACTTAGGCTAAGAAAAGTAGTAGTGCTAACATCAAATCTTACAGAATTCCATTTATATTTTCCTCCAGTTTAAAAAACAACTATCCATAGTATTGTCAGTTCCTTGTCACTAAACCAACTTCATATCAACATTATCACTCTCCCTTTTATTCCATAGGCTTCAATTTTACTGACTGTCCTGTTATGTGGTACTTCGTCAAATTTTGTTTGGAAGTACAAGTGCACCACATCATCTGTATTCTCCTCAACAACCTTCATTGGAATTTTCAAACAAATTAGTTAAATACAATTTTTCCCTAATAAATCCAAACTCACTTTCTGGAATTAATCCATCTTTATCCAAGTAATTTGTTAATTTTGTCCTGGATTATCATTACTAAAAGCTTTCCCAATATTGACATTGGATGCATTTCTTTGCCTCCTCTCAACATTTTTCTCTGTGGTAGGAAGTGGTGCACCATTTACTGATGGCAGGATTATCTGCTCCTTCCACTGTTGATGGTATCCCATTAAAGCTACCTCACACTGCTGGGAAAACTGTGGCACGGGGTGTGCCACTGGCAGGACTAGAGAAATGCCCCAGTGGTTTGGCACCATCAACATATTTGAGGAGGATCGGAAGGTTTTGATCAGTGCCTTTGCAATTTCCACCCTTACGTTCCACAGTATCCAATGCATCTGGTCTGGTACAGCCAGCCTTTTTAATATCTCCTCATTATCATTTTTTAGGCTATCCACTGTTCAAACTAATTCCTCTCTCATTATGATTGTGACAGCATCTTCTTCCTTGATAAAGACAGATACATAGCATCTGTCCACCATACACACATCCCTTTCTTCGTCTGTAATTGGCCCCACTCCTTCTTGTACCACTCTTATTTATTGTATGTTTATAAAAGACATTGGGATTTTTATGTTGACTGTCAGTCTCTCCTCATGCTCTCTCTTCACTATTTTTTTTATTCACTGCCTTTCCAAACCTTCCATATTTAGCTTTGTTTTCTTGGATTATCAACTAGACATCTATCATGCATACCCTTTTCTCTTCCATAAATTTAGAGCTGAAATGTTTTCAAGTTTTGTGATTGAATTTAGACCTCACCTGCCATTCTTATGTTTAATATCTATTCATGCCGGGTGTGTCCATTACATTTTTCTAGTTAATACTTTTCTAGATATCAAAGTTTAAGTCCGTAGACTATAATGCAGGGTAGTTCAAAGGTTACAGAGAATGAAAGGATGCCACAAACTTAGATAGTACCAACATAAGGCAAATATGACAGCAACTGTAAGCTTAAAAGGAACTATCTTTCTTAAGAATGGAATGAAATTAAGGACATCTTCGAGGAGAAACATTGGTAGAATGGGAGTGGCAGCAATGAGAAGTGCTGTCTATAATAAGTCTTTATTATAGAAGTGAGAACATTTCTTTAGCAAGGACAAGATGACAAGATAATTGAACTAATAATTTTTTCTTTAGGTGAACTTGCAGATTTGCTTATGGAAGTATTTAAAGTGAAATGGATGGTTTGTGGAAGTTACAAGAGTGCTTCCCAGAGGGAGAGGAAGATAGCATTAGTATGTTATTTCAACAGAGATGTACTTCACAATTCATAATGGACATGCAAAGATTAAACTTAAAGTTAACTTGATATTTCCGATCAAGTGATTAAGGTGCCTAATATAAATGGGTATAAGTTATATGAAAAGGTATGGTTGGAAGTTTCATACATTTCAAAATTACTGTCCAATTCTTTTATGGGATGAATATTTTGCTGAATTTTTTTTGTTTTCAATAAATGTCCCTGGGTAAATCAGGAATTTCTTGAGTTGATCCTTATTAAACTAGGATTGGTTGTAATGAACATGCAGTGAAGAGTGTACTGTCATACTCTTTTCTTAGAAATACACTGGAAAGCTTTAAAGGAAGGCTGAATACAAGGATTATCTGCTCTGTGCCAATGGTTCACTTTGTTTGCACCTTAAGCTGATAATTAATCTAGAGTGGACGGGTTTTTGTTAACACATTGGAATATATAGTGAGGCTGCAAAAAGGAGCAGTTAGCATTTCTTGAGGAGCTAAACTCTGTTAACTTTCATTTGCCAGAAATAAAGGAATGAGTATTGTAATGATTACTTTGTACAGATCAAGCATTAGAAAGCTTAGAATTCTAAACACAGAATTGAAAGAAAGGAAATAATTCTCTGCGTTGCCTCCAGATGTGAAATGTGGCTCCAGATCATGCAGATTCAAAACACAGGCCTAAATGAAATTATCCAATGACAATATAAAACCTGATAGAGATATAAAAGTTAAAAGGGAATAATTCTATGATTGGAAGTTACTTTATCTTGATCAGTACTTTTATCAGTGTACTTGTCATCGCAAAATTTATAGTGGTGGATTGTGTTTTTTTTTTCCCCTCCAATTAAAAGCTCAGCGTTTACAAAATAGCTAAATAGATGAGGGACTTTAAAGGGGCAATGTGAAGAGTCAGGAAAAATAATTTTCGGAAAAATAGTCCCAAATAGCATTCATACTTTGAAATATGAGCTCTACAGATGCCATTGCTTTTCCAGAATTATTCCTCACTAAACACACATAGTTTCCAGCATCCTCCGCTTGTGCAGCTTGGATTTCCAAACAGTGAATCCCAGACTTCTCAAACATGTTGAAATGATCACTTTGTTGCAACTCCACATCATCCTAGGGAAAAGAAGAGGTATATTTTATGTTATTAACCAGATAGGTACTGCTCTGTTCTGAAAGATAATTTTGAATAATTCTCTGCAAACAGCATTTTAATCCCATTGTAATTCTCTCACTGCGCAAATTTGGCTCAACTTCAATCCTTCTTGATTCAGCCAGTCTTCGTTCTTATGGTGGGACAGTGATTAGCACTGCTGCCTTACGCCGTCAGGGACCTGGGTTCAATTCCAGCTTTGGGTGACTGTCTGTTTGGAGTTTGCACATTCTCCCCATGTCTGTGTGAGTTTCCTTTGGATGCTCTGGTTTCCGTGCACAGTTCAAAGATGTGCAGGTTAGGTGGATTGGCTATGCTAAGTTTCCCCTTAGCATCCTAAGATGTGTAAGTTAGGGGGAATTAGTGGGATAAATTGGTGGGGTTATGGAGATTTGCTGGGGTGGCAGGCCTGGATAAAATGCTCTGTGTAAGAGTCGATGCTGAATTTCCTCCTCCTGCACTGTAGAGGTTTTATGATTCCGTGATTATTCTCAGCCTCACAGATGTTGCATGCAACAAACCTACTCCTCAGAAAGACTCCTTAATAATCAAAGGGTGAATTTATTTGCGATCACTTCCTCAGAATTGTCTACAATGTGTTTTACTGCGTTCTGTCATTTATTCTGTGGATATAATCCTTTCCACTGTCCTTTGCCTTTATTTCAGGCTATGCTGAACACAGTGGCCAGGATTTTACCAGTTCACCTCACTCATCAATAGATGGACAAGCCAATAAAATCAGGGTCATGTCTGATTTCTCGGCTCCCATGATCTTATGGAACCTCATTGTGGATTTTCTTGGGTGCTTTGATTTCCTCCCACAGTCCAAAGATATGTAGGTTAAGTGGAATGGTCATGCTAAGTTGCCCATTAGTGTTTCAAGATGTGTAGATTAGATGCTAAATGTATGGAGTCATGGAGGTAGGGCAGGCGAGAGACTCTGGGAAAGATACTCCGTCAGAGAGTTGGTGCAGATTTGATGGGCCAATAGACTTTTCTGCGTTTAGGGACTTCGTGATTGTATGGATTCTTTGATAAATCTTATAACGTCCACTGCCCTCAATTTATTGATCAGATTGCACATGAAGCATGTTTCCTAAAGATGAGATAAACTTACACAAGAAGTTCCCTCTGAAAAATCTGCCTTCAGTAAACAGAGCAGCCATCAAAATAATCAGTGAAATGTATATTGTGAAAGTAAGAATTTACAAGAAGATATTTAAAGCAATTAAATATAAATTAAAAGATAAAATCAGCCCTGTACTCTAGTTTCCCTTGTAAATGTTCATTATATATTTCTCCCAACTCAGAAGACATAACATAGGCAATTTGATTTGAAATGAAAAAGCAGAAACTGAATCCTGATGCTCTCTGCTCATTTACAGAGGCATGTTTTGCTTGGATTAAAATTTCTAAAAAGCAGAAGTGAAATGGAAAGGGACAGTCTTAAATAGCAAGCATGAGTCTCCGATCACTTTGATGAGTTAGGTGAGAAGGGACATGTTGAGAAAGCACATTTTATTTGAAAATCTTGTTTCACTTTAAACGAAACATGAATTTTCAGAGTTTGGATTTCAGAGAAATATGTAAAGTCCCTGCTGGGTTGTTACATGACATCACCTTTTTGGAATATCCTTGTTCTGAAAGTGATTCCACATTGAAAAAAATTAGACCCACAACTTCAGAATGACATAAGCATCATAGGATACTTTTGACATGAGGATACAGAGTGGCAAGAGTCAATAGTGCACGTTGCCTATGGTAGCACACAGTTAATTTAAAGTTGCTGTCCTGTTGCTGTTAATCGAGTCTTTGCTGACATTTGAGGGGGGGAATTTTCCATCCGCAAAGACCAAAAAATTTCACCCAAAGTCAACAGACCTTTGTGTGGTCCGC
The DNA here is from genome assembly GCA_024679065.1 of Sphyrna mokarran. Classification (NCBI taxonomy): domain Eukaryota; kingdom Metazoa; phylum Chordata; class Chondrichthyes; order Carcharhiniformes; family Carcharhinidae; genus Sphyrna; species Sphyrna mokarran. The sequence continues at coordinate 48,635,294 of JAGIQG010000011.1, read as the reverse complement.
CCACTACAATTTCAGCAATGGGCAGGATGGAAAAATTGCACCCTCAGTCTTGCACTTTCTTAGCTCCCTTTGAGCTCAGAAGATTGGCGCTTAAAATCTAATAATGTTTATGGGCATATATGTTTTTCTCCAAGAAATAGGAAACCACTTGAACAAGAAGTGCTCTACTGCCATTGGACATTCCTTCCTTAAATTGTCTCTGTAAATTTCAAATGTCCACACTTGACCAGAGTTAATCAAGATTCCAAATTAATAGAAAATGATATGAATTAGAAAGAAAGAAATTCCCTGGATAAAGGACTTCTCAAATGTTTACTAGACAACATGCTTTTGAAGTGTAGTCACTGCTGTAATGCATGAAACACAACAGAACCAGACTGTGATAGTGAGCAGATAATTTGGTTTTGTGCTTTAAATTGAATGATAAATATTGGCCAGGGTGCCAGGGATAATTGTCTTGGGAAATCCTCCCAGTTTCAGCATAAATTTACCTGCTGACTTGAGAAGCCTGTTTAAAGTGGGAGTGAAGTGAGGTTGCATTCTTTCTTCAGCTGATTTTTCTGCTGGATTAGAGCAGGAAGCAACTGCTGAAGAATGAGTCACACACAAACCCCACAAAGTGATCTCTTGCCTTCTTGGAAATTGAGGGTGTGTTCTATATTTAAAAAGGCGCCTTGAGAGCTGAATACATGATTCGCTGGTGATGTCATTAGGATGTTTGCAGAGGCTGCTGTTTTAATTTCAGTTTTGTATTCTGTGAAGAGCAGAGTACAGCTCCACAATTAATCTGTTGTGTGCTAATTTGAATGTACATGTGCAAACCAAGGCCTGGATACTCCCAAAAATTTCGAAGTGTTGAATTCATGTAAAAACTGGAGTAACTCCTGCTGGTTTTTAAAATGGGATTTTCAAAATGAATCTCCCATACTCTGTGCACCGCAGGCTCCTCAGACAAACTTAGGCTGAACAATTGGAGGTGAGCTTACACCCGGTAAAGAGGTCAGCAGCATAGCGCTGAGAGGGTCTCTGCTCATACACCAATCTGTTGGCACCAAGATCAATGCATGTGCAGTTGCCCTGCACTGCTGGCCTCTGAATCACTGGTCAACCCACTCGCTGGCTTGCCCCATGACCTGCATCATTGCCCCTCCGATCCACCCACTCGCTGATGTCTCTGGGCCAGCACCAATGTCCCCCTCCTCAAGCCCCATCCTTCCCAAACACCACCCCGCAGCAGGCCAGATTTCTCTGACACCCCCCAAAAATCCTGAACCCTCCCTAGCAAGCTCGACTCTATACCCCGGCATCACACCACCCTTATGGCCAGCCCCGATTAACAGCTTCCCTCACTCTATAACTGATCCAGATTGCCGAGTGGCAGCAGGACCTCTCCATCCTCAACCCACCAATCTCTCCCCATAGGCCCTGCCCCCTCTGGTCCCAACCCCTTGGCAGTGTTCCTTGGCAGTGTTGGGAGTCAGGGTGGCACTGCCAAGGTGGCAATGCCCTGAGGGTATTACCCTCTTACTCCTGACCCTCTGGAGGACTGCCATGGCCTCCTTTCATACCAGCAGGGTTGGGCTACTGCACACATTGATCTCGGTGCCTACAGATTGGTACACGAGCAGTGACCCGCTCAGTGCTATGCTGCTGACCTCTTTACCGGATGTAAGCCTGCCTCCAATTATTCAGCATAAGTTTCTCTGAGCACCATTAGTGGGTAGGGGTTGTATACCCTGCTGGAGTGAAATACTCCTGGTGACAGGTGGGGGGGAAGAGCGGGCTGGAGACTTAAGTCCTGGGCTCACTAATCATATGTAAAATATATTAAAATTGCCAATTGAAAAAAATTATGCAGCTCTGCGGCGATTTCTGCTTGAGCCATTTGTCTGCGGCTAATTGCAAAATCCAGCCTGGGTACACTATTCTACCCAGGCAGTTGCCTTGCTTGACTGAATAATACCTCCCCTCTTCATTATTCTGTTGCAACCCATTGGTGCCTGACTGCATGCCACTTTTCACAGTTCTCTTGTTTTTAAAAAGCCTGAAGGGTGTCAGCTTTTAATCAGCCAAATCTCCCCTCTGCATCTCCACCCCCTCCCCCATCAAATCCATTAGTTGAACATGGCAATGATACCCCCTTGCTGAGTTCAAATGAATGGACATGTCAAAGGGACAATAAGTGCAATCAGTGGGTTGTGAAAAGTATCTTTTATTGCTTCTAGGAAATTGGTCAGATCCACAGTCTGAAACCTAATCTATCCCAGCAACCCAGCTGTGCTGCAGCATTAACTCATTGGGAACTTGTCACATTGTACTCAACAGTTGGACTTTGAGCATGCATTGTATTCATGTCTCTCCCAGGCAGCATAGTCTGGTATCATGAAAGGTAACAATAAATAAAATGAATGTGACAAATATAGCCAACAACAATAGCTGAAGTTTTAGAATTTATTTTCACAATATCTGTGGTAGAAAATAAAAGATAACATGGGTTGATTAAGGGGAACTTAGGGTGGAGATGTTCGAGAATTAATAAAGACACATTTCTCATGAATCTTTTCAAAGGAATAGTTGTAACAATTCTGAGATGTTGTTACTTTAATTCAGGAATCATTATCCTATATTAACTCAAGAAAATCTTTCATTAGTTTTCTTTTCTCTTGTAGTTATGGAATATTGTGCCAATTATCTTAAAATGCATTTTTTGTTATGAATTGATCAAGCTTTAGAAAATTGGAGTGGTGTTTTGTGTTCCCTCCAGAGATGCGTTTGGAGACAGAGAGGGACAGTTTGATCAGACAGGGAGAACAGAGTGAAAACTAGGCATGCTCTGGATGGGAAGTGTGAAGATGGAAATGTTCCAGGAAACTTACAACGCAGCACAACTACCCAGCAAAGCCCACTGTGTTTACCTGTCACCTCCCAGTACTTAGGCACTGCTGCCTCACAGTGCCAGGGACCCAGGTTCAATTCCCAACTTGGGTCACTGTTTGTGCATGCTGTCCCTGTGTCTTGCGGGTTTCTTCTAGGTGCTCCGATTTCCTCCCACAGTCCTTTGCTCCAATGGAAAGCTGCTGGTCTTTGATTGGCTGGCTGTTCTCAGGCAAGGGATTTTTGCCCTGCATCTTAATTTACTGGGAGGCTCCACATTGTGAGTGCCTGATTGCTTTCAATTTCTGTCAAAACTTCCAAAAATGATCAACATGGAATTCCAACTGGGTTCCCAACCACTGGACATGAACCCCATGTCAAACACTTAGGGCCAACTTTTTGCAAAGTCATGGAGATGCCACAGATGTTTAAATGGTGACCAGTTGGTACCCAAACTTTGGAAGTCTTGCTTTCATTTCTGTAAGATTCCATTTTTGCAAAGTGGACGGGGCTAAGTGCTGAGTTCAAACAGATTCCAGTACTGTAGCAATTACCTTAACCCACAGTGTGAAAGTTATGAATTTTTACAGTAATTGTAAAAGCTTTCAAAGGTTCATTGAACTGTCATACTGTCAAGTTACTGGGGACGTGATGGCTTAGTGATATTATCGCTGGACTATTAATCCAGAAACCTCAGCTAATGTTCTGGCAACCCAGGTTCGAATATTACCATGGCAGATTATATTTGATAAAAATATCTAGAACTAAGAATCTACTGATGATTATGAAACCTCTATTGATTGTCGGAAAAACCCATGTGGTTCACTAAAAAAATCAGCTGAGGAATTCTTTCTTTGAAGGGCATTAATTAGAAAGGCGCTGTGACATCGTGATTAGCACTGCTGCCTCACAATGCCAGGGACCGGGGTTCGATTCCCAGCTTGTGTCACTGTCTGTGTAAAGTTTGTATGTTCTCCCCATGTGTGCATGGGTTTTAATCGGGTGCTCCGGTTTCCTCCCATAGTCTGAAAGACGTACTGGTTAGGTGCATTGACCTGAAAAGGTGCCATAGTGTGATGACTTGGGAAATTTCACAGTAGCTTCATTGCAGTGTTAATATAAGCTTTACTTGAAACTAACAAATAAACTAAAATAAAACTTTAGTTCCCTGTACAGTCCAGCTCATCTAAACATGACAATGGTTTACTGCCCTCGAGAAATTTTCTTTAAATAATTACGTTCAAGATGCTTTACTTCAAGTTTTCAAACTTATGAAGGAAATCAATGAAATCCATCCAATGAAATTTGCTAATTATGAAAGACTTAGTTACCAAAGACTCACTTAAAAACTTCAGAAGTCAACAAATATGTTAAGTCAGACAGAAAATATATAAAAAGCTAAAGGAAGGTAGGCATCTGCTGGCATAAACACATTTGTTAATAGATTGGGCAAAGACATCACAAGAAATAGAAAGAACTTTTCAAAACATTATTCAGTTTAGCAAGTTATGAAACACAATAGTGTTAAGTTCTTTAAAAGCAGTGTTGTACAATATTGGAAACCAAGCTAACTTTACCTTCAGCCAGATGACTTGAGGATGAGGCCGGCCTGTTATCTTACAGGTAAATTTGCCATTCTGTCCTTCTTTGACGATCAGTCGTGTTGGTTTGGTAACAAATTTTGGTGGGCTTTCACCCCAAATACTTGGTCTATTTTCAATTGATGGAGTAGAATATCGACTGTAAATAAAAGAAAGCAAAGCTTTTTGAAGTACTTCTACTGTTTTGCACTTTACAAAGAAAATGATTTGAGAACTTTGAAGTAAAATTGTGGCACTGTTCAATCATAGCTAAGACCCAAATTACAAATGTTTCTGATGACACAAATGTCTTTTGCAACGATGTCGATAGTCGGGGGAAGAAGTGTGATTAGCAGTGGCCTAGTGGTATTATCACTAGACTATTAATCCAGAAACTCAGCTAAGGTTCTGGGGATCTGAGTCAAATCCCATCACGGCAGCTAATGGAATTTGAATTCAATAAAGAGTATCTGGAATTAAGGATCTATTATCCTTAATAGATAATTATCTATTAATTATCTATTTAAATTAGATAATTTAATTAGATCTAATTAAACCATTAGATCTAATGGTTTAGATTAAACCATTATCAATTGTCGGAAAAACCCATCTGGTTCATTAACATCCTTGAGGGAAGGAAATCTGCCATTCCTACCTGGTCTGGGCTACATGTGACTTCAGAGCCACAGCACTATGACTGACTTTCAACTGCACTCTGAAATGGCTTAAACAAGCCACTCAGTAAGGGCAACTAGGGATGGGCAACAAATGCTGGCCAGTCATTGATGCCCATGTCCCATGAATGAATATACATTAAAAAAATTATGATAGATATTTGGTTTTGGAATTGTTTGTTGGAGTCGCAAAAGTACATTGTGGTGGGTTTGAAAAGGTCACTGTTATCACAAGTATTAAGAAATAAAGAAGCAGTTAAGTGCCTCGTTAATCAACTGTTTCACTCAGTGCCATGAGTGAGTGCTTTGCTTCTCCTAGGAAATATCATACAATATCCTAAAATGCCTGCAGGTTTTTGGGGGTTGATTTTGGTACGGAGTATGGTTCTTCACACTCAATGGTATTGGCAGGAAAGTGAATCAATTTGTTGGTTAGCTATCTCAATAAAGCCCAGAAATGGAATGGAAAGCTCTTCAGCCAGAAGCCTATAATTTTTGCCCCATTACTGAGCCATTTAAGCATAAACAGGTAGCAGCAAGGCAAAATTTGCTTGACTAGTACTTAAAATTATAAATAAATCTACTGAGAAAATTATCTGAAAAAAGCATTAGACCAACTTTTTTCAGAATGTCTGCACTGGCTGTGGAAATACGATATTTTAAAGATTGCGCACGTACCATAGGCAGAATTTTCATCCCAATAGTCTTGGAGGAGGGTTGCCAGCAAGTTTCTTGCTTAGCTGGCACACCAGTAGGCTCCCACCTCTAGTCTATTTTCAGGCAGGCAGTTTTTGTGAAGGTGACAGCTTCCCACCTATCAGTGGTGGGATGGGCCCCTCCTAGCAGCATGATGATGTGGGGCAGAGGTATATCCTACAAAGAAACCCAATATGGATTTACCAAGTTGTAGGGAGTAAAGCCATAGTCTCAGGCCATCCCCTGGAGAGGATCCCTCTCTGCAATGAGGATTTGGCAGATGTGACCATAGTATATATCTTGCACAATTTACAAGTTTTCCAAGGACATTCAATAATTAGTACTTAAGTCATAACTATTTAGAATCATAGAATTATAGAATTTTGCAGACTTGAATCATCAAGTCTGCAAATCCCATCCAGGCCTTATTCCCGTTACCATACATATCTACTTTGTTAATCCCCCAATACTAAGATTAATTTAGCTTGGCCAATCAACCTAACTTGCACATCTTTAGACTATGAGAGGAAACCGGAGCATCCTGAGGAAACCCATGCAGACACGGGGAAAATGTACAAATTCCACATAAACTGTGATCTCATGCCAGAATTGAATCTAGATCCCTGGCGCTAAGACAGCAGTGCTAACCCTGTGCCACCATGCCACCTATCTAGGTAATGAGTGAAGATATGCACAGTTCCTACTATTGGGAATGTTTAAATGCTATGATCCATTATTATGGGAGATATGATGAAAAAAGGGCATACTGGTCCCTGATAAAATATCTTTTCAGAAACAGAGTTCATCAACATGAGATCTGTTCTTCTGAATTTCCTTTAATTCATTCCAGACAAAATGCCTGCTGGCTTGAACCCTCCTCTCCATTTAGTTTCAAAAATTGTACCTCATTCATTATAAACAAGATCAAAACCCAATCTGGGAGAGGGGCTCATTTCTGTCAAGGGAAGAGAGATATCCCAACATAGCAGTGGCACATTCAAGCAACTAAAGAGAAGAGCTTTAAAGGAACAAATAAGACCAAATGATCTGTATACAAAGGGCTGAGACATAAAATCAGTTAAAATTTTAAGGGTTTAGAATGAGGAGAAGTGCTCGTCATTGGGCATTCATCTACCAAGTTCCTCCTACCTTTGCCTCAGAAACTATGACACCTATTTCCTGGCCATCCCTTGAGTCAGTGGTAGTAGGGACGGGAAGACAAAGTGATTTGTGGGCTTAGCTCTTTACTGCAACCCAATTGCATAGGACACTGAAAGCCTGCTGAGGGAAGAAACCCAAAGATAGTGAGCCTCAAGACTAGATTTTTCCACTCAATTTGCAACATGGGAGGTTCTGAATTAGTTTTATATCTGTCAAAACAGATAAAATTGAAATTTCATTTTGAGCACAGGAGTATGTGTTTCTAAATACTTAGTACTCAGAGTCCATTTGTGCTGCATGTTTCTGATGTATCTGTAAGGGACAAAAAATGCTCGTTGATGTCACAAAAATATATATTTTTTAAATTATATTTCTATTTGGTATGTAAAATTGGAACATTTCCCTCCAAATTTGGTACATCTCCACACTGCATTCCAGTTGGAAACCATAGTTTGCACCACAAATCATATGATCAGTTTCACAATGTACTAAAGTTGTCAGGAATGTAAATGAAAAATGAATCAGAGATTTATAATATTCCCAGATCACAATGTCCCACTTCTGTAATTAAAAACATGATACAAAATTACTGTAACCTAACTCCCTTTGCTCTGCTTTTTTAAGACTCCAGCAAGTTATCAGACTGAAGTTTGATTTGTTAAGTGGGTCAGACACAGTCTTAGATCTCATATCACCTTGTACATCTAGCTGAGAAAGTTAATAATAATAATGGAGAAATTTGAGACAGTGACTCTGAATATGTCTTGTGTGTATTAGAATGACATTTTGCTGGAGTTATACTCTATATTAAACCAAAAAATTGAGTTCTCTTACTCATTGTCCTTTAGATAAATGATAATTATTTTCTCTGAGTTCAGACAGTCTCCTTTATTTCCTGATTACCGGGACAATTACACTGTAGACTTTCATGTAACTGAACTATCGTGGGTTTTAACCGTATCAGCATTGCCGTCTACATTTGGATACTGTAATAATTGATTTAATCAACTTGATGTTGGATTTTGGCAGCTCACTATCACCTTCCCAAGGGCAATAAGGGATGGGCAATATATGCTGGCCTAGCCAACGACACCCATATCCACAAATAAAAACATATATTGGCATTCATGCTGCTATAAAAATATTTTTGCCTCTCATAATACTTCAGATGGTTTAGTTCCTCAAGGCAACTTACACTGAGCCTCACAGAACAATTGGTTCCAAGTTTGATTCCCTGGTCTGTACTGAGTTAGTTGATCTTAGCTTTGGTGATAACAGGAGGACCACTCATCTTCATGTGCACTTCATGTGAAACATATTTTCAATTTCATCAATCCAATTACTGTCTGTTAGGGATTAGATCAGAAACTCCAAGGTATATTATGAAATTAGTCTGGTATTAATGTGAGCATAATGTGTTTCACTTTAGATGCAATTTTTTAACCCACTAGGAAACTTGTATTAAAACAAACTTTATTTAACAATACAGTGAAAATATAACAAGAAGAACTTGCATTACTTTTACCATTGAAATACTTAAATACAATAAGGTATAATTTTTATTAGCCAGCTATCTCTATAGTTCCAATTTAAGCAATATTCTCACAGGTATATATCCTTCTTCAGGATCAGTTAACACAAAATCAAATATGCACATGTAGGAGATATGCTTCCAGCCTTTTAACCCCTCTAGACCAAGATACAGGGAGACATCTGTCTTCTGATTCCCATACAGCAGCCTCCAGAGAAGGATCTATCTTCAAACAGCAAAATCTTTGAGAAAGAGGCCTATTTTCTAGCAGGTCCCAATTTCCAGAGAGTGAAAGAAACACACAGAGAGAGCTACAGAACGTTTGTCTCTCTGTGAGTCTAACCTTGCCCAGTCACATGATTTTCCCTGTCATTCAACCGAATCAAGCCCCATTCTGAAAAATCCCCAGGGGAAAACACTCAAATAACAATACCACATTAGCCCAGATTAAAACAAATATTGCAGCAATTAGAATCAATTATGCCTCTCATCTGAGGTTGGTGACCAAAGATTAAATAATCTGCAGTCAGCTCTCCTCCTCAAAAGGGAAAGCAGCCTATGGTCATTAAGGACTACTTTACCTTTATCCACCACAAACAGATCTCAGGAAGCATGTGGGTGTGAAAAAAGAAATGTTCAACAATCTAATATACCTCTAACTCATACACATTTGGTAATGAAATAACTTCCATTCAACAAGACCATTCAAAGCTTTTAAATCACTACAAGTGAATAATCCCTTATAAAACAAACTTCTGTTCAGATCCTATATCAAAGGCAACTGCTCCTTTAATAGCCTCTTTAAACTGTCAATCAAACTATTAAGTCATCACCCACCATTTTTAAGGGTCTCGACAGTGAAAATCTGACCCTTTGTGCATTATCCTTCATGACCTTCTTCAGTTAGTCGATTGTAATCAGCTTGGTTCATTCTTCTCCACCATTTCCTCTTTCCTCAGAATTATCTCAACAACACTGCCCTCATTGGCACCATGTTACTGCTTTTATTTGGCTCCATTACAACCTGTCTCAGTCTGATCATATTTCCTACAATTGCATTTTAAAAATTATTTTTTGGGATCTGAGCATCAGCACCTTTTCCCCTATCCTAATCATCCTTGAGAAAGTGATAATGAGTCACTTTCTTGAATTGCCACAGTCTGTCTCTTCCTCTTGTTTCACATTGTTAGCTCGATTACATAGTTGGACCATTTTCCATTAAATGCACACTTTCAGCAAAATCATTGTTATGGAGTTATCCTCTAACTATGCTGGTAATTATGGAGCCATCCTATAACTATGCTGGTCAACCCAGCTCTTCCTCCTCACCATCATCCTTGGAGAATCTTTCTGCAGTTTTGACAGTCCAATATGACAACGGATGGGCAAATTGTGCAAATTCACCTTTAAGAGTGTTGAGCATGCATGATAAATATGAGCAAGTTCAGATTACATCAAAATGTCTCTTATGTTCAAATTAATAAGAAAGAATAAAAACATACCCTAAATTTTTTGCAGGATGAAAAGTGGATTAATGAGTAAATATGAAAACACTCAGAAACAAGTTAAAACAATGGTTAGAGGGGTAAAGAAAGACTCGAAAAGAACTTAGCTGCAGATACAAACTAAATTAGTAATAAGTTCTTCTAGTATTTCAATGATGAGGTGGCAATTAGAGGGGAGAATCATAAAAGAGGCAAACTAGCTTGAATTAAAATATGAATACCAGATACTAACTATTCTGAATGATTACTTCTCTTTCATCTACTCATGAGGGAAAGCATAAGAACCCTGTTCTGGGGCGGCATGGAGTGGAGAAGAATGAACCAAGCTAATTACAATCAACTAATTGAAGAAGGCCCTGAATGATAGTATATAATAGGCCAAATTTTCATTGGCACTGCTGTCTCACAACACTAGGGACCCAGGTTCAATTCCAGCCTTGGGTAACTGACTATAGGGAGTTGGCACATTTTCCCCATGTCTGCATGGGTTTCCTCTCACACTCCAAAAATGCACATGTTAGGCAAATTGGCTATGTTAAATTGCTCCTTAATGTCAGGGAGATTAGCAGGGTAATTAGTAGGGGATAGGGGTGGGATTTTTGTTGATGCAGGCTTGATGGCCAAATTTCCAGTAGGGATTCTATAATACTTCTAGTCTAGTCTATGATTCTCCCCAGTGAGAGTTAATCCAGGCAAAATCTTGTCTTTAATGTAATGGAGGTGGATGTTATAGTTAACTAAAAAGTCTGAAGAGCAATAAATCCCCAAGCATGGACTATGTTTATTCCAAGTCTCAAAAAGAAAATGAAAAGAGGTGAAATTGCCAATCAATTTGGAGGAGTTCCTGGATACTGCAGATTGGAAATAGATAGACATGATACCTATATTCAAAAGGGATGATACTCAGATTTCAAATATATGTAAAATAATAGGATTGGATATAGTCGTAGAATTGAAGATTACCTCTACAATAATAAATTTAATGTAGACTTCAGAGAGGACAATTCTGCCTGGTAAACTTGCTGGGCTTTTTTTTTTAAGAGCAAGTGACATCCCAAGTCGATTATAAATAGTAACTATTCAAGCAGATTGTGGTCAATATAGTCTTTACTAGACTTCAAATTAACACTTGACAAAGTTGCACACAAAAAAGCTCTCAATGCTCGAAAGAGCAAATCTTCCTTATGGGCAAGAAATTGATTGACGGGCACAAAACATTGGTTAGAAGAATTCCACCAAGTTGCAAGGACTTAGTTGGTAGGTTGCTCCAGACATTAGTGTTGCTACTATTTACATTAATGACTTGGTCTCAGATACTTAATTTTCCTTGAAATAATACTCAAAGGAAGTATGCAACTGGGGCTGGCAACTCAAATTACAGGATGAGCAGCATTAAATGTGCAAAAATAGGAGATAAAATTTAATTCACAAAAATTGAAACTGTTACATCAGGAGGGAAAAATGAATAGCAGAGTATGAGTGATGTTAACATAGTTATGACCAAAGTTTGCAAGTGGCGGGATCCTCAAGGTGATCAACCATTGTACAGCAGCAAGCAATACAATCAAAAAAATCCTGAATCATATAGTCTGAAGCAAGTAAGTAAGGAAATCAGCTTCAAACTGTGCAGTGATTTTTTTCGAGATTACACTTTGAACAATGTATACTGTCTTCATCATTAAGACACAAGATGACCATTCAAGCCTTGGAAGCAATGCAAAGCAGAGTCAGAGATGGTTTTTAGGTTTAGAAGTCTCAAGTACAAAAAAAGACTTGAGAATTTTCGGTCCTTAAACCTTCATAGGAGATGTCTGATTGGGTAATCTTATAAATATCTAGAAGACTGCAAATAATATGGAAAAGGTAGTTTAATTTATAATCATCTTTCAGGTTTACCAGAGTAAGGTATGTTTCAATTTTTAAAAGTCAAATTTATAATCGGAATCAGAAATCATTTTCTTCACACAATGAGTATCTAATACATTGATTGGATTCTCTGATTGATCAAGGATAGAGTAGTGGAGGTGAAAATCTTAGAATCTCTCAGGAATAGACTGAAATGTAACAAGGGTTTCAGGTTCACTCTAAATAGTTGAGCTGAGTGGCCTTCATCCAGGAGCACTTTGTGAATTATAACACTGGTTGTTGTATGTAAAGGATTAAATGATTGGAATAAAAGTAACAAAGAGTAAGGTGAACAAAGGTGACTGGAGTATTATAATGAGTCATTTTGTCAGACTGCAGCTGTATGAAGGTGAAATTGCATGGTGTCCTCACCAACTGCTCAATAGAATAGGTGGAAACCGCAGCTCTTAACAGTAAATGTCCTCAAGGATTTTGAGTGCCCTCAATTTTATGAGATCAATTTTTAAGCTTCCACTTCCATTTTTATTGCAAATGATTACTTGAATTTTATTTAATAACCATTTACCTGGTAGCAGTGGTGTTGGAAGGCCATCCATATTTCCTGTCAGTATCCTCTGTAATATAAAAAGTACAATTCATACAAGGTCATATTTGCAAATGTAAGATTTTCTGAATATATGATGGCACATTACATTATACAATGATTGGAGATCCTGTGGCGCAGTTGGTAGCGTTCCTGCCTCTGAGCGAGTTTGAGTCCCACTCCAGGACTTGATGGCTAAGGAAGAGACATTCATAAAGCAGCCAAACAGTTTGAGCGCCAACTTGCAAATCCTTCCAAACTCGGCACTCGTTAGCAGTAAGAGTGGGAGAGACTCCTGGTCAGCCATGCTTGATTTGGAGTGTTGTCCCCTTAAGCTATGTAAGCCTCTAGCAATAGACTAGTGACCTGTTCCAAGAATTACTAGCTATGGAAACAGAGGAAAGTCTACCTTAGTGCACCATTATGTGCAGAAAGAGAATTGGAATGGAATTTTACAATGAATAGATTCTGTAGAGTTATACATTCTCATCACATACTGCTAAAGGACTTCATAAATTGCTAACACACTCCTATATTTTGGACAAACACATAAATATGATTTTTTAAATGTGGGTTTCCTGCATATCACCTAGATACCAGTTTCTACAGAAATGATATTTAGTATTAAACTGATGTTTCTTAAAATTTAATCAGAAACTTTGAATTTGATAGGAAAGATAAATGACTTAGCAAACTCTTAAGTCTCATAAAAAATTACATAAATGCAGAATTTCAATTACATTTTTGACACATTAGAATTCCGTTTGCTGAAGATCAACATTCCAATTACAACATAAACTGGGTGACGAATAACAGAAAAATAAGAGATCTGGTCACTAGAATTCTGTCCCAGGGTGATGGATAATTGTAAATGGAAGCAACTGTTACATTTGTAGGAATGTGTCTGTCTTGCAGACCATTTCCTGTTCTATTAAATCATAGCCATGTGAAATAATCATTGAGGATTACCAGATGGGGTCATGTAAAAATAGAAATAACCTAGTGACACTAAGGGAAGTGAATTTCAAATGTTTTTTACTAATTTACCTTCACCATTGCTGACACTACTGAATTTCCTGAGTAGAATTAGTCTATCTAAGGTAGTTTGATGAATTAGACCTAAAATAAAGAATATCAGATAATTCAAGCAATGTGAAATGTGTTTTGTAGCTACTCACCCTAAAGTTAAGGCAAAGGTGAACACAGATAGTTTTGGCAGATTATTGGTACAGGCAGAAATGCCTATTCCTAACTGAAACATTAAGAATAGATCAATGACAATACCAAGATATAGGAATGCCTAACTAGCTATAAAGCAGAATGCTTTCTCAGAAGCATCACAATCACAATTATAGAATCATAGAAAGTTTTCAGCATAGAAAGAGGCCACTTAGCCCATCTCGTCTGTGCCGAATGGAAGATAAGCCACTCAGCCTAACTGTATTTTCCAGCATTTGGCCCATAGCCCTATAGGGTTAAGGCACTTGAGATGCATATCTAAGCACTTTCAAATGAGGGTTTATTACTCTACAGGCAATGAGTTCCAGGCCCCATCCACTCCTTAATCTTTCTACCAATCACTTTAAATTTATGCCCCCTAGTCACTGACCTCTCTGCTAAGATAAATAGGCCCATTCCATCTACTCTGTCCAGGCCCTCAAAATTTTGTACATTCAATCCCTTCAGTTTTTTCTAAAGTTAATTTAGTCCTCACTAGTAAGGCTTACATTAATATTGCAATGAAATTACTATGAAATTCCCCTAGTTGCCACAGTCCAGCACTTGTTCAGGTCAATGCACTTAACCAGCAAGTCTTTCAGAATGTGGGAGGAAACCTGAGCACCCAGAGGAAACCCATGCAGACACAGGGAGAATGTGCAAACTTCACACAGACAGTGACCCAAACTGGGAATTGAACCCAAAACCCTGGTGCTGTGAAGCAGCAGTGCTGACCACTGTGCTACTGTACCACTCCTCTATTCCAAGGGATAAAACTCCAGCCTATCCAAGCTTTCCTTAGAGCTGTAATTTTTCCAGCCTTGGCCAAATCCTGGTACTTTGTCTCTGCACCTTTGCTAGTACAACCACATTCTTTTTATAATAAGATAATCAGCACACAGTACTTTAGTTGTGTCCTAACTAATGATTTATACAGTTCCAGTACAGCCTCCCTACTCTTATGTTCCATACCTTGGCTAATCAAGGAAAGTGTTCCTTATGCATTCTTACCAGCCTGTCCTGTTATCTTTAGAGGTCTTTCGACATCTGTGTACATTCACTCTAAATCCCTCATTTCCTCTATACCTCTCAGTATTCTCCCATTTATTGTGTAATCCTTTGACTTGTTTGACCTCCTCAAATGCCTGAGATGGTGCATTTGAGCTATGAAGAGAGGCTGGATAGGCTCAGGTTGATTTCTTTAGAGCAGAGAAGCTGAGGGAGAACCTGATTAAACTGTATAAGATTATAAGGAGTATGGACAGGATGGATAGGAAGCAGCTATTCCCTTTAGATGAAGGTCAATAACATGGAGGCATAATTTTAAGGTGAAGAACAGAAGGTTTGGAGGGGATTTGAGGGAAAACATTGTCACCCAGAAGGTGATGCTAGTCTGGAATGCATGGCCTGGGAGGATAATCCTGGCAGGAAACCTCACAACCGTTAATAAGTAAGTGGATGGAATATAACATTCAAGGCTAGTGGCTAGAAAGTAGGACTGTCGATGCAGAGTCAACCAAGGGCCTCTTCTGTATTGTATGACTATGACTGTAATATTAAACAGATGGGAGAAGAAACGACAAACAAAAAAGATGGTAAATCAGATAATTACAAAATGAGGAGTAAAAAAAGAAAAAGCACAAGATACAAGAAAATTAAAAGGCAGAGAGTGAATTTAAACAATTGATGAGAAAAAAAAATTGCAGGAATGAAGTAAGGCTGACAATGCAGAATTTCTGGTTTGGGAGGAGGAGCAAGTTAATTCACCCAAGGGTTTGCAGCATGGTGACTCCTGCAGAATGCTGGATGAGGTCGGTCAAAATTCAGTGCTTCAGTCAAGCTTTCAGGCACTGCTGCCACACCTCCCACTGATCTCCCAGCAGTTGTTTTCCTGTTTCCATGTGTGAAGACTCTTGCAAATGTTTCATAAAAATGTGAACTGTGGTTTCATGACTCAGTCAATGACATTAGCCAACCAGGAGAGGGCACTATGAAAACAGATAGCAAGCAAAGGGAAAGGCAGGAATGAATCTGGGATGGAGATGCTCAGAGAGGGAAGCAGCACTGAGGAAAAGTACATGATAACACTGGTAAAGTTACATTCATGACTATAGTCAAAAAATATTTTCTGAGGGCCACAATTTACTGGCATTAATAGGAAACTAATTTATGTGATTTGTTATGGTAATTAATGTACATGTCAGTTGTATTTTTGTTATTCATTTGTGTTTTATACACCATCCATTGTGAAAGAGTGGAGAATGTAATGTTTGATACACCCATAAAACACAGCAATCTCAGGATAGCTGATTTTAATCTATCTATCCTTTGCAGTGTACACCCAAACTGAGTTGATAGTTTTCTCTCAGTGAGAATGCAGCAGTTCTACAGCACAGATTATTTTAATAATACAGAATCATGGATGTTACGTCCACGACATCATTGGTCAAATGCTCTGATTCAAGCTCCAAACTGCAACCTAAAGTGTCTTCTTTCTTCAACGTTCAGAGAATTTCTGGGACTTTTTTTTAAGAAACATTGAGATTGAATGGTTTATTTTGGAACACATTTATAATACATAAAATATTAATTGGGCGTACACATTTGAAAGTATAGTTGATTAACTCAAAGACTCAGTTTTCATTGGGTTTATCTGTCTTGATAACCATTGCATCATTGATTTCCTATATTATACTTGTTAACATTAAAGTATTGGATATAATCACTTTGCTTTTGCTCACTTAACACCAGCTGAGTAGTTTCAATTTGCTACAACTATTCCTCTGTAATTTCTGCTGGGAACTGCTATGATGTGACTTTTTCATTATATTAATTCCTCCAATGTGTCATGTGCCATGTCCAGTACCAAGAGCTTGATTTTCACCACAGGCGTGAGAAATCCAATTCAAAAATCTGCCTCTGATGGAAAACTGATTGAAGTGCAGATTATGGTGGAGTTGAGCCCTTATTTGGTAAGGAGACTGATTTTCTGTCCACTCAGAGCCAATCAGGGCAGAAATGGAGCTGTTCAGGTGAAGTGAAGGAGTTATTTAGACCCCTCACAGCAGCCATCACTGAGTTTACCGGTTGTCTTGAGGGAGGGCTCTGTGGTTTGTGCCGAAACCTTCTATCTGCTGCACTAGGACAAGTGAGATGTCCCAGGGAAGTCAGAGGCCTGGCACTTGGGGAAAACCAGACTCTTGTTTTGTTGATGCTAACCTGTATCAAATATTCAAGGTCCCCGCTCCTCTTTCTGGAGAGTGGCAGGAGAAATAATTCTTCAGTGACATTTCTCTGCATCAATTCCTTCTTCTGCATCTTTCAATTCCTTCTCTGTTACTTCTTCCTCCTCATCAGATGAGCCATCCCTTCCTGGGGCCTCACTGTCTTCTCCTGAGGGCCATGTTATAAAGAGTGCAGCAGATCACCACATTAGCTGACATTCTTGCAGAATTGTATTGTAGAGTACCACCTGACCAGTCCAAGCATGGATATCGCATCTTCAGAAGCCTGATGAACTGCTCAATGTTTGTCCTGCTCAGCAAGTGACATTGGCCTCTGTGCCTTTGTCTGAGACTCTCATAGTGGTGTCAGTAAACATGTCTTCAAGAGATATCCCTCTTCACTTAAATCCATTCATGCACTTTGTAGGTTGGAGTGAGAGCAGGAGATAGGTTAGAATGGTGGGGAATGAAGGAGTCAAGGCAGCTGCCATTGACACCCTGCCAGGAAAGCAGGCACACATGTACAATGCTCTGATTCTGGTCACAGGCCAGTTGGATTTTGAGAGAGTGAAAGTCCCTCCCATTGATCGCTCTCACTGGCTAGTTATTGGGTGACTTGGTGGCCACATTGTGAGTGCAGCTGATGATGCCTTGCACTTGATCCAGAAATTATAGAAAAGCCCAATGTTCTCTCTGAGCATGTGATATCCTATCAGTTATGAATCTGATGTATTCTCTCGCCTCAATGAAGAAGACTTCTGCCATTGGGAAAGGCATGTGTGTTTACTGCCTGTGACACACTGTAGAAGTCTGTATTTAACCTTTGTAAGGATCAATTGGTGGTGAAATTCAAGACCAAAGTTGTTTTAATTGCTACTGAGAGGGTGTGGCCATAAGTAGAATAAGGTGTAATATTACCCTGATGAGGGCATAGATCTCTGAGACCATGTGCCTAGAAAGTTGTAGACCCCTTTGGCACTGGCTGTTAGTGTTGTCCAAGTAGCTTCACCTCTGCCTGTTAATCCTGTGCCCAGGGTTTATCCTTTGTCCTTCTCCTCTGGCCTTGTCATTTGCATATCATTAATGAGCCCAGAATGATATCATCTGGGCTCACTAATGTTTCCAAACACACCAGAAGAGGTCTCCACCATTGGAAACCAGGTGTGAAGGGACAGAGGCTATTGAGACCAGCAATTGGAGGGGTCATGGAGGTCAGTGATCAGCAAGCTGGTGATGAGTGGTGTGACTGGGGGGGGGCGGTTGCAGTGTGCATGCACCGATGGACAGATCAGGTCATCGCAGTAGCCTGCTCAGCACACTGATGTCGGCCTCATTTAAGCCCTGTTCCCCTTTTTCCAACCTGAATCCTTCCTCCCATCTCCCGGGTTCCATCATGCAATTCTGTGTTGTGCAGAGTGCCGGAAATCCATCCCACTAAATGCACCCAAAAAACAGCCAAAAAATCCCCCATTTCCACCCAGTTGGGGACTTAGATTTTTTTTGGGGGGGGGGGGGCGAAACTGCCCCACAGATGTACATTTCACTTGCAAAATAAGCACTTTTCCAGAGTTTGGTGAAGTGGAGAATCTCACAGCAATGTCTATCAGACTTGTCCCTGCATCCCTCAGTTCAAAAATATTTTGCATGCAAATTTGCTGTAAATGCAAACCTATAAGAGCACACCGAGAACAGTGGGTTATCTGGGGCACTGGTCAATAACAGGTCCAATTTTTAACAAAACCAAAGTGAATGGGCTTTGGAGTGAGATACAACTGAGATTTACAGAGTAAAAAAATTAACAGTAGAAGTGCTGGGAAGGAGGGGGAATTAGAGTCAAATCGGATACAGAAAAGAAAGAGAGGGAAAGAAAGAAAGATGGAATTGAGAGAGAGGAAAATCTGCCTGAAGAATGACCTCTGCACTTTCCAGGCCAGAAAGATTGAATGACTAATGATTATCCTGTTGAGTACATGTACTCAATTACTAGACCTAATGTGGTGTTATGAGTTTAATGGCTAATAATGTCCAAATGCGGCAAACTCATGAAACTTAGGGATAGATGAAATACCAGATGCAATTTTTACACTGCCAAAGATGAAGCCAGCAGAAATTATCTAGCAAATCACTCACAGGCTATCTCCGCCTCACCACAAATTGCTGCTTGATTTATACATTAAAAATGGTGTGACCATCACACACTTTTTGAAGCAAATTCTGCACATTCACGAGTCGCTCCGTGAAACGGTAATTCCTGAGAACTTTCCAACTTTCAGTGAACCTGATCACACTGTCCCAGCAGCAGGCACCATGGATTATTATACATTATCATGCTCAGTAGTACCCAGCAGGAGATGCTGGAAAAATGTATCTGAAACCCATCTCTGTCACTGATATCAATCAATTCAACCTCTACGTAATAAAAAAGTAATCTCTGGAAGGTCTGAACACTGGGTGATTGTCAGGGACATTCTTCTAAGGTTTTATTAGCTTGAATTTCATCTAATTTCAAATAAATCGATACATGCCAATGACAAAACTGACAAATAGCTGCAATAAAGCAGTTCTCAAACAAAAGTATATAAACTGAATAACAGCCTTGAGGAAGGCCTTTGACCAGTTTTGCTACTTCATGGAGACTGAATAAGTGTTATTTAGTTTCACCAGATTGGATTGCAGAATTTTCTATTCAAATTTTGCATTCACATTCTGTAATGTAGTGTGCTTAGGCATAAAAATGAAAGCTTTACATTTATTAATAACAGCTTCAAACCTTCTGAAGATTAAATATGAGGTCCTTGTTATAAATCCATCTCCATTGAGCAAGAAGATTAATTCTTAACAGCCACCCAAATATAGCCAATATCCTCTAAAAATACACTCTAGCCACGGGAGTCAATATGCTGCTTAGGTTGCTGTAAAAGCATTACTTTAAGTAAGCAAAACTTGAACTGAATCACCATGTTTAAAAATACATTGCACTATTTTGAATCATTTGGGTGCATTATGCATTTTCAGGACAACATTCTCATTATAGTTTGATTTGATTTATTATTGTCACATATATTAATAAACAGTGATAAACATTGTTTCTTGCACACTATACTGACAAAGCATACCATTCATAGAGAAGGAAAGGAGAGAGTGCAGAATGTACTGTCTCATAGATAGGGTGAGAGAAAGGTCAACTTCATGCAAGGTAAGTCCATTCAAAAGTCTGATAGCAACGGGGAAGAAACTGTTCTTGTGTTGGTTGATATGTAATCTCAGACTTCTGTATCTTTTTCCTGACGGAAGAAGGTGGAAGAAAGAATGTCAGGGGTGCATGGAGTCCTTAATTATGCTGACTGCTTTGCTGAAACAGCAGGATGTGTAGACAGAGTCAATGTTTGGGAGGGTGGTTTGCATGATAGCTTGGGCTATATTCATGACCTTTTATAGTTCCTTATGGTCTTGGGTAGAGCAGGAGCTGTGCCTATAGTATGGCAGCTATTATATGTTGTGCAAATACAGCCTTCAACATTAAATGTACCTAACAAAGTACCATTTACAATGAGTTTTCATTGAGATGCAAACCATCACTACTGTATTAAATATCGTAATTTCATTTGAAAACTACGGCAGTTCACATATTTGAGGTTTTCACATTAATGAATTTGATTTTTCAAGTAAAGCATGATGAATGAAGTGTAGTGGAGGGTTGGGAGTTGAGGAACAATACTTTGAGTGACAGGATTGTTATTGTCATTAACACTTGGGGCTTCTGTGCATTTAGTTACCCTGGTGAGCTTCTAAAGTTCCAAAATCAATTATCCCAATGGGGGAACTGAAATTACATTTTGACTGACAGTTTTAAGAAGTTATTAAAGGATTGGCTGTCTTTGATGTGGCCAGTGAATAGGAGTTTGCTTACTTTCATAACAGATTGACCATTTGAGTGGATTTAAAATCTTTGAATGCGTTTTATAAATGAGTGCCATTTTCAAATTCAAGTGTGTATGATTGAGAGCTCTCGTAGATGGTAAGAAGTTTAATTATTTTCATCTCCACATAAGGGGTTATGGGGATGGCCTGGATGGGATTATTGTCAGTACAGGCTCAATGGACCAAATGACCTCCTTCTGCACAGTAGTGATTCCATGATTCTAGAAGTGGGTGTATAGCTGCAAAGGCAGGTATACGGAGTTAGGCCACAGATCAATGATGATTTCATTGTTTTGTTGAACAGACCCAAGGAACCACATGTTTTATTCCTGTTCCTCAGTCTCTAAAGACAAAAGGCTGAATGGCTCCTTCTGCATTGTTGAGGTTCTACGATTCTATGACATAATGGTTTGTATTTTTAAAGGGTCATATGAGAAAGAACAATTCCCTTAAAGCTAGTGGCTCATTCTTCTTCAGATGGAAACATGAGTCAATCATAATTTTTCTGTCTTTCATGCATGAACATAAAAGCTTTTCCATTTCCGACTAAGACTTCCGATGACATACACAGTATAGGTACATACTATATGCAAAGTTTATAATTATACATGTGTAGTATTATTGAGCATGTTCATGTGGACAGTAAGTAAAATAGAAAGGAAGATGCGAGTGATGGGAGAATCCATTCTGCAGTATTAACATAGGAAAGCTCACAGCTTGAAAAGCATTCATCCTCTGTTTTCACTTTGCTTGCTGTATAATGAGTCACGATCATTATTCTACCAGATTAATCACATGCACATACCTTGTACAGTTAACTCCACAGTTACTTGGCGAACACCACCAACATTGGTAGTTTCACATGTGTACTTTCCAGCATCTTCCTTTTGCACTTCTTTAATGACTAAGCTGAAAGTTCCACGTGTACTTTGTTCAGTAAAGTACCGATTGCTCTTTGGAACAAGCTGTCCATTCTTATACCATGTGATGTGAGGTTCTGGATGTCCTCTGACCTGAAAGAAAGATGAATTTTTCCTAACTGCGGTTGTTGATGAGTGGC
The DNA here is from genome assembly GCA_024679065.1 of Sphyrna mokarran. Taxonomy (NCBI): domain Eukaryota; kingdom Metazoa; phylum Chordata; class Chondrichthyes; order Carcharhiniformes; family Carcharhinidae; genus Sphyrna; species Sphyrna mokarran. Next base: position 48,613,401 of record JAGIQG010000011.1, on the reverse strand, counting down.
AACAGCTTTTAGTTTAAACATGAGAGGCAACAGATACATCTTATTCTGCTCACTTTGTTTTCCAATGTCCAAAATGCAGCAACTCCACAAATTAACTGAACCAATTGTTCCCCTAATTTAAAACAAAATAGTACAGATCCTGGAAATCTGAAATGAAAACAAAAAATGCTGAAATTATTCAGCAGGTCAGACAGTGGATAGGATTTTAGGGCCTCGCTCATCTCAAAACAGTAAAATCCCGCCCAAGGTCGATGAACCTTTCCATGATCTGCCCCTTGCCCACTCTGATTCCTGTGGCGGGCGGGGCAGGAAAATCCAGCCAGTGTTTTTGGAAAGAGAAACCGAGTTAGGTTTCGTTCTCAATTGTGATCCCCAGTTTCTGGCCACTTGTCATTTTAATTCACCAAGTTAGTCTCATGTTGAATTCACCTGCAGTGTCCCAGTGAAGTTCAGGGGAATAACATCTCACCTTTCAAACATGCAGGTCACAACAGAACCCGACATTGAATTCAACAATTCAGATTGTAATTTCTGCCCCCATTTTGTTGCCATTTCTTTGCATTTGGTCTTAAACTTGCTGTTCTTTCTTGGATGGCAGCTGGTCATTATTCTGTCATTCACACATCCTTTAGATATATCTTTTATTTTTATTGTTTTATTACTTATTCCATGACCATTCCACCAACGTTTTTGTAATTTCATCTTTCCTGTTTCCACTGAATACAGATCTTCCCATTTGTTCTGTTTTCATCTTCCTTCTCTTACTCGCTTGAAAGCTATTACATTTGAAACTCATCCCAATCCTGATGAAAAGTCACTAAGAAAGTTAATATTGCTGTTAAGATTAACCATCATTTTAAAGATGAAGTTGTCTAAACCAGGTAATTTGTAAGAGCATCTTGTTGGGCGGCACGGCAACACAGTGATTAGCACTGCTGCTTCACAGTTCCAGGGTCCTGGGATTGATTCCCTGCTCGGGTCACTGTCTGTGTGGAGTTTGCACATTTTCCTCGTGTCTGTGTGGGTTTCCTCCCACAGTCCAAAGATGTGTGAGTTAGGTTGATTGGCCATGCTAAGAAATTGTCCCTTAGTGTCCAGGGATGTATAGGTTAGAGGGATTAGTGAGTATAATATGTAAGGATATGGGGGTAGGGCCTGGATGGCACTGTGTTCGATGCAGACTTGATAGGCCTCTTTCTGCACTGGAGGGTGCTATGATTCTATGCATGCAGTTGCTGTTTAAGTTTTATTTTTAGAAATTATTTAATTTTTAAAAAATCAAGCAAGTATATGGTGCTCTGCAGACACACATTTGGGCCCAATTTCAACTCTGTGTAAGTGAATGTTTTAGAATCTCACCTTCTAATGTGTGAAATTTTTATTGAGAAACCAGAGACATTTTACTGTAGTTTTAGAGACCGTTGAGAATGGTAATTAGTTTCCATATATGCTAGACATTCATTTGACTTAAAAAAAATTCTGGTCCTGACAATTGCCTAAATGCTCCATAATTGAATGGTAACAAATTAACAACACATACAGTCATACAAATTAGGAGCAGCATAGACCTGGGAGGACTAACACTCACTCGTTTCTTTTATAAATACCCATAGAAACTCTTACTGTCTCATAATGAAGAAAACCAACATGTAACAGCTCGGCATTTCAGAGAAATGTCATTGGCTACAGTGCACATTTCTCCCTTCCTATCACGTGGAGAAATGAGAAATAAATGGTGCAAGGATTGAAAAGGAAATGTATATGTGTGAATTAAATGTCAAATCAAGTACAGAAAGAGAAACAAAAGAGAGCAGAAGAGAGAGAAGGTTAAAAGATATAGTATAAGGAAACAGAAAGGAATAATTAAAACAAAGTGATTTTGATTTTACATTACACAGTTTTAAATTACCCAATCCACACTTATGACCTGAAGGAATGCAACTCAAATGATCTTACAAAAAAGATTCTAAATACTGAATGAGCAAAAAAGGGGAGAGTTTCAGATCCATCTTATCAGTGAAAAAAAAACCAAATCTTATGGAAAAAAATCTCATGAAAAAAAGGAGACAAACTGCCTTTCTCATCAAAAGGGAGTGTGGACAAAGTCTATTCATGCCAGAAAGCTAGCTGCTGGTTGCTAAGGAGCACTATTGCACATGCACCTGATCTCCAAGTGCACAGTGTCAAGAGTACACAGTGCACTGCAAGATTATCACAACCCCACTCTCCGAGTGCACCCCCCACACACACTGCCTCCCCTTCAGGTCCCATCCCTCCTCTTAGGCCCTGCCCTTCAGCATTGCCTAGTGTCCAATGAGCAGTGCCAGAATGACTAGTGCACACTGCCTGTGTGACAGTCTGGCAGTGCCAGGTGCCAATCTGATGGTGCTAGGCTGGCAGTGCCAGACTGACACTGCCCAAGGGACATGGCCCCCAACCAGCTAATGGGCCTTAATGGTCTCCAGTCCCACTAGTGAGGCCATCACGGCAGGTCCTTGTTGCTGGGGACCATACATGATCTTTGCAGTGAGGACCTCCAATGATGAAACCGTTAAGGCACAAGTGAGCTTGGGCGATTATATGCCAGGCTCACTAATAACATTCAAATAAAGATTTAAATAATTAAATCAGACTTGCACCCTTCCCCGGGGTGAACCTGATTTTTCAACTCTTTTGCAATCCTACCGGCTCACCATGCTGATTGACCAGCATGACAAGCCAGTAAGATCACCCCCAAAACTTGTAATTTTCAATGCCAGAGATATTGATTTGCAGTAATTAATAATTAACAAATTGTTAAAAGAAGAATTCCTTGCATGCTGTCCAATACTAAATATAAGCACTGGACTGTATGAATTCTACTCTCAGGTTCTGCTGCAGCTCCTGTTAAAATGCAACAACAATATGTGCCTATTTTGTTCAAAATATAAATGTGCTGTTGTGCTCTTTCCTTCCTAAGAGCTTAGGGAGAAGAGACTTCCTAGGGATCAGGAATGAACAGATTCCCCAAAAAAAGGCATGGAATTCTCCAGGATTTTGATAGAAAGAGGCCTAAATGACCTTTTTGTACTGAGACACAACAATTCAGGAACAGAAATAGAGGAGAAATGATTGTTGCACTAAGATGCAGAGCTGAAATTGCCATTTCACCATTCCACCACACAAGACACACAATCAACAGAAGTATTTTGGATCATTTTTTATAATTCAACATGGTGCCAGCTGTTCTAATTGAAACAAAACATAATGGGGTGAATCAAAGGATTCCTCAAATTACAAACTGCCTCACAAACATGTCAACGTACTCGACTAGTATACCCTCTTAAACACATGCAGCAGAATGTCTTAAGAATAAAATAAATTAAACACAAAGTATAATTTAATGAAAAGTCTGAGGCAACTCAAGCATAACGAGGATATAAAATCTCGTCTCCAGAAATAAAACACATCTGTTAAATCCTCGTTCCGTCTGATAGGATTTCAGGATTTACTGCTAACATTTGTACACTGACTTTCAGTATATACAGCTTGTCCAGTTACACTCGTGAATAATATCAGGGATCTTTACATTCATCTTTCAAAAGATGACTTGTGTTTCTAATTAAAATCCTCACACTTCTCCTACTAATATATCCAACTGCTGTTTAATTAAATATATGATGTGATTAATGATCAGTATTAAATCTTTTAGTCTCCACATAAATATTATACTTTATAATTCTTACCAGTTTAAACTACAGGAGAAGTTGTCCCATAATAATTTAATAAATATAGTCAAAAGCTAAACTGGCTTCCACTAAAAGCTGTACGTATGTAGAGTTGCCCACAAAGGTTACATTTTAAACAAGACAACTGCGCATGAAGTGGAGTTTTCCAAAAATACAAAATACATCTGTGCGGAAGTCAGAAATTCAGCATGTTTTTTATTTGCCTTAATATAAATGCAGAGCCATGAGGGGACCCAGATTTTGGGTCTGCAATGGCAGCCCAAACTGGTTTGTGATCTAGTTTCCAGTTAAATGATTGGATTGGATCACTGCAGTATGGGCGAGAAAGAAGTGGGCTTTATAATCCGTGATCAGGTTTGTTGGAGTATTGGTAGGAAAATTCAAAGCTCTGGAATACTGTTGGGGTATTGACAGTGCTCTTACAGTTGGGATGGGTGGGGGCAAGGCAACTGGAACCGGGCCAGGGCAGAGGCTGGAGGAGGTGGGGGCACTTAGAGGTCAGAATCAGCTGTGAGGTCAGAGATCTTAGGACCAGATACAATGATGATAATGATAAGTATTTAGTTTTCTCTACTACGGTGTTGTTTAACGGTGTTTTTTTCCCCAAGGCAACAAGCCTAATTTGAATATGCAAATAAAGTTACACCTACTTCAGATGTGTCATAGAGTCATAGAGTTTCACAGCGTGGAAACAGGCCTTCAGCTCAACTTGGCTATGCCACCCTTTTTGTTAACGATTAAGCTAGTCCCAATTTCCCATCTTGGCCCATATCTCTCGATAGCCATCTTACCCATGTAACTGTCTAAACACTTTTTAAAAGACAAAATTGTACCCGCCTCTATTACCGCCTCTGGCAAATTGTTCCAGACACTCACCACCTTCTGTGTGAAAAAATTGCCCCTCTATATCCTTTTGTATCTCTTCCCTCTCACCTTATACTTAGGCCCTCTAGTTTTTGATTCCCCTTCTTTTGGGAAAAGATATTGACTATCTAACTGGTCTATGCACCTTGTTATTTTATAGACCTCTATAAGATCACCTCTCAGCCTTCTATGCTCCAGATGAAAAAGTCTCAGTCTATCCTGCCTCTCCTTATAATTCAAACCATTAAGTCCTGGTGGTATCCTAATAAATCTTTTCTGCATTCCTTCTAGTTTAATAATATTCTTTCTATAATAAGGTGACCAGAATTGTACACAGCGTTCCAAATGTGGCCTTATCAACGTCTTGTACAACTTCAAGACGTCCCAACTCCTGTATTCAATATTCTGATCAATGAAACCAAGAATGCTGAATGCCTTTTTCACCACTGTCTACCTATGACTCCACTTTCAATGAACTATGAACATGTATCCTTAGATCTCTTTGTTCTACAACTCTTCCCAACCATTAACTGAATAAGTCTTGACCTGGTTCAGTCTACCAAAATGCATCACCTCACATTTATCTAAATTAAACTCCATTTATTATTCATCTGCTCACTGGCCCAACTGATCAAGATCCCACTGCAATCTGAGATAACCTTATCTTGTAGGTGGGCCTGCCAGAAGGATTGGGGGTGGGGGCAGGGGGGTGGGGGGGGGGGGGGGGGGGGGGGGGGAGGTGGGTGCGTGGGGAGGCAGAATCAGAAGACCAAGGCAGGCCGGGATGGGGATCAAGCCTGGCCCAGACATATTTGGGTGAGTAAAGGAAAGCTCCTGGTTGTATTTTACCAAAATGGTGTCCATAATTCACAGCAGAGGCATGAAATATCCCTCAGTTCCACTAGCCTCCTTCCTCTCCTCCCCCTCCATCCACCAACCAGGAGTGTTTCACTCCAGCGGGGTTTACAACAGTTCCCCACTTGCATGGAGTTTATGGCCTAATCCTGCTGGAGTGAAATGGAGGGGGGGGGGGGGGGGGGGGGGGGGGGGGGGGTGCCATCAAGGCCCACCAGAGCTATGGGGTTTAGGGCATTTACCTCCTGGACATTGACTCCTTCTCTGTGCTAGCCTGGCTCCCAGCAGTGTGCAAGGGGCACCTTGGCTCTGCCCACTAGGCATTGGGCGGTGCCAAGGGGAAGGGTCTGAGGTGTCACGGCCTCTGCGAGGGATAACTCGGTGGGGGTGAGGTGCTCCCACTGCCACTCTGCAACTTGATGGTGAGAGAGGGACAGAGGCTAGCGATCGGGGCTGCCCATTGGGATGAAAGCAGGATCAGCCTGCCAGAAGAATCGGGGTGGAATTGGGAGATCGGAACTACCTCCCCAGGGATGGGGGAGAAGTGCAAATTGAGGCAGACTGGGCAGGATCGAAGTCGGTCCGGACATGTTTGGGTGGCAGCGATTGTGCTGTGGGGGGAGACCAGAGGAGCAGTGCTATGGGGTTGGTCAGTAATTTAGCTGGCCAGCGATCAGGAAGCTGGCAATGCGGGGCTATTCTGTCATGTGCCAATTTTGGCACTGACAGAATGGTGCTATTCTGCTGGTCTCTCCAGCTGGAATAGGCCACCCACTGATTTTTCATGTGAATCACACCATGGAACTCTGCAGTACACAGAGTGTAGGAGATTCATTTTGAAAATCCCGCCGAAAGAAAGAAAGAGAATTTGCAAAAAAACTCCAGTTTTATGCAAATTTGACACTTAGAATTCTTCTGGAGGAATCACCCTCAATGTTTGTAGTTTAGTGGACTGAAGAAACTGGTTGAATTTTTAAAGACCAAATGACATAACTTCAGTGACAAACTGCAGCTCTTAAGGTGACTGAACATTATGAACTTTAGACCCTGTAAATTACATTCCAATATAATCGGGCTGGGTTGTCTAGAAGTAATCCATAAGAGAGAATCTACTGAAAGGAGTGTGTATGAGTGATTTCCTGAACCATTCACAAAGCAACTAGGCATAAGCTGACTATTCAGTTGGCTATGGACTTCTTCTTTCTTCTTTGGCAGTCCCTCAGGGTCGGGAATGACTTGCTTCCATTCTGGGGAGGTAGGTTCTGCAGTGGTTGGGTAGTTCAATCCTGACTCTGCCATGGGTTTGGTAGATGATGATGCTTGTTGAGGCGGATGGATGGGACACTCTGGATTCTGCGTTCTCTACTGTTTATGCTTGATCTTTATGTGCTCCATCCAGTAACGTGCAAGGTGACTGGCACCTTCATGGATGTTTTCTCTCCAGCTTGTGCGATCTACGGCTAGCGATTTTCACGTCGGTGGGGATCTTCCATTTATTGTTCCCTCTACCTTCCTAGTGATTTTTGCCATTGCAGGAGCACTCGTTTCGGGAATCTTATGTTGAGCATGCAGACAATGTGGCCCGCTGGGAATACTGGGATATTGACCCTGGTGCTCACATTATTTCATCTATCCTGCCAGTGGATTTTCAGGATTTTGCAGGAGCAACATTGGTGATATGACTCCAAGAATTTGGGATGTGTGCTGTATGTTGTCCATGTTTCTGATGCATACAGGAGAGTGGAAACCTAGGCTGCTCTGTAGCCATGAATGTGGTGCTGGATTTGAGGTTTAGAGCTTTAAACATTCTATTCCAATGCTGCACTGGCGCATTGAAGTCAAGGCTGGATTTCATGATCAACATCTGCTGTAATGGATCTGTGAACCAAGTCATTAGACAAAATTATAAAAGCATAGAATCCCTACAGTGCAGAAGAAGGTCATTCAGCCCATCGAGTCTGCACTGACTACAATCCCACACAGTCCCTGGTCCCATAATCCCTCAGATTTACCCTGCTAATTCCCATGATACTAGGGTTAACTTAACATGGTCAATCAACCTAACCTGCACATCTTTGGATTGTGGAAGGAAACCAGAACACCCAGCAGTAACCCACACAGACACAGGGACAATGTGCAAACTCCACACAGATAGTGACCCAAGGCCAGAATTGAACTCAGGTCCCTGGCGCTGAGGGGCAGCAGTCCTAACCACTGTGCCACCATGTCACTCTAAAGTCAATCACTTTGGATGACGGATCCTGGCTGAGAAAGGAAATCCACCAACCATAATCTAATAAACTTTAGACAATGGAGTTGGAATCAACTTACTATGTCCATGTTCGGGTAACTGGCCAGTTTGTGACAGGAGGTCATGCGACAAGCAAGTTAATCCTCTTTGCATTTTATGAAACTGTTTCTTTCCAGATCAGTCAGAGTGAGTTGAGAGTGAGACTAGAAAGACCCTGAGTTGATATTCTCTCTCTCCAACTGTCCTGCAAGATTGTACTCTGTCTAGTTTTGACCAACCAAACCGCAGGCACTGTCTGAAAAAAATCAACTCAGCAGCTGTTAGCTTTAGGGAAAGAGACTGAAATCATCCATAAGCATTTTTAAATCTTCTCAACGCAGTATTTGGAAAAGCAGTTGTGCCCTGCTTGAAACCTTCCATCAATCTACAGAATCCATATATTGACTTTTTGTGGACTCTTAACCATTTAACCTGTCCTCCCATATTGTAACTTATTGCAGTGAGTGTGTGTCAACTTTTGAATCCACATGCATGGGAAAGTTGGAATGTTTTATTACTTTAATTTAGCTTGGATTTTAAGTATAATGAATATTCCTTCTTTTAAAACTTACAAGCAATTAAACAGCTAAACACACTGAATTGGCAAGGGAATTCTTAGAAAAAAAACCACCTGCTGCAGTTAACCCAGGAATAAAGTCATAGAATCATAGAATCCTACTGTGAAGAAGGAGGCCATTCAACCCATCGAGTCTGCACCGACTACAATCCCATAACCTATCTCCATAATCCCATGCATTTTCCCTAGCTAGTCCCCTGACACTAACGGACAATTTAGCATGGTCAATCCAACTAACCTGCACATCTTCTCTGTGCTAGCCTGGCTCCCAGCAGTGTGCAAGATGCACCTTGGCTCTGCCCACTAGGCATTGGGCGGTGCCAAGGGGAAGGGTCTGAGGTGTCACGGCCTCTGCGAGGGATAACTCGGTGGGGGTGAGGTGCTCCCACTGCCACTCTGCAACTTGATGGTGAGAGTCTGCACATGTCTACATAAACGACTTGGAAGTTGGGGTAGGTGGTGAGATCAGCAAATTTGCTGATGACACTAAGATGCTTGGATTGGCGGGTACAGAGGAGCAGTGCCAGGCAATAAAACAGGACATAGATAGGTTGGTAGACTGGGCAGATAGATGGCAAATGGAATTTAATCCGGATAAATGCGAGGTGATGCATTTTGGCCGGAAAAATGTAGAAGAGAGTTATAGGATAAAAGGTAAAACTAATGGAGCATAGAGACGCAGAGAGACTTGGGGGTGCAGGTTCACAAGTCTCTGAAGGTGTCCTCACAGGTGGAGAAGGTGATAAAGAAGGCATATAGTATGTTAGCTTTCATAGAAAGGGTATAGAATACAAGAGTAGGAGTTTGATGTTGCAGTTGTATAGAACGTTGGTTAGGCCTCACTTGGAATACTGCGTCCAGTTCTGGTCGCCGTACTATCGGAAGGATGTGGAGTCCTTGGAGAGAGTGCAGAGGAGGTTTACCAGGATGCTGCCTGGTATGGAAGGACTGTCTTATGAGGAATGATTAAATAGACTGGGGTTGTTTTCCCTTGAAAGACGTCGGCTTAGAGGGGATCTCATAGAGGTGTATAAGATTATAAGGGGTATAGATAGAGTAAATGGAGGTAAACTTTTTCCACCTTCAGAAATGGATAGGACGAGGGGTCATGGCCTTAGGGTGAGGGGGGCTATGTATAAGACGAATATTAGAGGGCAGTTTTTCACACAAAGGGTAGTGGGGGTGTGGAATGCACTGCCGAGTAAGGTGGTGGGAGCAGGCACGCTAGGGCTGTTTAAGGGTCCCTTGGACAGCCACATGAGCGGTATGCAGATAGAGGGATATAGTAGGACTGTTTAACTATGGCTTTTTTTCCACAGGTAATTCGGTCCATACTTGACCAACAAGGAGCATGCATTCGGCAGGTGGTGCGAGGACAGCTCTTGGATGTTGATTCATGGGTTGCCTGGTACTTCATGTCGTAAATGAGTGCTTTATGTGGACCATCTGAAGGGCACCATGACAGCTCAGAGACTATCGCTGTAGCTGTGCAGACACTTGGAATTGGGCCGGTGTCTGCGGGAGTTTGCACGTTCTCCCCGTGGTTGCGTGGGTTTTCTCCGGGCGCTCCGGTTTCCTCCCACAACCCAAAAATTCGCTCTTAAGCTGATTGGGAAACAAATTGGCCCTATAGTGAGAGTCTTCCATATTAGGAATAACCTAAATTTAGAATAGGATAATGGAATTGCTACTATATAGTTATGACGGCGGCGCGGGCTCGTTGGGCTGAAGGGCCTGTTTCCCGTGCTGTGTGGCTCTTAAAAATCTTTGGACTGTGTGACGAAACCAGAGCACCCAGAGGAAATGCACGCAGACATGGGGAGAATATGCAAACTGCACACAGGCAGTGACCCAAATGGGAATCGAACCAGTATCTCTGGTGCTGTGAGGCAGCAGTGCTAACCACTGTGCTGAATAGAAGGAAAGGGGATCTATTCAGCTACTTCTCACTTAACTATAACAGCAATTTGGAAGCTGTGTCCATAATCAGAATGTAGAGATGCCGGCGTTGGACTGGGGTAAACTCAGTAAAGTTTGACAACACCAATTTTAAATCCAACCGATTTATTTGATAGTAATTCCACGAGCTTTCAGCCTTTGTGGTCTTCGTCAGGTGAATGAGGTGTTCTGGTCTCCAAAAGCACACATATCAGCACAAACAGTTTACAGATTGCTGATTAGAATACTATAAGATTTGAATAGCAGGTTAGGTGTAAGGATTTGCATTCTAATCAGCAATCTGTAAACTGTCTGTGCTGATGTGTGTGCTTTTGGAGACCAGAACACCTCATTCGCCTGACGAAGACCACAAAGGCTGAAAGCTTGTGGATTTACTATCAAATAAATCGGTTGGATTTAAAATTGGTGTTGTCAAACTCCATAATCAGACCCACAGACAGTAGAAATTGAAATGAAACATCAATTTGTTCCAGAGAAATATTTAAAAACATCTGCACAGGTTTCTTTGTGGTTTACATTACGGAATACAAAACATATCCACATCTGAGGCTACTTACAAAAAACAGAATGAAGTAACTTAGGACAGTTTAAAAGACCTATCCATTGAAGAGTTATGGCTTGTAGCTCAGCATGTGGAATTTATTGTATGTCCAAATGCTAAGAAGTCTGAAATTCTTCAAACTTTTAGCCAATGGTTTTTAAATTGAACTTTAAGACCAAGAAGAAGGCATGGAGTCTGCAGATGAGCATTAGCAAAGATACAGCTGGTGCATTGAAAACCAGAGCTACAAGAAGAAGAAAGAGAAAGGCAGGAAAGAAAAGACAAAGAGGAAAGCGAGGGGTAAGAAAGAAAGGAGGAGGAGAGAGTTTCAGTAAAGAGAAAGAGAAGTCAAAGTTTGAAAATGAGTTAAAAATAGAAACTGACTGGGAACTAAAGCAGATGGGACTGAGCAGAGAAAACATGACTGTACGCAGTCTGAATGCCACCAATGAGGTAAATAACCTGAACTCAGGATCGAGCATTGAGCCCTTAATCTTTACCGAGGTCTAATGAGGAAAACGTAGAAGTATTTGTTGTTGGCTTGCTGTGAGGTAGAAGTGCCAGTGGAGGTTTGGACCATTATATGGAAAAGGAGATTAACAGGTGAAGCTCTTCAGGTTTATTTCCTATTGTCCAATGAGGGTTCATCAAACTGGAGGACAAAAAGTGCTATCGTGTTTGTATATGAGCTGCTACTGCAGGAGTACTGCCAGAAATGCTGAACTTCCTGGAAGCAGCCCAAGCAAACTTTCATTGAGTTTGAAAGGATGAAATAATTTGCTTTGATCGACGATAGGAGCACTTGTGATAAATCTCACATATAAAAACATCAGGGGTATGATTCTTCCCGAGGAATTCAAAACCTCATTCTCCCTTTCCTGTGGGCATTTCCCATTACAAGCTGGTTCACAAATGTTCATCCCAAGACAACCCCTTTCTAAAAATCTGACAAGAATGAAAACTGGGGGAGTGATAGGAGAATAGGCAACCATGGCAGAGAAAGTAAAAATGGAAATACAGGGGACCCTCCTCAGGTTGAAAAGAAAGATGCTAAGAGGGGTGCTGCCCAAAAGTCTACATGTTTCCATTGTAACAAAGCTGACTTCTGGAAATTAAAGGGAAAATAATCCAGACTGGTGCAAGCAAAGGGGCCCTGCCAGAAAAAGCAGCAGACAGGGCTGTGGCTAGAACCATGGTAATATATCGCTGTAAATGTACTGCTGTGAATATAGTAAAATTTAAGAGAATTCCTGAAGGTTACCTGGATTTTGTGTTTAAAGGGAAAGTGACATAATACCTCTCAAATAAAGCAAGTAAAAGTGTATTTATTACTGTCACAAGTAGGTTTACATTAACACTGCATTGAAGTTACTGTGAAAATCCCCTAGTCGCCAAAGTCCTGTACCTGTTCAGATACACTGAGGGAGAACTTAGCATGGCCAATGCACCTAAGCAGCACATCTTTCAGACTGTGGGAGGAAACTGGAGCACTTGAAGGAAACCGACGCAGTCAAGGAGAAAATGTGCATACTCTGTACAGTGAGTGACCCAAGCCAGGAATTGAACCTGGCACTATGAAGCAGCAGTACTAATCACTGTGCCATCCATCACCCCACTTAGGGATACAGGGGCCAGACAACCCCTCTTCCTTGGAAAGGCATGACCTCACAACCCACGAAAGCAATGACTGAAAAAATACTGGAGAAAAATAATGGCGCAGATGTATACCTTTACCTGTACTGACTACATCATGATGTGACCTTCTTTCAGGAGCGTTTACTACAGTGATTTTCTCGAGTTTAACTGTGAATGGGACCAAGCTCTTCTGACCTGACCTGGTGGGAACTAAGGTGGCAGCATTTGCAGTAGTCTTATACAGGCTAAATGAGGTCAGAGAGATTGGGCAATTAAAGGAGAAGGTTCCTGACTTTTTCCCCGAGTAAGTGGTGACCCAGTCCATGCCCAAACAAGCTCTGTCAGAAGAGGCTGGAATGGAACTGCATAAAGATGACTCTGCAATTTGGCTATCTAAATCTTTTCTTCAAAATTTTTATAGTCATAGAGGTATTTAGCACAGAAAAATGCCATTTGGTCCATTGCATCTGCACTCGTCAAAGACGTACCATTTAACTATTTTAATTCCATTTTCCAGCGCTTTATCTGTAGCCTTGTATGCCTTGTGGATGATCTAACCTGCAATAAAATCATCTCCACTTACATCTATGCCAGCTTTTGGGGAACCATTTAGCATGGAGTTGGAGGGGTTGTGTCAAAGATAAAAGGAGAGCTACCAGTGTCTTCTCACCATCATGGACATAGCTACCCAATTTCCAAAGATTATTCCTCTGAAAATGATCTGAGTGGTTGAGGAGCTCTTTCAATTCTCTATCAGAAATGGACTGTCGTCTGAGATCCAATTGGATCAGGGCACAAATTTTATACCCTAGACATGCTAGATAGACAAAACATACCGTTTATAGAGAAGGAAACAAGAGAATGCAGAATGTAGTGTTACAGTCATAGCTAGGTGCAGAGAAAGATCAACTTAACGCAAAGTAAGTCTGTTCAAAAATCTGACAGCAGGTCATGAGTAACCTGTGAATAATCTATCCAAAGTCCTCACCTTATGACCCATTATCAGAAGGGGCTTTGCAACAGAACCACCAGATCTCAAAGGGAATGGTCAGTGCACACTGCTGTGAGTAACCTTGTGACAGGATAAAGTGCTGAGATTCCACCGATATGTTAGTAGGGACATGCCAAATGAATCTTCCAACTTCAACTTCTTTGAATTAGTTTATGCACTTGAGGCTTAACATCATCTTAAGCTAATCAAGGACAAGTTTTTTGGACAAGAGAAGAGACTTCCTTATTAAGCTTACATAATATAAAATCAAATTACTGCAGATGCTGAAATTTGAAACCAAAAGAGAAAATGCTTGAAAATCTCAGCAGGTCTGGCAGCATCTGTAAGGAGAGATAAGAGCTGATATTCCGAGTCTAGACAACCCTTTGTCAAAGCTAAATTGCATAGGAAATGGGAAATATTTATACTGCAGGGTGAGGGAATGAAAGACGAGTCATAGCCACAGAATCCAAGGGTAAAGACTGCTAATGGCTATCGACAGAGAATAAAGGGTGTGAATGGCCAAACGGCAGAGAAGCTAAAATGATGATATTGGGGGAGGCGAAATGATGGGACAGAGGTAAAATTTAGAAAAGGGGAAGCAAAGGGGGAGAAAATGTAAGGGAAGGAGGTAAAGTAGGGGGAAAAGTTGGGGGTGAAGAAAAATGAAAAAAGACAATAAAGGTAGAGAACAGGAAAAAAAAGAATGAAAACAAAAGGGTCAAGGTGAGGTAAAGCAAATCATCTAAAGTTGTTGAATTCAATGTTGAGACCAGAAGGCTGTAAAGTGCCTAGTCAGAAAGTGAGATGCTGGTTCTCCAGTTTGCATTGAGCTTCACTAGAACATTGCAACAAGCCAAGGGCAGACACGTGGACACGGGAACAGGATTGTGTGTTAAAATGATAAGCAACAGAAAGGTCAGGGTCCTGACTGTACACAGAGTGAAGGTGCGCAGCAAAAACGATCACCCAGTCTATGCTTGGTCTCTCAGTATAGAGAAAACCACATTGGGAGCTGCAAATGCAATGGACCAAATTGAAATAGGTGCAAGTGAAACACTGCTTAACCTGGAATGAATGTTTTGGACCCTGGATAGTAAGCTTGGAATAGGTAAAGAGGCAGGTGTTCCAGCTTCTGCAATTGCATGGGAAGGTGCGGTGAGTGACAGGAGAGGTGTTGGGAAGAGTGGAGGAGTGGACTAGGTTATCCCAGAGTGAATGGTCTCTGCAGAATGCTGACAGCGGAAGTGAAGGGAAGATGTGTTTAGTGGTGGCATCATGCTAGAGTTGGTGAAAACGGCAGAGGATTATGCTCTGCATGTGAAAGCTGATGGGGTGAAATGTGAGAACAAGGAGGATTCTATCCTCATTCTGGGAGGGATGGGAGGGTGTGAAGGTCATGGCGCAGGTGATGGATTGCACACTGTTGAGGGCCCTATCGACAATTGTGGAGTAAGAAATCTCACAACACCAGGTTAAATTCCAACAGGTTTATTTGGTCGCACAAGCCACCAAAGTAGGTGTCTTATGCTACAGATAAACCTGTTGGATTTTAACCTGGTGTTGAGAGACTTCTTAGAGTGCTTGCCCCAGTCCAATGCCGGCATCTCCATATCATAACAACTGTAGATCCATGGTTGAGGAAGAAAGGAACATATATGAGAAGCACCACTTTGGAAAGTGGCATCGTCAGAACAAATGCGACGGAGATGAAGGAGTTGAGAGAAATAGATGAAGTCCTTACAGGATATAAGGTGTGAACAGCCATAGTCCAGATAGCTGTGGGAGTCAGTGGGCTTGTAATAGATATTGATAGATAGTGTATTGCTGGAAATGGAGACAGAAAGGTTAAGGGAAGGAAAGGAAGTATCTGAGATGAACCAGGTGAAGGCGATGGAGGAGTAGAAACTGGAAGCGAAGTTGATGAATTTTTCAAGATCTGGATGAGAGCAAAAAGTGGCACCAAAATAATCATTGATGTACTAGTAAAGGAATTGTGGGAGGGGTCATGGGTAGGCCTGGAACAACGAATGTTCCGAATACTCCATAAAAAGTCAGGCGTAGCAAAGATCCATGCTGGTACCCATTGCTACTCCTTTGATTTGGAGAATGTGGGACGAGTTAAAGGAGAAGTTATTGAGAGATAGAATAAGTTCAGCCAGGTGGAGGAGAGTGGGGGTGAATGGGAATTATTCAGGCCTCTTTTCAAGAAAGAAGCAAAGAGCTCTTGAGCCGTAGGGGATGGAGATGTAGAGAGATTGCATATTCATGGTGAATAGGAGACAGCTAGGGCCTGCGAACTGGAAGCCATCAATTGACGCAGGGCATCAGAGGAATCCTGGATGTAGGGGGCAGGGAATGGACAAGGGGAGTGAAGATGGAGTCAAGGTAAGAGGAAGTAAGTTGAGTGGGGCAGGAGCATGCTGATACAATGGGCCTACAAAGACAGTCCTTTTTGTGACGTAGATAGAAGCAGATTGTCCGGGTTTGGGAGACCATGAGGTTGGAAGCTGTGGGGGGAAGGCATATGAAGGAAATGAGATTGGTAATGGTTGGAGATAATGGCTTGATGTTCAGGGGTATGGTGCTCTATCTAAATTTTACCTTTGTCCTTTCCATTCCATCTCCCCATCCCCCCTACCTTTTTGCTTCTGTCATTTGGCCATTAACACTCTTTATTCTCTCTGTGGATAGCCATTAGCAGTCTTTTCCCCTGATTCCTGTGCTATAACTCATCTTTCATTCCATCATCCTGCAGTATAAATATCTTCCACTTGTTATGCCTTTTAGCTTTGACAAAGGGTTATCTGAACTTGAAACACCAGTTCTTTCCCTTCCTTACAAATGCTGCCAGACCTGCTGGGATTTTCCCGCATTCTCTCTTTCGGTTATTAGATTTACACGTGTCCATGTTCCGTATGCTGCTCACAAGAGGATGTGCTGTGGTTCAAGTGTACTTTAAAGTATCACAGCAATTTCTGAAAAAGCATGCAGATGAACATTTCAAGGCCTGGAAATTTAAACTAGGAGACTAAGCGTTACTGCCAATACAGCTGACCCATTAAAAGGCACGTTCAGTGGTCTTGTCAACATTAATTGGCAAAGAAGATTAGTCAATTTCCATTATGGCAGGGTGGATAAAGCAAAGGCCAAAACACTTCAAAATGTGAAAAGCAATATGGTAGCCAGGAAGGAGACAAACAAGCACAGGTACGCCAGATAGTGAGGAACAAGGAAGGCAAAGGCATAATGGAGAGTGAGCTCACGGGAGAAAGAAATCTAGGCAATTCCCAAATTAAACCCCCGAAATTCAGTAGGCTAACACTGCCCACCTCTTCTGCTGGCACTGCTGAGACTTCAGACCTGCCAGTTATCTGATTGGACTACTGTCCAGCCATCATGATACCAATTAGTCTCTGCCCACGGTAAAACTGCTGAGACATTCCCACTAGCAGTAAGCTCAGGCTCAGCACTGCCTTTTTGCCATGATGGCATGTGGCTAAACTCATGCTTTGATCCATCAATTTAGGCAGTACATCATTTTTCTGTCCAGTTATAAAACAGTGAGAATACCTAATAATGCAACATTTTAGTTTACCTTCAAAATATTTTTATAAATACTAATATTCTCAGTGAATAAAAAAGTGTCATTGCTCAGAGAATATTTTTAGTGCAGTATTACTTATATTAACAAAACTTTCCTTATTGAAGAATACCTTGCAGAATTTTGACAAAATCAACAAAGCTAAAATTTATATATTAGAATCGGCATCATTGCACAGAATTCCCTAAGGGTATATTCTGTTTAATTATCTGCTTTAGAACAGCACATCCCAGTTAAATTCATTTAAATAGGCAGGATATAGTAAAGTTCTGTGTCCTATATAATGTGAAACATGCCACTGTGCTTTGATTTTTGTGCAATTGTCTTGTTTAAACTAGGACTGACGTTTCTAGACATGCATTTGCCATAACCTCTATTTGATGGAAATCACTTATTGTACAACTGTGTACCTACAAAAGAATTATCTGCAATTGCTCTGAAATCACATTGAATTTTCCAGACTAAACATATAAATTGTGATCAGATATGCTGCACACTAGAGGTTTAATAAAAGGTCATGCCTTCTAGTAGGTGTCTAGTACTGTATGGTTCTCATTAACTCCTGTAAATGTATGATATAATTTTTTAAGCCCCATCTTCAAGACACTAGCATTTAACAGCAATATGAATTATGATGCTGACAGATAAGCTAGTATCAACTATTATCTGTACACAAGCTCCAAGAATTTCCCCTGGATAGCCACCATAACTTGGAGTGCATCTGGGATTTCAATACCACTCTGAAAGACAGATAAAGACTGGCACTACCTGCAAACTCTTCAGTTATTGCTAAAGAGATGCCTGTTTGGCTACAGATATTCTATATGCAACTGCATAACTGAAGAACCATAAAGCAAGGTTTTTTTTTACATTCTTTCATGGGACATGGGCGTTGCTGGCTGGGCAGTATTTATTGCCATCCCTAGTTGCCTGAAGGCAGTTGAGAGTCAACCATATTGCTGAGGGTCAAGGCCAGACCAAGTAAGAATGGCAGATTTCCTTCTTTAAAGAACATTAATGAACTAAATGCATTATTCCTGACAATTGACAATGGTTTCATGGTCATCAGTAGATTCTTAATTCCAGATATGTTTTATTGAATTCAAATTCCATTATCTATCATGGCGGGATTCAAACGCAGGTCTCCAGAACATTAGTTGATTTTCTGAGTTAATAGGCTGGCGATAACACCACTAGGCCATTACTCCCCCATGTCCTCCCAAATGTCCTGTTTTTAAGGATTACAAGGAGACTTAGCAGTTTAATTCCAGAAGCACATTTTACTTCTGGAGGTAGACGTGGAGACAGAGCAAATGAAATGTACATAAATATTTATATTTCCCAGAATTCATCCAAGCTGTTGTATTTTATAAGTATACTTATTTCATAATTTAATATGATTAGCTGCTTTAGCCTTTCAAGTCTCTAGATTGTGTGTATTATCTTTCCCGTAGTGAATATTGGGGTCCATTGACCCCAATTTAAATACTTTAATGGAAATCCAGTCTGCTCCAGTGAAGGCTCCGAGCAAAATCATAGCGGGTGAGAATGAATGAATGCCTTAGGTATAGGGCAGTAATCACAGCAGTGTTGTTTTTAAATGACCAACTACCCATACATGCTGGGCAGAGTGAGTTAAAATCAAGCCCTGAGTTTCTGATGACAACTAAAAAGCATTTGATTCTTTCTTCTGTCAGACCTGATAGAGGCATTTTTATATAATTGACAACTATATAACCCAATGCTCACCCTCAATCAGCAACTAACCTGCAGGAGGCAGTTCTGAAGACTTTGGATGGTGCACGTTTTATTTACCTTCAGTACAATACAGTTTCCTAAATTTTGTTAGAAGAAGACTTTTCTAACTGTTTTAAGTTCATTACCTTTCAGTCTTGAGACAAGGAATCTGCAAGAATTAACATGCCAGCTAATTACATTTTTTAAATGCCATGCTTTATCCACGCATCAGCTGCCATCAAATACAAACAGATAAAAATAGAGTATATTTGTTTTGTTTTGCTGTCTCATGCCAGATGTCAAGTCATTTGTATATTTTTAAATTCTTCTCTATAAAGACATACTTTTACAAGAAAGTAACTTAGTTTGTTTTCAACATTTGAGCAGAACTGTTTTACTTATTTGGTGTCAGCTGTGTTTCAGTTGGCACTGCTCTCATCTCTAGGTCAGCAGGTTGCGGATCCATGTCTCACTCCAAAGACTTGAGCACAAAACCTAGGCTAACACTCTAGTGCAGTGCTGAGAGTGTGTTGCAGGTATCCTTCTAAGTGGATGGTTGTTAAACTGGGATCTACCCTATAGTAAATGTAAGCAGGTGGCACGGTGGCACAGTGGTTAGCATTGCTGCCTCACAGTGCCAGGGACCCGGGTTCGATTCCTGGCTTAGGTCACTGTCTACATAGAGTCTGCATGTTCTCCCCGTGCCTGCATGGGTTTCCTCTGGGTGCCCCGATTTCCTCGCACAGACTGAAAGATGTGCTGGTTAGGTACTTTGACCCGAATAGGTGCCAGAGGGTGGCGACTAGGGGAATTCCGCAGTAACTTCATTGCAGTGTTAATGTAAGCCTTACTTGTGACTAATAAACATATTTTAAATTTTTAATGATCTAATGGCACAATTCCGAAGAAGAGCATGGGAATTCTTCCAAAGTTCTGGCCAATTTTTATTCCTCAACCAACATCTCTGAAACAGGTCAACTGATCATTATCATATTGTTGTTTGTGTGAGCTTGTGTGTTCAAGTTGACTGCTGTGTTTCCAACATTGGCTGTAAAGTGGTTTGGGGCATAATAAAAAGTGCTATATAGATACAAGAAAATTCTACACTCACTCCAAAGATTTTTTTATTAGTACATTCAATAGTGAGCAGTATTTCAGAGTTCCTACCTTTCCATCAAACCTGGCTGTTCCGCCAATGGGAGTCCGGACATTTCTCGGAGGCAATGTGAATACTGGTGCTTCAGGAGGGTAAGTATCAGCCTGAGGTCTTTCCAACGTTAGTGTTGTTTTGGAAATATGAGTGGCAGTTTGAGCAATCTTAACATCTCCCATGGTTAATTATTCAATCTGACAATGTGAAGGAAACATTTTGTTAATATTTAACAAATAAATGATGTGAAAAATGTGCAAGAAAACACATCAGCAAATTGGCAAGCTAACATGAATGATGAACATTAGCTAATCTGACAGCAACTCCAAATATGTCACAAAAATTACATAAGGTTTAAAATACCTATTCCTATTTAAAAATATAACTTTTCCACTACAATTTATGGGTCTATTTAACCCTGAACTGTGCTTCTAACCATTGATATTCTTTCCATCAACAAAACACTTATTCAAATGTAATAGCACTGATCTGACAGTATCTTGGATTATTCAGGAATTCTAATGCGTGAACTCCAGATTACTCAGATGTACTCCTGACTGGCTTTTCATCTTCACTCCCATAAATTTGAATTCTTCCAAAACTGCTGTCCATCTCCCAACTCCCACCAAGTCATACAATGAATCCTTAAGAGGCTGGATTTTCTGCACTTCCCGTTGGTGGGATCTTCTGGTGCCACCAAAGGTGCAGGTTCCCTCTGGCGGGATGAGCAAGCCACGCACACTGCTATAGAAATTGGCAGGACAAGGGGATGTTGCCAGTAGATAAAGGCAAGCTGCCTTCTTTGCTGGAAAACATGCTACGGGGTGGGAGAGAGGGGAAGGAAGGGGCATCTTCTCTTTGCCTCTAAAAGCTTTGATTAAAAAGGTTTATTTTCATATTCAAATTCCCCTGTGGGTCTCTCACTCCCAACCTCCATAATCTCCCCTAGTTCTACAACCCTTTGATATCTTTGCACTCCTCCAATTCTGGCCTCCTTTGCATCGTCAACTTCTTTCATCTTGCCGTCAACAGTCAAGTCTTCAATTATCTAAGATCTAAGCCCTCAAGTCCCTCTCTTCCTTGAAGCCTACCCCTGAGGTCAAGCTTCATGTCACTGAGCCAAAATTTGGCTCAGTGGCAATTTTTTTGTCTGATAATGGTCCAGTAAAGTGGCTTATGTAATGTTACAATGTTAAAGGTGAGTTCCTTTGTTGTTGTGATTGCAGCGTCCGTATTGTAGAGCGGGATTTTCTGGCCTTGCTCACATCAAAAATAGAAAATCCTGCCTAAGGTTAACAGACCTTTCCATGGTCCTCCCTGGCCCGCTACGATTCCCATGGTGGGTGGAGAGGGAAAATTCTGGTCTCAAGATTCAGAAATCTGCTCGTAGGAGAGCTTCCAATGTACTATAAAGCTGGGAACTCTTGCCATTAAAATCAGAAGCAGCTTTAAAGAAAAACCAATCCAGATTCAGGTAGGAGTTAAACAAGGGAAAATGGAACCCAAATCAAACGTGTAAATGCTGATTGGGCCACCAGAAAACTGATAGTGATAGGAAGGATACTATTACTTGTATATGAAAGTAAAAGCTTATAAAGGAATGTCTAGATTGGATATCCATTTGATGGCTTCCTGTGATGCCTGGTAGTAAATGTTTCCCATAAATATTGGAATGGCCAGTTTAGTGTTTTGTTTTCCATAGGCTGATAATGGCCATAATTGCACTTTAGGTTTCCCTCATTCTTCCGCTTACTGGGATGGTCACATCTTCCATGTCTGTGTGGATTTGGTTGAGGAAAGTTGGAGCCAGGGTCTTCTGCTGTGGGCTCAGTGGCGAGAAACACAGAATAAATTATGTGATATCACCATCTTCAAGCTATCTATAGGCTTTTCTCTTCACTAAAGTCATGCCTGAATTCAAATGTGAATGATAAGTAATCATTGGATTCATGTAAAGAATAGTACATGTATGAATACCTTTCAAAATAGCAACAATATTGAGCTGATGATGATTTTTCATCAGTTAACAGTTGATTTCTAAGGAGCAGAGGGCAGGTCTACGTTGTGCAGCAATCATAGTCGGTGTTTCCATTCACAAAGTTATTTGTACAAGGATAAACATTGAGAAACGCTGAGTGACTGTTTCTCTTCCATTCTGTTTTAATTTGGCTTCAAAGAGCCAACTCTTGGTATTTATACCAATAAATCTCTTTTCAGGCAGATTTACAGACCAAGGAAATACAAATCTCCCATCAGACTATAAAAAATGGGGCCAAAATTCCATAATCCTTGTCATTTTTCTCAGCATTAATAGAAAAATGAGGCAGTGATCCAAATATGGCAGGTTCCACCTTTCCTGGCATCTTCTCAATGGTCATGTTATGGTATGGAATATACACCCCTTCAAAACAATGTCAGAAGCAAATGACATGGCCCCAGGACTACTGCTGATCTTAGGCAAACTGCCAATAGTTCCCATTTACCCTCTTCTTCTTTTCTTAAACGGCAGGGTTATGTTTGCTACTTTCCAGTCCTTGGTAACTGTTCTAGAATGATGCAATGTTGTTGCAATGAAACATTTACAAGACTTCAGGAAGAGTAGTGGAAGACATGCCCCTGTCTACATTAATGAGAATAAAGTGGAAATGGAAACCATCAAGTTTCTAGGTGTCCAGATCACCAACAGCCTGTCCTGGTCCCTCTATGAACCCTCTTGTGGAGAGAATACAGATAATTTAATGAGGCAAGGAGGGAGTATTAGGAGGCATGGATGGGACAGGGCAAATTTGAAGTGGCACGGGGAGGGTGTTGGGAGGTGTGAGGGCCAGATATTCATTCTTATTCCTGGGCCAGTATCTCAGTAAATGGAGGCCTGCCAGGCTTGCCATGTTTCCATCTCTGTTCCTGCCTTGGATCTTCCTCCAGAGACACCAGGTCAGATTTACTTCTGCCTTCATCTCCCCAGCACAAAAATGTGGTGGACAGAGGCTTTTTGAAAAGAGAAAAGTGTGCAGCTGCCACCTCCTCCATGGGAAGTGTCTAATTAAAGGGTGTAGCTGACATTTTGCAGTAGCTTACAGCACTCATTTGGTCCTTAAAACTACAACCTTGAAATTGCTCCTTAATTTTATTTTAAAAATGATTCCAAATTTATATTCTTTTACTTAGTTTAACTTGTTGCAATGAAACTTTTGCAAGTGGAGGACATGCCCCTGTCTACATCAACAAGGACAAAATGGAAATGGTCTGGAGTTTCTCGGTGTCCAGATCACCAACAACCTGTCCTATTCCACCCATACCGATGCTGTAATTAAGAAAGCCCATCAATGCCTATACTTTCCCAGTACCCTATGGAGCAGCCACACAGGAAGCCAGGCCAATCAGGAGCGAGGGCATGGATCCTGGCAATGAGGAGTTCCTTCAACTGGGGCTTGAGAGGAGAAGAGAATAGACTTGTGCATACATTCTGTCAGATCTTGTAAATAGTTAAATTAGTTAATTAACCCTTTGTTGTTGGAGCCATATCGAGCTGTGTCCAGTTACTACAGGGGGCCACATGCTGTGAGCAGAGAAACAACTGTATTCGTCAAACTCTAACACTGCTCATCTTTTAATCCTTTTTTTGTCCTGTTTTGCATTTAATTTTAATTAGTTTACCTTGATGTGTTATAATCTGAACAATGTGGAAAATCCTGGTTAACTTTTTTAACTATGTTGCATATCATATGGAATATAAAGTTGAAAACCCTCAATAAAAACACCATTAGAAAAATTGTTCTTATGATGAGACATCCAAAATAACCTGCTCTGAAAAACAATGGGCTTAAATCTACAGAAACTGCACAGTGTTGGATCAGGTAAGGAAAGGTCTGTGAAACCCACTGGCTTCAAGGTGCCTTTTCTCACCTGATTAACAGCACTCTAGGCAATTTCAAAGTGATGGCGAGGCTCATATAGCCAGCTGGAGGAATGGAGCTTAACACCAATGCGCCATCCACCTCAAATTGGGATTCTGAGATCAGGGTGCCTTTTTAAAAGAGAGCCCTGATCTCAAAGTTACATCTAAGGCTCCCCACCCTTCCCCCCATAGAGATCTAGACCTCCCCCCACCCCAAGCATCAGGGCACCCCTGCACCACAATGCCAACATCGGAGCAACAACAGCCCCTCACACCCCCTTGAGTCATTGGGGCTCTCCCCCTTCTCCCTCCATCTCCATGCAGTCTTTTGAGCTCTCGCCTATCACCACGGCGCATAAGGGAAAACCTAGGCCCTCAAATGGAGGAGAGTTACCCCCCTGCCATATCCCCCAAGGCACTTCCCTTTCATGAGTCTGTTTGGCACTGCCCACTTGGCAGTGGCCCACAGCAGTGCCTCCCAGGGTTACATTGCAGGCAGGGGTGCTGCCCAGGAGTCCAGCTAGGGTGCCAGCATCAACGTGCAGCCTTGTCCCTCAATCACCCGGGCCTCCAGGCACGTCCGGCATAGTCATCATGACTCATCGTTGCTTTTAGAAATGAGTCATGATTCATGCCAACATGATATCAGTTGAGGGGAGGGCACATCATGGGCAGACACTATGGCATCAAGCATTTTACTCATATTGAAATGTATTTAAATTCATGAAAACCAGGTTCACACCATTACTGACCATGACCCTGATCATGTCATCACAGGGGTCAGGGAAGATCACACGCAGTGACAACAGCTGACATGGATTAATCAAATTCCTCAGCAATGCACAGCCAACAGTACTTTAAGGACTTTTTACCAAGCCAAAGAGATCAGAAATCAGAATGGTTTAAAGAAAAGACTGCAAACAAACTGTCTCTTTCTTTCTTTCCAAAGTGTCATGCCCTGATTTGCAAAGTAAGCATCCTGAGATGGGATATCTACCGTAAAGAGGCATTGCCGGCGGGCAGTGTTGCAGGGGACCATTGGGAGATCCATTGGAAAGAGGGGTTTCCCCTTATCCGTGAGGGGAGTTTCCCATGTTTATGGAGGGGCAGCTCTCCTCCCAACTCCCGTGTACATGTCGGGGTGGGGTTTCCCTTCTGCATGTGGGACGGTCTCTGTGTGCATGGCAGGGGCAACAGGGTTCCTAATCTTTTTATTGGAGATTGTTGCAGCATTTTTTTCTGCACCCCACCCATCAGCCCCACCCCCAACCTCCCCCCACCCACCAGCATGATGGCATGGGCCATGCCTGCAGATTGTTTCTGCACAATATAGTGAGAAATGCCACTGTGCAGCTGTTGAGTGACACACATATCTTCTTATCCCAGCGCTCTTTAGAGAAAATTCCACCTAAAGCTGCTGCAATGTAGAACGATCAGGACCAGCTAAAGAACAGTTAATTGTATCTTCCTTCATTTTATCTTCTTCAAACTAAAAAATCAACTCTGTGTGTGTGTGTGTGTGTGTGTGTGTGTGCACGCCCTGGGAATGCACATGGCATGTAAATGGTGGTTGTGATTTATCTTTTTTTTAAATTTGGGAAGTAGTTTCAATAAACTTATCCTATTTTCTTTGTTTAAACTCTGATGAATTCTTTATGGTCTGAAAGCGTACATTGTTGGTCTCCTGCCATATTGGCAAAGCACATTGTCTCTAACTTCACAAAGAAATCCTGTTGTGATCAGATCTGGTGTGATAGTATAAGAGATTCATTTTTACCCCTCTTCATGTGGCTATAACACCTGGGTGGCAGGGTAACACTGTGGTTAGCACTTTTACCTCACAGCGTCAAAAAACCAGGTTCAATTCCCAGCTTGGGTCACTGTTCGTGTGGAGTTTGTACATTGTCCCTGTGTCTATATGGGTTTCCTCTGGGTGCGCTGGTTTCCTCCAACAGTTGAAAAATGTGCAGGTTAGATGGATTGGTCTTGCTAAATTGCCCCTGAGTGTCAGGAGACTAGTAGGGTAAATAGGTGGGATTATGGGGATCGAGCCTGGCTGGGATTGTTGTCAGTGCAGACCCAATGGTGGAATGGCCTCCTTCTGCATTGTAGAGATTCTATGATTCTGTTATGGAGAATAGAAATTTATATTGCAAATGCACATTTCCATTGATCTTGAAAAAGGGAACCATCCTTAATCATCGACAGGAAAAGGTCCTCAAGGCAGAACCCAATATGAATCTTTGCAGAACCATCTATTGAATCAAGAGGCAAATGGACTAGATGTTTGAACAGACAAACATAAAAAAACAGGAGCAGGGGTAGGTCATCCAGCCCTTCAAATGAGCTCTGCCAATCATTATGATCATAGCTGATGATCCAACTCGGGAATCTGCTCTCAATTCCGCCCCCCCCATATCCTTTGATCCCTTTAATAATAGCAGGAGGCAAAAAGTGAGCATTGGTTTTATACCCTCCCAATTTTCCATTTCAACTAGGGTAAGATGATCAGGTTTTGCATTTAATGGAGTACTTGATTCAAATGATCCATACAATAAGGGACATCTTCACTTAAGTAACTGTACAACAGTCCTTGCACTTATGTCTGGGCAAAAAGTTGCGTTCACTACCATTACTCTTAGCCTTGCTTCTGATGAATACTTCTGCATTGTTACCCAATAATACTATTTTGCCTCATCCCAAATCTTGGAATGCAGAAGGAAAGTTGATACGACAGTTAAGAAAGTATTTAAACAGGGACAATAAAAGTCATGCCAAAACTTTACAAATCACTAGCTAGACTTAACTGGAATATGTGACAATTCTGGAAACCAAACTTTAGGAATGCTTTCAAAAGGATACAGAAAAGATTTACTTGGATGATTCCAAGGACGAGAGACTTCAGTTAGTTGGAGAGATTAGAGAAGCTGGGAGCATTCTTTTCATAGCAGAGAATATTTATGGGAAACCCAATGGTGCTACTGAAAATTGTAAAGAGTTTTGATTGACCAAGCACGGAAAACATATTTTCTCTGGGAATTAGGTGAATAACCAAACGTGATAGATTTAACATAAATAGCAAAACGATGAAAGGAGAAATGGTGAGAAATTCTTTCACGTGGTAGGTTAAGATGTGAAATGCATGACCTGGAAAGGAGGTGGAATCAGAATCCGGAGAAACATCCAAAATACAGTCATCGTGTACTTTACGAGGATTAATTTTCAGGATTTGGGGGAGAAAGCTAAGGTTAATGAACTGGATAGCAAAGTTCAAAAAAAGTCACAAAAAATGAACTTTTTTTTTAAGCATCTCCATATTCTTAGGAGTTGCCAAGCTGATGTCTACCTGAACAGGTAGCAGACATACTTCAGTTAAATGTTGAGGGGGCGAGGGGAAAGATTCTCTGAAATGTAACATTCCAGCTTAAGATCATAGAATGAGTTAAATCTGAAGCTCTTGACTGTCACCCAAGAGTGATCCTAACAGAGCCAGATGACACTAAGCCAAAGAGCTGAATATTTGAACTGATGCTCTTAGGTTAGTGATCAACAGCAAAATCTTTCTGTGAGTGACTTGGCCTTCTTATTTGATGACAAAACTCTGATGTACATCCACTGTTTGATTTAAGCAGCAATCAGAATGTTGTTGATGTTCAGGGATCCAAGGCATTTCCACAAGGATAAGATACATTTCTCGACCATCAACAAACCCAGAGCTACTAATCCCATGTTAGCATACAGTTCCAATCATGATCTAGCCAATCAAAATACAGAAACTAAGATTACTTTGTAATGAAAGTAAAATATAATTGTACATTATTAGCAATAAGCATGAAGCTAAATGAATGTAATGTCAGGAATCCATGCTAATAGTTTTATTATGAACTGTCAAAGGAAACAATGCTGGGGAAAACTTTTCTCAGCTCCTACAAATTACAATGGAAGAACTTCAAAAAAACTTGTTTATTTATGGCAGTTTAAGGAACAAAAGTATTTTGTATTATCTGTAAGAATTTTGAATTCTGAATCCTAATGGTATGCTAGGTTTAGAAATCCTTGACCTTGCTCTCATTCATGGAGATGCATGAGTAAATATGTACACTTCATATGGAGATGCATGCATAAACATGTACATCTTTTATGGCAATACATGCTTAAATATATACACCTCT
This sequence comes from Sphyrna mokarran, assembly GCA_024679065.1. Classification (NCBI taxonomy): domain Eukaryota; kingdom Metazoa; phylum Chordata; class Chondrichthyes; order Carcharhiniformes; family Carcharhinidae; genus Sphyrna; species Sphyrna mokarran. Next base: position 48,585,400 of record JAGIQG010000011.1, on the reverse strand, counting down.
TATGGACATATATCAGTAAGTACGTACATCTCTTATCAAGATACATGAGTAAGTATGTGTATATCTTATGCAGATACATGCATTAATATGTACATCTTTTGCTCTGTTCACTCAATAATGAAAATTTCAATGCTAACAAGAAGATAGTTTCCTGTTGTTCGTGTCACTAATGTCTGAGAACGGAGGAACACACATCCTTTTCAAACTGGATTGTACTTTCACTCAGAAAAACATATTCAACTTGATTTTCGCTGCTTATCTAGAAAGGAAATATATGACTATAGCTTTTGCCACTATACTAAGAAACAAAAAATGCATGGAAAAAACAGGATGTTCTGATGCATTTTATATTGTTAGATTGGCAGATAATCGTGGTATGGAATATATCCAAACTGATGTAACAATGGAACAAAATGTAATGCCAAAGATGAGATTGGAGATCATTTCTCGAAAGGATACAAATACTTTATTATATTATCAGATCATAAATCTTTCTATGGCCTTGCCCTCCTTATCTTTGTAACCTTTTCTAACACCGTAACTTCAATCATCTTTAGCTGCTTTACCAATGATATTTCCTCCATCAAAAGTTCATAAGTAAGGATATTTAGTTCCATTAACGATCCTTTAGATACTGAAACAATCCATAACTGCATTCAGCAGGAATAGACAATATTTAAGCTCAAGTTGACAAATACCAAGTAATATTTGTGCTACGAAATGCCAGGTAATGACCATCTCTAACAAGGGACAATCTCCACTTGTTTTTTAAGTAGATTATCCTTGCTAAAGCCCTTAACTTCAACATCATGGATCACTATTGACCAGAAACTTGACTAGACCAACCACTTAAGTACTGTGGCTATAAAAGCAGATCAGAGACTCGGAAATTCTGTAGCATCTTACTCACATCATGGCTTTTTCATCATCTACAATGGACAAATCAGGGATGTGATAGTATACTGTCCTCTAACAGGATATAACTGGAACTGGGGACGAAGTAGAAAAGGTTGAAAGCTTCAGATTTTGGGTGTCCATATCCTGTTCTGATCCCCCCATGCTGACACCACAGTTAGGAAAGCCCACCAATGCCTGTACTTTCTCAGAAGACTAAGGAAATTTGGTATGTCAGCTACGACTCTCATCAACTTTTACAGATGCACCATAGGAAGCATTCTTTCTGGTTGTAGCTCATGCTCTGCCCAAGCCACAAGGAACTACAAAAGGTCATGAATGTAGCCCAATCCATCACGCAAACCAGTTTCCCATCCATTGACTTTGTCTACACTCCCTGCTGCCTCAGCAAAGCAACCAGCATAATTAAGGATGCCATGCACCTCGGGCATTCTCTCTTCCACCTTCTTCTGTCAGGAAAAAGATACAGAAGTCTGAAGTCACATACCAACTGACTCACGAACAGCTTCTTCCCTGCTACTGTCAGACTTTTGAATGGACTTACCTTGCATTAAGTTGACTTTTCTCTTCACCCTAACACTACATTCTGCACTCTCATTTCCTTTTCTATGAATGGCATGTTCTGTCTGTATAGCACACAGGAAACAACACTTTTCACTTTATGACAATAAATCAAATCAAATCAGTATAGCTCCCACAACACTCAAAAATGCTAACACCATCCAGGACAAAAGCAGAACATTGAATTGACATTTCATCCACTACCTTAAACAATTACTCCCTCCAGCATCAGTATAGCATGGTTATACAGTGTGTTAATTGCAATAGTAATTGAGAATTTAGCTGCTGAGAGCATTTGGCTGCTGGGAGGGTTCACTTATGCTCTGTTTATAAGCGCAAGCTGGCATATGGTGGTTGGGTTCAGAGATGGATGTTGTAATATATGCTTAATAAATGTGTAAATATTAGGCTCCAGTTTAATCCTTCACCACCTTAGCTATCAGGATTAGGATACTATGTATCATTTACAAGAAGCACTACAACAACTTGCCAAGCCTCCTTCAAAATCAGCTTTAAAACTCCTGATCTTTTCCACTTAGGAGCAGGCACCTGGGAATACCTCCACCTGCAACTTTCCTTCCAAGTCATATCCTAACTCAGAAGGATGTTGTTCTTTTTTCACCCTTGCTGGGTCAAAATTCCTCAACACCCTTCTTTTCAGCACTGTGGATATATTAACACCACGTAAACTGCAACCATTTAAATTGGCAGTTCACTGCCACATTCTCAAACGTAATTATTGATGGGCAATTTTCCCAGTGATGCCCGCATCCCATGTATGGAAAAAATAAAAGTCTCAAATTAAGCATTCTTTTGACTTTGCCTTCTTATGGATCTTCTACCCTGACTTCACTCAACCTGTAGTGGCTGTGCTCTCAATCATCTAAGTCTCACTCTTTGGAATTCTCTCCCTTTCTCTGCTTTCCTGTCTGTTATTTGGAATTGTTAAGACACCAGGCTCTGAACAAACTTTTGGCCACTCCTCCTAATACTTTCCTGCTTGACTCAGCAGCTGTTTTTCTTTCTTGGAATCTCTGTGAAGTACACTTAGGAATGCTTAAATAGATTATATAAATTGTGGTGGTTGTGATTTACTTACGTACTTAGGTCGGTCAGTCGTTCTCCCAGTAATCAAGTCAACTTCTGTCCCTTAACAAAGTGATAGATTAACTGGTGAATCACTTATTTACTCTTTGTGGGTTATTGCCATAGACACGTTGGCTTCCTGCTTGTCCATAGTGAGTGAACTACAAAGTTAACCCATTACCTGGAAATGTTTTTGGAAATTCTGAGGATGTGGTAAATCAGTGCTTGTCTAATCTTTTATCTTTACTTGCAACTTAAAGTGAACATGATGGACAATCAGAAAAAATATTAATGGTAATAGAATTGATAAAATAAATAAAGTGACAGTATACAAAGAAAATATTTGAAAGGAGAGTGAAATTTGGAGTTACGCGAAGGAGAATATGTATCGGATAACAATCGTTTGTTTTTTTCAGTAGAATGAGAGGCTTGAAAAGAACCTTCAAGATAAGTAAATAGTTTTCAAGTCTGGGACAAATGTGGGCCTTATTGAGAGTGAATAGTTGTTAAGGGAAAACATATCCGGCACATAAAAGGAAACCAATCATCTAGCAATGGAAAAATGTGGGCATGCCATTGAAGGTGAATGTGATGGTAAATGTCTGTCAGATTTGTGTGAGATAATCAAAAGGTGTGCCTTTGAAGAAACAAATGAAGCAAAGACATTGATTTTTAATCTGAAGGGTGAGTGGGAGGCAAGATAAAAATGCAGAAGGCACTTGCCGGAATGGGTGGGGAAGTGAAGAGTCCATAGTGGGGAAAGCTGGACTTTCATTTGTGGAAGCCTGAGGAAGATTCTGGATCTGCTTTAACCAAATAAAAATGTTATCTGTTTGGGCTTAGAACATAGAACACTGCAGCACAAACAGGCCCTTCGGTCCATAAGTTGTGCCGATCATATCCATACCTCCCAGACCACAGAACTATCTGCAATTCCCAATCCCATTAAATCCCATGTACTCATCCAGAAGTCTCTTAAAGACCCCAGCGAGTTCGCCTCTACCACTACTGACGGCAGCCGATTTCATTCACTCAAAACCCTCTGAGTGAAAAACTTACCCCTAACATCTCCTCTGTACTTGCTTCTTCAGTTCCTCGGTACATCCTTACTCTCTCTGGCCTGATAGTTAACTCCTTGCTCTAGTCGGAGTTAAAATCACAGATGATCATTCAGAAGCCTGAATACAAGTCACATTTGGTGACTGTGGATGGTTTTCAAACAGGTATGTAACCCAGGGCATTTTAGCTGTATACCGGTCTGACTTATACAGGTAAGGAATTAAAATCAGATCAAAAATTTTAGTGGTCCCTCCAAAAGGCACTTGTTGATTTCTTCATTATTCTAAGACAAGTAGCACTGACATTCTGAAGGAGTTAATAACACGAGAGAAAACAGTAAATAGTAAAAGGTTAGTAATATGAAGATGCTGCTGAGATACTCATGAATTGCAATTCTAATGAAAGGTCACCAAATTTCAGTGAGAATTTTCGGTTGGATATTGGGAGTTCCTGATTGTTCACACACTACCTTAGCAAGATGGCAAAATGGGTTCCTGATGCTGAAAGTCCAATCTGAGGGCCTGCTAGTAGCTCCAGGTTGGCATTGCTGAGACAGGCAGCTAAATTAAAGGTGCCTCAACATGGAGGCTCCTCAGCTGCCTGCAGAGAAGCTACCAAATAAAGAAGCTCAAAGCCAGCAAGGTTAATGAGGTGGAGGGGAAAGCCATCCACTCATGGATGTAATTGCAGTCTTTCATTCCTGTGGCCCTGTGTGGCATCAATATTAAGAATTGTCCAGAATATTTCCCCAGGTTAGTAAAGTTGCTGTGGGCCCTCTGTTTCAAAGGCCACTTGGCTTGCTGCTGGGGAGCTGCTTTGGGTGAGCTGGTAGCCTCTGAAATGGGGCTGTGGAGGGGAGGGGTGAAGGGGAGGGTGAGATCTTGCTGTGCACCAATGAGGTGAACTTATCCATGTCATTTCCATATGGCCCCCTAAGAGGAATCATAATTGTGACAACGTGTCCATGGAGCAGGCAGCCAACCCGTCCTTCAGTGAGCTGCCACCCCTTTTTCCCTGCACTTCCCTGTCTCCAGAACCCCACCCACAAGTGTGCAGGTTGGTGGATTGGCCATACTAAATTGCCACTCAGTGTCCAAAGATGTACTGCTTAGATGGATTAACCAAGGTAAATGTGTGAGGTTACAGGGATAATGTAAGTAAGATACTCAATGGGCCATTGAGGGATGGCCCTGCAGGGATTCTATGACTCCATAGAGCTGAGAAAAATCATCCACGTATGTTATTGCCAAACCTGTTGAATATTCCAATACTTTCAGTTTTTATTTACTGAATTAATAGATCAGGAATCAGAAGATGTACCTTCAATCAAAAGGCAGAGGAGGAAATTCAAAGGCAAACCTGATAATCAACAACACCATTTGATAGAAAGCGATATGATAGAATTTGCCCAGTCTTTAGAAAAATCTCTAGGTGTAAACCAATTAATCTGTCACACATATGAACTCAAAGTATCATAAATGATTAACATAAGAGAGAAAGAACTTGCATTTTTAATGTGCTTGAATTCTTTCCTCATTCTCTTGACTTTCCCAAGTGCTTCGCAGAAAATTGAATAGTTTTGACCTGCAGTCACGTTGTCAAATTGTACCTGGCAAGATTGTTCAGACAGCAATGAGATATATGATCTGATAATTTACTTTCACTGTTATTGGTTAAGGGATGACTGTTGTCTTAGAAACCAGGAGATGTTCCTTGCTCTTCAAATAGTGGCATCTTAGGTCACCATAGAAGACAAACTGAGCTCAGTTTAATATCTCATCACAGGGGAACAGATTCAGGGAACAGTAACATGGATTATCATATTGGCCATCTTGGATACATGAAAAGCTCACAACAGCTTTCTAAACTTTGGGAAATATTTATTTCCCAATTATTTATTGGGCAATTATTTATCTTTATTGCTATAGTAGAAATGAAGACTGAGATATGATAATTTAGCGTTAGGGAGATTTTAAATACATTCCTCAAATTACAAACAGTATCTCCACAATTGAGTTACGCAGTTTTATTTGTCCAAATGTGAACTTTGGCATTGACTTCGAAGCCAAGTAAATAATCACGTTTCAACATCAATTAGAGGTTAACACATGAGCTGGTTCAATTTTAACTCAGAATATACATGAAAATTTCTCAAGTGAGTCAGCCATACTGAAAACTTAGAACAAAAAAAATTGATGAAAACACGTATACACAACTCTAAGTTTCAGATATATTTAGAATTGATTGAAAATAAATATTGCCATTTCATTCCCATTAGAGAGAACTTGTCTCAATTCATCTCCCTGACCTGAATGTAAGAAACATAGATAATAGCCTTCTTTAAGCGCAAGCTGTCTTTGGAGGAGATATGATTTGATGGGCAAGGGGAAAGAGGAGTGCGACGGATGTAAACGATTGACTAGTCTTACCCTCACGGGAGTTATCCCCAGTGCCCTAACCAACATTCTTTGGTCAACATTGCAAAAAAAAACATGATCAAATTGCTGTTTGTGGGACTTTGTTGCGGGCAGCATGGTGGCACAGTGGTTCAATTCCCAGCTTGGGTCACTGTCTGTCCGGAGCCTGCATGCTTTCTCCGTGTCTGTGTGTGTTTCCTTTGGATGCTCTGGCTTCCTCCCACAGCTCTAAAGATGTGCTGGTTAGGTGCATTGGCCTTGCTAAATTCTCCCTCAGTGTACCCAAACAGGCGCCAGAGTGTGGCAACTAGGGAATTTTCGCAGTAACCTCATTGCAGATTTAATGTAAGCTTACAAATAAACTTTAAACAGTGGCACAGTGGTTAGCAGTGCTGCCTTACAGTGCCAGAGACCTGGATTCAATTCCAGTCTTGGTGGCTGTGTGGAATTTGCACGTTCTCCAGGTGTCTGCGTGTGTTTCCTTTGGGTGCTCCTGTTTCCTCCCACTGTCCAAAGATGTGCAAGTTAGGTGGATTGGCCATGGTAAAATTGTCCCTTAGTGTCAGCAGGCTTAATAGGCCAAATGGTCTCCTTCTGCACTGTAGATATCTATGATTCTACGATATTCACTGTCATATTTCCTACATTCCAACAGTTACTACACTTAAAAAAGTACTTATTGGCTGTAAAGTGCTTTGAGTCATCCAGTGGCCACTGGATAAGACACCATATAAATGTAAGTTCTTTTGCTAGTGACAAAAAAGGCTGTGTCCTCCTCACACTTGTTAAAGGTAAGGGGGCAAAGTAAAGAAGATAGTAGGTTGTGGATAAAAGAAGCCAGGGTTAACCTTTGTTTTCTAGGCCAACCCGAGACTAATCAGTAGTTTTTCATCAGTATTGGCAGAAGGGAGGAAGACTGAATACTGCTTGAAGTGGTCCAGCTAGGCCTGGTACATATTGCTGAAATCAGTCCAAAGTTTAGTATGTTTAAAAAAACAATCACTGTAACAAGTGTATAATAGGGTAAGGTATATTTTACTGGACTATATATTTGACTTTTACAAAGTTTTGACATATTCATGTTCTTTCGCTGATGAAAAACACCTGGAACATCTAATCCCTAACCAAGTGGCTGGCAGGCAATCTGTTTCTGATCTACTGGAAGAATATGCAAGTCCAGGGTCAGGCAGAGCTAGGTTCTTTTGATTTTTTTCCTGGTAAAAAAAATTTGTACCTTTTGCTAAGTACATCTTTCTGTTTGATAATGCAGGGAGAATCACAAAGCATTATCTCCTGGTTGCAAAGTCTCATAAATAACATTATTGTCTTACTATATTGGGTTGAATTCTCTGACCACGCTTGTAACAGGGATTCTTCAGACCCAATGCTCTGAACAGAAATTTGGCTGAGAATATAATTCTCCCTTCTTGCAGGCAGTGGCAGCAGAGCATGCGAGACTAGAAAATTCAAGCCGTTATTAATATGTCAGTAGAACAAACCATTGCCCTACCCAAATCCAATGGTTCTCAAAGTGCAGTAAAGGTCCTCCAGATGTGGTACAGGCTAGTCCAAGATACAAGTCAGTGGCCTGCAATATCACAGCTGATGCCATACAAGAGAAAAGGCCAGGACACTCATGTCAACCTCCATCATAATATCACATAACAAGACCGCCTCCCACATGTACAGCACACATTGTCATAAGCATGAGCGACAACAAGCAAAATTACTGTTATTGCCGACTTTCATAGAATTCCTACAGTGCAAAAGAAGGCCATTCAGTCCATCGAGTCTGCACCAGCTCTCTCTGAGAGAGTATTTTACTCATGCCCTTTCCTCCATCCTCTCCCCATAACCCCACCCATCTGACATGGTTAACCCTACACATCTTGGGATACAAAGGGGTAATTTACCATGGCCAAAACAGCTAACCAATCCATCGTTACCTTATTAAAATACAAATTAACATGTAATAACTTAACTTACGATATTTAATAAATATAGTGAACATCAGTTTATTATTTCCTGTAGCAGAAAAACAGTGCGATGTTGACAGTTTATTTAGCGTATGCGCTATAGCTATTCTTTCCACTGTTAATTATTTTTTGCAATGGCAAGCAAAAATGAGTGAGGTAGAATGAGTATAGAACTTTGCCACTCTTGGGTGGCATGATAGCACAGTGTTAGCACTACTGCCTCACAGTGCCAAGGACTTGAGTTCAATTCCGGCATTGGGTCACTGTCTGAGTGGACTTTGCACATTCTTCCCATGTCTGCATGGGTTTCCTCCAGGTGCTCTGGTTTCCTTCCGTAGTTCAGAGATTTGTGGGTTAGGTGGATTGACCATGCTAAATTGACACTAGTGTCAGGGGGTTGGCAGAGTGAATATGAGAGTTGCAGAGCCTGGATGGGATTGTGGTCGGTGCAGACTCGGTGGACCGAATAACCTCCTTCTACACTTTAGGGAAATGGTCAGCAGTTAACAAGCATGAGACCCACTGCCCAAATCAAAAAAATTGCATTGACAATTATAGATGCATCATTAGTGTTTATTGAACTGTTCAGAAAATAAACACAATAATTAAACAACACTAAATAACTATGTATTGTGCTTAACTCAACAGAATAATGGCAACAGCAACACAATCATATTTTGTTCCTTCACTGAAGGGCCAGATTTGTCCTTATCATTGTTTACACAGCATCAGAGAGTTACTCATTGTTTTTTGAGCCAATTTTTATAGAAATAAGCATACAAACTGGGCATTTTTATCTCAGTGGTGACAGCTAGTCCTCATTGTACGACCAACATTGAATATAGAAAGTGCAGAAGAGATTTTAAAAACACAAAAGGGCAAAGAGACAATATGAAAATAGACTAATAGTTAACGTAAAAAGAAACCCAAAAATGTTTTACAAGCACATAAATAGTAAAAGATAGATAAAGAAAGGTGGGAATAATTAAAGATCAAAAGGAGGTTCTGTGATAACAGAGGGCATGGCTAAGGTACTAAATGAGTACTTTGCACCTGTCTTTGCTAGAGAAGAGGATACCGCATTGTAATAATGATCGAGTAACATTGGGTGGATAAAAATAGATAAAAGGGGAGGCCTGGAATATATCCTAGATTGCTGACGAATGTAAAGGTGAAAATTATGGAAACTCTGATTGCAACTTTCTATTCCTCATTAGATGTGGAGGTGAGGCCAGAGAATTAAAAATGTTATATCTCTGTTCAAAAAAGTGGAGTAAGATAAGCTGGGCAACAAGAGGCCAGTCAGGCTAATGCCAGTGATGGGAAACTTTTACAGATAATAATCCAAAACAGAATTCATTGGCACTCACAAAGAGCTGATAAAGGAACATCAGCATGGATTTGTTAAAGCAAATGCTGTTTGACTAATGTGTTTGAGTTCTTTGATGAAGTAATGAAAAGTGTTGATGAGGACAATACGATTATGTCATATGAACATCCAAAAGGCCTACATAGCCTAAACAGTTAAAGAACTGGAAACACAATAAGAAGTTTCATGACACCAGGTTAAAGTCCAAAAGATTTACTTGGAAACACGAGCTTTCAGAGCACTGCTCCTTCAACAGGTGAGTGGAGAAGTCGATAGAAGAACTGTAAGTTGTGCCTGAGGTGTGCTTTGTGCCTATGAATTATGTATTGGGTGTGAGATGTGTGCCATTGAACATCAAAGGTGAAATTTTCCTGTCCTGTCGGCCACGGGAATTATAGTGAGCGGGACTCAGACTATGCAAAGATTCGTTAACCTTGGATAGAATTTTCTGGTCTTGGGGCAAGCGCAGCTGGAAAATCCCACTCAAAATTTTCAATGGACGTGTAAGCTCATGTGGTTGAAGAGATGAAATTGGCTAAGGAACAAAAGACTGGAAAAGAGTTGTGAATTCTTGTTTCTCAGACTGGAGGAAAGTACGAAGTGGCATTACCCACTTGGTGATTTTCAGAACACTCTTCTTTTTGATATATATTTATGACTTTGACTTGTCCGTACAGGGCACAGTTTCAAAGTTTGCCGATGACAAGAAACTCAAAAATGCAGTAAACAATAAGGAGGATATTAACAGATTTCAGGAAGGTAGGCTGATGAAATGGGCAGACACATGACAGCTGAAATTTAACACAGGTGATGTGTTTTGGAAAGTAGAATGAGGAGAGGTAGTACAAAATAAATAACACATCTTAAAGGAAGCAAAGGAGCAGATTATGTATATATATCTTTGAAGGTGGATCAATGAGTTGAGGAAATATGTTAAAGACATAAAATACACTGGAAGAAAGTTATGCTAAACCTTTATAAAATAAAGTTAGGCCTCAACTTGAATTTGATGTTTAATTCTGGGCACACATCTCACACACTATTAGGTAGGTGCTACTCACATCTCAAACACAACTCAGCTCTTCAACTGTGACACATCACATCTCTTAATACACTGACTTGCAACACAATCACCTTTCAATTCAGGCAATAAACAGCAGATAGAAGACAGTATTATGGACCCTGACCAGGAAAGGGCAACCATGTCTACATGCCACCATTCCCCTGGAGGAGATAGCACTCTTTCGGGAAGAGAATTAGAGGCTTGTGGCTAGAGGAGAGGTCATCTTGCCTAGAGGTACGAAACTATCCCAGCTTCCTTACTGATGTATACTTTTGAACTTCATGTTGTCTCATCACACTTTTATCTTCCCATAGCAGCCACATACTTTGCACCCTAACCTTTCCAAGTTTATTACCGACTGCAGACTCCAGGGAAGGATCCACGTCACCCTGCTTCCACTTAACACCAGCCCCTCTCCGCAGCCACTTTGCATCAGATCCCCTCCCTCCTCCACCCTGTTGAAGGAGGAGGAAGGAGGCAGAGACTGAGGAAGAATGCATTACATCAATTGGTTCCAATGTCACAGGCACCAGCTCAGAAACCAGGACTACAGATGACTTAGGAAGCTTGGTTAAAGAGAGATTTTCACAGTAGAATGTACCAGTCACCAGTGAGTAGCAGCCATGCTGGATGAAGGGACATTGCTCAGTGGGAAAAGGTCACATATTACTTCTGCTTTGAAGGAGTCAGAAATAGATCTTGTAAGGCCAAGCTCCTGAAGAAAGGTGAAGGATGCAATAAAACCAAGTTCCAAATAGAGAGTCAGACTAAAACATACTGGTCACGCCTGGGAGCATGGAAGAATCTGTCTCCATCTTGAATTGTGATTTGACATAGAACCTGGAACCCACCATCTCAAGTGTGGATCATAGACTTATCCAGGTTCCAGGGAAACCTATGGTTGCTCTTTCTCTTGAGCCTCCTACAGAGTTGGCAGTAGACACTGCTCCTGTGTGGACTGTGGGCTAAAAACTGCCATTTTGAGCTCAAAGTCTATCCTGGTCACCTGGGAAGATCTAGTGCCTAACTACCCCTTATTCTCAAATAATCCCTCAGGTTGTACCTCAATTGATTTCTTTCAATCCTTGGAGAATCACAGTCAAAACAGAATCCCAGTGAATTGCCTCACCCCTCCTGGTACTCACTGCCTATGAGGGTGTTGAAAGTAAATTTGATGAATGATTTCCAAAGCTAATTGGGCACTTGTGAGAAATAAACTTGCAGGATTATGGGGATAGAATGGGTGAATAAAATTGATTGAAATGCTCCACAGTGATGGATGTGGCAGACCAAATCGCAGCAAGAAGACTGTAACAATATTTTGACATTTACCATATCCCATGTGTCTCATACAGTACCAGGTTTCAAATCATGCTGTTTTGCAGCAAGTAGCACAACAAACAATATTTATTATCATTCAACTATTTTTATTACACTATTACATTGCTATATAGAAACTGCGTGTTGGATATTAATGGACTGCTGCTTTTGTGTTTGGGGGTGTTTTGCGTATTCAGTTCCTGGAACAACACTGATAAACTGAAAGCAGAGACTATGTTTCATTGCAAACTTTCTACTTTTAAAAATGTTAATCTCAATATTTTGCTACACTATTTTATTTATAAATAGAGCAGAGTGCTTAATTCCTTTCACTGTTAACTGCTCCAGGATGAAAAGGCCACCACTGCCCAAGGTCAGCAGATATAATAGTTACATCACACATTTACATGCTGCCATTCAACTGTAAGCTGGCAAAAATGTACTCGGAAGAATATTGAACAGTTTATTTTCCTTCGTGCCCTGTTTAGAATAGGTTTTATCAGTGCTCTACCTGGGACTCATAATTAGTTGAAAAATAGAAATCTGGGTATCTTTCATATTGGCTGCACTTTTTAAAAGGTATTTCAGAAAATGTGAGCATCGCAGGCTAGGGCCAGCATTTCTTACACATCCCTAATTGCCCTCAAGAAGGTGATGATGAGCCACCTTCTTGAACCCCTGCAGTCAATCTCGTGCTATAAGGAAAATTCCAATGTATCAGATAAAAAGAAAGTGTAGATGTGATCTCAAAGTTTGAAAATCATTTTATCCTGTGCTTCCGTCCAAGGAAAATTTATAACTTGACGTAAAGTTTTGCCCAATTAGAATAAATTTATTTTATTCTGTTTACCTGATTTGACTGTGTTGAAATTATCCAGTTAGAAACCCTCCAAAGAATCAGAGCCTTTATGTATTCACAGCTAATGTGAATAGAGTGCTTTTACCTACGCTGTTTGTCTTTCAATAAATTGCCTGCATCTGGAGCAGCCACATATTCATTCCAACAAATCACATGCAATTCTGTCCTCAGCTGATAGAAAAGGCCAGCTAGCATATTATTTAAAATACAAAAACACATTGCATGATAACTCAACAAGTGGACTCTGTGGTTTGTTTTAACCATTTTCCTCAAGAATCCAAGTAAGTACCTGGAGCCACTTGTCTAACCTCTAGTGCTGATCACATCAAACGATTAGGTGGAGACTGCCTAATTTAGTGCTGAAATTTCAGATAGGTGCATCTTCTCCCTGTAGCGTGGTTGATTACAGCTGTAGGCCTGGAAACTGAGTCCCTGAATGTTCTTACCCAGCCACTTACCCTTACACTGCTGTCCTTCTTTGAGGCTCATTAGCAATCTGCATAAACAGATGTATCCAGGTCCTGCCCTAACTCCTGGCCAATCTTCTACAATCTAACGGGAAAGGCGAAAGATTTTGGCTCTATTCTACTTTGCTGCATGGGTTTTCACATTGGCCAATATTAGTCCTGCATTATATTGCACTCATGCTGAACTGCTTAATCTAGTACTCAGTAGCAATTTTTTTTTATGAATGAGAGTGCTTTATCATGTCCTGAAATTAACATGAAATCTATCAGAACTCCAGTCAGCAAATGAATTCTAACTATCTCTGAACAGACAGGAACATGAGGATCCACTGCCATTCTGGAGCTAATGCTGGGCATATCTTCAACTGTGTTGGAAGCATTGTTGTAAATGGCAGTGTTCATTATAAACTAGACTCACATGTAAATATTGGCTCAAATAGCTAGCAATTATATACAGAGGAAGCAGGTTACATCTTTGCTCAAAAAGACAATTCCATTCAGAGCAACGTTTCCAAGGACATTCTTCATGATTTCCTGTTTGTTGTGCACCAGTTTCTGGTTCAGAGTTGGACATACAATGCAAATGCAAATGACAAGTTCAGCCAGATGATCAGCACAAAGAAAGCTGAGTAAGTACCAATGTGCTCCGGGAAAACCCTATCTTGAGTCCAAGGTTTCAGCCCATGGCCAGAAGCACCAATCAAATAAACTGCTGCTTCCTGGATGATGTTGAGTTCCTTCACTGTTGTTGTGGTTGGACCCATTCAGCTGAGCAGTGAGTACTCCAGAAATTCACAACAATGGATAAGTTCATTTATCTCCAGAACACACTTTCTTGAGCTCTCTGTATTGACAATGAATCACATGCAAGGAGTGCCAAAGCAAGTATAGCCTTCAGCAGATTTCAAACATTAGTCTGAGAACAAACAGGAATAAGACTGCCTACCAAACTGAAAATCAATATTGCTGCCCAGTCTGCTTGACAAGACTTGGACTGTGTACCAGTATCATGCCAATAAGCTCAACCAGTTTCAGCTGCCTTTTAGGGGTTCTGAAGATCAAATAGTAGGAAAAAATACCAAACACCAATGCTCTGTCAATCTGGCATTCCAAGCATCCACACCACATTGAGACAGCCACAACTGAGTTGAGCTAGTCATTAACCAGAATGCCTGGCTTACCATAGAAACTCTGTGCTCGTGATGTGCTCTAAGGGAAAACTACAAGAACACTTGACTTAGGACTTTTCATATTGACTTTGAGTCCTGGGAGAAGATTACCCAGGATTGCTGCATCTGGTGGAACTAAATAAACAACAATGTGGTATCCTTGAAAAACAAGTGATTATCAGAGGCAGAGAGAAAACACAAAGAGATGAAATCTTGAGCCAGCAACACATGCAAAACTCAATTATGGGTAGTATCTTATCCTATTTGCAGCAGAAACTTCCGGATACAAATTAGCCTTAGCAGTCACCTGAGGAGAGATTAAACAGTTTAGGCCATATCTCAGTGGAGTTAGACGGATGAGAGGGGATTCTGATCAAGGTATATAAAAATATTAAAAGGGATTGATAAAGTAAACATAGGCCAAATGTTTCCTCCAATGGAGCAATCTAAAACAAGAGGTCACAGGTATTGATTGAGAGGTGGTAGATATAAAACTGAAATGAGGAGGAACTACTTCTCACAGAAAGAGGTGAATTTGTGGAACTAGCTGCTTCATAGTGCGGTGGAATCTGAATCATTAAATGGTTCCAAGGAGATGGATATATTCCTGATTAAAGGATATGGGGAACAGATAGGGAGGAGGATTTGAGACCAGGAAGAGATCACCAATGATCTGACTGAATGATAAAGCAAGCTTGTAGGGCTGAATTGCCTACTTCTGCTCCAAATTCCTATGTTCCCACCAGAACGCTAACAAATACAGCCCCTCAGCTGAGTGTGGTGATCTTCAGGTTAAATCGCCTCTAATCAGCTCTCCCTCTCAGAAGCGAGAGCAGCCTTTGGTCATCTGGGGCTTCACTATCTTCATACCCATACTTTTTTTCTATTTGGGGAATAGTTGGGGGAGTGATGGAAGGATTCCTGAGCTGATTATTAGCCTGTTGACCATGTTGAATGCTCCTTCTGTGTCTAACAAGTCCTGGCATTGGACTCAAACCTGATTCAAAGCAGTGGATAAATTCATTTATCTTGGGAGCAAACACTCTTGAGCTCTCTGTGGTGATAGGGGTACTACCACTGCGCCACAAGGCATCCGGCACTGTCTGGCAATTTAGAAAGAAGACCAGACCAATAAAAGAAGTGGCAAAAAATAAACTCGTAAAGGAATCAGAGGAAAGTTAGCGGAAATGCATTGGAATTAGCACAATGGTCCAGAATGCTGCTGGAAGGACAAAAGGAAGAAAACTCGTATGTAAATCTATGTTGTGTTTGGTCTCTGTGGGCATTAAGCTGTTCAACAGTAAATATGAATGTGTTGTGAAATGTCTCTGAACAAAGTTGTATTTAATGGGCTAAGTTAAAGAAGAAACTAAAGAACTCCTGATAAAAATATGAATCTGACTGATAGAATGACTTGAAAGGCTGCTGCACAACCTCTTGGACTGTTTCTATTCTGTGAGAAATTATTTTTTTTCTGTAGTTCCTAATTATAGTTGTTGAAAAGCAGTTGAAGATAGAATTGGGGCAGTTGATGTAATTGATTTATTTCTGTCTCCTTCCTTTAAACACACGTGGCACTCTTCTGTCTCGATGAAGATTCATTTTTGTATGCATCATATTTGTGTGTTTGAATTTGTGACTTTCTGATTTAGATTACAGGGGAAACATGCTTTATTTGAAAATTTTCAATGATTATAATAAATTCTGAGTTGGTATGGATCAATCTTGGATTAAAATTGCTGCAAAGATTTGAGGATTTTGATTCCTATCACAGTTCTCAAAAGGAGGAAAACTAGGAGGGATTTATTTTAATTTTGGGTGTTGCTAATTGGAATTTAGAAACACACATCTTTGGATGATATAAATTGAAAAGAAAAAACCAAAGCCAGAATTTTATCTTACCCCAGATCCTAGTGGGGGAGCATAATATAGCATGGGATCACAATTACACTGGCCCAGATTTGATTTCATAGTGGAGGGACAGTAAGATTACCCATGCTCCTAATGAGGCCCACCTAGTCTCAATTTTTAGGCAGGTGGGTGCACAATAATTGAGGGTGAGAAACAGAAAAGATTCTCACCCTGGCTTTCCAGTAAGCGAGCCTCCTTTGGAAGGCCCCTTCAGGTTTGAACATAGAACATAGAACATTACAGCACAGAACAGGCCCTTCGGCCTTCGATGTTGTGCCTACCAAAATAAAAAGCAATGCCCCTCCAAACTAAACCATTCCCTTCTCTTCCATATACTTATCAATTAACCTCTTAAACGCCACCAAACTTGGCGCATCTACAACAGCTGCAGGCAGGGCATTCCACTCCCTAATCACTCTTTGAGTAAAGAACCTACCTCTGATATCCGTCCTATAACTCATACCCCTTAATTTAAAGCTGTGTCCCCTCGTGCTAGCTTTCTCCATCCTAGGAAAAAGGCTATCACTGTCCACCCTATCTAAACCTCTAATCATCTTATATGCTTCAATAAGATCCCCTCTTAGCCGCCTCCTTTCTAACGAAAACAACCTCAAATCCTTCAACCTCTCTTCATAGGACCTGCCCTCCATACCAGGCAACATCCTGGTAAACCTCCTCTGTACCCTCTCCAATGCCTCCACATCTTTCTTATAATGTGGGGACCAGAACTGCACACAATACTCCAAGTGCGGCCGCACTAGAGTTTTGTACAGTTGCAACATGATGCTGCGGCTCCTAAATTCAATCCCCCTACCAATAAAAGCTAAGACTCCATATGCCTTCTTAACAACTTTATCCACTTGACTGCCTACTTTCAGGGATCTATTGACACATACACCAAGATCCTTCTGTTCCTCAACACTATTAAGAGCCCTACCATTAGCCCTATACTCTACACATTTATTGTTCCTGCCAAAGTGCATTACCTCACACTTTTCCACATTAAACTCCATTTGCCACCTCTCGGCCCAGCTCTGCAACTTGTCCAAGTCACTCTGTAAACTATAACACCCCTCTTCACTATCTACCACTCCACCGACTTTAGTGTCATCTGCAAATTTACTGATCCATCCCTCAATACCCTCATCCAGATCATTTATAAAAATTACAAACAGCAGGGGCCCCAAAACAGACCCCTGAGGCACACCACTCGTCACCGAACTCCATGATGAATATCTCCCATCAACCACCACCCTCTGTCTTCTTGGGGCATCCCTACCTCATGGCCCAGACAGCTACTATGGAATTGTCAGGGTACAGCCCATTTTTCATTTTTATAATGGTGGAAAAGCCATGGAAGAAGATGGTGGATTGCTTCTTGAAACACTTCTGTGGAATGTCCTTCATTGTAAAGATTAACCTCTAACAAACACAACATCTTCCTTTGTGTCAGGTATCCAGATATTGGATTGTTCCTTGATGTTGAAGACAGCTATTCTCATATTTGTCTGGAATTCAACTGTTCTCCAAATCTACATGAAGTGACAATGTGTTCAGGATATTAGTGTACACAAACTTGATTCAAACTCTTTGAATAAGGAGATTAAAACCTGCTGTAAAAAGGATGCCAATACTTGCTAAAATAGTGTACGAAATGATTCTTCATTGTTTATACATGACTTTATATACTGAATAGAAATTGAGTACATTCTTTTGATTCCTCCAAAAAAAAAGTTGGTTATGGTTTTACTGGCTCGTCCTGTCCATCGATAGGGCAGATCACTACTTCTGGTGGCACTGCTGGTCAATCAGATGGACGGCAGCAATTGGAGCCAGGAGTCTCCTTCCCCAGGCATGGGCAGAAGGCCTACGTCAAATGTTAATGCCTGCAGGGAGTTGCCAGCTGAAGAAACCCTGCCACCTGTTAACTTGCTTCTCATGAACTTAGTAAGTATAGAAGCTAGCTGATCTTCAGCCTCCTGAAGAATCTTCAAGCCTCTAACAAGATAGTTCATATTCTGTATAAAATAATTCAATATGGTGATTACATCAACAATACTTATGCTTCAGCTTAACCAAACAATCAGAAACAGACTTATACACAGACATTCTATCGCAAAGGCATTTCAATTACAGTATTCTAAACATTGGCCTGAGTTTCATATACAAAGATAGTGATTTGGAGTTTAAAAATTGTCAAATCATAACCGACATTTGCTGTAGATACTGCTTGAGAGGTCAGTTGAGAGGTACTGTCTAGAGATGTAATTCGGTCTTATGGTCATCGTAATAACAAACGTGTTATGTTGCTGCACTAGTAATTCATAGACCTGCAAGAATAATCCCAGAGACTTGAGTTCAAATCTCACCACAACAGCTGATAAATGTAAATTCAGTTAATTCAATCAAAATATGGAATTTTAAAATAGTGACCATGAAACTACTGGATTGCTGTTTAAACCCATCTGCTTCACTAATGTACTTTATGGAGCAATACAGTAAAAAAAGTAGTAATTCCTTTAAAAGATCTGTGGAATTTGTAATTGTTTTTCATGTTTGAAAAGGACTTCTGAGAGTTTGCATCAATTGTAATGGAATCAATTACCATTTTCTTGAACAATAAGAAATACCGACCATGTGACCTGTCGAGGACTAGGTTGCCAACCAATCACAACAGTTTCTTCTCAAGAATCATAAATTGTTCCCTTTATATTTTGTATTCTTAATTAGCCTGATGAGTGCAAGACAAAAAATTTCAACAATACGTGTGTTTTAGCAGCAATCTTTCACTTGTTTGCTCATTTGTGTGATTTGCACTCACTTGAATTTGTGATTAAGTTGCATAATGTGAAATCCTTTTGGTAATTTCTTATCTGGAGGGCATTCGGTATTGTATCAGAAGAAAATCTGTTGCTGTATTTGTCCTTGTCTATATAAAGCTCCAGGCCACAGGGATGCTTCCCTCTCAAATGATCTAGTGTGCCATTTAATTGTATTCAAGAAGGTGGCTCATCACCACTCCCTCTAGTGATGAACAGCACCCACATTCCATGATTGAATAGAACAAATAGCAAGTCACCTGAAAATAAGAGTGGTGGACTGAAGCTTCCTGCTGCATCCTTTTTCGCTTTGATTTAGTTCCATCAGATATTTTTCTTGTGCAGATTGCCAAAGATTATTGCAACACATGAACACTATGAGCTAGAGGATTGCTGCACTGAAGATGTTGTCTTCCTGATGAAAGCATATTCCCTCTCAGATGGACATAAGGATACAAGAAATAAGAGCAGTAGGAGGTCTTTTGGCCTGTTTTGCCTGTCATTCAGCAAGATCATAATAGATTATAAAATCATAGAATCTGTACAGTGCAGAAGGAGGCCATTCAGCCCATCTAGTTTATACCAACCACTATTCCATCCAGGCCCTATCCCCACATATTTACCATGCTAATCCCTTGACATGAGGGTCAATTTAGCATGGCCAATCAACCTAACCTACACATCTTTGAGCTGTTGGAGGAAATTGGAGCAGCCGGAGGAAACCCATGCAGGCACGGGGAGAATGTGCAAATGCCACACAATGACCTGAGGTCGAGATTCGAACCTAGGTCCCTGGTGCTATGAGGTGTCAGTGCTAATGACTGTGTAACCATGCTGCCCACAAGGCTCCTACCTCAGGATTTCCTACCTCAAGATCTCCTATCTCAACTCCACTTTCCTGCACTATTTCTACATTTCATATTCTCCTTAATACTCAATCTATTGACCCTTGTTATGAATAAACTAAACAACTGAGCTCTCTGGGATGGAGTTTGCCAAAGATTATTACTCTAATATAAAAAATTCGATGGCACTATTTTGATAAAGAGCAGGGAAGATCCTATGGTGGCCTGACTAATATTTACCCCCCCAGATTATCTCGTCATTATCAATTGTTTGTGAGAGTTTGGTGTGGCAAATCAACTGCTGTATTCTTCAATTACAACAGTGATTATTGTTCAAAAGTAATTCATTGGCTATAAAATGCTTTGGGACATTCTGAGGCCATAACAAGTGAAATATTGTCATATCTTTCTTTGAAGTACGATTTCACACAATCAATATTTGATAAAGAACATATTGTCCATGCACCAAATTAGTCTAATCTCGATGGCAATGTTCATATTTCTCAATTAGAAGGCTGAGAATTTAAGTATGTGATGATACTGTGCCTTTAAAGAATATATTTTAGCCATGTTTCTGTGCTGAAGGTGCTTGCTAGTCCCTTTTATTTTATTGGAGTCTTTTGTCTGGATCCAGCAGCAATTATGCAGCAGCATAATTGATCTTAATGATTGCAATGTTTATTTTAATCTGAACTAATGCAGAATTCTGTTGATTTTGTGTTTTGCCCTGGGATCTTTCAGAGTGGGGCTTGATTAGGTTGATTAGGTTGATTGACAGGTAAGGTAATATGAAAGGGTGAGACTAGGCTTTCACTAAGAACTTAAAGCATTCTGAGATTCTATTATTTGGAGGTGGAGCTTTCTTTGAAAGTTGCTGCATGAGAACTGGAAGACAGAGCTCTGTCTGGATCACTATTTCATACCTAAATCTAGTACCCTTTAAGCATCTTTGCTTTCTGTGCCAACTGGTTTTAAAGAAGGGATTAATATCTACATAAGGATACTGCTAAATTGGAACAATTGAGATAATTAGTTATTAAGAAGTATATTTTGTCATATTTAAGTATTTTAACTGGTAAAAGTTATGCTAATTATTTTTGTTATTTTCTAACTGTGATCTTAAAGAAGTTTTGGTTTGATTAAAGCTTCCTAGTGGGTCACTTGAATCATATCTGGAGTGAAACACCTTATTCTCACCATAATGCCAAAAGCAAATGTAAAAGTTATAGTCTAGGCTAACTTCATAAAGGACCTTAGGGTTTCTGATCTCGTGTGTAACAAGTGCAATTGTAGGAAATTGCGCACATAACCTAGTTGACATTTCTGAGGGTGTGCATCACCATTGGAGGTGCTGTCTATTGAATGAGATATGATTCCAGATTACCCTCCAAACTGGCAACTACCAACCCAATCTGACTAATCATCCCAACTACATGCAACTACAACTGTCCAGACATGCCTATCCCACCTTCTAACTAACCCCACAACCCAATCTAACTAGTTTTGGACCTGACTACATCTTCCCATCCAATCTGATTACACCCCCACCCAACTACCATCCCCAACCATTTACCATTTTACCTATCACTACCTAACATCTGACCCATCTGTCAGTTCACCTAAATACCACCTTATCTACTTGCCACCCTACTCACCAACTATCTCAGCTACCTGCCACCATACCACCTCACTCACTTTACCATCTTATCTAACTACCATCCTACCCAATTATTCACTTGTCTCATCTGCATAGCCATTCGCTTATTCATGCATTCATACATTTATTAACATCCACACTGAATCTTTAAATTTGTCATATGGCAGCTCATGCCAAAGAAACGGGGCATGTGTGGAACTACGAGGAATAGGGCTTGAGTGGGATTGCGGTTGGTAGAGACTCAATAGGCCAAGTAGCCTCCTTCTGGACTGTAGGGATTCTCTGATTCCATGACCAGTCTTCCCAATTCTATTGCGATTCAAAGGAGTTCTCCGAAGGTCACTAAGTTCCGTATTTCTGGCAAGACCTGACAAGAAATGCAGAACAACATTGAGATGGGGTGGGGGTTGGACAGGGTGTGTGAAGGGATGTCCAAGCAAACAGCAATCCGAAGATGATTGCTGTTCCTCAGAAGATCCTGGTATATTCTCATTTTTCTGGCCAAGATCATCCTATCCATGAGGGATGTATTAAGAAAAAGACAGATGCTACAATGGGAAGACAGTAAAGTTAATATTTTGGTAGGACTAAATCAAATGGGTGAAATACATTCTTTATACAAATCTACCTTAACTACAGTTAATATATGATCTTTAACTATATGGTAACTTTGCTTACTTTCTGCTGGTCTCAGACTAATGAATTGCTAAAGCTGAGCTAAAATCAGTTCCATCTGGTAGTTGTTGAGATGCCATAGTTGTGCATTTGTGGGATTAAAATGTTGCCAAGTAAACAGGCCAAATATTGGACATTTGTTGACAGCTACATATGGAGCAGGATTGAACAGAACAATGGACAAGTCCACGGAGAAAGCAATCAGCTGTGAGCAGATGAGGATCTACTCAAGGAAAGGTTAAGAAAAACAAAACTAGGGATTGAATAATATATTTTATATTGAATCTCCAATTGATTAGTGCTGTCAGGAAATTCTACGGGCCTTTCAAAAATCATTTGCAGAAAAATGTATTGGAGTTAAACTCTAACACCATGTTTTTTAAATGTACTTCTACAATTTCTCCAATGGCAAACTGAACAAACATTTGGCAAAATGAGATTTCAAAATAATCAATATGATAAAGTACTGATCCAACTCATTTGATTTAGTTTGAGAATCTGAGTATTACATACTTCCCACATTAACAGGTTGTATGATTTGACTTGAGCAAAATGGTTTCTAGCTGTCCTTTCTTATCATCCATCCTTTTCAATGCCCTTTCTACCTCACTGCCTGTGCCTAATTCTGTGTTTTATCTCTTGTCGTTCATTGCCAGAAAAGGAAAGCCTGCCAGATCCCCTGCTGAATACCCAGGACCAACAACACAATAGACGCGAGTCATTTATCAAATGCTAAGACAAGCTGGTGAACAACTCATCACCAACAGACTATAAAGAAACAACATCAAAGCTAGTTCATTTGCATCCTAACCACCTTCCATTTCAGAGCCTACTTTATAAACTAGTATTAATAGAATGCCTTGAGATGGAACATTTAAAGGAAACTTTTTTATCATCATAAATGGACAAATGGTAAAGATATTATCTTGGCTTGATGTGGGCACAAGTGGTTGGTTGAAGTGGACACCCACACTGTTTCCAGGACTGGAATGGAGCTTCTGCTTTAACCAAAAAGAATCTTGCTATAATTGGATTCAATAAACTTATTTCAATATCTTATAAACCAATCAGGTTTATAAGATTATCATATATTGGGACTGAAACTTTAAATTTAGGGTAAATGAGCAGGTCAAAAACTGTTCTGGTTTGATTGTTGGGGTTGAATTGATTGAGAAGATGGTGCAATATACTTCGAGACAATGTCACCAAATATATCAGATGTAGACTCAGTGGGATTTTCTAGCTGTGCTTACCCCAAGATCGGATATCCTACCCAAGGTCAACAGGTATTTGCATGGTCCTTGTCTTGTCCACCAGAATTTCTATGCCAGGCAGGACAGTAAATTTCCACCCTCTGAGCCTTCCAAAGTACCAGGAAATTGTTATTGGTTTCGGGTTGTAAACAGTTGTATTGTATATTATCCACATATTTCTAAGATGAAAAGAAATGGGTTACAAGATAGTTAATTAGCATCTCTACCTAGTGAGCAAATGTGTCTTGCAGAGGAGGGCAGAGGAAGCCACTTTTCATATCAGGTTACAGGCTTCCCAAAAAGTCCATGAATATTAGACACATATAGCAGTTTTATTTTGGTGTGTTGTTTTGCCAACTGAGAAGCAGAGAGTACGAGATAGTGGTAGCCAATATGGTACCTGAAACAGAAAAATGCTGACTCTATTGTTCACTACACGAACATGAATGGAAGCTCGCAGTCAGATTGAAAAGATCAGTTTGTAAGAATTTAAAGAAACCTTGGAGATTCATCCAGCTAAAAGCCAGAAGGAAAAAATCTATAATATAACTGTCACTGTGGAAGTCCATTCTGAGATCAGAAATAAAAATAGAAACTGCTGGAAAGACACAGCAGATCTGGCAGTATTTGTGGAGACAGGAGTTGAGTTAGTGCTTTGGCTCCAGACCAGTTTATCACCAGCAGCTATGAATGGCAACCATTCATCCTTCATTGTCTTGCAATGATTTATGGCCTGTGTGGATAACAGATGTATTGATCATATTGTCACATGATTGAAACTGACTTGTGATAACCCATCTTATTATTCTAAGGAGGAGGCAGTTGCAGGTCACCTGGGTCAAACAGCACAAAGGGAACCCACCGCTCAGAAAGAAGAACAGAATCCTGCTGAACAATCAATTAACTCAGACTGTGAGAGACGTGCTAGTTTATTCCCACTTGCAAGAGTACATCTCTTTTCTACAGAATCATGGACACAATTTAATGTGAAACCCCATGACTTTTAATCTCCATTTATCTTCAAAGAACTAAGAGAATGAACTCATTAGGCCTGCAATGCTTCTCATCTTTAATTACTAATTCAAAACACATGACTTGTCTCTTGTTAATCTGTTGATAACAAAATGTATTCTTTATCGCGCGCGTGTGTGTTTACTTCCGAGTGCTGTGTAAATAAATGCTTATCTTTTCTTTCGATTTAAACTTCCCAGAAAGCCTTTTTCATGTCTATTCTCTAAAGTCAAGCCACTGGAAAGATTTAGAACAGTTCTTAAGCTCATAGGGCAGAGTTTTTCCAGTCCTGTCTGCATTGGGATCAAAAATCCCTGTCCAAAGTCAATGGATCTTCTGCTGGTCCATCAAACATTCTGTCCCACTCCCTATAATTTCCATTGCAAATCCTACTGGTATATCTTGTTGTGAACTACAAGGAAGTGAGGGAAAAAGAGGAAAAGATTGTCCCAATATATCTAATAATGTATTATTTGCATTACTGGCTATCTTTATAACATAATATCATCTAATAAAGCAATATTCCATTATTGCATATGGGGAATTAATGTCTGGCCAAACCTTCCCTCTACCCCATAGTACATTTTGTAAGCTAAATAAAAATCTGTCACTATTTCCTTGCTGAATTGACACAAACATCTTTTCTCAAAGTATGCATTTCATAAGATAAAATTGTTCTATGCCAATAGTAGCGGAAAAGACAATGTCTATAATATATATAGAAAAGAGGATCCCACCTGAATCAATTCTAATCCTCTTCGGGTTTAACTGCTAATAACAGGCCTGAAGTAACTGGAGACAATCCGGGACAACGGAGGGTGAAAAAAACTTCCAAGTATTTTGTTGGACTCCAAAGCAGCAGAGTAGTACGATGTCTCTACACATAGCAGAAAATGCACAGGGTTAAGGTTCATGCTTCGATAGCAAATTCAAATCTGTTTGTCAAATAAAATGCAAAATATATAGAGAAGTTTTCAAAACAAATCAAGCTTATGCTGATAATTTAACAGTGTATTAGAAAATTTAATGAAAATTGCAGTAAGTATGTTGTTGGTAACAGTCTTTAGTAACCTCTCCTGCTTTTAATTCTTCAAATCTTATCAAGTGAGCAATGTAACAACAATGTAATGTTCTCAACTTGTAAGGTACATTTAGTCATCAATCAGGTGACAAAAAGCTTAGTCTTAAAAGTCTGACAAGAGACAACTATAATATATTCAGTTCAATACATGGGGCAGAGATTTAATTGAAATCTCATTTTAAGTATCTAAATTACTTCTTAAGTTGTCATAGGTACTTTCAATATTACAGGTGACATTTCCTTGTTAGTCTATGACCTACACAATAACTAATACTTTATAATGAGAGTATATCACCCTGTGAGTGAATCATTTGACCACAAGGTTTTTGCTTTTATTTATGATTAATTGCACTCCTGGTGTATCTTTGCTTTGTGTTTACCAACTTTCAGAAAGGAACAGAGAGTTTGATATGATTCCTAAACATCTGTTCTAACATTTTTTTCCTCCCATAGTCCATAGAATCCTTACAGAATGCAGAAGGAGGTATTCAGTGTATTGAGCTTGCAGACTGTTTGACAGAACATCTTACCCAAGCCCGATTCCCATAACACTACATATTACCCAACTAATAGTCTACACATCTTAGGACAGTAAGGGACAATTTAGCATGACCAATCACCGTAACCTGCACATCTTTGGAGAATGGTGTAAACCGAAGCACACGGAGGAAACCCAAACCGACATAGGGAGAACATGCAAACTTCACACAAACATAACCCAAAGCTGGAATTGAACCTGGGTGCCTGATGCTGTGAGGCAGCAGTGCTAATCATTATGCTACCGTGCTGCCCTTTAAGACACTGGTTAAAATCTGTCAATGTCTATTTGATAATGTTTTGTAGAGAGGTGTGGGACCTTAAAAGTTTATTTATTAGTGTCACAAATAGACTTATATTAACATTGCAATGAAATTACTATGAAAAGCCCCTAGTTGCCACACTCTGGTGCCTGTTTGGGTACACTGAGGGAGAATTTAGCGTGGCCAATATATCTGACCAGCACATCTTTCAGACTGTGGGAGGAAACTGGAGCACCCGAAGGAAACTCATGCAGACACAGGGAGAATGTGCAAACTCCACGCTGATAGTGACCAAATCAAACACATGTCCTTGACACAGTAATAGCCATGCTAACCACTGTGCTGCCCTGTGTAAAAGGCTCTATACACATGTAGGTTATTGCTCTCTCTATTATTGATCTGTCACTTAATAGATGGGAGTGTTTTTACGGCTGCTCAATGAACTGCTCACAGCGTCTCAGCAGCTGACTGTGCAGGTAGGGTTGGAAATGTAGCCTGGTGGGTTAAGGAGAGGGGGAAAGAAATCCTGAAAGGTGCTGTCGAGGGTCATGCAGTCAGGGTGGTGATTTCTAGTTGCCAAAAGGAGCATGAATCATTTTGAAAAAATGTTCTTGTCAAGACTTTTGGTCTTTTAAGGACTTCATTTTTTTGGTTTCTCTACAACAATTCTTTAGCAGCATATGTAACAGCCTTTGGTATTTCAAAATTACATTGAGCCTTATTGACATCATCATATCCCAAATTGTCTTAGTTGCTGAAGCTCTTTCCTGTTTGCACTGAGAACGGGCACAACATAATTCCTCACCAAAATAACTGTGGTCTGATCACCAGAGGGGAAGTGCAATAAGTATGCATCCTCAGTTTCCAGCAATGCTATTACTCCGCTCACAGTCATAAACATTAAAATTGCTTCCACGGCATCCTTCCTCATTGCAATTAAATTCATTATTGAAACAAAATTAGTTGAACATTAAAATAAGCAACTTTATTAATTCCTGCTTATCAGATCTAGTGTTGACAGTGAGGAATGTAAATATTCTAATGACTAACGCTGCAGCAGTCAGAATTAGATTCATAGAATCCCTTCAGTGCAGAAAGAGGCCATTTAGCCCATTGAACCTGCAGCAACAATAATCTCACCCAAACCCTTTCCATATAATTTCACATACTTATCTTGACAGAAAGGGGTAATTTATCAACCTAACTTGCACATCTTTGGGCCGTGGATGAAACTGGAGCACCCAGAGGAAATCCACGAACAACATACACACTCCACACAGGCAGTGACCCAAGGCCGGAATTAAATCTTGGTCCCTGGTGCTGTGAGGCAGCAGTGCTAACCACTGTGCCACCATGCCGCCCCACTCTAATGGGTAATACAGTAGCTGTCAGAATTAGAGACAGAGCGATGAGGCAGGAGTTTCCCTGAAGGCTTCTGAATCCCACTTCCCACAGGTGTGGGACTATTAATCCAGAAAATCAGCTGGTGTTCTAGGGATGCGGGTTCAAATTCCCACCACACCAGATGGTGGAATTTGGATACAGTAAAAAATATCTGGAATTAAGAATACACTGATGACCATGAAACCACTGCCAATTGTTGGAAAAATCCATCTGATTCACTAATATCCCTAAAGGAAGGAAATCTGCCATCCTTACCTGGTCGAGCCTACATGTGACTCCAGAGCCACAGCAATGTGGCTGACTCTTAACTGTTCTCCAGGAGCAATTAGTAATAGATAATAAATGCTGGCCAGCCAGCGACACCCCTGTCCCACAAATGAATAAAGACAATAAAAGTGGAGGTCAGAAGCCCATTTGGAGAAAAGTCACTCATTGTGATTTTCCCCTCTGTCTGCCAAATAACTGTCACTGTAGGAGGGATTTCAGCCCCTCCCTGGCCAGCAGCTCTCCACTTCCTTCAGCAACTGTACTGTAGAGGACAGGAGAAATACAGGAGGACGTTAGAGCCTAGGTTTGGGCACTGGAGAATCAGGTAAGATCGAAGGGCTCCAGGCTGGAGGAGGAGGGGTAGAAAAGGTCTGAACAGGACACAAAGGGAGTGTTCGGGGTCTCAGAAGGTTGGGGCTCAAGTGCCACTCCACAGGCTTGAGCATTCGCTTCAGTGCAATACTGAGGGAATTCCACACAATCAGAGGTTGTGACCTCAGATGCAACATTAAACTGAGGTACTGTCTACTCTCATGGGTGGATATCAAAAAAATCCTATGGCATTATTTCATAAAATCATTACTGCACTGAAGGAAGTCATTTGCTACTTTGTATCTGTGCAACTATTTCAAGAGCACTCAGCTAGTTCCACTGACCGGCACTTTCTATTAGCCCGGCAAATGTTCCTTCTTCAGATAACTATGCACTTCTCTAATGATGCAATGATTGATTCTGCCTCCATCATACAAGCACACTTCAAATCCTAATCACTTGCTGCTGATGAAAAACATTTTTTCTCCTGCTGCCTTTGATTCCCTCTGGTTCTCCAAACTTCTGTTAACTGGAATAGTTTCATCCTATCTATTGTGTCCAGGCCTCTTGCAATTTTGAACACCTCTATTGAACCTCCTCTCAACTTTCTCTCCTTCAAAAGAGAACAGCTCAATTTTCCCAATCTATCCACTCACCTCAAGTCCCCATTCTTGCAACTATTCTCATAAATCTTTTCTGCATCTTTGTGAGGCCTTCCTAAAGCCCAAGATTATTCACAATATCCAGTTGAGAAAAAAAAACGCAGAATTCTCCATGGTGCCCTCACCAATACTGGTTTGAACCCACAATCTTCTGATTCAGAGGTGAGAACATTGCCATTGAACCACAAATGATAGCACAAGGACTTCATCGAACCCCTACAGTACAGAATGAGGTCATTCGAGCCCATCGAGTCTGTACTGACCACAATCCCATCCAGGCCCTATTCCTGCAACCCTACATATTTATCCTGCTAATCCCCCTGACACTATAAGGGGACAATTTAGCATGACCAATCAACCTAACCCACATTTCTTTGGACTGTGGGAGGAACTCAGTAAAATTTTACAACACCAATTTTAAATCCAACCAATTTATTTGATAGTAAATCCGCGAGCTTTCGACACTATGTGCCTTCGTCAGGCAAATGCAGTGTTCTGATCTGCAGAGGCACTCATATCCACACAGACAATTACAGATTGCTGATTAGAATGCGAATCCTTACATCTAACCTGCTATTCAAGTGTTAAAGTGGCTAACAATGTGTGTGAAGAGAATCCTGAGCATTGGTTAGAGAATTGTGTATTTTCTCCAGACAGCACAGTAAGTGAGGTTTTTTGCTAACCCAGGCAAGTTACGGGGGTTACAGATAGTGTGTCATGAAGCCAAGATCCCTGTTAAGACCGTCCTCATGTGTGCGGAACTTGGCTATCAGTCTTTGCTCAGCGACTCTGCGCTGTCGTGTGTCACGAAGGCCCCCTTGAAGAACATTTACCCGCAGGTCGGAGGCCGAATGCCCATGACTGCTGAAGTGTTCGCCCACAGGAAGGGAACTGTTTTGCCTGCTGATTGTTGAGCGATGCTCATTCATCCGCTGTCGTAGTGTCTGCACGGTCTCCCCAATGTACTATGCTTCGGGACATCCTTTCTTGCAACGTATTAGGTAGACAACGTTGGCCGAGTTGCAAGAGTACGTACCGTGTACCTGGTGAATGGTATCCTCACGTTTGATGATGTCGTCCATGTCTATGATCTGGGAGGAAACCAGAGCTCCGGAGGAAACCCACACAGACACATGGAGAATCTGCAAACTTCACACAGAAAATAGCCTGAGGCTGGAATTGGTCTTGGTGCTGTGAGGCAGCAGTGCCAATCACTGTACCACCGTGCTGACTTATTGCAGAGTTCTCAATTAGTTGAGAATCTGTATCCAGGAAGGAGGTGATTATGGAGGAGAATGCTCATGGTCTAAGTGGGTGAAGTTTCAAAAAATCCAATGTGCAATTCAAGAATTAGTGAGAGATCAAACAGAACCCTGAAGTTGTGCACTACCAGGTTTTGTCTCAAGGCACAGCCAGGAAAGTTGGTGGAGTCAGGTTCTGATGAAAGCCAAAAAGATTTAACTTTAAAATATTCCAACTCATGTAGGACCTGATGTCAGACATACCATTGTTTAGTTCAGCAACAGCCCTGAAATTAATGATGGGAGCAAAAAAGTGGTATCACTAGTTATTGGAAGTGAATCGCATGCTTTCAGACGATGTCAATGGAGGATAGGTGATGAGAACCAAGGGAGAAGAATATGGAAAAATGCTGGATCCCTTCAGACATGGGAGGAGAAGATCCAGGAGTTGTGATAATTGGGTTGGGACAATGAGGATTGGAGCCATCTTCTGGCATAAACACTTAATACAGTTCATATGATCATGATGGCTTTTAAAATTTATTTATTAGTCACAAGTGGTCTTACATTAACATTGCAATGAAGGTACTGTGAAAATCCCCAAGTCACCATGCTCAGGTGCCTGTTAGCGTGGCCAATGTGCCTAGCCAGCACATCTTTTCGGACTGGAAGGAAACCGGAGCATTCGGAGGAAATCCACGCAGGCACGGGGAGAACTTACAGACAATGACCCAAGATGGGAATTGAACCTGGGTCCCTGGTGCTGTGAGGCAGCAATGCTAACCACTGTGCCACCATGCCACTTGTATAGTTGGTAGTTCATTGATACTAAATGATGATAAAAGGGCATGCGAACACTCTGTCCAATGCTGTTTTTAAAAGCAGCATTTCTTTGGAGATGTTTTAGTTTCTCACCGAGTCAAATAAATCATTTCAGTCGTCATTTGCAAAGGGATTGTGTCATAGGTTATTTCTTTCTGAAGCTTGCATTTTCTATAGATCCTAACCGTTGAAGAGTCAAGCCACGCTGCTTTGAAATGCATCTCAATTTGCTTTTCAGATGTGACCTCCACTCTATTGAGTAGAGACAATTGTGGTAGAAAGACAATGGAGCCTCGAAAGAAAGGAAACCCCAAACACGCATTTCCCTTTGAAGTTTCGATACAGACCAGTTGCAGCTACGTGAAGAACCAGCAGCATATTACTCTTAAGTGTTTGTCAATCACTTCCTTTCCAGCGTGAATGTCAATCAAACTACAAAAACCTAATCTCGGCTCCAAAAGGTGTCTTTTTAAGCAACCTAAAGAAGTGGGATTAATTCACTGCTTTCCCATTAAGCCAACCGAATAAATGAGAAATCGCTATGGAGATGTTTTCAGCGCTTTTCACCTTATTATTGCTTTCAATTATTTCAGTTTCTTTTCAGAGTTGAAGGAGCAACACTTCTTTTCAGAAAACGTGAGTTATTTGATGCTGGTTCCTAAGGATACAGGAACATACATGGAAGATGCTTTTACTCTCAGTAGCTTTAAATGTTAAATAGAACCAGTCAAGTTTTGTCCAGAGGAATTGAATACTCCTCATTGTGCAAGCAGATAAAGCCTACAGATTGAATTTAAAATCACTGCATCAGTTCTAATTATCAGAATGAGTGAAAACAATCAATGTGATGCAAAACATCACTGGAGGCTTAGAAATAATAATCATCCTTATTCTCAATTCATTCAAAGCTGGAAAAAAAAGAATCAATACAATGCTACACAATTGTCTGAAGCCAGGGACCTCAGTATAAATAGTTAAAATCAAACCATCTTTAAATTCCAGCTGGGCTACGCAATGCAGCTACTGATGTTTGACAGGAAATCCAGAAGCTTTGGAGAGTAGATAGAGCATCTGAACAAAGCATCCCTGCACTCATTCCAGCAGAAGACCAATTGTAGAGGAATGTTTGCAACTGCTTACAGCTGGAAACCATTAACCAACTTTGCAACAATTTGTAGCTGGGAAAAACTATTATTGTATGCATGCATAATTATGTGTCATGCTGAATAATACGTTTTCCAAAAGTAATAAAATAATGCATTTTGAACATTAATCTTGATATGAATTAGCATGGAACATATTCCATTAAACATCACACAGTTTACTGGATTTGAAGATCATCAGAAATGGGCAATTGGGTAACTCAGTCAGATCAACTCACTTGGCAAAATGCTCTCATTGGGTTAAATTTTCAGTCTGGGTTATTTTAATCCTGGACCTCAATTGAATACCAGCAATCCATTTAGGATGAGGGCACAGAGCAGCTGCCAGCATGGAGTGGGAGTTTTTTTTCAAGGTCTGATGAGAGAGAAAGGAGGCAAAAGGAGATGAGACCATGATTTCTTTTGTGAAGCCCAGAGGAGGCTTCTCACTCATCCTAACACCTTAAAAGGAAGTGTTTTCCCTTAAATGAAAGGCCTCTCTCTCACCAATTGCTGACTTGCTTCAGCCTGGCCGATCCCGGGCTCATCTCCAGGTGAAATGTTACCTGGGTGTTATTATGAGAATAAAATCCTGATTTACATAAATTCATGGATTCCTGACTCTTCCAGGTAGCCAACAAATTGCTTGTAAAATCCTGAGGTTTAATAAATACAGGGAATATGGAGACAAAGGTGGAATTGAGATAGAAGATCGGCCATGATCTTGTTTCTTGTTAAATGGGGGAACAGACTCAAAGGGCTGAATGGCTTCTTCAAACCCCATTCCTTATGTAAAATTGGAAAAGCTGCAAAAGATTAAGTTCCATGTTTGTTTTAAACTGGTTTCCATTAAGAAGGTAAGGTTAATATTTCAATATTTCACTAACTTAAATGTGATAATCTATTATATGTCCTAAAATATCAAAAAGATGTATCATAGGCTGTTCAACCCCTCAATAATTGGTCAAGTTGCCTTTTTCTTGTACAACAATTTATCTTTTATATAACTCCTTTAACAGGATGAAACATCCCAAGAGACCTTGCAGGAGCATTATAAATGCAAGTATGACAAAAAAACCAAGTATGACATGAGTCACGTGATGGGATATTTGGTCAGATGACCAAAAGCTTGAGCAAAAAAGTCATTTTTAATAAATGTCTTAAGGAAGAAGACAGGGAGGTGTAGAGAGGCTTTTCCAGATCTTAGGACTAAGGCAACTGAAGGAATACATACCACTGATGAAGTGATTATAATTGGGAACTCCAAGAGGCCAAAGTTAGGCAAGCGCTGATATCTCAGTTACGAGGTTGAAGGTGAATCCTGGGATGTGGAGGGACAAGGCCAGAGAATGAATAGGCAACAAAGAAAAGATACTCCTAGATTGTAAACCAATATATCTCTGGGGATGAGAGAGAAACAGGACTTGTTGCGAGTTGTGAGTTGGTGGTGGTGGGGCGGGGGGGTGTGTGTAGATTATACAGGGAGGATTATGCAGCAGTGTTATGCAAGAGAGATATGCAGGAAGGAGAGGGCCATACAAAGGGTCCAGGCGTCTCATCAGGTGGGTTCTGATGCCCGGAAGTTGATAACCCATGTTTTGATTTGATTTATATTGTCACATGTGTTAGTATACAGTGAAAAGTATCATTTTTTGCACACTATATAGATAAAACAAGATAGTTCTATTCAAAAGTCTGATGGCAGCAGGGAAGAAGTTGTTCTTGAGCCAGTTGGTACATATCATCAGACTTCTGTACATTTTTCTCGATGGAGGAAGCTGGAAGAAAATATGTCTGGGGAGCATGGGGTCCTTAATCATGCAGGCTGTTTTCCCGCAGGAGCAGTAAGTGTAGGCGGAGTCAATGGGAGGGAGGCCAGTTTGAGTGATGGACTGGGTTTTGATTATGATCTTTTGTAGCATTTTGCAATCTTGGACAGCGTAGGAGCCATACCGAAATGGTGCGTCTCTAAAAGGTTGATGAGAGATATAGTGGACATGCCAAATTTCCTTGGACTTCTGAGAAAGTAGAGGCATTGGTAGAGGCACTATATTTCTTAATATAGTGTCAACATGAAAGGACCAGAATAGGTTATTGGTGATCTGAACACCCAAAAATTTAAAGCTCTTGACCATTCCTACTTCATTCTCATTAATATAGGCAGGAGCATGTCCTCTGCCAAGCTTCCAAAAGTCGATGACAATCTCCTTCATTTTGTTGACATTGAGGGAGAGATTATTGTCATCACACCAGTTTATCACTATCTCTTTCCTGTACTCTGTGAGGGTGGGAGGGTGGAACTTGTCACATTCCTCCCCAACTGATGCGAATCACATGACTGTAAAAAAACCCGACAGTGGTATGGTTTCATTGCCCAAAAAACAATTGTGAGATATACCCATTTTCAGATTTTTACAACACTCTTAGAATTTTTTGGGTAAGATTGTGGTGGTGTCTTTAGATGTTGTCTCTGTGGAGGCAACATGTGGATTGAAAAACAGGAGTGGACCCAGAGTAGATCCTCACTATGAGCACGGAACAGGAAGAGAGGTCATTGCTATTGATATTTTGGCCATGATTAGATAGATAAGAATGGAACCAATCAAAACCATATCCACTCAGCAGGGCAACAGTAGAGAGACATTGAGGAGGATGGTGTAGCCAACCATATCAAAGTCTGCAGCCAGAACATGTTTATTAAATACTCTTAACGGTGCTTTGGTTTTAGTTTTTTTCTGATTTTTGATAGCATGTAATTAGACTATCTCCATTTGCAGGAATGCACAAAAAAGAGTCCATCCACAGAATATAGTCCATAATAAGTCAAAGAGGGATCCCAGAAGAAACCTCTTTATCCAGAAGGTGTAAAAATTTGGAATTCGCCAGCATAGGGAATGGCTGAATCCAATGGTATAGATGTATTTAAAGGAAGACTAGATAACTGTATGAGGGAGAACAGAATGGAGGATTTTGTTGACATGGTTAGATTCGGAAAGATGGAAGTTTAATCTCTGACATGGAGTTGACTAAATTGCCTATTTCTATGTTGTATGTCCTATGTAATTTTATATACGTAATAAATCAATAAATTTTAAAGTGTTAAGACTAATTTTCACAATAGTAGTATGAGTTATAAAATGTAGTAAGTTAGTTACATTATTTGTACATTGTAGGCAATCTGTTCTGTTGACTATTAGCTGAAACAGATTGAATGTTCTTAGATTGTTCTGATTGGCATATTCCAAGTGCCCATTGAGTCTATAATCATAGTAGTTAAGGATATTAAGTACTAATTGATTAACAAAGTGGATCCAATTCAGTTCAAATGATCTGATCAAAGATACTCAAACCTCAAGTCTTTATAGCACCCTCTATTCTTCCACTTAACATTAGCTAAATACAAACCAGAATATTAGAATCATAGAGTTGCTTTGATTTTATCTCATTTTGCAGAATGTTAAACTCCCTCACATGACATAATTGTAAAAGAAGTACCCCATTTTAACAGCTGAATTGGGGATTAATCTCTTTATCTTACAACACATATATAGCACCTGTCTGGTAAAACAGCCCAAAACATGTCACGTGAGTATTATCAAACAAATTTTAACACAAACCGTATAACGAGACAAAGGGCGTGAGTTTGGTCAAAGAGGTAGAAGTATCTGAAAGGTGAGAAAGAGATAAAGGTCTAGGGAGATTTAGGGAGGGAATCCCTGAACCAACAGCCAAAATAGCCAACAGCTTTCTCCCAAAGTTGCTTCAGGTTCCTGACTGATGTACCATTTATAATCAACTAATAGTCAATCTCATGAAAATATCGACCCTTTACCCTTGCCCATTCCTATTTACCACCTGCTCACCTGCCTCTCTCCCTCTCTACCCTACTCTCTCTCTCTCTCTCTCCTTCTCTGCCTGATTCTCTCTCTCTCTGATATGAAAGGCAGAAGAATAAAGGGTGATGGGGCATTGGTTGGCAGATATTATAAAGAACTATGGTGATTGGGTGGGGGCATAGGCTGGCATGAAGAGCATGAAGGGTCATGGAACAGGGGAAGGGGCATATAGTGGCATGGATATAACATAAGGAATGTTGGGGTGGAGTGGGAGGGGGATAGTTGTGGGGGGAGCAAAGTGCCAGATCACTGAAGCTTTTGCCCAATCTGCCTCTGAACCTTGCAGATCCTGTGTTCCCTCCAAATCTTTTCCAGATTTGGTGGGCATAATTTTCATTAGATCCATTGGCCTCTCACATCTATTCTCCTTACCTTACTTCCAACCATCCTCAGAATGAAGAATGAAAATCAGAATTTCTGGCGTTGTTTTTTAAGAGTTGGGTGGACAAAGCCAGAAATTCTCCTGATGATTCAGTCCTGACTCGGGAGCACAATTTTAGGCAATAGACTTCAACAGCTGGCTGCAAGTTATAATGTGTGCATCATCAAGCTACAGGCTTCCAACAAATGTTTTAAATCTTCTCCTCATCAGGGATGCAACTTACAGGATTTACCTAAAGAAAGATGGGCAGCACAGTGGCACAGTGGTTATGAACAAAACAGCATGAGAAACAGGCCCTTTGGCCCAACGAGCCCACACCGCCACCTCCATGTTCCCACTTCCACCCGTGATCCCTGTCTATGTTTATAGAAATCTGCATTGGAACCAAATTTGTGAGACAATTTAGGGAGAATTTGTTTTGCCAATTAGCCTAAGAGCACATCTTTCGGATGTGGGAGGAAAC
Source organism: Sphyrna mokarran (assembly GCA_024679065.1). Classification (NCBI taxonomy): domain Eukaryota; kingdom Metazoa; phylum Chordata; class Chondrichthyes; order Carcharhiniformes; family Carcharhinidae; genus Sphyrna; species Sphyrna mokarran. Next base: position 48,548,496 of record JAGIQG010000011.1, on the reverse strand, counting down.
TGGAGCACCCGGAGAAAACCCACACAAGCACGGGGAGAATGTGCAAACTCACACAGACACAGGCCCAAATCCATGCAGCTGCACAGCACAGCGATAGTCACAGCTATCGTGTTGCCCATCTGGTCCAGGTCAAGTGTACATTAATGACGTGAAGCACTAGGATACCCTCGAAAAATCCAAGAGCAGCCCTCTCACGACCCATCGCATGTAATACCCCTTGTTAGACAACAAAGCGGACCGAAGTACCTGTAGGATAAAATCTCTGCCAACTCATGCCAACCAGTGCCCCATCACCTTTTATCCTTCTGCCTTTCATGTCAGAGAGAGAGAGAGAGAATCAGGCAGGGAAGGAGAGAGATAGTAAGGTAGAGAGGGAGAGAAGCAGGTGAGCAAGTGGTAAATAGGAATGGGCAGGGATGAGGGATCGACGTTTTCATGAGATTGACTATTAGTTGATTATAAATACATCAGTATCATTCACAATTTACGCAATTCCTAGGGAACTCCCAAGGCTCATGATCCCTATTTTAAATCAGTTTTCTATATCCCTCCATCCCCGTTCTGTTCATGTGCCCACCTAAGTATCTCTTAAATAATTCCAGCATGCCTGCCTCCACCACCTTACTTGGCAGTGCGTTCCATACCCCCACAATTCCGTGTGTGAAAAAACTCCCTCTAGCATCCAAATTATACCTTACCCCCCTCACCCTAAGCCTGTGACTCCTCATTATATTTGATTCCAACCTAGGACAAAGCTTACCACTGTTTACTCTATCTATACCCCTCAATCTTGTACACCTCTATTAGATCTCCTCTCAGTCTACATCTTTCCAAAGAAAACAGCCTAACCTTTCCTCGTAACTCAGACCTTCCATTCCAGGCAGCATCCTGGTAACCCTCCTCTGCACTCTCTCCAGAGTCTCCATGTCTTTCCTGTAGTAAGGCGACCAGAACTGGACGCAGTATTCCAAATGAGGTCTAACCAATATTCTATACAACTGCAACATTAAAGGCCAGCTCTTGTACTCTATACCCCTTCCTATAAAGGCTAGCATACCATATGCTTTCTTCACAACTTTCTCCGCCTGCTCTGCCACCTTCAGAGATTTGTGCACCTGCACCCCCAGGTCTCTGTGTTTCTATTATTGCTGCCTCAATGCGCCAAGGATCTGGGTTCAATTCCTGCCTCAGGTAACTGTCTGTGTGGAGTTTGTACATCCTCCCTGTGTCTGCATGGGTTTCCTCTGGATGCTCTGGTTTCCTCCCACAGTCCAAAGATATGCAGCTTAGATGGACTGGCCATATTAATTTCCCCTTAATGTCAGGGGGATTTACAGTGCAATTGTGTAGTGCTTGGGTGAGTTGGTTGTCGGTACAGGCTCGATGGGCTGAATAGCCTCCTTTTGCACTTTAGGGATTCTATGAAAATCTAACTCCATCCCTTGTATTGATTCCACCAGATTCCACCATTATGATTTTTACTAAAAACATGCTAATCAGTGGTGTCAGCTATCACCCAGCTGGTAGTCGTCTCATCTCTACATCAAAAGTTGTGGGTTTAATAGAAGAGGCAATAGCATAGTGGTATTATCGTTGGACTATTAATCCAGAAACTCAGCTAATGTTCTGGGAAACTGGGTTCAAATCTCACCATGGCAGATGGTAGAATTAAATTCAATGAAAAATATCTGGAATTAAGAATCTACTCCTGACCATAAAACCATTGTTGATTGTCGGAAAAACCCATCTGGTTTACTAATGTCCTTTTGGGAAGGAAATCTGCCTTCCTTATCCCAAAACAGGATGGGCAATAAATGCTGGCCAGCAAAACAAAAATTTCCAATCCAACAGAATTCGACGTTGGTGTTCAGGTTCAGTACTGAGAGAATGTTGCAGTCTTTCAAAAAAGACTGAGGCCATGTCTGCTCTTTCAGAGCAATGTACAATAATATCCTATGGCACAATGCCATGGAAAGAAATGGGGGAATTATCTCAAATATCCATGCCAACATTTAGCCTTCAATTAACATCACAAAATGTAGATTTTCTGCTCCTTTCCCATTGGTGTTTGTAGGAACCTGTGGTGCACAATTTGGTTGCAACATTTCCTGCACATTCCAACAATGGCTGCACTTCAAAAGTGCTTTACTCGCTGTAAACACTTTGAGACATCCTGTGCTTGTGAAAGACACTGAATGAATACAAGTGTTCTTTTTCAACCAGGAGTATTTTCAGATTAAAAAGAAAACAGGGAAGAAAACACAGAAGAAGTAATGGTACAATTGCACAATGCTTTGGCCAGACTCCATTTGGAGAACTGCATTCAGTTTTAGGTACACATCCTCAGTGCCCTGAGCTTCGAAATGTGCACTAAACTATTTCTAGTTAATCCACTACTGATTAAAAGTAGAGCTAAACAAACATACAAAAGGTTTGAAGTGTAATTCTTATTTCATTAGCAGTAAAGCATCCCTTTCAGCATTTGGCAAATGAAACATCTTATTTTTTTCAAAGGAATGCACTAAAACTGTCAACTGTTATAGCCGGATGAAAAACGAGTGATTACACCCCACACAATTTTCTTTTCCAGTTAAAACTGTCAGCAGGAACTGCCTCTGAGGTAATGCTATCTTGCCACCAGTTATGGCTGCTGAGAAAAAGCAGGTTAAGAGGGATATTTGTCAGAGACAGGTGGGTCCTGCTTTAGATATGCAGATTAGGTTCTGATTATGTCATCTGGGCTAAGTTGCTATTTCAACCAACAGTAACCGGGAGTCCAAGCTAGAGGTGGTCGAACTACGTTAAGGAGTGAATATTACTCTTTCCAGGATGGAGAGGAATGCAGGAGTCCAAACTGAAAGTGCAAGATTCGCTGATTCTCACCTCCGCCTTTTACAGATGCTGAGTAAAACATTTAGCGGCCAGTTACCAGCTGATTGGCAGGAATCTGGCCAACAACCTTTGAGAAAGGCAATATGCTGAATCAGGGCAGAACATCCAGGAACAGAGCAGACTGGAAGCTGGTCACAGCCCCCATTTAAAAGCACCCTGGCACAGGATTAGAACTTGTAAATGCATTCAACTATTGCAGCAAAGCAGCAAAGAGTTTGTCCTTAATTTTTGATGACTGCAGTGCCAACAAGAGCCTCACCATGAAAAAAATGACATTGGTGCACACCTGGCCCATTCCCCTTAGAATAACAAGTTTTAGGAAGAGATTCAAGTTCTAACCCTAACCCTTTAACTCTTTGTATTTTCTCAGAGGCAATAGGCCACATTTGACAGAGAGATTGGAGGGAGCAGCTGCTGATAGGCCCAGACAGAGGATAGCCCCACAGTTTGATAATAATTTCTTGCAAGTCCTCCTCCAAGCTATGAGCAATCAGCGGGAAGTCCTTCTAGCATGCTGATGGGAACAGGAGATTTTCCAGACAGACCAAATAGTTTGCATGGATGTCGCAACGAAGATAAACAGCCATGAGGACTTGGCTGCAGTGACTCTTACATGTAGCTGTTGTTGCAGTTGGTCGCTTATGGAAGATGTGAAGGTGTGATGTGTCAAGTGTGGGATTACTTGGTGTCTTGGCCAAGTGCATTGGGTGGCATAAAGCATGGCATTGAGGGACTGTGGGCAGGGATGTTTATGAACTGCACTATTAATTGGCAAGGATATTGAGAATTGGTGACTGTTGACAAATGACATGCTGGACACACAACTAAAAGTGTGGCTTTTCCACAGCATGCTCATTACAATGCCTCTTTTCATTTGCAGGAGAAACATGCAGCGCAGATACATGTATTTTGGTAAGAATATGCAAATTGGCTCAAAGAGATACACACGAAAGTACTGGCACATCACAATCATCAGAACAGTTGTCAGAGAATGAGATAGTGCAGGCATCAAGTATCCAGAACAGTGATGGACATGAACTAGTTGCTGAGCCCCAGGCTAATGTTGCATATGCTGGAAATACAGCACAAGGTTGGGGGATATGGGAGAGATTCCTGAGGATTTGTGCACACTGAGGTGGACAGTGGAGGAGTCCATGTATGCTATGAGGATTGCAATCACCCTCCAGAACATGATTTCCTTCATTGAGAGAAAGATTCCTTTGGAAGATCCTCATGTCGCTACATTGGGTATGCATTCTATCGTCTTGTACCTGAAATCCATCCAGAGCCCAGGTGAGAGGGGATGGTGCAGCCAACTCCTGCTTTGACTCAGGAAAGCAAGAAGGGTCAAAAAGACCTCCCTGCTTTTAAAAAGCAGGATTAGGCTATTGAGTTGGACAACCAGCCATGATGTGATGAATAGCAGAACAAGTTTGAAAGGCTGAATGGCCTCATCCTGCTCCTATCTTCTATGTTTCTACTTTATCAGTGTGCACCTTGAGAAAGCAGAAAGGCCAAATGCAGATTTGCAGCTGCTGTTGCCATCATAGGGCATTATTCAGGGAGCTTCTGATGGGGATGCCGCCCCATTAACACAAGTGCCTCCAAGTGTCACAGTGAGAGATTTGTCTCCTGCACAGTAATCACAGAAATGCTGATTCTGTTTCTCTTTTCATAGATGCTGCACAACGCCTTGGGTTTTTCCATCCTTTTCTGTTTTTAGAAAAAAATGCCACATTAATCACACAGGCGTGATTAATTACTTTTGTTATTATTGAAAATTCTTGAATGATTTTGTCAATAAATAATTGCCTTTTGCACTCAAGGCTCTGGCTGCATTAGTGTTTCATGTTTGTGTTATCTTGGTTTTGATTTGGATTGGCTGCATGCTCTGAAGAGAGTTTATGCTCATGTGGGCCCTTCTGATCGGTCTCATTCGGTACTTGTACGTTGGTGTTACGATCCCAGTTAGTGTTATAATTGAACTCAGAGACCCTGGAATGGAACCTTTACTCAAAAGATCATAATTTTTACTTTTTTGTAAAACATAGAGAAACAGAGTCACAAGACTGCTAATTACTTTTAATAACAAGGAATAAACATGACAATATTGAATTATGATATCATACCCCTTTCCTCCCCCTTATCTTAATAATTACACAAAGATTTTAAGATTAACGTGAATTACAAAGTATATGTTAAGGTACAATGGTCTCATTAACAGAAAGTCCATTTTAAGCACACAAGACGACTGTGGTCAAATACATGCAATCACTCAGAACCCAAATTAGTGTTTGTGGATTTCTCCTCAGAATCCCCCAGATGATTATCACATGAGAGCTTACAAACTCCATTCCCCAAAACACACTTTAAAATCTTCTCACAATAATGTTTTCCCTTAGCAATTTACATTTTGAACTCCAGTCCAGGTTTTCCAAATGACTCTTAAGCAAAGCTTCCATTCTATTTTTAACAGCAAATCCAATCCAGAATTTTACACCACCCTCTTTAGGATTTCTTTCTCTTGGCTGTTGTATAAACTGTTCGTACCTGTTTTAATTCTTGATTTCTAACTGTATTAAATGGCATCAATTTTTTTGCTTCACCTCTGAAATCTGCTTTCCTGCTGTAAATCTGGTTATTGTAATTGTCTCTTTTAACTCAAAACACTTTATTTACTTTTCCCTGAATTCTTCTGAACAATACCTTGATCTCTTTTCACTTAGCTCCAGTCGTCTTAAGATATTCTTTCTGTCCCAAATCCCAGGTGATCTGGGCAATAACAACATGTTCTTTAGGAAGCCAATCTCTTTGCAATTCCGATGTCCTGTCCTCCTTCTCTTGGTAGAGTTGAGAAGTGTTCAGTCCCCAGTGTCCTATCTCCAACAACAATATATCAAGCTAAAACTAAAACTTAAAAGCTTTCATAGCTTACTGAGATCTCCAGTTGCTAAGCAACACCCCTATGCTTATGCCTTTTATTTTATTATTTTCTTCACACTGTAACCCTCCCTAAGCACAACAGAGTAACAGTTGGAATTGAAACAAACACCAGACATAGAAATACTTTTGTCCAGCAAGAATCTAACTATGTGTTTTATCTTTCCATGCACAGAGTCATTAACTCTTAAAACTATACCTTATTTCTCATATTAATAGAAATATAAATCCCAGAAAACTATCTTTGTTTTCCTAACAATTGGCACAATCACAGGCGCTATGTTATAGATGAATAGAAGATACAAAGAGAAGGTGAGAGTGATCATGGTGGTCCCATAAATCAAATTACAGATTGCTAGTTAAATCTTTCCAACATTAGCGCATCCCTCATATGCAAAGCATCTCGCACCCCAGCTTGTACAGCTGGCTGGAAGCATTTATTTTCCTCATTCTCAGATCCCCATTTGTGGCTTGCTCCTTTAGATCTTCTTCTGCCAGATCTTCTCCTCTCTGAAGTGCCAGGTTGTGCAGGACACACTATCCAACAATCTTAAGTCAGACTCAAGCATAGGGTCTCTGGATTCAAAATATGAACTCTTGTTTCTCTCCTGATAGATGTTGGCAGACCAGCTGAGGTTTTCCAGCATCACCTGTTCCTGTTCATGCAGCAGGTTATTAAAGAGTGCCATTTGACAGGTTGATGCATCAAAATCTTTGAGCAGATAAATCAATGATGACCCTGGTAGAAGAGTGGGTCTCTTTACTTCCTCTCTGGCTCTGTGCCTGGGTTTGAAACTGAGATCATTAACCATCTCTTCAGCAAAGGCGGGGAGGGCGGGGGGCATCATTGTCACCCAGAAGCCAGCAACAGTCTTCCCAAACCATTCCCAGTCATTTACCCTGAGGTCAGTTCCTTTGGTCATCTGTTTCCACAATTAGGGAATCAAAACAAGGCTTACAAATACAGGTGATATTCACAGTATGGTTCAAAGGCTAGCTTCATTGCCTTCAATCACATAAGATATTAAATTATTAATCTTCCAGAATCCATGCACTATAACCACCCAGGTAGAACATAGAACATTACAGCGCAGAACAGGCCCTTCGGCCTTCGATGTTGCGCCGACCAATTAACAAAAAGCAATGTCCCTCTAACCTAAACCATTCCCTTTTCGTCCATAAACTTATCTACTAATCTCTTAGACGCCACCAAACTTGGCGCATCTACAACTGCAGCAGGCAGGGCATTCCATACTCTTACCACCCTCTGGGTAAAGAACCTACCTCTGTCATCCGTCCTGTAACTACCACCCCTTAATTTAAAGCTATGTCCCCTCGTGCTAGCTTTCTCCATCCTAGGAAAAAGGCTATCACTGTCCACCCTATCTAAACCTCTAATCATCTTATATGTTTCAATAAGGTCTCCTCTTAGCCGCCTTCTTTCTAACGAAAACAACCTCAAATCCCTCAGCCTCTCTTCATAAGACCTGCCCTCCATACCAGGCAACATCCTGGTAAACCTCCTCTGTACCCTCTCCAATGCCTCCACATCTTTCTTATAATGTGGGGACCAGAACTGCACACAATACTCCAAGTGCGGCCGCACTAGAGTTTTGTACAGTTGCAACATGACGTTGCGGCTCCGAAATTCAATCCCCCTACCAATAAAAGCTAAGACTCCGTATGCCTTCTTGACAACCTTATTGACTTGATTGCCAACTTCCAGGGATCTATGCACATATACACCAAGATCCCTCTGTTCTTCAACACTATTAAGAGTCCTACCATTAGCCCTATACTCTACATATTTGTTATTCCTGCCAAAGTGAATTACGTCACACTTTTCCGCATTAAACTCCATTATTAAGAAATAATTAAGAAATTATTAAGGTATTAAGAAATCTGTCTATAGCTTTGTAACAATAAAATGTTAATATTTTATGGCTGTCTTGATTGTTATGCATCAGTTTAATAAGTTCCAGAACATTGGAATTTTCTATTCAATCTAGATATTTGGGTCATTTTCACCTTCACCTCTTGAATGGTTAATTATCCAATTTCCATTAACAAGCGAGTAGGTGATAAAACCCGCAAGAAATCCATTACACCGGTTACTACCCCAGCAGTCAATGTAAAACCTATCTGCACTGATTTGTTTCACCTGGGCTTGGGTATCAACTCCTATGACAGCTAGGAAGTCGTCAAAAGGAAGAACTTGCATTTATATAGTGTCTTTCACATTCCCTGAATGTCCTAAAACACTTTACAACCAAAGCCTTTGAAGTGTAGTTGCTTTGTAGAGAATAATCTGTGCACTATTTCTTATCAATTGTAATTTGGAAATAAGTGTTAGCCAGAACACTGGGAGAACTCTCCTGCTCTTTTTGAACTGAGCAAGTAGACAGGGCCCCATTGAATGTCTCATCTGAAACACTACCCTCTGACAACGCAGTGATCCCCAGCAATGCAGTGTCAGCCCAGGTCTGGTCCTTGAGCCAGTCACCTTTTGACTTGAAGGCAAGAGCATGACCATGGAGCCAAGGCTGAAACTTGACAAGTTATCAATTAAAGAGTAACCTCAATGACTAGAAGCAAGACTAGTAAAAACAGCATTAAAACAATGCATATCTACTTTGTTCTTTAATAAAATGGGCCATTCATTCCAAGGAAAACCAAACCTGCAGTAAATATCTGCAAAGGATTTGCAGATGTTGGGAGTATTGCCAAAATTCTTTGAACTTTAAGATATACAGGATTCCAGAAGAGTGAAGCTTTTTAATTGGAACAGGTCAAGCTGCAGCTTTGAAATAGACCAAAGAATTAAACACTTTCATTTAGGGCTGGGAAAAAAAAATGTTTTTTTCTTCTTTTAAAAGGAGTTTGTCAACACCATCTTCTGCTGCCAATTCCATTTTGACAATGAAACATTCACACAGCAATATCTTGCTCAACGTCCACAGGCACAGTCTCTGCAATGTTAGTGGAAAGGAAAAATTGAAACTAAAGCAAGGATTCTTTGGCCATCATTTTTAATCAGTCGAAATATAGCAGAACAAGGTTCACAGGTTTGTGTGTGCAAAGGTGGGGGAAGGGGTAAGAAGGATTAATTGCTATCTGCTGCAGGATCTGAGGGATAAAAGTGTTTTGTTAGGCAGCTAGATGGAATTAAACACAACTAAACTGTGCTGAATGTGCTTGCATTTTTAAAAGTCACAGTATTCTGAAGAGATTAATGTGTTATAATATGTGAATGTATTTCAGCAATCTGCTATCTAAAATAATCTGTTAATGCTTCACAAGACTTGACGTGATGTTTTACATCGTGCAACACTGCTTTCATCTCCAAACAGACTCCTGCTGCATCAAAGAAATCCAGCAATGCCAATGGAAAATTCACTGCAAACCTATTTTATGTGAAAATTAACTATCCAACGTATATCTGCTAAATAATACCAGATGTTTCTCAGCGAATTAAAACAATAATCCACTCTCTGGAATCAGATGAAGAACAAACTATTCAAGCTTCATTCTCGCATGTTTTCAGTGTCATTTAAATCTTAAGATTGAATTACTATTTAGGCAAATCGCTGAAAGAGATCTTCATCATCTTCCATGTCGGTTTGCTAATTCGTAAGCAATGGCTTCCTGCAAAAATATGATTACTGTGCAATCCTTCATGCCTATGCAGTAATTAGTACTAAATATAGCACAGCTTAATCCTAAGTACCAGTAAGAGGGGAATTAACACTAACTGTGAAAGCAACCCATCCAGATTTAAAGGAAAAGATATGAGAAAGGCAGCAGAGCACACAAAGATTCTCAGTGACCCATCCTCATAGTTATTTGCTCCTTCTTACATAATACTGTCAAATCTACTGCCCTGGGAGGACATGTCATCATCCACGTGCACTTGAAACATCCATGAAGGATGGTGTGAAGGTACTGGCATTGAACTTAAGCATGGAGCATGAGACAGTCGAGTTTGCTTTCTTGTCCCCCTCCCCATCACCAGATGTCAGAGCTCTGCATTATTCCAAGAACATCAGGGAAGTTAATGTGAATAGATTGAAGCAAAGACAGCCTTACTCCATTTGATTTGTGATATTACAAATCATACATATATTAGTAGAAAGTACTTTCATGTGCAAAGGGGAACATTGGGAACAAAGCCAAATATTTCATGTATAAACATTAGCATTTTTATTGTATAGAGCCAATGGCATCTTCTTCAATCCAGATGCATCTGTCTTTAATACTTCCTGTCACATTATTTTTATATTTGTTATGCCCTCAACATTAAATGGACAGGATGCACAAAGGCATACCAACTGCTTGCCATTTCTTGAGCATCAGGCATCAAAGGAATAGCTTTCTCCAGATACCTTATTTGATCAAGAGTCTCTGCAGTGGCGTCTGAAGCTGCAACATAAGGCTGGTTTGAAAAGGTGGAGCGGGGGAGCTCATGTTAAATCCCAGCTGCCCCCTATCCTGCTGCCACTGCTATTTTACAAACAGCACAGGTGGCTTTGCACAGTCTGCTCAAGCCCTTGAGTAAGTTATTAATTCCCACTTAAAAGCCAAATCCCACTGTAGTCAGTGGTAGGGGAGGCCCACACTAAGCATGGACTGGTGTCATAGAAACTCTACAGCACAGAAAAAGGCTATTCGGCCCATCGAGTATGCACCAACCACAACCCCACTCAGGCTCTCTCCCCATTCCCCTACACATGTCACCCACTAATCCCTCAAACCTACACATCTCAGGACACTAAGGGGCAATTTAAGAAGGGCCAATTAACCTAACCTGCACATCTTTGGACTATGGGAGGAAACCGGAGCACCCGGAGGGGAAACCCATGCAGACACGAGGAGAATGTGCAAACTCCACACTGACAGTGGCCCAAACCAGGTATCGAACCCAGGTCCCTGGAGCGCTCAAACAGCAGTGCTAACCACTTTGCTACCTTGCTGCCCACAGTTGAGGGTCCCTCCATAATGGGCCTCATTAGAATGCTTCTGGCAAGATGTTACCCACCCAGGTTCCCTTCCCCATTGGACTTCACAAACCCCAGATCCCAACACCCTTTGCCAGCATCCATCAAGGCACCAAACATAGTCACAATCCAGAGCAGCTCACTTCTCAAGCTTCAAAGTGCAGTATCAGTAGTGATCAGAAGTATCATTGCTTCCACTGAAAAAAATGGATGTAAAACTTAAAATCTTGCAAGCACCCAGTAGATTGGCAAATGGATATTGAGAGTTTAGTTTCTTCCACACTAACCACTGTTAGACCTGGAATTGTGTTGTTCACAGTAAGTAATCCGCATTGTTTATCTTTCCCTGAATTGATCAATGATGTCCTTGGAAATATATGCAGTTTGTTTCCATTCTGTCGGAAGGAGCATTGACCCCTAATTGGCTACTTTCTGAGATGCACAAACGGCTGTGAGGCAACCATTCATCTGTTGGGTGGCCGATACCTGACTTTATAAATTATGATAATGGGGACCACTGCACCTCAAAAATCTAGCTGCCCATGGGTTAACTGTGTCCTGCACACAAGACATCGTTTTTGGTAAAAGAAGTTGAAATGGAATGGCAGCCCAGAGGCTCACTGGGGAGTTGATCGACAATTAAATTCCCTGCGGTACTTGAAGAGGCTACATGGCATTCTGGTGGATAATATTACATTTAACAACCTCTCCTAACTGTAAAAAAAAACAGTTGAACAGAAATAAACAAACTTTTTCTGAAGCTTTTGAGCCTTGCTTAAAATCATCTTCGGCTTTCTGCTCATTAGTTGATTGAAATCAATTGAGTGCATTGCATTTGAAGAGGAGTTTTGACACAATATGGAAGCCTTTCGGGCTAACTTTGCAAGGCTTTATCAATAACATTTTTGCCAGATATTCTCTCAGCATTTCATCGAAGAAATGTGAGCGCTGTGCTGCTCTGATAGGAATCACCAGGGTAAAAGGGGTGGCTTGGTCGTGAACAGAGGCTCTCTTGCTCTGCATGAGAAATTGCAGAGCTGATGGGGCCCAAGCACAGTTGGAGAGGGCCAGAAAGTACTAGAATGTGAGTTTCACACCCTTAGCACTGGATGAGAAAGGTCACGTGAAAACTCCTTCCACCTATAAAAAGCATCTCTCTGCTTATGGTCCTGGAACAGTGTAGCACCCATTACATAGAACATAGAACATAACAGCACAGAACAGGCCCTTCGGCCTTCGATGTTGTGCCTACCAAAATAAAAAGCAATGCCCCTCCAAACTAAACCATTCCCTTCTCTTCCATATACTTATCAATTAACCTCTTAAACGCCACCAAACTTGGCGCATCTACAACAGCTGCAGGCAGGGCATTCCACTCCCTAATCACTCTTTGAGTAAAGAACCTACCTCTGATATCCGTCCTATAACTCATACCCCTTAATTTAAAGCTGTGTCCCCTCGTGCTAGCTTTCTCCATCCTAGGAAAAAGGCTATCACTGTCCACCCTATCTAAACCTCTAATCATCTTATATGCTTCAATAAGATCCCCTCTTAGCCGCCTCCTTTCTAACGAAAACAACCTCAAATCCTTCAACCTCTCTTCATAGGACCTGCCCTCCATACCAGGCAACATCCTGGTAAACCTCCTCTGTACCCTCTCCAATGCCTCCACATCTTTCTTATAATGTGGGGACCAGAACTGCACACAATACTCCAAGTGCGGCCGCACTAGAGTTTTGTACAGTTGCAACATGATGCTGCGGCTCCTAAATTCAATCCCCCTACCAATAAAAGCTAAGACTCCATATGCCTTCTTAACAACTTTATCCACTTGACTGCCTACTTTCAGGGATCTATTGACACATACACCAAGATCCTTCTGTTCCTCAACACTATTAAGAGCCCTACCATTAGCCCTATACTCTACACATTTATTGTTCCTGCCAAAGTGCATTACCTCACACTTTTCCACATTAAACTCCATTTGCCACCTCTCGGCCCAGCTCTGCAACTTGTCCAAGTCTCTCTGCAAACTATAACACCCTCTTCACTATCTACCACTCCACCGACTTTAGTGTCATCTGCAAATTTACTAATCCATCCCTCAATACCCTCATCCAGATCATTTATAAAAATTACAAACAGCAGGGGCCCCAAAACAGACCCCTGAGGCACACCACTTGTCACCGAACTCCACGATGAATATCTCCCATCAACCACCACCCTCTGTCTTCTATCTGCCAGCCAAAGTGCTATTGACATAGCACTGGTCTCACACGTGTACCTGCAGATGAGCAGTCAAGGTGGAGGTCCCCATCCCACCCACCAGCTACCATCCTCCTACTCCTCACACTCTACCATCCCCTATGCTCCTGCCTACCACCCTCTCCATCTGCTCCCATCTGCCCCTGCCTACACCCCCCACTGTTCCCTGTCTCCCATCGTCCTGCCTGCTGCTGCGTACCATCCCCGACTGCCCCTGCCTATCATCCCCCGCCTGTACCTGCCTACCATCCTCCCATCTGCCCCCACCTACCACCCTCGCCTGTCCCTGCCTACCACCTGCCCCGCCTTTACCCACCTCCACCTACCCACCTACCACCCTCCCCATCTCCACCTCCTCTTCCCACCCCATCCAGAGTTTTCTGACATTACACAGCTAAGGTACCTGAGGAGGTAACACACACAGTAGCAGCTGTCAGGGTCTGCTGTTGAAAGCAGGATGGAGCTGAGGTATGAAGCTACAGATAAAAATAAACAGATTTCTGCAGGAAGCAACAAATTGTAAAGCACTTCTGGCAACAGACAGTTTTTTGTTTCTGACTGCTGCTCAGAAGGTGAGAGCATTGGCAGATGTTTAAACATCCATAACTTCCAGTGCCAGGGGATACACAGAATTAGTAATGGCATTCCCTACGAACACCTATTCTTCATAGAATCCATAGAATCCCTACAGTGTAGAAGGTGGCCATTCGGCCCATCAAGAAACAACAATCCCATCCAGACCTATCCCCTTAATCTACATATTTACCCCACTAATCTCCCTGATACTAATGGGCAATTTAACATGGCTAATCAACCTAACCTGCACAACTTTGGAGTGTAGGAGGAAACCAGAACACCTGGAGGAAACCCACGCTGACATGGGGAGAATGTGCAAACTCCACAGTCACCCAAGGCCAGAACTGAACTCAGACCACTAGCATGAGGCAATAGGACGAACCATGGTGCCACAGTGATAGAAAGACAGAAGTTTTGGTTGATGTTGCAGAATGAAGTGGACTCCTCATGCTGCACTGAAGCACCATGGGACTGAAATAGCCTTCATTCCTATAACAGTGGGATTATGGGTCCACTACATTTCTGCAGAATCACATTCTACTGGTTAGGTGAGCAGGGTGATGGCATATGCTTGTTTTAATGACACTGAGCGATTCAAAGGAATTCTAGTGCAAGTCGGAAGCGGCTGCTAATGGGATAAGTGAAACACTGAAGAGGAAGTATAAATAAAAATGGAATAGCTACCAACAGAAGCTGTCTCCAAAAATGTAGTTCTGATCTGAAGTTATTGAATTCAGTATTCAGAATTAAGACTATGTGTGTGCAATCAAATGTTGAAATGCTAATCTAATGGTGCTGATGAATTTCTTTGATACAGGATCATACTTTCAGATGGAGCAGAGATATTCCTCCTCTTCGGATCTTGTTAATTTGTACACATTCTGACCTATGGTCACAACTAAATTAAATAGCACCTATTTACCTGCATTATCCATACTTTGGTGCGGAGAATAGAATCTTTAATTTCTTCCAAAACACTACAACATATCACAGTTATTATGGGCTGGATTTTCTACACTCGCTGCCCCCTGCACATGTTTTTTTTAAAGGGCTGAGGGAACTTGCCTTTGGCTGCCAGTGGGACCTTCCAGTCCTGCCAATGCCTCAGGCATTTTGCGAGGCTCTCTCACCCTGGTACTGAGGTACCTGCTACAGTGATCACCTTCATCAGGACATCCCATCAGCGAAAGAGGCCAGATTCATACAATCAATAATAACCGAAAACAATACTTTAAACCAACAAGTACACTTTTCCATTTGCCTTTCTGACCCTTTCACAGTTTTCAGAATACTATCATAAACAGGCAATTTTTTTGCCTCTTTCAATTAAGGGGGAAGAATCACAACAGCATCTTCCCCCAGACCAATCCTTCAAGATTGTTACAATAACATTCAATGTTTAAAAATTTGCATTAACTTCTTACGTATCTGTGTTCTCTGTGAGAACAAGTTCAGGTCCGTAAGCTCATCATCATAAATTAAATCCCAAGATTAAAAATCATTGGGCTCAAAATTCAGCTCCAAGTTGCATGGTTTTTCAACACTATGAGTGCAGTTTTATCTCCAAAATGACTTCCCTTCCAGTCCCATTTTGATGAGCATATTGGAACGTACACATGGTAATTCTGCTGCATATATGCAGTGTAGGCATACTGCAACATTATTGGGAATGTAGCATCGATTTAATGTCAGCGTGCAATTTAGGTTTCAATTATAAAATCCCTACAATGCAGAATTCAGCACATTAAGTCTGCATCGACAACAATCCCACCCAAGCTCTATCCCCGAAACCTCAATTATTTACACTGCTAATCCCTCTAACATACACATTCCAGGACACTAAGATACAATTTAGCATGACCAATCAACCTAACCTGCCCATCATTGGGAGGAAACTGGAACACCAGGAGGAAACCCATGCAAACACAGGGAGAATGTGCAAAGTCCATACAAACAATAAGCCACGCCGGAAATCAAATCCAGATCCCTGGAGTTGTGAGGCAGCAGTGCTAACTACTGTGTCAATGTCCCATCCACAATGCTCCAACTAATGCTGTCCTTGAAACGTGCATAACTGAACGTGTCCAACAAGTGCCAATCCTGTCCCTCTCGCAACCATGTCTCCCTGATTGCAATATTGATTCATTGATTCAACCACTGATTCCTTGATTGCAACACCATTTCCTCCTTTATCTCCTTCTCTGTCTCACCTGAAGAGCCTATATCTGGGAATACTGAGCTGCCAATCCTGTCCCTCTCTCAACAATGTCTCAGGGACAGCAATGACATCATATTCCTATGTTTTAATTTCTCAACTCATTTGTCTTCTTCGTCAGACTCCTTGCATTCAAATAAATACCATTCAATCTTGTCAAACTCCCTTATGCTCTAATTGGCCTATAACATCTGTGTCTTCCTGACTCACTTAATGTCTCTTTTTAATTTTGGCTACACAGCTCCCTTTGCTGAACCCTTTCTCAGGATCCCACCCCCCGCTTCCAAACTAGTTTAAACCCTGTCCAACAACACTCACGCACCTCCCTGCAAGGATGCTGGTCCCATTTCAGTTCAGGTGCAATCCATCCACCTTGTACAGGTTCTACCATCCCCAAAAACTGCTCCAATGTCCCAGAAGTCTAGAGCCCTGCACCATTTCTTCAGCCACACATTCATCTAGACTAATCTCTTATTTCTAAACTGACTAGCACTTGGAACTGGAAGTAATTCAGAGACTACTTCCTTCTGGATTCTGCTTTTTAATCCACTTCCTAGCTCCCTAAATTCTGCTTGCAAGACCACCTCCCTTTCTCTACCTATATCATTGGTATCCATATGTACCACCATCTCTGTTTGTTTGATGAGTGGGAAAGCGAATTGCGTGGAGGATGCAGAAAGTCTGCAGAGAGATTTGGATAGGCTGAGTGAGTAGGCGAGGACCTGGCAGATGGAGTATAACATAGGCAAGTGTGAGGTTATCCACTTTGGAAGGAATATTAGTTAAATGGACTATTATTTAAATGGTGATAAATTACAAGATGCTACTGTGCAGAAGGACCTCAGGGTCGTTGTACATGAATTGCAAAAACTCAGTCTGCAGGTGCAGCAGGTGATCAAGAAGGCAAATGGAATGTTGGCCTTTATCGCGAGGGGGATAGAATATAAAAGCAGAGAGGTCTTGCTGCAACTGTACAGGGTTCTGGTGAGGCTGCAACTAGAGTACTGTATGCAATTTCAGAGGTAGGTTCTTTACCCAGAGGGTGGTAAGGGTACGGAATGCCCTGCCTGCTGCAGTTGTAGATGTGCCAAGTTTGGTGGCGTTTAAGAGGTTAGTAGATAAGTTTATGGATGAAAAGGGGATGGTTTAGGTTAGAGGGTCATTGCTTTTTGTTAATTGGTCGGCGCAACATCGAAGGCCGAAGGGCCTGTTCTGCGCTGTAATGTTCTATGATCTTATTGAATGGCGGGACAGGCTTGAGGAAGTAGATGGCCTACTCCTGCTTTCATTTCTTATGTTCTTATGTTTGCCCTCCCCCTTCAGAATGCCCTGCAGCTGTTCAGTGCTGTCCTTGACACTAGCACAAAGGAAGTAACATACCATCCTGGAGTTGCAGAAATGCCGATCACAATTAAATCTCTTACTGCCATAGTTCTGCCATTCTTCTTCCTCCCCTCATCAATGGTGCTATAAAGTTGGCTGCCACTGCTTTACCCTGCACAGTCATGTCCATCAACAGTATCTAAAGCAGTATGTGTGTTAGAAAAGGTGGTTTCTGTCATTCAATCTTCACCTGCAGTGTGACTGCCTCACTGAACTTGCAAATACTAATAAATACTTACCCAATCGTACACAGCCTATCAGCTGCTTTCCCTTGCCCCTTGTCACTTTTGAATCCTGACGTCACCTCTGGAGTTCTGAACTCTAAGCTAGCTCTCAGGCCTCTCCTTGCATTCCCACAGGCTTTCCTGCAAAATTACTTACGGTTTTTTTTCCAAACAAGAACTGACTGCAAGGTCGCTTTTCCCAGAATGCTTCACTGTAATGCTGACTGCAGGGACACCATTCCCAAACTGCTTCACTGTGTTACTGACTGTGAGGACACCATTCCCAAACTGCTTCACTGTGTTACTGACTGTGAGGACACCATTCCCAAACTGCTTCACTGTGTTACTGACTGTGAGGACACCATTCCCAAACTGCTTCACTGTGTTACTGACTGTGAGGACACCATTCCCAAACTGCTTCACTGTGTTACTGACTGTGAGGACACCATTCCCAAACTGCTTCACTGTGTTACTGACTGTGAGGACACTCTTCCCAAACTGCTTCACTGTGTTACTGACTGTGAGGACACCATTCCCAAACTGCTTCACTGTGTTACTGACTGTGAGGACACCATTCCCAAACTGCTTCACTGTGTTACTGACTGTGAGGACACCATTCCCAAACTGCTTCACTGTGTTACTGACTGTGAGGACACCATTCCCAAACTGCTTCACTGTGTTACTGACTGTAGGGACACCATTCCCAAACTGCTTCACTGTGTTACTGACTGTGAGGACACTCTTCCCAAACTGCTTCACTGTGTTACTGACTGCAGGGACACCATTCCCAAACTGCTTCACTGTGTTACTGACTGTGAGGACACCATTCCCAAACTGCTTCACTGTGTTACTGACTGTGAGGACACCATTCCCAAACTGCTTCACTGTGTTACTGACTTTGGACACCATTCCCAAACTGCTTCACTGTGTTACTGACTGCAGGGACACCATTCCCAAACTGCTTCACTGTGTTACTGACTGCAGGGACACCATTCCCAAACTGCTTCACTGTGTTACTGACTGTGAGGACACCCTTCCCAAACTGCTTCACTGTGTTACTGACTGTGAGGACACTCTTCCCAAACTGCTTCACTGTGTTACTGACTGCAGGGACACCATTCCCAAACTGCTTCACTGTGTTACTGACTGTGAGGACACCATTCCCAAACTGCTTCACTGTGTTACTGACTGTGAGGACACTCTTCCCAAACTGCTTCACTGTGTTACTGACTGTGAGGACACTCTTCCCAAACTGCTTCACTGTGTTACTGACTGTGAGGACACCATTCCCAAACTGCTTCACTGTGTTACTGACTGCAGGGACACCATTCCCAAACTGCTTCACTGTGTTACTGACTGCAGGGACACCATTCCCAAACTGCTTCACTGTATTACTGACTGTGACGACACTCTTCCCAAACTGCTTCACTGTGTTACTGACTGCAGGGACACCATTCCCAAACTGCTTCACTGTGTTACTGACTGCAGGGACACCATTCCCAGATTAAAAAATCATTTTAATTGATTAATGACATCAAATGATAAGGCTCAAAGAGAAGATACAAACTATCTTAAATTTGCTACTTGATTTGCCAAATGTTAAAAATTATGACAAAAGTTGCAGGTAGCATCCTTGATAAGCAGATAAGGTACATAGAAGAGGTTAGTCAGAGAGAGGTGTGAAGTCTGTAAGAGGCGATTGTGTCTAATTGTAAGCCTTCCATTAACATGTGATTTTATTAACATGGTTGGCATGGATCCTGTAGGACAAAGCTCATTCCAGATACTTTAGTCTCAGCTACCATAGCTTTTCCACTACAATACACAGTCATCGTCAGTTCCTCAAAACGAGGATAACATCTGCTATAACACCAGAAAATGTAGGAGCAGAACTAGGCCGTTCGACCCATTGAGTCTGCTCTGTCATTCAATAAGATCATGACTGATCTGATATGATGATCTTTAACTCCACCTTTCTGTATTATCTCCATAAGTCTTGACTCTCTTGCTGATTAAAAATCTGTTTCAACTTTGTACATACTAATGACCCAACCTTTGCAGCCCTTTTCAGTAAAAACATCCACAGATTCATTACCCTTTGAGAGAAGAAATTCTTCCTCCTCTGTCTTAAATGGGAGATCCTTTACTTTGGGATTATATCCTCAGGTCTTAGAATCTCCCACAAAGGGAAACAACCTCTCAGCATCTACCCTCTCAAGCCCCCTGACAATCTTGTACATCTCAATCAGATCGCCTCTCATTCTTTTAAATTCGAATGAGTACAGTTCTAACCGACTTATCCTGTCCTCATAAGAAAAAAATCCCACAATACCTTGAATCAACCTAGTGAACCTTCTCTGGACTGCCTCCAAAGCTATTATATCTTTCCCTATGTAAGGGGACCAAAACTGTTCATAGTAATCCACATGTGGTCTCATCATTGTCTTGTATAGGTTTAGCAAGATCTCCCTATTTTTATACTCCATTCCCTTTGAAATAAAACCCAACACTGCATTTGTCTTCCCTATTACCTGCTGAACTTGCATGCTTGCTTTTTGTAATTTATATATGAGAATGCCAAAAATCCTCCATGTTTCAGCTTTCTGCAGTCTTTCTCCATTTAAATAATATTCAGCTCCTTTATTCTTCCTACCAAAGTGCCTAACTTCACATTTTCCTACATTATACTCCATCTGTCAAGTTTTTGTCTACTCACTTAACCTGAGTACATCCCTCTGCAAACTTTTTGGGTGGGATTTGCTCATCCTGAAAAATAACTCCTGCCTGAAGTCAACGGACCTTTCCATTGTCTGCCGCTTGCTTGCTCCAATTCCCTTGTCAGGTGGGGCAGCAAAATTACGACCCCTATGTCATTCTCAAGACTAGCCTTCTCACCTAAATTTTGTGTCATCTGCAAACTTGGCAATAACCAGAACTAAAAAGGGTTATCACTGACAAAGTCATGTCGAAATAAATACGAATGACACCTGGAAAATTAACTAGGTTTCTGACTGATAATGGAGGAAATTTGCCGGTGACATGTGTGAAAATATGAATGAACATCATAAATTATGAATACTGCAACTGAAAGTCCTTTCAGCAGTGTCCTCTGTGAAAGAATTCACTTGACAGTTGATGAATTGCTCTGTTGAAATTTTAAAGGATCAAACGGACTGCAAATTAATAACCACTATGACACGGGCAATTCATGCAAAGAATAAACTTCAGATGGTTAGCGGGCCTCGGCCACGACTGTTTTGTTGAAAGTAGTTTGTGTTCAAATAAAATCAGATTCTGCACTATTTTATTTAAGTCCTAAAGGGCAACTTTTAGGCATCTGCAGAGTGCATAATAATGATCACTTATGGGGAGGGGGTACTGCAGAATTTGAGAAAAAGTGTTGTTGCACATTGCAATAAGGCTAATACATACTCAGCTACAGGCAGCCATTAATGAATTAAAATATAAAAAATAAAAGCAAATTACTGCGAATACTGGAATCTGAAACCAAAAGAAAAAATGCTGCAAAATCTCGCAGGTCTGGTAGTATCTGTAAGGAAAGAAAAGAGCTGACGTTTCGAGTCCAAATGACCGTTTGGCAAAACTAGAAGGCAGAAATATTTGTACTGCAGGAATTAAAGATGAGTCATAGCCATAGAAAGAAGGGGAAAGGCTGCTAATGGCAGCCCATAGAGAGAACAGAAGGTGTGAATGGCCAAAAGGCAGAGAGGCTGAAATGAGAGGATAAGTGTGATAGATGAAAATGTAGAGGAGGGGGTAAATGAGTGGGAGAGAGGAAAATTGAGAAAAAGAGGAAAAGGGAAGCAAAGGGAGAGAAAAAGCAAGGAAAGGAGGGATAAAATACAGGAAAAGAATGGAGAGAAGTAAAATAAAGAAAGACAATAAAGAAATAAAAAGGTAGACAACAGTTAAAAACTAAATAGAGTGAAAACAAAGAGGTCGAAGTGGGGTAGAGCTAACCATGTGGAGTTGTTGAATTCGATGTTGAGACTGGAAGGCTATATTATACCTAGTGGAAGATAAGCTGTTTCTCTGGTTTGTGTTGAGTTTCACTGGAACATTGCAGCAGGCCAAGGACAGATATGTTGGCACGGGAGCAGAATTGTGTGTTAAAATGGCAAGCAATGGGACAGTCAGGGTCCTGACTGCACACAAGCTGAAGGTGTTCAACAAAGCTTTGAACCTAACAGAGAGAGCAGCAGAGAGAGAAATGTAACAAAATGCTCACATCTTGCAATATGCCACACTTTCTCCCCATTTAAAAATAACAATCTTTTTAATAAAATGTAAAACAATACATAAGTTCCAAAAATACAAAATGACTATGGTCTTATCTTGGTTAGTAAAGGGTTCAAGCATGACTAGGAAAAAGCTAGAGAATGGGGTTGAGAAACTTATCAGCCATGATTGAATGGCAGAGCAGACTCGATGGGCTGAATGGCTGAATTTTGCTCCAATATCTATCGACTAAACCAACATGAACAATATCTGAAATTTAACAAGTTGGGGTGCATATTTGTTTCTACTCTAAATATAACCAAAACATACATGACCAAGACAGCCAGAGTAATTTACATGTATTACATTGATTTTCCTTAACACCAGTCTGTGCTTAGCAAAAATATTTTATGACAAGAAGTAATGAAAATAACAACATTTTTCTTCTTCCTTCCCACATACTTTCAATTAATCTATCTGCCTTTGATCTCTTTCTGCTTTATGTATCTCCTGATGTAGAGATTCTGGCGTTGGACTGGGGTAAACACAGTAAGAAGTGTGACAATACTAGGTTTAAGTCCAACCGATTTATTTGATAGTAAACTCACGAGCTTTTGAAGTGTTTCGACCTCTTCGTCAGGTGAATGAGGTGTTCTGGTCTCAGACAGCACATTTAACAGCACAGACAGTTTACAGATTACTGATTAGAAAGCAAATCTTTACACCTAACCTGCTATTCAAGTCTTAAAATGGCTAACAATGAGAGTGGAAGGAGCACTGGGCACAGGTTAAAGAGATGTGTATTGTCTCCAGACAGTACAGCATGAGATTTTGCAAACCAAGCCAAGTCATGGGAGTTACAGATAGTGTGACATGAAGCCGAGATCCCTGTTGAGACCGTCCTCATGTTTGCGGAACTTGGCTATCAGTCTCTGCTCAGTGACTCTGTGCTGTTGTGTGTTGTGAAGACAGTAAGAAGTCTGACAACACCAGGTTTAAGTTCAACTGATTTATTTGATAGTAAACTCACAAGCTTTCGAGGCTCTGCTCTTTGTCAGATGAATGAGGTGTTCTGGTCTCAAACAGCACACATAGCAGCACAGACAGTTTACAGATTACTGATTAGAATGCAAATCTTTGCACCTAACCTGCTATTCAAGTCTTAAAAAGTGGCTAACAATGTGGGTGGATAGAGCACTGAGCACAACTCATCTGCTTTATCCTGGACCACAACATCTTCACCTTCAACAACCAGTTTTTCATCCAGATATGTGGAACAGTCATGGGGACCAAATTCACACCTCAATATGTCAACATTTTCATGCACAGGTTCAAACAAGACTTCTTCACTGGACGGGATCTTCAACCGGGGCTATACGCTAGATACATCGATGACATTTTTTTCCTTTGGACTCATGGTGAACAATCATTGAAACAACTATATGATGATATCAACAAGTTCCATCCCACCATCAGACTCACCATGGACTATTCTCCAGAATTGGTCGCATTCTGAGACACACACATCTCCATCAAGGACGGTCATCTCAGCACCTCACTGTACTGCAAGCTGACAGACAATCTCACAATGCTCCACTTCTCCAGCTTCCACCCAAAACATGTTAAAGAAGCCATCCCCTACGGACAAGCCCTCCGTATACACAGAACTTGCTCAGATGAGGAGGATTATGCCAGACACCTCCAGATGCTGCAAGATGTCCTCATGAGAACAGGATATGGCACTCGACTCATCGATTGACAGTTCTGATGCGCCACAGCGATAAACCGCACTGACCTCCTCAGAAGACAAACATGGGACACGGTCGACAGAGTACCCTTTGTTGTCCAGTACTTCCCCGGAGCAGAGAGGCTACGACATCTTCTCCGGAGTCTTTAACATATCATTGATGAAGGTGAACATCTCCCCACACTCACTTCTTGCTTTCAGACAACCACACAACCTTAAACAGACCAATGTTCGCAGCAAACTACCCAGCCTTCAGGAGAACAGTGACCACAATACCACACAACCCTGCCACAGCAACCTCTGCAAGACATGCCGGATCATTGACATGGATGACATCATCACATGTGAGAATACCATTCACCAGGTACATGGTACATACTCTTGCAACTCGGCCAACGTTGTCTACTTAATACATTGCAAGAAAGGATGTCCTGAAACATGCTACATTGGGGAGACCATGCAGACATTACAACAGCGGATGAATGAACATTGCTCAACAATCACCAGGCAAGACTGTTCCCTTCCTGTTAGCGAACACTTCAGCAGTCATGGGCATTCGGCCTCCGACCTTCGGGTAAACGTTCTTCAAGGTGGCCTTCACGACACACGACAGTGCAGAGCCGCTGAGCAGAGACTGATAGCCAAGTTCTGCACACATGAGGACGATCTCAACAGAGATCTTGGCTTCGTGTCACACTATCTGTAACCCCCATGACTTGCCTGGGTTAGCAAAAAACCTCACTTCCTGTGCTGTCTGGAGACAATACGCATCTCTTTAACCTGTGCTCAGTACTCCGTCTACTCACATTGTTGGCCACTTTAAGACTTGAATAGCAGGTTAGGTGTGAAGATTCGCATTCTAATCAGTAATCTGTAAACAGTCTGTGCTGGTATGTGTGCTGTTTGAGACCAGAACACCTCATTCACCTGACGAACTGCAGAGCCTCGAAAGCTTGTGAGTTTACTGTCAAATAAATCAGTTGGACTTAAACCTGGTGTTGTCAGACTTCTTATTATGTATCTCCTACCATCTCTAATAGCTTTGACTGTGTCAAACATGAATTTTAATTTTGACTACCAAATTCCCTTCATGGTTGAGTCTGTGACATTGATTCATTTGTCTTAAGTGACTCATTTTGTTCTCCTGATAGATTTCTGCAATACTGGCAGACATTCGGTTTCCTTTTGATTTTCAGTTGCTTTCTGATTTTACTTTGCACTCTAGGAAGAATTTGGATGGTCAGAGCTTCTGATGCTCTCCCTTTGTCAGATTTCCTCTTCTCAGCAAATAATCTACATGGCACAGACAGGCAGAGTTGCTCTCTCTAATCTTCACTAGATATGTGAATGCACTTAGTCTCTTTAGATCAACTACAATCACATAATTCTCCTAATCACTTCAGTGGTTTTTCTCCATGACTTTCTCACAGATTTCTTTGACGTTTCATGCCTTGTGAATCATGACTTATCTTCAGTTTGGCTTGCCTTTCTTTTACTTTGCTATTGACTTCAGCCATAAACAAACAAAACCTTGTCCTAGGAGCATGTTTAAACACTAATCCATAAGGTGAGAAAGTTATTGTAAACTCTGGTTATTTTGTAAGGGAACAGATAATTGTTTAGCTTGCCACCAAACAAATACTTCTGCAAAGTCATCTTCACAATCTGTCCACTTCTTTCTGTATTATCATTCAATGCTAGGTGACATGGAGATGTAAGTGTGTGTTTGGCTCCATTCTTCCTCAGCACTATTTCAAACTCTGCTGCTGTAGACCACGGACTGTTGTCTGACACCAACACATCTATGAATTGCAAACCATTATCTCAAAGCCTCAATAGTTTGGCACTTGTGCGGCATTAGCATAGACTCTACATTTAGAACGTAGAACATTACTGCACAAACAGGCCCTTCAGTCCACAAGTTGCATTGAACATATCCATACCTACCAGGCCTTTCTATAACTCTCAATCCCATTAAATCCCATGTACTCATCCAGAAGTCTCTTAAAAGACCCCAGCAAGTTCACCTCTACCACAACTGACGACAGCCGATTCCACTCATTCACCACCCTCTGAGTGAAAAACTTACCCCTGGCATCTCCTCTGTACCTGCTCCCAGCACCTTAAACCTGTGTCCTCTCATAGTGACCATTTCAGCCCTGGGAAATACCCTCCGAGAATCCACCCTATCTATACCTCTCAACATTTTATAAACCTCTATCAGGTCACCTCTCAATCTTCGTCTCTCCAAGGAGAAGAGATCTAGCTCCCTCAACTGAAGGCATGCCTCCCAATCAAGGCAACATCCTTCTAAATCTCCTCTGCACCCTCTCAATAGCTTCCACATCCTTCCTGTAGTGAGGCAACCAGAACTGCACACAGTACTCCAAGTGGGGTCTGACAAGGGTCTTATAAAGTTGCAGCATTACCTCCCGATTCCTAAACTCAATCCCACAATTAATGAAGGCTAGCACACCATACGCCTCCTTCACCACATCCTCCACCTGCGAGGCTGATTTAAGAGTCGGATCCCATGGTCTTTCTGCTCCTCAACACTGCTAAGAGTTCTACTCTTGATATTGTACTCCTTCATCCCATTGGACCTACCAAAATGGACCACTACACATTTATCTGCATTGAAGTCCATCTGCCACTTCTCCGCCCAGTCTTGCATGCTATCTATGTCACGCTGTAACTTCCGATATCCCTTCAGACTATCCACAACACCACCAACCTTCATGTCATTGGCGAACTTACTAACCCATCCTTCCACTTCCTCATCCAAGTTATTTATGAAAATGACAAACAGCAAGGGTCAGATCAGATCCCTGGGGCACTCCACTGGTGACCGACCTCCATGCAGAAAAAGACCCATCTCTGTCTTCTGCAGGCAAGCCAGTTCTGGATCCACAGGGTCAAAGCTCTTTGGATTCCATGCCCTCTCACCTTCTCAAGATGTCTTGAATGGGGGACCTCATCAAATGCCTTGCTGAAGTCCATGTAAACCACACGCACCACTCTTTCTTTGTCAATGTGTTCAGTCATATTTTCAAAGAACTCAACTAAGCTTGTAAGGCACGACCTGCCCTTGACAAAGCTGTGCTGACTATTTCTGATCATACTAAACTTCTCTAAATGTTCATAAATCCTGTCCCTCAGTATCCTCTCCATCAACTTACCAACCACTGAGGTCAGACTCACCAGTCGATAATTTCCCAGGCTATTCCTGTTCCCTTTCTTGAAAATAGCAACCACATCTGCAATCCTCCGGAACCTCAGCCATCTCCGTTGATGACGCAAAGATCATCACCAGGGGCTCTGCAATCTCTTCCCTCACCTCCCACAGTAACCTGGGCTACATCCCATTCAGTCCCAGCAACTTATCTATCTTGATAGAATTTAAAAGTTCCAACACATCCTCTTTCTTAACGTCCACATACTCAATCTTTTCAGTCTGCCGCAAACCTGCAGTACAACTTCCCAGATCATTTTCCTCCGTGAATACTAAGGCAAAGTACTCATTGAGCACCTTTTACTCTTCACATATTTGTAGAACTTGTTATAGCTATCGATGAAAACAAAGCATTATTTCCCTTCTACTTCAAACAAGTCAACATTTGGCTTGATTTGATTTATTATTGTCACATGCGTTAGTATACAATGAAAAATATTGTCTCCTGTGTGCTATGCAAACTCTACCATACATAGAACAGGAGAAGAGAGTCCAGAATGTAGTGTTACAGTCATAACAAGGGTGTAGAGAAAGATCAACTTAATACGAGATAGGTCCATTCAAAAGTCTGATGGCAGCAGGGAAGAAGTTTATCTGGAGTCGGTTGGTACCTGTCCTCAAACTTTTGTATCTTTTCCCTTTGGAAAAAGGTGGAAAGGAGAATGTCTATGGTGCATAGGATCTTGAATTATGCTGGCTGCTTTTCCAAGGCAGCAGAAAGTGTAGATAGTGTTAACGGATGGGAGAAACTGTTGTGTCACGATCTTTTGCAGTTTCTTGTGGTCTTAGTTAAAGCAGGAACCATATCAAGCAGTAATGCAACCAGAAAGAATGCTTTCTATGGTGCACCTGTAAAAGCTGGTGAGAGTCATAGCAGACATGCCTAATTTCCTTAGCCTTCTGAGAAAGTAGAGGTGTTGGTGGGCTTTCTTAACTATAGTTGGAGGGATTAGGATGTCTAAAAACTTGAAATTCTTGACCATTTTTATTTCATCCCCATTGATGTAGACAGGGGTATGTCCTTCATTACGCTTCCTGAAGTCAATGACTTACTTCATTTTGTTGAAGGAGAGATTATTGTCCCCCTCTTGTAAAGCATTAGCACAAGAGGGAGACATTGTCCTGTCTTTGTTTGAGACCCGACCCACGATGGTGATGTCATTAACAAACTTGAAATTTGAGTTGGAGGGGAATTTTGCCACACAGTCATAGATGTATAAGAAGTATAATAGGGGATTGAGAACAGAGCCTTGTGGGGCACTGATGCTGAGGATGATCGTAGAGGTGATGTTGTCTATCCTGTACTCATTTCTACAGTTTTCTTGTGTTTAACCATAGAATGAAAATAATTTTGGTTTGATTATTTCTCATTCTGAGTCACACTTCGCAATCTTTAGTGATTCTTCAATACCTCTGACTACCTCTCAATTATTTCTCGTTATTGCTTTCATACAGACTATTCTTGCTCTTCCTCTAACAATCTCTTTCTAAGCATGGGCAGGATAATGATTTTCAAATGCCATAGGTGACAGCCTTGATCTACATTTAGTTCATTTCTACAGGTGAATTCATTCTGAACTTTATAATCCTTTAGGCCAGTCTTTGTAGCTGATCACTTTACTGAGTGCCACATCCTTGCAAGTTTCTGGACTAATTTCTCCATTAGACATGACAATTATAAATATAAAGTAATTCATTTAATGAATTTCTCCTAAGTACTTTGTTCCTATGGACCAGAGATTCCCAATCAGTTTGCCATGGCACATTGGTGTGCAGTGAATGCTCCACAAGTGTGCCACAAAATGATTAAAAATGAATGCAAATAAACTAAATCTAAACTTAAGTTTTCAATTCTGGTCAGCATCTCTAAGTCCCGGTGAAGCTTGAGCTCTCCTTGCACGTGTAGTTTTGGAAAGAGTGCAGTTCAGATTTGGTTATATTGGCCAGGTGCATGTGATCCACAATCCAAGAGGGTAACTGGAAGGTTAATAACTCCAGGCTGCACAGCACTGGGACAAGGAGTAGTTGTTTCTGGTTTGACACAGCTGAAGGGTTGAAACAGTCCTTGTAAGTTGATGTTTGATGGTATTATTGTGTAATGTGGTGTGTTTGGCTACAGTTTGCTACAAATAAGTCCTTAAAGTAAAGAAGCCTGCTCTAATTCAGGTGTGGTGGAAAGAATGGAACCGCAGGAGGGAAAAAACATTTTTACATGAACAGCTACTTGTTCTTTAGGTTTTCATGGATTGTGGCATCCCTTGCCCTGTCCCAGAATGCCTAATTTACAAAGAGAAGTTTTCAAATGCTGTAATGGTACCAAATAAGTTGAAGCACCATTTCGATACAAAATACCATTCGCTCTCCAGCAAGCATATACAGTGCATCCAGCACCTGAGACAATTCAAAAATCAATGTATGGTGAAGTGAGAGCAGCTTAAGATAACGCACAGGAGGAAGTTACCTGGTGACTGAGCTCAAAGCAAAATTGAGGAAGCCGTGCACCATTGTCGAACCCATAATTCCACAGATATGCAGAAGTATTGTGAGAGTAATGTTAGGAGCTGATGCTTTATTTTGAAGTTTATTTATTAGTGTCACAAGTAAATTAATATTGCAATGAAGTTACTGTGAAAATCCTCTAGTTGCCAGACTCCTGGGTCTAATCAGGTACACCGAGGGAGAATTTAGCATGGCCAATGCACCTAACAGGCACATCGTTCAGATAGTAGAAGGAAACTAGTACACCGGAAGGGAACCCATGCAGACACAGGGCGAACATGTAGACTCTGCACAAAAAGTGACCAAAGTCAGGAATTGAACTCTGGTCCCTGGCGCTAAGAGACAGCAATGCTAACCACTAATGGAAAATCTATTGAAGAGAATTTCTTTTTAGCAGATAATTGCCTGATTGTGGACTGGAGAGGACATCATTCATGTTATAACTGCATGTCTAGCAAGAAACAACTCTGACTGGACCATCTGCACTGATATTTCCTCTGATGGGGGAAGTCAAAGGATTTGTGAGTAGGGTGAATGAACAGAATTGTGACGTCGAGGTCAGCCACTGTATCCCGCACCATAAGCCCTCAGTCCCAAATCAATGTCAAATGAGTTAACAGCATTGTTAGATCAGAGTGAAGATTGTGAATTATGAAGTCATGTCCTTTGAAATTGCACTTGTTTACTATTTTGGGGGAGAAGATGGGAGCAGAGTACCAGGGTTTACTTGTGCACGCAAAAGTGCGATGGCTGTCTGGGAGGAGGATTCCCTCGTGTTTATGAGTTCTGTGAAATGTTTAAAGAGTTTCCTGCTCTACATGAATTGCCACACAAAGATTTGATATGTGATGATTCTTGGTATGTTGAGCTTGTGTACTTTTCAGATATATTTAGCAATCTGAATGATCTGAATGTTATAACACAGGGAAAATAAGAACATTCTAACTGGTACAGATTTTTGTAATGGCTCTACACCTCTTTTTAGTATTTAAGTGACTAATATAGTAGAAATAAAATGTATTTCTTCCAATCATGAGGAAACTTTAATCTTTGCAAATAAAATTTAAAATGCCTCTTATAAATACAAGTGTGATGTATATGTGTGGGATTTGGGGTGTGGACTGTCCCTTTAAGAATATAAGCCAGGTGACCCATGGGCTATTAGCTCTGTCCATTGTGGGACCCTATTGGGTAGTCTTAGACCTGACTGTGAACGTATTATACCTTCAATAAAAAGCTCCCAGTAGTGAAGTTTTGAAGCTGACCTTGTGATTCTTTATGTCCACAGTCCATAGGGGCATACATAATAAGGATAGCTATTTCCTCTGTTCATCAGTCAATGAAACCAAATAAAATGTATATCCTTAAAAAGCACCTTAACACCTATAACATCAGGAAGTGACACATAAACTCTTGTGAATTTGGACAGACACACACACGCGTGCACACAGACACACATACTTCACACCATGGTCCTTTGGATTTTAAATAGATTTGCTACATGGAAAGTTTTTAAAGATTGACTTTAAACCACTCCTAAATGATATAATAGCATTCTTATGAGCAGATAGCAAGACAAAAATGACCATGCTTGTGATTTAGTGATTTGTTTATGATGCTGTAATGCCTCTGCATGCTGTGACATAAAGAAATCAGTTGTTCACGTTATTCAGTGTTTCCAAAGGCAACTTTTTAAAAACCTTTTACTGTATTCTTGGCAAAGAACAAAGGACAGGAGTTAGCACTTCTTGATGTTCTTAAAATACGTAGCATAGTTTTATTATTACTACAACAAAACAAGCATATACATCACACAAACTGGTGCATAATGTCAAATGAAAAATTGGAAGATTGCCCTCAGCAAAACAGGGAGTAAAAATGACAGGTCCTCTCATTCCTGCTGAACAGAATTCCCAATCTTTCTTCAGTTTCTGGATGCTATTGTGGGGGAGCTTGGTATTTTATAATGGTTCCTCAGTTTCTTTCAACAAGTCTGCTACCATTTTATTTCAATTTCTTTGTGTAGTGCTGCAGTTATTTTGTGCTGTGCCATCAGTGTAGTTTGAGAGAAATAGTAATGACATTATTAGTACAGATAAATATTGTACTTCAACGATTTTATCTTTCATAACTTTTATCCCTTTAGTCATCTCATGATAACAGAGAAAACACTATGAAGTTGGCAAACAGCTTCATAAAAGCTGAGACAGACATAAAACAGCCAATAAAAAAAAACATAATTAAAAACAACCCTGAGTTAAGGTATCTGAGCGTGGCCAAAATGATAATCATTAAATTACTTATTATATTAGATTTCTGGATTTTAATTAGCATTTTTGGATTTAATTCCTTATTTCAGTTCGTTTTACTGTGGCAAATGAAACTTCACTGATAACATACAAAAATAGTTACAATGGGAATGCAGTGGAATATCTACTTATTATGGCTTGAACTGCAGCTAGAATGCCATTAGTTTTCCTGTTGAATGAGTGTGAGAGGGAGTGAGAGAGAGAGAGAATGGAGGAGTGAGGGAGTGGGAAAGAGAGAGAGTGGAGAGAGAAAGAAAGTGGGATGGTGAGTGTGAGTCAGAGAAAGACAGACTGAGGTCAGGGAGATAGTATGAATGTTACATAGAACAGTACAGCACAGAACAGGCCCTTCGATGTTGCGCCAACCAATTAAGAAAAAGCAATGACCCTCTAACCTAAACCATTTCCTTTTCATCCATAAACTTATCTACTAACCTCTTAAACGCCACCAAATTTGGCTCAGGTATGTGGAATAGAGAATGAGTGTGGAAAAGAGTTAGTGTGAGAGTGAGTGCTGGAGAGAGAATGTAAGTGAATGTGTGTAGGAGAGAGTGGAAGTGTGTGTGGAAGAGAGTGGGAGTGTATGTGAGACATAGCGGGAGCGTGTATGGAGAGAGTGGGAGTATGTGTGGAAGACAGTAGGAGTATTTGTGGGAGAGAGAGGAAGTGCGTGCAGGAGAGAGCAGGAGCATGTGCGGGAGGGGTGTGTGCGCGAGAGAGAGAGAGCATGTGCAGGAGTGAGTGGAAGCCCGTGCGGGAGAGAGTAGAAGCGTATGCGGGAGCGAGCAGGACCGCGTGCAAGAGAGAGTGGTAGTGTGTGTGGGAGAGAGCAGGAACATGTGAGGGAGAGAGCGAGTAAGCATCTGGTTCCTTTGCAGTCTCATGAAATCCCACTCACCTTCACCCCACAGATAAGCATAAATGCTATTGAATCAACTACGTGAAGTAGAAATGAGGACTGGTTAGGTAGCTTCTCTCAGGTTGAGTTTTCTCACAAAAATCCAGCAATTTGATTGTAATTATTTTACGATGAACGCAAATTGCTCAATTTACTTCAATGGGTTTTAATCTCAATTTCTAGATTACTGACCATAAACTAGAGTCATTGTACTACGGTAACTATGTAGAGATTATTGTCCATATGATTTATGTAGCTTCAAATTATTTTGATGGATTCATGCCTAAATATTCAAGATGTCTTATCTTCAAACAAAGCCCATTAACTCATTTATCAACAGCATTGCATTACCAGTGTGAGGTGTGATGACTGGAGGTGGGGGTGGGGGAGGATGATGTTGGCTATATATCCATAGTGAATGACTCCCAATAACACTTAGGGCCTGCATTAGTGACATCTCATTGCTCCTCAACTTAATGGGCTATACATCTGAATTCCTGTGCAACTTGTCTCAATTCAACAATTGCCCCCTTGGTTCTGGGTTGGAAAATATCATTGGATAATCTTGGAAGGGTAGGAGAGATAACCTTAAAAATTCTAGGTTTATTAGGGCAATATTAAAGAACAATACAGCACAGGAACAGGCCCTTTGGCCCACCAAGCCTTTACTGATCATGTTGTCCTATCTAGGCTAACTGCCTATATCCGTCGATACCCTGCCTATTCTGTGTTTATCCAGGTAAATCTTAAATGTCACTAACGTGTCTGTCTTAACTACCTCACTCGACACTGCATTTCAGGCCCCCACCACTCTTAAAAAAGTTCCCTGCACATCCCTACTGATCTTTCCCCACTTTGAGAAAGTCATTTCTGCACCGGGGGGAAAAAGCTTCCAACTCTTCATCCTATCTATGCCCCTTATAATTTTGTAAACTTCCAACAGGTTGCTCCACAGCCTCTGCCTTTCCAGGGAGAACAATCCCAATTTATTCAATCCCTTCTCATACCTAACACCGTACCAGGCAACATCCTGGTAAGCCATTTCTATACTTACTCTAAAGCCTCCAAGTCCTTCTGGTAGTGTGGCGAATAGAGTTGGACACAGTATTCCAAATGTGGCCAAACCAACATTTTAAATAAAAATGCTGATCAGTTTTTGGGAAGTTACTGGAATCTGTTATTAGGGGCAGAACAATTGATAATTTGGGCAAAAAAAATACTGACTGAGAGAAAGCCAGTCTGGATTTGTAAAGGAGAAGTCACGTCTAACAAACATATACTTTGAATTTAAGAAAGATAGAATGGAGTGTTTTCTAAATAGCAATGAGCTGAAAACTGTGGACATGAAGTGCAATCTAGGGTTGATTTTCACGGTCTCAATCGAGATGAAATGGAGGAAATGCTGGGTAAAAGTGGCAGCCAGGTCCCACGTCTGGAGATCCCATTTGCTTTCCCAACATCAGCTATTTCCACCGCATGGGAAATGTGGCATTCTGTGGCCACCCCAGCCACCTATTTTTCAAAATTGGGGCAGTTCCATCATCGGGAAAACCTCCTGATTTAGAGCCGGTGTGAACTGTGACCTGGAAATGGAAAGAGTGGTTTCTGCTTAACAGTCCATCACTAAAAGCTGAAATCGGAGGTGTATCTGCGTCACCCATAATCAGAACTAGCAGAGAATGCAAAGAATTGTCTTTGATACAGTGTTGCAGATTGGCACATTTCAATATCCAGGACCACGTGCTGGGAGGTATACACAAGTTTGGGACAGCCATCATTAAGGTGCAATGGGGAAAGACCACAACGTAAGGCCTCTCAGCCAATGTATTTCAAGGGGCTGGTAAATGTGTAAAACCCTTCGAAATGTGTTTAATCCTAACTGTATATAACTATATTGAAGCATCTCAGAGTGCAACATGATTGATGTATATAATCTGAACAAAGAAACACTGCACAGTAATTTCTTTGCAGTGTTAATTAAGCCTACTTATGACAGTGTTACAATAGTTTTGAAATGTTAGTAATGTTCTCATTACTGAACTGACGCACCTCAGAGTACATCTTAATCTCTGGAGAAAAAAAACCATAGCACTTTCCTGTCAGGACAATTTGAAATGATTTGCAATATGTCTTTTAAAAATCTTATGAATAAATGTATATTATTGCAAAAGAAGTGACAAAATATTGTCAGGTCGGCCTTGACAGTTTTCTGACTTTTTCAAAAAACTGATGATTCTTTCAAGTAATTTTTAAATTGTATGATAATTTTGAGAGATTTATGATGCCCTGATTTATCAGCTTTTTAAAATTTTTAATAGATCCATGGACATTTGAAGCAGTTGTGACATATTATTATTATTGAGTGATGAAGAGGATAGGGCCATAAAACTGGTCTGCGTTATTTCACTCATTGTTCCGGATTGCCCGCATTTAATCTATGGAGACACACCTTGAAACCTGGCCGCGTTAGCATCACTTTACCTCCTTTACTGGGCCCAGCCATCTCTGCCTCTAGTCTAACTCCAGACCAAAGTGAGATTGCACTGTCAGGAAAATAATCAATCAGTCTCAACCATGAAAATCATGACCTCAGTAATCTAACTGTAGAAATATGAAAGATTTATGAACAGTTACAAAAAAATGGTTAATAGAATGTTGACTTTCACTAGAGGGCTGGAATTCAGCAGGGTGCAAGTTATGTTAATGTTGTACAGAACTTTGGGTAGATTCCATTACAAGTGCTGCAGTCAGTCCTGAGCATTGCATCTCACGAAGGATATACTGGCATTGGGAGGGATGCAGACTAAATTTACTCAATGGTAGCAGAGTTAAAAGTGTTAAGTTGTAAGGACAAGGTGTATGGACTAGGCTTGTCTTGCACTGATTCTGGAAGATTAAGGACTGGTTAACTGAGATGATTAAAAGATTCATAGGGTAAATAGAGAGAAACTATTGTTTCCAATTGAAATCCAGAACATTAAAATTACAGTTAGGGATCACAAAGCATTAAGGGAACACTGCAACTTTAACCCTTAGAAAGCTGTTGAAGAAAAAAGCTTATTAAAAATGGCATTGAAGAGATTTACAGCATGGAAACAAGTCTTTCAGTCCACGCCACCCAGTTTTTAAACCACCAAACTAGGCCCAATTGCCGCATTTGATCCATATTCTTCTATACCCACCTTACCCATGTAACTATCAACACTTCTTAAAACACAAGATTGTACCCGCCTCTGGCAATTCTTTCCAGACACTCACCACCCTGAGTGAAAAAAACTACCCCTCTGGATCTTTTATATTTCTCCCCTTAAACCTATGCCCTCTAGTTTTAGATTCCCCTACCTTTGGGAAAAGATGTTGACTACCTATCTGATCTATGCCCCTCATTATTTTATAGATCTCTATAAGATCATCCCTAAGCCTCCTACATGCCAGGGGAGAAAGTCCCAGTCTATCTAGCCTCTCTTTATATCTCAAACCATCAAACCCCAGTAGCTTCCTAATAAATCTAATAACAAAAATGGATGAGATTTAACAAAAGTAAAATACTTCAGATGCTGAAAAATCTGAAATAAAAACAGAAATTGCTGGAACGATGGATGGAATAATGCAGCAGGAAGGGGATTCATAACATCCATGCCAACAAACTCCTTAACAACACAGTGCTGTGCAGCTCTAGGGCAGCATCGTGGCACACAGTGGTTAGCATTGCTACTTCACAGCACCAAGGGCCTCAGTTCAGTTCCCAGCTAGCGTCACTGTTTATGCAAAGCCTGCACATTCTCCCTATGTCCCTGTGGGCTTCCTCAGGTGCTCCAGTTTCCTCCCACAGTCTGAAAGACAAGCTGGCTAGATGCATTGGCCATGCTAAATTCTCCCTCAGTGTACCCAAACAGGCACTGAATTGTGGCGACTTGGGGATTTTTCACAGTAATTTCATTGCAGTGTTAATTAAGCCTACTTATAACACTAATAAATAAACTTAAACTAAACTTGATAACAACTTCTGCCACTTGTTGGGGCATGCAAGCTGACCTTTGGAGCTTCTGGCCACTTCGATTAGCAGTCATGAAGCAAGTTAGTTCAGGATATTGAGCCAGGATAGTTCAGGATATTTGGGAGTTAGGGAGAGGGTGGGTTCAAGGGGGCAAGTAGGTAGGAAGGAAGGCGGTGTTTCAGTTTAAGAAATCAGCAGAGAGCACATCTGAAGAGTGACTCACACCTTGTCCCTTTCCTTCCTGTCCTTTAACCATTTGAGGTTAAAAACCAGGCTACTTGCTTCCACCCCACTGCCTGCAGCAGTCACATTATATGGTCAGTGTATTATTATGGTCAACAGGCCTGATAGCAAGCCTAATTGCCCCTTAATTGGCCATTTAAATATGCTGTATGAGGGTGAATTTGGAGCTGGGTGGGAAGATGCTACAAAAAGTGCCCAGCCCAATTTATGTTCCCCATGTTCCCCCTCCCTGCAGGGGATAAGCTCATCAGGAGTATGTAAAATACATCCCAGCACCTGTGGACAGAAAAGCTGAGTTAATAAGTCAGATTAATTAGATTTTTGTCAGACTTGGGTGCGAAGAGTTACAGAACCAAGGGGAATAGATGGAATTAAACTAGTAGCAAAGATCTAGTTGAGGAAGGGTTGTATGCATCACTTCTGTTCCTACATGCCCTGCTGATAAGGCTTCCAATCAAATGCATTCTGGCCATATCAAAGCATTTTGTTTCAAATAGAGTTCTGGTTCAATTTATTCAAAATTGTGTTGAGCAAAAGAATGAGCAGGGAGTTCAGATCTGACTCCAAATATATCTACACTTCATCTATTGTGGCAGCCAAATATTTGTCAGATTCTGTCAGTCCTGGGATTTGAGCCTATAGACATCTGTAATGCAGGTCTGTCTGGTACTTTGGCAGCATCAAGCTACTGAAAAACAAACTTTCTCTGCTCTAGATTTTAACCCTTACTTGTGCTAATTCAATCCACTGAAATAGGCACTCACATAAGAAGCATTTTATTAGGTATATACATAAAGAGCTTATTTCTATCCATGATGGATAGCAGCGTATGCTGAGCTCAGGACAGAAATAATTTGCATTTATACAGGGCTGATGAAGTCACAGAATTATAGAATCCCTGCAGATTCTAAATGCAGAAAGAGGCCATTCAGCTCATTGAGTCTGCACAATCCCATCCAGGCCCTATTCCCATAACCCCATAGATTTACCCAATGAATCCTCCGATACTAAGAGCCAATTTACCATTGCCTGTCAACATAATCCGCACACATTTAGACTGTGGGAGGAAACTGGAGCACCCAGGAGGAAACCCAGACAGACACAGAAAATTGGCAAACTCCACAGACAGTGAACCGAGGCTGGAATCAAACTCAGGTCCCCAGTGCTGTGAGGCAGCAATGGTAACCACTGTGTCATAGTGCCACCTGTGATAAACACAGGATGCAGATGAAAAGATCCTTTTTTCCCTACAGAAACTTAGAGAACAATCTTTGGTGGAAATATTCAGTCTAATCCAACAACAAACTTGAATAGTTTGGATCTGCTTGTAATAATATCCCATTTCAAACTCCTTATCCAAATCCAATTTTCACCTTGAGAAGCCTGTAAATGGGACTGAGATCACACCATTAGATTTTTGTATGGACCTTGATTGCAACAGTTTGAATGTCATAAGAAACAACAGGGGAATGAATCAAAATATTCAGACTTGGTTTGATTTGATTTATTATTGTCACATGTATTAGTGTATAGTGAAAAGTATTGTTTCTTGTGCACAATATGGACAAAGCATACCATTCATAGAGAAGGAAAGTGCTGATCAGACTAAATTGATTATGGCAAAGTCCCTAGACCGACTGCTACTTTGTCAATGCAACACAAAGCATGGGCAGAACAATTTGGTTTGGGGAGGGCACTGGTTGCAGCTTTATATAAAGGAATCACAGGGATCAGTAGCTACAGTCAAAGAAAGCGGAAACAGGTCTGACTCTCATATTCACTTCAATCTTCTGTGAGTTTTAAGTCTTGGGTGGCATGGTAGCACAGCAGTTAGGACTGCTGCATCACAGCTCCAGAGACCTGGGTTCAATTCCCAGCTCAGGTCACTATCTGTATGGAGTTTGCACATTCTCCTCATATCTGCATGGGTTTCCTCCCACAGTCCAAAGATGTGCAGGCTAGGTTAATTGGCCATGCTAAAATTGCCCTTTAGTGTCCCGAGATGTGTAGGTTAGAGGGATTAATGGGTAAAATATGTAGGGATATGAAGGTTGAGCATGGGTGGGATTGTGTTCAGTGCAGACTTGATGGGCCAAATGGCTTCTTTCTGTAGTGTAGGGTTTCTATGATTTCTTACAGCCTCACTTGCTACTGGATATGCTGACTGAATTTGCCTGCTACTGAAATACATGACTGTTTATCCTCTTATACTTCCAGTTGCAATATCTTTACATCACAGAAACACGGGGGCAGCATCTGCTGCTCCCACCAACAGTGTTAAGCGTGCAGAGTGGAAAACTTAATTTGGCATGAAGCCAATCAGTTTCACAATGTCGGGATGAACTGTAGGAATTCAGTTCTTGGGACTTTAAAAGGAAGGGTTAAAGTTAGGTCGAGCTTCCCAATGAACAATGTTGGGAAGCCGTCTCAATGCCATGCATTAACATGTCATGGAAGCTCATTAAAAGACTACCTCGTCAGAATTAATTTTTCCACCAGTGAGAAATTAGAACATTTTTTGCACCACACAAATATTATGCATATAAATAATATGGTGAGATGGAAAGATGCTGCTTTCCCCTTTCTGGGGACCATTCACAACTTGACTCATGTCAGGTGCCAGTCACACAACCTGTGCCAAGGCTGGACATGGGAGGTGGGCAAAGAGAGAAAGGGGCTATCCAGATGCCCTATTAAATATGGCACCTGGACCTTCAGTTCATGAGGTAATGGTGGGGAGGTTGACTTCCTCCCTACCCCCACCATGAGATTCACTGTGTTCCACATGCATGCATAAGTAATGAGCTGAACAGCATAAGATCAATCTGTCAGCTGCCCTGCTCCAAGGGGTTTCCAACTTCTAATCCTGCTATCCAATTCATCAAACTCATTTGATTCTTTCCAACTTCCATATTCTGTGTGAACCTCTGAAGGCAAAAGAACAGATAGGATTTTCCTTCCCAACCACAGTGTGTTTCACAGCAGTGGGAGGCAGCTGGAGGTGGCCTGGCACTCAGTGGCAGCAGGATCTAATGGTCCCACTGTTGTCAATGGGGTTTCCTGTTGAACACACGCTTGGGAAAACAATGTTAGAGGTGCACGATCAGAGAAACCATAAGATCCTGCTGGAGTAAACGACAGCATGATTTTGGCAATGATCTATATGTACACACTGAACCTTTCCACTACCAAACAATTTGACCAAATATGTGCAAATCCACACATTTTCACAACTCTCCCTGGTAGCCACTCTAGTGTGTTATCCCATTCATTGTCAATAATTTTACAAATTTTTCTGAACAAAACTCCGATTCATTTGCTCTGTGAGCAAACCATTCAAACCATGTAGAGTTTTGCTAGTTGTTGTTCAATTCAATGGAAAGCCGTCTATCTAGTCCGGATGGTAATCTATCACAGTGAATAGCTGTTGCCCTTCACATTCTCAAAATCTCTGTGCAGCCTCAGCCACTCTCTAGCTGCCATTTCCAGGGTAGCAACAGTACCAATGACAGTTTCTTTTCTATACCTTTGCATACTCTTCACTGGGTCTCCTACATTCCTATCTAACCTTAACCAATGCTGGCTTCTTATCGAACTCTTTGTCAGCCTGATCCCTAAGTTTTGAATATGAACTGTGATCTGTACTTCAAGAATTACCACTCTAGCACTCGCATAACATAGCGATCAAGTAACAATTCCTTCTTATCTGTAACGAAATGGCCTGATTCCTAAATCCAGTATATGTGTTGGCCAGCCATTTATAGTATAGGCGTATACCCTTGTCAACACAATGTGTGGCCCCAGTACAGTGTCCCAGTGACTTATTTTACCAATGTCATTTACTGGCCAGAACTCTGCTGGCCCACCCACCACAGGAATTGGAGCAGCAAGGGACAGTGCACGTGAAAGTCTGATGGCCCAGGTGAGATTTTACAGTTTTGGGAAGAGCGAGACCATAGATTGCAGTCCATTACGTCTGGCAACTCCATTACATATGAAAAGAAAAATATATCATTCTTATCAGGCTCTACTTCGATGGGGATGGTAATCTAGACATCCTATTGGCATTGCGATGATCTTCCAATTTTCTATACTTAATGTTACTCTGATAAGCTGACAAAAGCCTATCCCTAACTCCCTCTTGAGGTTTGCTGAAAGTCTCTCCAAAACAAATTTGTTCAGCTAGAGAATCCATAATCCCATCTCATTTATGATGTGATATCTTTACAGGAATGAAAGATTTAGAATCATAGAATCTTCAAATCCCTATAGTGCAGGCAGAAGCCATCTGGCCCATTGAATCTGCACCAACAACAAGCTCACCCAGATCCTTTCCCCATAAAGCATGTACATGGAGTTCTAAAAACCCAATTGATATGAGGAGACTTCCAGACAAATAGGATTAGGTGCAACCATGATACACACCACACCATGATTGAATAATCTGTTGTTATTACTAGTGGTTGAACCAGAGAGATGAATAATGACAAGTTGTGCAACATAGAGGTGCCCGCATTTATAGAATGTTACAACATAGCAGATGTTATTTGTTGAGCAATTCAAATCCCAGAGGGAAACCTGTCTCACTGATCATAAACCTTTTTACAGTATTCTGAAAACGAGGAGGAAGAGCTACTGACCCCAGAATACAGATCTCCAGTAATAACTTTTAAATTTTAAAAATTAAAAGCACGTAAGATTAAAATTACATAGTTAAAACAGTCCTACAGAACAAGCCCCCAAAGAACCCATTTGATCAGAACACACAAGTAAACTTTCTTAGCAATGATTCCCTTATAGATATTTAACCATAAAAATCCAGCAATATTATCTACTTGACTTGCATAAATTTCTTCTGCCCAAAAGAACATCTTTCAGCAGCTTGACCAATTATTAGTGATCTGTGCCTAGGCAATGTAAAATGTTCACTATATTAAAATACAACATTCTATTAGATTCAAAATGTTACTCATTATAAACTCCACATTAGAAGTGGGGCATTAGTCATCAGTACCTCAGGAGTATTGATAACTATCGTTACCCACACACAATATTTTTTATAGTTCTCCATAAAAGGCTGTTACGTACATAATTGCTACTAAAATCCACCATCAAGGATCCGTGTTGAACATTGAAACACCCCATTTGGTTTGTTAAATGTCATCAGCATGATTTATCAGCAACTTATCTCTGAAGGGAACAGTGAAGCAGAAGCAATGCAGACAGACATTACATACTTCAGTGAAATTCAGTAACACCAAGGGTCATTTTTCTTCCAGACATGCCAACAAAGCTATTCCTGCCAGTGAGCAACTCAAATAATGGGATTAGGAGGAATATTCGGAACACAAAGTGCCCTTCTCCAATAGTTAAATCAAGTATATTGAAATATGTTTGGCATGATTGCCACTCGGGGATTAGAGACACTATCATCCTGGTTGCTTGGGAGGCAGAACAGTAGGAGGGTTGTGTGTTATTTTGTTATAAAGACATCAAGTGCAAGCAGCACAATGTTATATTTTATGCCATTACATCATATTGTTTGGAAATAAAAATGTTTACAGCATTTTACAAAATGAAGTTTGAACAAATTACAAAATTGAATAGGAACAAAGCACATAAGTGTGAAAATACAACACAAAAACTAAAGATAAATTCCAATAATGCCAAGTTTCTAGATAATTCACTCCACGTGTGGGCTCTTCTCATTCACTTCAATCAAATCTATTCCCTAAATAAGGAAATATCTCCTCATTTATATGCTGCCATGGCAAACTTTTGTACGAAATGTTTTTATAAGCTGTCTTGTTATACCTCTTGGAAATCCTCTGTTATATGTTATTGCACAATCATCTCACAAGAGCTAAGTTGAACGGCCAATTAATCAGTTATCTACTTAGTAGTGTTAGTTGAAAAAGGAATGTTGGCTGGGGTGCTGAATGCCCTACTATTCTTTTTCAACAGTCACTCGAGTTATTTAATGTCCACGTGAATGGAAAAACAAGGCTTAGTTTAAACTCTTACCTGAAGGGCATTATCAATGCAACACTCCCAAGTCTAACAAATGAGCCAAGCCAGTTTAGTTTATTCAGCCAATGGCACATGGGCCTCTCATCCTGTTGTTACACAAAGACAGCACTCAGAGAAGTCTGTGATCCAGGGAATTTGGCATCATGACTGACTTTTTAATGTATTTTCCAGTTATTATGTTGCGGATTGCCAGTTTGAAACATCAAAGTAATCAAACCTTCAAGGTGTGACATTTTTTGTTATTGAGCAAATCAATTAAAATTTCACATATGGGTTCTTCAATTGGCAACAGGGATTTCACCTGAAGCTAAGGAACTGGCAGAAGTTACATCCATTGGGGAAGGTCTATCAGCATTAAATGTTTGTCAAGCACTTAACTGCTCAGTATTTGGCTTTCCCTGAGATTTAGGACCTCAGTGCTGTAATCCTGCCTGCAGAAAACTGCCAGCCAATTAGAAGCAAGACATTGTCCATTTTTAATGGATATTCCTTTCTCCGAATTACAAAGCCAGTGTGCAGGGTGGATCGGCAAGCCTTTAATCCATCTCCTTACTTGCTCTGAAAATAATTCACATTGAATCCAATTTATAGTCCCCACAAAGAGACATAGATCCAAGCTGACAAGAAGAGACATTACAACTGATCTCACACTTAATCTTTGCCAAAAGGTTGAGAAGAACTCCACAGCTGTCAGTGCCACTGGAAACAGAGGCTGCTGTCAGTAATGCAGCACCTAGAGCCCAGGATTAATGAGAAAGGCAGACCACAGGTAATGCCAGCATTTCCACATCACAAGTGAGTGAGGGTGAAGTGGGGGTTGCAGTGAGAATCGTTGCTAATTGGGGTTGAGAGGTTCTCCACTCTGGATTCCTTGATCAGGATTGAATGTCTTTGACAAGGGAGCCTCTCCTCACCTCATCTCAGAAACCTGTGAACAAACAGGACAAGGGTTTGCTTTATGGGCTCCCATCATGGTGATCCTTTCACCCAACTTTGGTTGTTTACTAGCAGCAGTGGAATGAAAGCCTTAACTGGTAAATTGGATCTCAATTAGTGTCCAAGTTTGAAGGCCATCCTTGACTCCTTCCATCCTGGATTTAACTGAACAGAGGTGGAAGGGCAGAAGGGTCTCCACCACAGACCCTCCAGCCTGATTAATTACTGCAATTGCCCCAGACCCATCTCGGAGAGGGTATTATATTCTGTAGGTTTTATGAAAATGATTTTACCCAGTTATTTCTAGAATAATTATGGATTTATAATTTTGGTTTCTACCCTACTACTAGCATCTCAAACCACATTTTCTACTCACTGAATTATCTTGCCATAAAATTACTGAATTACACCAATCAGTAAGGTATGTTTATGTTTGCGTGAAATATGGTTAGCACTGTTGCCTCATAGTGCCAGGATCCCAGGTTCAATTCCAACCTTGTATCACTGTCTGTGTGAAGTTATGTCCTCCCTGTGTCTGCATGGGAGCTCCAATTTCCTCCCACAGTCCAAAGATATGTGGGTTAGGTGGACTGGCCATGCTAAATTGCCCCTTCATATCAGGGGGATTAACAGGGGTTGCGGTGAATAGAGTCTGTGTGGTATTGTGGTCGGTACAGACTCAATAGGGCATATGGCCTCCTTCTGAACTGTAGGGATTCTATGAGTCTGTAGGCCAATTTGGAACAGAATGTGACTTTTTTTCCCTCTTTGGTCATGTACTTAGTCCTAAACATTCAGCAACACAGGAGAAAATGTTAATTTATCAGAATATTAGAGTATGAATACAGATTAAAGTCCTGCATAGTAGATATCTCTTGTCTTCTTTTATTGATTGACTGGAAATCATAGCTGGAGAGAAAAGGAGGGGTTGAATCAAAAGTGGGGAGAGGAGTGAGAAATCTTCACTAAGAATTCATAAAGACCAATGGAAACCCAATCCTTAATGATCAGGAGAACATACAGAATGACAAAGAAAAACGTAAACCAAATCAGTGGAAAATACCATTAAAAATAAAGTTAATTTACTACTTTTCCTCAGTATCTGAAATCTTTTCTGTTTGTAATATAATTTTCCTGTTATTTATGTTGTTACACTCTCCTCTATATATTCTATGATTAGTATGTTTTG
The DNA here is from genome assembly GCA_024679065.1 of Sphyrna mokarran. Classification (NCBI taxonomy): domain Eukaryota; kingdom Metazoa; phylum Chordata; class Chondrichthyes; order Carcharhiniformes; family Carcharhinidae; genus Sphyrna; species Sphyrna mokarran. The sequence continues at coordinate 48,503,688 of JAGIQG010000011.1, read as the reverse complement.
TCTGTACAAGAAAAATACTTTTTACTGTATCCCAATACATATGATAATAATAAATCAGATCAAATTATTTATTTTATCTGTACTTGATTTAGCAGCAAAATCATGCCTTCAATGGTCATTTCCTTGTTCAGGTCTTGTACTGTTTATTTTGCAGTGCTTCATTCTGAATGGTCCAGGTGTTATAATGGTGTATTTAACAGTAAAATTGGTGTAGTTTGCAGAAAAATGATTAAATTAATAAGTGGTCTGTTATGCCTTTGAGTACCTTCATTAGTGTTTCTACTCGAAGGCCTCTGCTTCTTTCAAAAGTTTGGCCTTAGGTCCAAGACCCAGCTTGGTTGGTGATGAGAAGGGCACTCCCCATTAGATCCTTCATGAATGCCTGAAGTCTTATTGCCATTGCACATTCTTTGGTCTGCCTGAAACCTGCTGATCTTCCAGTGCAAAGAATTATTCTCCTCTAAGTGTTGAAGTCTGGCATATGCTAAAGTCCAGGACTACATGCTGAGCGATGTTTGAGCTTGGGGCAGTGCCACAAAGACACAATATGGAAAGGCCATCGCGTAAGGTCTTTCAGCCAATGTAGATCAAGGGTTTAGTAACTTTTAAAAACCCTCGGACTGCATAACTGTGTTTAACTCTATAAAAGCATCATGAAGTGCAACGAAATAAATGTATATACTTTGATAAAGAACTTTGGGTTATACTATGAAACATTGTTGAACTGGACACCGAATTTCATTTGTTAGGGAAAATGTAAATACAACTGTTTTTCACTGTTTGAAACCATTAAAAATGTTTTTTATTTTCTTTCAGATTATATATGAATAAAGTATATTTCTGAAATAAGATATTGGCTCAGAAATTCCTATCACTGGCTAATAAATAGCACTTGCCATCAGTTAGACACATTAGTGCACATGTAGATCTTCATTTTGTTTTTATATGTGGCCGGTTGCTGAGAGTAAAAACTGATAATGTTTCAGCCAAGGAAATATGGCATCTGGGATATGAGTGAACTGGCCTGAACCATTCAGAATGAAGCACTGTAAAATAAACAGTACGAGATCTGAGCAAGGAAATGTCCATTAAAGTGAGGGATTTTGCTGCCAAATCAAGTACAGATCAGATAAATAATTTGATTTATTACTGTCATATGTATTGGGATACAGTGAAAAGTATTTTTCTTGCACAGATGAAACATACCATTCATAAAGCACATAGGGGAGAAGAAAATGAGAAGGTGCAATATAAGTAACAAAGAAGAGATTGGATTAAAGGCGAGAAAAAGAAAAAGATTTAAATTTAAAATAAAAATCAAGTATCCAGAAACAGTTAAAACATGGAGGGATGCAATTCCATAGTTGAAGTAGACAAATTTCAGAGTCAAAGAGATTGACTAATGGCATTTAATACATGTTATTTTATTAAAGGCATTATGAGACTTAAAATGAATTCTTTTAAGTTAGTGTTGAAAATATTTGTATTGACAGTTCACCTCATGCTAGTTAATGCACTTGAACATGGATCTAGACATGGGCAGGATTTTCCTGCCATACTTACCCCAAAACTGGAAGATCCCGCTGGAGGTCAATGGACCTTTGCATGGTCCACACCCCACCCACTACGATTCCTGTGGCAGATGGGATGGGAAAATTCTGGTGGAAACCATTTTTATGAAGTTAAGTGGACTAATCAACTTATTCTGCGTTTGTGCGCATCTGTCCTTATCTGAATATGCCTTAGTGTTCGTACTTCATTAACAGGGAACATGATTAGCCTCACTGTTATTATAGCATCAAACTTGGGGGTGACACTTTAGTTCCAAACTAACTATATTGGTTGAAGGTGCTGCCTGCAAGCTGAGCATAGGCAGTATGCATCATTTTCCATGCTGGATTGCAGCGTTTTGTCAGCTCAACTAGAAGGATGTTTCTTTTCAGCTTGCAACAATAACTGCAAAGTGGTTTTTCAAAATTTCTAAAAAAGACTAATTTCAAAAGCTTTATTCTGATAGTACTAATATTGTGGTTTAAGACAGATGGAAAGACTGAGAGCAAGAGTGAAGAAGGCAGAGATCACTTAACTAAAACAGGCCAACATATTTTTGGACAGCATTATTTCCAAAACCATTTTTAAGTTTATATTAACTTGCAAAATAGGATAAATGATAATTTACAACAGTATTTCAGTTTATGTCCTTTTCAAAAAAATTTAAATACAAACTAGATGATGAATGCAATTAATAAATCAAGTGACCAACTTGTTTTTTCTTCAGTAAAATGTGACAAGCTGAGTAATGCAATTGCTCATTTTCTGATATTTATGCTTTAAAAACACTGTTTACAGGAAAGTTGTTTGTATAATCTGCAGATTTAGTGATATGCCAATTGAATGGAAAATACTGGAAATGTAGGAGGTCACTCAATTTTTACATCATAACATGGTAAGAATAAAACCAGTTTTTCAACAAAATATTTTTGATGACTTGAATCCCAAGTACATGATATTTTCTAAAGATAAATTCTGGAAATGTTTATGACAGACACAAAGCAAGTCCTGTTGGAGGGTGCTAGTAACATATCCTGCGTCTTTCATCCATTCTAAAATACACCAGAACTACCCGACTAATTTTTGCTGGTTGAATTTAGAAATAAGTATCGGTCTCCAGAGAGACAAAATCATCAAGTATTTGGGATATGATGGGTAGCAGAGTAAAGTGTGCAGAGGATGCTGGAAGTCTGCAAAGGGATATAGATAGTCTAAGAAAATAGGCAAAGGTCTGGCAGATGGAGTACAATGTTGGTAAATGTGAGGTCATCCATTTTTGATGGAAATAACAGCAAAATAGACTATTATTTAAATGGTAAAAAAATTGTAGTCTGCTGCTGTGCAGAGGGACTTGGTTGTCATTGTGCATGAATCTCGAGTTGGTTTGCAGGTGCACAGGTAATTAAGAAGGCAAATAGAATTTTGTCCTTCATTGCTAGAGGGATGGAGTTTAAAAACAGCAAGTTATGTTGCAGCTGTATAAGGTGCTGATGAGGCCACACCTGGAGTATGGTGTATAGTTTTGGTCTCTTTCCTTGAGAAAGGATATACTGGCACTGCAGGGGATGCAGAGGAGATTCAGTAGGTTGATTTTGGAGTTGAGGGTTGGCTTATGAAGAGAGACTGAACAGACAGGGGCTGTATTCATTGGAATTCAGAAGAATGAGAGAAGATCTTTTAGAAACAAAAGATTGTGAAGGGAATAGATAAGCAAGGAAGTTGTTTCCACTGGCAGGAGAAACTAGAAGTAGGGGGCATAGCCTCAAAATAAAGAGGAGCAGATTTAGAACTGAGTTGAAGAGGAACCTCTTCCCACAAAGGATTGAGAATCTGTGGAATTCCCTGTTCAGTGAAGCAATTGAGACTACCTCACTGAGGGTTTTTAAAGGCAAGAACAAATAAATTTTTGAACAGTAAAGGAATTAAGGGTTATGGTGAGCAGACAGGTAAGTGGAGCTGAGTCACAAAAACATCAGCCGTGATTTTATTGAATGGTGGAGCAGGCTCGAGGGGCCAGATGTCCTACTCCTGCTCCTAGTTCTTATAAACTTTGTGGACATTCTGTATGTTGCTACAACCTCAAAAAATTGAGGAATGCTGGAGAAATGAATGAAAATGTCACTCCTGTATGTTATTGTGACTGTTATTTGTCTCCCTCATCTCCTGAAAGTTCAAGATTTTATTTAAAACTTTTCTTGAATAACTTGAGATAATTTTTGACTTCAATGCCTGCACAATGAGTCACCATTCACAAATTCTCTGCATTAGGAAATTTTTTTCCCCCTCAATGAAATGAGAGAGAAAGAAAAAATTGTCATTTTTTTTCCTACAAGTGATGTGATATAAATGAGGTATTATAAAATGTCAGATAACATATTCACTCCTAACAGACCTGGAGCTACAGATGACCCTGAAAGATTCAAACTTAATTTGAAAAGATTTCTACAATTATTCTTGTGTTATACAAGCTTCCTCTTCATCCTGTAGAAATGCCTCATCAATATCAAGAAAGTCCATACAGCAGGGTTGAAATTTAAGTTCTTTCTTCAGGCAGCCTTGCGATGTGATACTTTTAACAAGTATAAAATAATCATTTCAAATTCACCACTCATGACTGTTTGGGAAGAAAGCTGCTTTGACTTTCGTTCCACACATCACAAATACAGCTAGAAATGTTAGTTTGGTACAGTTTGCTGCTAAGTTTGAAGATCATGAATTTAAGCCCCATTGTGAACAGGACTGAGGGAATGCTGCATTGTTTGTGAAGCATGCTGTGTTTCACCTGACACTTCTAACGATCTGATTTGAATAGTGGTGTATTGGTGCTCCATCAGTTTTGTGTTGGTGTTGTGCTCACTGAACTTTGAATAGAAATCTGTTGTGGAGATTCAAACTGACTGCCAAAGTGAAGACCTCCCCTTTGCTACATATCAATGCTACGGTATTTAGTTTGGAGCCATCTTGAAAGCTCTCAATAATATTTGAACAGTTGGAAATTCTCCCAATATTTTAGTCAACATTCACCTCCTCAACCACTGCTCCAAAATGCAAATCAGTTAGTCCTTGTGATGTCAATGTTGGAGGTTAATAGATTTAACCTTAAAAGTGATGAGTTGGGTTGAGTAGGAATGGCCTATGATTAGTTTCATACTGAAACTAGAGTGATTGCAATTCCTTAAATGTTCTCTTCCAGGATTGAAGGCCCCATAAACACTGCCATTTTGCCTGGCACTATGCAAAATGACAAGAGGTGGGTTTCTAAATTCCATCACAATAATGTAAGGATGAGATGAAATGAGTTTTTTTTAGGCCTGGTAGAACACTCCTCCTGGTTTACAAGAAAAAACCATCCAAAACTTTAAATATATGTATTTTCCTGAGCCTGGGCACCAGATCCAGATCTTTAAATATCATAGATGACTGCCTATGGTAGGTAGCTCCATTTCTGCTGAAAACCTGACAGTTAAAATGATGGCACACTAGGATATTGAGTGTGCAAGGAAAAGCCCTGACTGCCACCTTAACCACCTTCCTGCTCCATTTCTGCTAGAAAACAAAGGTTAAAAATGAGATATATTTTATTAAGCTTCATTGTAAAAAGGGAAAGCAAAACATTGACATTCCAACAGCATTTAGAACATTGAACAGATCTGTGTAAAAATTACTGAACACTGAAGAGAACAGTAATGTAAATCTGATAAGTGGAAAATATGTTTGCATTATGTGGCCATGGAAGCCCAAGGCCTAGTGCACCTGATGTGAACAGTGCACCTACCAACAACCCTGAGCACAAATTACATGGTGTATTAACAGTGTATAGAGCTCCTTATCACTTATAATTCAAGATCAATGAGGAACTCTTCTTGATGTAATCAGAATGCATGATAGGCAGACTGCCCATAATGTACAATTTGGTCCTTTGTTACATTGTTGTTATCATTACATTCCTTATTAACAACTTTTTTGCATTGTTTTGCTCTGTTTATTAAGAGTTATTAAAACCTATTGACCCCCATTTGGATTTAACAATGGATATGTCTATGGTTGTACCGATTTACTTGCAGGTTCTGTAGAAGAATAGGAAAAATAGAAAAATCAGAAGTGTTATACCAGGCAGGTGATCCTGCATTAAGACATGTCCTTAAACTAAAACTTAGCTACGATTGGCAAGAGTGTTCTATTTCAAATCGGTTTTATATGAAGAAATCTACCAGGATCAGCTATTATTCAGAATGGAATCAATCACTGAATCCTCAGAATTCTGCACCTAGAATTGAAAGCATAGTTTCAGCACCATAATAGCTTTGACTGGCATTCACACAGCTATCATGATTGGAAACTTTTACATGACTGGATTTTTTCCAGACATATGGGAGATATTGGTCACATGTCCTAAATTTTATCAAGTAGATTAAATGATACATTGTTTGGCTGCCAGAGACATTTATGTTTTCTGTGAAAATCAACCAGCAGCAAGAAAGACTCTTGCATTCCTATCATTTCTACATGTGCACGGTAACTTATTGCAATCATGCGGCCATGCCTGATCACAGCATCATTTTGAATGGAAGTATTATCATTCCATCAACACACAGGTGCTCTACCATCATAAGTGCAGTATAATGCTGGCAATTACACATAAACCTGAAGATTCCCACCCTCAGGCAATCAATAATAATCAGACTTATCTGAAGAAATAGGAAGACTGCAGGTTGTCTTTTCCAGATTCAAGGGTATGTACTTTTACTGTGGCCCATGGCACCAATGCTTTGGGTTAACAGCAAGAATTCAGGAAAGATACAATACAACCCATGCCTCCACTGTTGTGTAACACACATCAATTATTCCATTGCTTTGACTGTTCACTCTCTCATCCTGCGAATACAGATGTCCACTTCTCCAAATTGGACCCTTTGCTGCAGGACTTGCAGAGCCTGACTAAACAATGCAGCCTAGAAAGATGTCTCCGTTTGTGAGTAACCAACAGTCATGATGTTTTGGAGAATGCGGACCTTAACCTCTGCATTCCTTGCATGCCATGCACCATAAACTTCTAGCACCTGGTAATTATGCCAAAGAGCTTATTTTTGGGGAAGTCAATTTACTGGAAGAGAAGCCACGTCTGTGCCCAATTCATTGATTGTACTTTACACTGTTAGTGCGTAATGTAAAAAGATGTGCATTGAACCTGATGGTGAAACTATTGAAGAATGTTCCTTTCCAAGATTCCTAGTGGTATCGAAAGGGATTGAATCAGAGTAAAAGACCGTTAGAAAGCTTAAATGAGAGAAGGATCACTAAATAAGAGTAAGCATACTTTGGACATTTGACATGACAAATGTCACATACTTTCCATAGATTTGTTACATGACTGATTTCTGGGCACTTGATCTGAAGAAAGACTTTGATAGCAGTGACTTTTCATGCATGGTTATAGTGCAGACAAATCATACACTAAATGACAGATTCCTGTCTTCTGCCAACTTTGCTGGCCATTTTGAAAATCCACTTTCCAACTATGAGCATTAAAGATTATAGGCTGCCTCAGTCAAAACAATAAGTAGCATCACAACACAAGGTTAAAGTCCAACAGATTTATTTGGTAGCATGACCTTTCAGGGTGTTGCCCTTTCATCAGGTGAGTGAATGCTTTGAAAGCTCATGCTACCAAATAAACCAGTTGGACTTTAACCTGGCATTGAGAGACTACTTACTGTGCCTCCTCCAGTTCAATGTCGACAACTCCACATCACAAGTTGAAACAGAATGTGTTTTAGTAGCAAAAAAAACCATGTCATTGTTCTTCCCAATAAACAGAGTAAATCTGAGGACACATTATTCCCACATGACATTATTGAAATATTACAGAAAGGCACAGGGAGGAGGGAGTGTAGGGTACAATTCATTAACAGGACACCTGAGACCATGCCAGAGATGAAAGTTTATCACTTTATCAGTGGGGCAGGGTGGAGGGGAACAGTGCGCATTTCATCTAACACTGTAAATCATAGAATTCTGCAAAAGGATACCATTCAACCCATCAAGACTACAGTGGCTTTCTGACTGAACATCTTATCTGGGCCTAACCCCCTGCCTTAGGCTGTTGCCCCCCCACATTTACCATGATTAATCCCTGTAACCTGCACATCTTGGAACACTAAGGGACAATTTAGCATACCAATCCAGCTAATTTGCACATCTTTGGAGTGTGGGAGGAAACCAGAGCATGCAGAGGAAACCCACACAGACATGAAGACACATCCTAGAATGGCATCGAACATGCTAATCCATGTGCCACTGTACTGCCCCTAATTCTTTACTATTTTCTCAGGCAAGGAATTTATGGAGTGCAGTGAAATCAAAAGAATGGAAAATGTTTTGAAAGATGTAAATAAAAACACAAATCCAAAGTAAAAGTTCCTTCACTGTAATATGCGATGTAATCGCTGAGAAAAAACTGACCTTTAAATTCAATATTATTTCAATTTTCATTTTGTTAAGTGTTTAGTTTGTTACTGGCTCAAATGTTAATTCTTAGAAATGCCTGATGAAATGATTCATTTATGCTTTGTATATAAATGTTCAAGATAGCATTCATTGCAAATGAGAACTTAAATATTAATGTGCTGTCCAAGATTCCTGGTGGTATTGAATCACTCATTTGTCAGGGTTCCCATTTTGAATATGGAATCTACAATGCAGAAGGAGGCCATTTGGCCCATCAAGTCTGCACAACAACAATCCCACTCCAGGTCCTATCCCTGTATTCACCATCCTAATCCCTCTGACACTAAGGGACAATTTAGTCCTGGCCAATCAACCTAATGTAGAGTTGCCAGCATTGGACTGGGGTAAACTCAGTAAAGTTTCACAACACCAATTTTAAATCCAACCAATTTATTTGATAGTAAATTCGCGAGCTTGCAACACTCTGGCCTTTGTCAGGCAAATGCAGTGTTCTGGACTAAGGCCATAGTGTCGAAAGCTTGCGAATTTACTATCAAATAAATTGGTTGGATTTAAAATTGGTGTTGTGAAACTTTACTCAATCAACCTAACCCATACTTTTTGGCGTGTGGAAGGAAACTGGAGCACACAGAGAAAACTCAGACACAGGGAGAATGTATAAACTCCCCACAGACAGTGACCTGAAGCTGGAATCGAACCCAGGTCCCTGCCGCTGCGAAGCAGCAGTGCTAACCACTTATGCTACTGGAAACTAATTACATTATGATGGGGATTTGTCTTCAGCGAGCAGCGATTAACTGTTTTCCAAGTAGGTTTTTCCGTCACTGCACTGCCCTACACCAGCTGGATGAGGAGTGTGTTATAGCCAGTATAACTGTTCACTGTTTACGTTCAAATCCAATTCCAGGACAACGTAACATGAATCCTCATCCTTTTACATCGTTAAAGATGCGCGTCTTCCTGTAACGGAATTCACTACAAACACGCAATACAGTAATGCAAAACTATAAAAGCACTCAGACTTCTCGCATCTTGAGCTTTTTCTTGGTACTGCTACCAACATAAAGATTGAGAGAAAAGTCAGATGCATAAACTCCTCCACACATGCTACCAGACCTGTTGCGTTTATCCCGCAGCATGTTATATTAATAAAGATATACAGTGCATGTTTTCACAAAGACCTGTCATCCTGCAAAATGCTCAGTATGAACAATATACCCACAATGAGAAGCTGGATCGATGAAAAATAAACACATTTCCCATTGGCTGAATTGCATTTTGAATTGCATAATACCTTGTTCCAGGTGTCATGGATAAGTACAATCCTTGCTGGGAGGGAAGACTCGGTTAAGAGGAGCGGCTGCTTGGGGACAATTGCAATGATGTTCAGGCACACTAACCTTGCAAAGAGAGAGAAAGCTCCAGGGAACTCTTCAATCTGTTCGCCGCTTTGCAGCCACGCACGCAAGCTGGGGGTTGGCTGGAAGGAGATGCACCTTCACTGCCGATAATTAGGAGAGAGAGACTGCGAGCTCACTACAATTCCCTTCCACATGCTTCATTTGACCAGTCGCAGAATGAAATGCCTGGGTAGCCTGCCGTTTGCCTTATTCTTCCCCAGCAGTTGTTGCTCCCTCTTTGTTTCCTCCGGCTTAAAGCCTCCAACAGGACAAGATGTGATCTGCTCTGACTTAGGGCAGCTACAGGTTATTTATGAATTCCAGCCATCGCCAGAAATTAAATGTGACAAATCAAAACTTCCCTCTCATGACTAAAAGCGCTGGAACTTTCCAAAGCAACAGTTCTGGTCACTAATGAGGATACATGTGTCAATTCTTAATCCTCACGCTACAGGTCACAGAATATATAACCACAAAAGATGCCCAACTCTCCAGCACTCTGTCTCGGGGCGCTGGGGAGATTGAAATCTGGTTGTTTCAGTCCAGGTAAAAACTCATCCATTCATTCACACAGTCCATGCACCGGCTACTGAGTGCTGAGATGGATGACGCTAAAAACAGAGCACAAACTATTTACTTTCAAGATGCTTGAAAGAAGCAAAAGAAAAATGATCTTAACCAGTTATAAGTTGGTACTTGTTTCTGGAAATGGAGCTTCCCTTCTTACTTACAGAGAAGTGATAGACCGCGGCTGCTCCCGCTGGAGGGATCTTGCCAGTTTGAGATTTCTTTGGAGTTCCGCAGGATCGACTAACCTTGCGATTTGTTGGGAGTTCATGAAAAAAGAATCACATTGTTGTGATATATGGCGCCTTGGACCACATTTTTTTTTTCCCACTGATTTCGTGCATTCGCTATCGTCAGCCTTATTAGGTAATGTGTTCCCGGGGGTGGGGAACTTCACAGCGACTGTATTAAAACAATGTTAACCGCGAAGTATTCTCCTCAAGAGAATCAGCCAGCCGTTTAGCAGTCAGAAGACTGGATTTCTCACACAAAACACAGGGAGAAACAGCGCACAAAGAGCAGGAAAGAAAATCAAACCACAGAACACAGGGGAGAATGTTAAACCGCAGCATAGGGAACCTGGAAGAAAATCCTTCAATCAATGCTTAGCAGCGCTGTGAGGATATCTGCACCTTCGCACGCTTCAGCAGTTCAAACAGACTCAACACCACTTTCGAGGGCAGTAAGAGAGGAGCAATAAATGTTGACTTTACCAGCGATGTCTACCTTCTAAATAGGGATTTTGCTATCCTTGGGAACCTTCTAATCAAACAGTTCATTAATATATGGCATCTGAGGTTCAGTAACATGGTAACTGGAGTTTAAACACTACTGAACGACACAGAAAATGGCAAAGCTTTGCCCATCTCTACTCAAGGGTAGCAAAATGTGGGATGTTGGTGGACACCAAGACTGCTCTCAATGAGCATGTCTGCAGTAGGTGCTGGATGTTTGAGGAGCTAGAGTTAAAGGTAGATGAGCTGAGCTCCAATCACTAAAACTCACTAAGGAGGGGGAAATACAACCTAAAAAGCATCAAGCCCACCAAACTGATGACCTCGGATTTGCTGGTTCAAGAGGGGGTTGGTGAGGGGAGGAAGGAGGGGGTTGGTGAGGGGAAGGAGGGGGACCCAAAAGCCTCAGTCCCTGAATCTGCACAACAGATTTGAGATTCTTGGACAAGAATGAGGGCTGAGAGGTAAACGAGCAAACTGCCCACAGCACAGTGGTGCAAACAGAGGCCAGAGCAGGAGAAGAAAGAAGAAATATAGTGGTTATTGGAGATAGTGGGGTTAGAGGCATAGACACTACCCTTTGCGACAAGGATAGAGCACACTGAAGGGTGTGTTGCTTGCCTGGTGCTAGGGTCCAGGATGTCACATTGGGGCTGCAAAGAAACCTAGAGTGGGAGGGAAGAAATCCAGTTGTTGTGGTTCATGTGGGAGCTAATAATATAGGCAAAATAGGAACTAAAGATCTGCAGAGGGAGTATGAAAATCTGGGTGCCAAATTGAAGAGGAGAACTGACGAGGTGGTTATCTCAGGATTGCTACTTGAACAACATGCAGATTGGCACAGGGTATGTAGGATTAAGGAGATGAATCTGTGGCTCAAGGATTGGTGTGGGAAGAACGGGTTTGGGTTCATGGGGCATTGGCACCAGTTTTGGGGCAGACAGGATCTCTTCAGATGGGATGGTCCACGTCTTAATCGTGCAGGGACCAGAGTCCTGGCAAATCGCATAACTAGGGCTGTAGATAGGGCTTTAAACTAATTTGGGGGGGGGGGGTGTGAGGGTAAGGGAAATTACTACTCCTGAAGTAAAGAAATAAGGAAAAATTACTTTACTCAAAGGGTTGTGAATCTGTGGAATTCACTACCCTGGACTACAGCAGATGCTGGAACACTAAACAAATTTAAAGAGGAGATGGATAGGATTTTAAATCAACAGCAGAGTGAAGGATTATGTGGAGGAAGATGCAGATGAGGCTGGATTGAGATCAGCCATGATTGTACTGAATGGTGGAGCAAGCTCGGGGGATTGAATTGCCTATTCCTGCTCCAAGTTCTTATATTTGCAGCCTTCTGCATAATATTATGACGACAAATGATTTGCTGCTTGTGTAAGGTGAAGCTAATAACAATTATGGAGAATCAAAGGAAGTATCTCCCTCCCCACTGCATCAGGAGGGCACAGCAGAAAGAGAAACTTCAGAGAGGACTGTCAAAGAAAGAAGGGTACAACTGATATCCAGTATTTTCTATGAACAAAAATTCCCTAAATAATATAATTCTATTTTTGGGAAAATGAAACAAGAGTAAAACTAATTGAAAATATTCTGGGTGTCGCACAGATCATCATCTCAGATCACAATTAAAAAATTACTTTGACATTCAATGACTGATCCTGGATAAGATGTTCTAAAAATGAAGGCCATGAAACACAGGCATCTTTCCTGCAAATTACTTAATTCAGTCTGATATAATCTCTCTTTTTATTTTGTCTTTGTTCTGGGTTATAAATAGAGAATAAGTCAAAGAAGATAAACAGATGTGAAATTATGAAAATAGTTGTAAAAAAGGAATGGATAAAATACCACAAATGAGTCAAGTAAATAGATTAAAGAGTATGGAGATGCAGATGACAAGATCAACTGGTTCTTGAATGTCAATTTTAGAAGTGTTGGTCACATTATTTGTGCATGATTTAGGTTTGTGTTGTCTATTCAGTGTGCTGTTATCAATGTTTATGATCTCCATTCTGGTGTTCAGATGCTGTATATGGTGGTATACATTTTTGCTTTCTGGTTGGTGCCCAGATCAGAGCATGTGGTGCAGATGTTGTTGTTAACCAATGGTTGGCATTGTACACTTTTTGAGCCACGTCTAACAGCATTCCTGACCACAGAAATTGTGCCCATCGTGACTAAGATAATATGGTCTCATTCTTTTCTCTACAGTTTTTCATCTGAACATGCAATAAAGAATTTTGGTCTTGCAACATGATCCTTCCCTTTCCTGAAATTATTTAGTCTTGCTAGCATATAGTTTCATGGCTGTTTGTTGGTACTTTATCCATGACCCTAGGCATGAAGAGCATCACAGTTCCTATTCCAGATCCGACTCAAATGTTCAAATACCTTTATAAAAGAATGATTATTACATTGTATTACCCAAGTATTAATGGCATAGATTCAAGTTATTCTTCCCAAAAAGTCCATGTGAATGCTTATGCTTCTAGTCAAAAACTAAAGTTCTTTCCTCCCTACCCAACTGCAGAAGACTCCATCTACTCCACCCCCTACTCAACAGTCAAAACCTCCAAACCCCTCCTCTTACTCAAGAACTCATGCCCAAATTTTCACCTTGGGGTCACTAGAGGTCTGAGGCATCAAATAGAGTCACACTAGTTTCGTGCTGACTTCCCAATGCTTGGTGCCTGATTCATTGCAGTCAGGATTCAGCTGTTAGCTCCTGACAAGTGGGAGCAGTGTTTCAGCACTCCCTTCAAAAGCTGTCTCACTTCAGCCAGCAACATGACAAAAGTTCCTGGAATCAGAGGTGAAGAGGATGGTGAAAGCTCTGGAGGAGTGGAGGGCAACTCTCATCCAGAGAAGCTGCTATCAGCCAGGCTGCAGAAGTGTGGGAAGCATTGGTCGAGTCAGTAAACACCAGGAAGGCAGGCATGCAATACTGCAAGATGACCACCTGCTCTGGTCTGGAAGGGTTAGTACCTACTTCCCTGCCCCCAGCATCCGTCAGGTCCCTAACCTCTGCCATTTCACCATAAACCCCCTCAATTCCACTGCACCACCTTCTAACATTGTCATACAGAATCCCCATCAGAACCACCAACCCCCCTCTGCAGTCCACATCGCACCACCTGATTGACCAGACCCATGCCTACAGATGCCATCAGCTATCAACACTATCCCTCCCCATCCTAATCAGGACAACTAGTCAGTCTTCATTGTGTCCCCATAGGCAAATATTGCCATCAACAAGGGATTAGGTGAAAACTGGCAGCCAAATTTAATAAGATGGGGATTTACAATGGTTTCTTCAACTGCTAAGGAGCCTGAAGTTTAACTTGCCCACTAGTACTCATTAGCAAGACTGCATGGCATTTCGGTGAACTGTACATAAGTCAATGTCCTCTCCTAACAGTGACCAGCTGAATCAATCTTAACAAGTCACTGCTGAGGATTTTCAGCGCTAGTTAAAGGAATGTCACCTTTTACTGTTCATTTCTTGCTGGAGGTTTGGGGAAGATTTTTGAAAAACATGGAGAAGTTTTCTGGGATACATTGTCTGGATTTCAGCAACACTGTCAGCATTTATTCCAACAGTTCTCTGAGGAATTCTCTTAAAGAGACTGACTGCTTTGCTGTGCTATCTAATTTGAGACCATAGAGGAGTCATCGGCAGAAAAGGCATGTTCTAGGGGATCCCCCTCAGCTTGGATGAAGAATGGGAGAAGGACATGACCAACAGCTGCTGTAGGAGAGAGGGACAAGAAGGATGGAAGGTATCCATCTTCATGTGGATACAAAGTATTCCTCCTCTATGGATCTCCATTGCTGCATGAGAAGTTGTACACTTTCTCACTAGGTCCCTGCACCATCCTGAAACTTGCCTGTGTGTGTCAGCGTGCACACTCTACACCTTCAGTGGAAATACAATTGTTTCTCAAAGACAGTTTCCAATTTGTACTTGACTGTATGTTTTAGTATCTCCAGATGATTAAAATTATGTGTACCAGAGGGTCACCCTTAGCTGAGGAGATAGCTAATGGGGGATCAGGGCTAACCTCTAAGGTAATGGCTAATGATGTCTGTGCAGAAGCCTCAGATTGAGGGGAAAACCCATTACAATGAGGCCCACTTTGCAGTGGTGCATAGGCCTCCTCAAGATGTGGCTCTGCTGTTTGGACTGCTCCAATGGGGCATTACAATACAGGGGTTGCATTGATAGTGGTCGTTGGCTGTGCTCTCTACAACCTTGCACAATAGCAAAGTGACATGGTGGAAGAGGAGGAGGATGAACAGGCAGCCTCATCAGAGGAGGATCAGGATGACACAGAGGAGGAGGATGCTGAAGAAGCTGAGCATCTGGTGCCCACAGTCTGACAGGAACTTAGGATCAGGGAGGCCCTCACTGCCTCCAAATCTGAGGTGTTGGAGCCCCACTGTCTGGCAGATCAATCTCCACCGACCCTGTTGTTCATATCCTGCCTTACCTGGTCCCTCATTCCCCTTATCCATCATACTGGTCTCCTTCACGATTCTTCTCCCTCCAATCCATCTGTACCATCTTCTTCTTTCCTGCTCCTGCAACATTCCTCCCAGTTCCCCCTTCCAAAGGTCAATACAACATCACACCAGAATGATAGGCCTGGTGTCACTAGATTTCATCGCAAGGCTATAGAGTGAAGACATCTTGCTGTGATGAAAGCTGTGATGCTCCTCAACATCTGAAGTCTGACTCCAGTCTTTCTGATGATAGCCCACTTACCTTCAGGTTCATCTTTGTTGGAGTGAGGGGTTCATTCAATTCTATATTACAATAAGTTGGGTGTGGGAACACTCAAGGGTAAGATCTTCAGATATAAGCTGGCAAGGCTGTCAGCGGCAGATGTCTAACACTTTTGCTCTGAAAAACTCCAGTTAGGAATGAGTATTGAAGCCCTGTGGGATGATCAGAAATCCAAAACAGTCAAAATAACCACCCTCCCTTATTCCCCTCCCCTTAAGGCTCAGATATAACTTTGATAGGCCAGTACATATGGAGGGGACTTTTGTTTATTAGTGATAATCTACAATTGGTGTTCCCTACCCCCTAACTACAAGTGAGAAACTTCACTCATGTCTATTTAGGGGTCATCTACCTTCCTTTTCTTTTTGAACCATTTTCACTCATTTCATAAAAAAAATTGATCTTTGAGGATACCACTATCTACCATCTTCCAGTCTGAACAATAACCATTTACCAAGAATTGTTGTTTTCTGTCTTTTAGCCAACTTTGTTATCCAAGTTGGCATTGGCTCTGCTATTCCATCAGTCATTGTTTTGTTAATCAACTTTTTTTCTGTTTCACTTAGTCAAATGTTGGTTTAAAATTCAGTAAGGCAACATGAATTTTCCATCCATCACCCTTCCTAATTCATCAAAAAATTCAATTAATCAAAGACCATTGGCTTTTTACAAACCTGTGCTGGCACTCCTCAATTAACTCAAATTTTTTCAGATGACTGTTGAAATTTTTCTTGACTCTTGTTTCTAAACCTTTACCCACCACCAATGTCAAATGTATATTTTCCAATGCATATTTTGTGGTTGATGTTCAGTTACTTTGTTCTGTGGTTGGCAATTGATTTTTTGGTCCATGTTATATATGCTCCTTTTAGAATTACTGCCATGTAATCTGGCTGATGTCCCATGTTCTGTATATCTTGATTAATATACTGTCATGTTCACAGATGGTAAAAAATCCAGAGACAACATGAGAAAACATGTTTTACACAGCAAGATACTCTGATCTGGAATGCACTATTCAAAAGATGGAAGCATGTTCAAAAATGACTTTCAAAAGTTGTAGTTTAAAAAGATAATTAGTAAATAATTGAAGGAAAAATATTTGCAGGATTACAGGGAAAGAATAAGGGAGTAGGATTAGTTTTGAAATCTCTTTCAAAGAGTTTGTGCAAGTCTAAGGAGCCATATAACCTTCCCTCTCTATCATATTCCTCTGTTACTTAACATGTCTGGGATTGAATGTATGGGCTAACCAGAAATGGCTAACAAATGCACATCACATGCCCCTCCATCTTAAAACAACCAGTAGTAAAAAACTGAACCAGTGCACAAAATGAAGATATTTGAAAAAATATCACTTCCCTTGCCCTTGCCCTTGCCCTTGCCCTTGCCTCCAAAGCCCAACCAGCTCACTCTGCTTCCCTCTGACTCCACTGCATAGTGCAGCCCTTCTTTTATACTATGCGCGGTAAAAAAATCCCTTCCCAAAAATCCTTGCTCCCGACTTCCTGTTAAAGTTTTTAAAGCAGAAATGCCCTTTCCTATACTCTTTAAAAAGCCCGCGAAAATTTAAAATAAAAGTCAATCTCTTACCACAGCTGCTCCTCACTGTTCGATCCAACGAACACTGAGAGGGCCTATCTGGTAATTTCTGTTTTAAATCAGCCACCCATTAGCCTGAAACTATTCAAGTTGCAACTGTAAGTCTCACAGAGCAGTAGTGCACGATTGTATTGGACTTACCCAGGCATCTAAAACAGGATTCAAGAATTTGTATGGTAGTGGCACATGGCTCATTGCATCTATTATACATGACTATGAAACCTTTGAGAAATCACCAGCCATGACTGTCAGGAACATGCAGATCATCAGTTGATCTCTTGGTTAAAGTATTTGTCATGGTGTTTTGTTGTATGATGAAAGCCTTGTACCATGCACCTGGGTCATGTGTCCTCCATAGCTGATAAGCTGTAGGTTTGTGGAACGTGAAGGGATATGGGAGAGATCCTCCACAAGTCTGGGGAAATGTTTTTGAATCTAAAGACTATATCTAGCCATATAATTGATTTTGCCAAGCATCTTAAACTGAGAGTTAATCTGTATGGGTTGGCATAATTGCAAGATTTTGTGTGGGTGAGATATAATATAAGAATATTAGAGGTAATTCTTGAGTGCCAGGGTATGCTGCTGGGTGAGTGAAGGTGTATGGTGTGCTGAGCAGTGTGAGTGGTGGGTAGCAGCATTCAGTCACCTTCAACACTGAAGGTGACTGAATGCATGTACATCACATATCTTTCTATGCTACAAGAGGCAACACTGTGGGCATTAATCACCTACTCTCATTCTGACATTCTAACTGTTCCTGAGCAGCAGAAACATGGCACCTTTCTTGGCCTCCACTTGTCCGACCAGTGCCCCCATTGAATGCCCCCCTGAAGGGCAGAGTCCTCTCTCTACAATGTGCGACACCTCACTCGACCATATTATTTCAGAGTCATTATCCAGCAGCCTGCAGTGCATTAGTGCAACTTCCCTTTTATAGTTACTGCACCAAAAGAAGGGAAGGTAGTTGAAACCATATGATTTGTCATATGGCTGCTTAGCACCTTGTGATGCAAAGAAGCCACTGACAGCACTAGGGAGAGACAATGCAATCCCAGAACTCTACACAGTGGCACAGGTTTACCATGGAGCTGGTAGGTTGGCCCACTACCTGCAAAGTCAAAGGCAAGTCTGCTTTGACAGGTCTGGAAACCATGACTGAATTTTGCGTTGTTTGGGCAATTCTTATTGCCTGAGGTTGTGACTGAGTCACTCTGAGTCAGAATGCTCCACCTTCTAGAACTCCTGGCCATTCAGAGGGCTGCCAGCTCTTCTGCCTCAGCAGTCCCATTGGGTGTAGCCACTGAGAACACCGCGATTGGGCAGGATCATCGCTGGAGCTCCGCAATAAAGGCAAGTAGGGTGGTCTCACCAAAGTCAGACAGGGAGGTGTAGTGAGGAATAGGGGCTGATGACTGAAAGGCTTGGTGGGTGGTAAGGGGGTGAGGGGAAGGTTCTTCAAGCAAGGGCAGTCCTTACCACTGAGGACCCTCCATGGGGCACAGAACTTCTGAACTTGAAGGAACACTTCCCACATCTGCAAAGCCACAGGCAAGTCATTGGGGTTGACCTGGCAGATTTGCTATGAGGTGTGGGCTCTCCTGTGCTGGTAAAATAACAATGGTAATGCAAAGAGGCTTTACAGTTATTTGGCCACTTAAGGGCCTCAACTGGTCCATGGACAGGAGAGCACCCACCACTTATCCTGACACTGGTGAAATACCAGAGGTAGGCAGATGATAGGCACAGCAGTAAATCCGGCTATCCCCCTGATTTTATGCCTATATTGCCTGTCAGTCTGCCCCCAGTGTAGGGAAGGATGGATGCGTACAGTTCCTGCAGGTGATCATAATAGTGTATAACTGGAGCTTTGTATGACTGTAATATCACTTCCATTCCCTCATATTTCCGTTTCTTTGAGAAAAGACCCTGAATTTCACTATTTGTATTTGAGCATTTTTTTTTGCTCATAATGATTTCTGGCCATTGATGTTAGCTCACAGTTCCAGCAAGTTATATAACAAAATATTGTTCAGCTGAAGGGTGCAGATAAAAGAGTAAGTAAATGGACACATATTCTGCTCCAGTAAGATCCGGATCTAGGAACCCAACTGAAATTTTAATTCCACGTATTAACACACAGTCTAATGTCTTTCCTATAATGAAGTGTCCAGTCTGACGGTGCCTTACATTAACAAAATGCAATTCTTCTTGAATTGTACCCTACTGATACCTGCTTTATATATAAATCACAGCACAAGAGATACCTCAGCAAGCTGAGGGTTTGCTGTAACTATGATCGATGTGGAGGAGTTAGAAAACAAACTATTTAGGGAACTTTAGGTTTCAGTGAATCACTTTTACACAAAAAGTTTTTTTTTCCTTGGAATTACTGAACTGACCATGAACTGTGGTATTTCGTTTCAAGGAAGATTGTTTTGCGATAATGTGGATTGGATTTCAATGTATGAATTAAAAAACAAGAAAGCTTTTCAGAGAGAAAGAAAATCAGCATTTGCAATCTCCAGAAAGCAAGTATTTACTGTAAGATAAAGGCCAAACTTGTACAGGCATTTCACTCCAGAATGGGACAAAAGAACAAAATAAGATCAAATCACATTCAGAATGAAAAGAATCAAATGTAAATTCTGCTAGATTTCCTTCCGGTAGCTTCTTGCCACGTGTATTTATTAGTCACAAAATCTAAAAACCAGCCATTGAATGTTCACTGGCAGTAATACTTGTTTGTCACAAGCAACTTAAAAGATATTTAAATGGTATAAAAGATCAAACAGGTTAATACAGTTTAAACTAATTTTCAAGTCCTTGTAGATGGGCTATTTGAAAAGGAAAATAACTCCTTGGCATCAGAGAACAGCCAAGAATAAGCTCAGAAATCAACTGTCTGGAAAATATTTATGATTAGGTCATTAGCTTATAGCACATGACAGAATATTGAAAAGTGATTTGCAGAAGGGAGTGAGTTCTACAACCATCCCCCATCTCAGTGAACATGCTTGAGAAGTTGGGCAATGTAAAATAGGACAGCAGAGCTAGTCCCCCACCTTTTTGCCCACCTCCAGCTGTCCCCCTTAATACAGTTGGCATATAAGGCACTAACCAGCCCACCTTCCCTTAGCCCTATTGAGACCCTTAACTGCTCAAAAGTGGAAATCAAGGGCCACACATTCTGTTGTCACCATCATATTATGCTGGGAAGGTGGACCAGAGTGGTCAGACCACTTTTTCACCAAAGTAGGAAGGAAGGGGAGGGTTACCTGCTTTGGGGGTGCCCTTCGCAG
Organism: Sphyrna mokarran; assembly: GCA_024679065.1. Lineage (NCBI taxonomy): Eukaryota > Metazoa > Chordata > Chondrichthyes > Carcharhiniformes > Carcharhinidae > Sphyrna > Sphyrna mokarran. The sequence goes on along the minus strand of JAGIQG010000011.1, from coordinate 48,483,263 downwards.
ATCAGGAGCATATCATCCTAAGATCATACTTGCCTTCCACTTTGTGCCTCCCTACCTGACCTCGAAGATATTCTTCCCAGCACACCTAGCCCCTTTCCTTGGTGCCTGATCCCTTCCTACCCACAAATCCCAACTTACTTCAGTCTAGTATCTATCTTCAATCCTCATGGGACTTATTACTACCCCAGCGGCGCCCATTACTTTCCCTTCTCATGCTGAGACTATAATAACTGCCAATCTATCTCATCAGCTAACAGCTCTTGAGGAAAGGACTTCCTTCCATTGAGGGGCATAAGTCTCAGTCTTAAGGCCTGGGGGCAGCTCTTTATTAAAGTTGGTTAGCTTGCAACAGACATTTCTTCTGAGGGTGGGGCAGCAAGTTGTATGTGCCTCCCACCCAGCAACATCCCCCCCCAATTAAATTCAGTCTTTAAAGAGCCAAGATGAGAATCTTACTAAAATGGAGAAAACTATGCAATGAAATGATCTGCATTGGAAAGTTAAAATTGTTTATCCATTATGTGTAGAACATTCTGCTCACTCCATAATCTGGCGTGAAAAGTTAAAGAAGATGCAATGAGATGGGATAACTATTTGAAACAAGCACGATCATAGCTGTGATTGTAAGAATCTGGAAAGAGTGAGGGCAGCATTTAAATTTGATGCCTGGATCTACAAGCCCATTAGGTCCTCGCAAGACTGGCAAATCAATTCTGATCCAGACACATAATTCAGGTAAATACTTATCTATGAATAATTAATTAACTCCCCAGGGCAAAATCAGGCACAAATTCCTAGTGTCTAGAGGAAAGTTAATGACTATTAGAGGTGATTATACTTTGTCTTACGTAGGCAGTGATATCCTATACCATGCTCACTGCCTTATTGTTCAGAAATGTATACAAAAGATTTAAATTTCAGCTTATTTTTCAGCATTAATAGAGCAGTAATAAGACCATAATTGCAAGATTTGACTTTCCTCCTGAGTGTACCCAGAGCTGTCGCTTACCAACGTTTAACAGGAAAAAAAACCTCATTTGTGCCCATAAATCATGATTCCAAGAAGTAATTAGGATTACTCTGTGTTTTGGTAAAAGACAGCAGTGCACTCACTGAGCACTGGGCCATACAATCACACAAAAAAGGAAACAGCCAGAATCAGTTAAAAGGTTCAATGAAAGAGGCCTGACAAGATGCAAATACATTCCATGTGGCGCTGTTTGAGCCACATAGATGATTATAGAATGATTATAATTAACCACCCTCTTCATGGAATACAAGGACAGGTAGCTAGATGGATAAGTAACTGGCTTGGTAATAGGAGACAGAGAGTAATAGTGGAAGGGTGATTTTCTAGCTGGAGGTTGGTCACTAGTGGTGTGCCGCAGGGCTCAGTACTGGGACCTCTTCTATTTGTAATATATATAAATGACTTGGAAGAGGGAGTAAGTGGAGTGATCAGCAAGTTTGCAGACGATACGAAGATGGCTGGACTTGCGGATAGTGAGGAGCATTGTCAGGTGATACAGCAGGACATAGATAGGCTGGTAGCTTGGACAGATGGAATTCAATCCTGATAAATGTGAGGTGATGCATTTCGGGAGAAAGAATGTAGCGGGGAGGTATATGATAAAGGGTAGACCTATTAAGAGTATAGAAACGCAGAGGGACCTGGGAGTGCAGAGCAGGTGGAGAAGGTTGTGAAGAAAGCATATGATATAGTAGTTTTTATAGGAAGGGGTATAGAGTACAAGAGTTGGCCTTTAATGTTGCAGTTGTATAAAATGTTGGTTAGGCCTCATTTGGAATACTGCGTCCAGTTGCAGTCTTACTACCGGAAGGACGTAGAGACTCTGGAGAGTGTGCAGAGAAGGTTTACCAGGATGCTGCCTGGTGTGGAAAGTCTGAATTACAAGGAGAGGTTAGGCAAATTGGGACTGTTTTCCTAGAAAGGCATAGACTTAGAGGAAATCTAATAGAGGTTCAAGATTATGAGGGGTGTAGATAGAGTAAACAGAGTTAAGCTTTTTCCTAGGATGGACTCAAATAGCATGAGGGGTCACAGGCTTATGGTGAGGGGGGGTAAGGTATAATTTTGATGTTAGAGGGAGTTTTTTCACACAGAGGGTGGTGGGGATACGGAACGCCCTGCCAAGTAAAGTGATGGAGGCAGGCACTCTGAAATGATTTAAGAGATACTTAAATGGGCACATGAACAGAATGGGAATGGAGGGATATAGAAAACTGATTTAAAACAGGGATCATGAGCCTTGGGAGTTCCCTGGGAAGTGCGTAAATAGATTATGATATTGATGTATTTGTTTTATCCTACAGGTACTTCGGTATGCCTTGTTGTCTAACAAGGGGCATACACACAGTAGGTCGTGAGAGGGCTGCTCTTGGATTTTTTAAGAGTAGCCTAGTGCTTCACGTTGTTAGTGTATGCTTGATCCGGACCATTTGATGGGCAACACGACAGCTCAGTGACTATTGCCGTGCTGCGCAGTTACATGGATTTGGGCCTGTGTCTGTGGGAGTTTCACATTCTCCCCGTGCTTGTGTGGGTTTTCTCCAGGTTTCCTCCCACATCCCAAAGATGTGCTCTTAGGCAGAACAAATTGTCCCTAAATTGTCTCAAATTTGGTTCCAATGCATAGATCTATAAACATAGGCAGGGATCACAGGTAGAAGTGGGAACATCGAGGTGCGGCATGGGCTCGTTGGGCCAAAGGGCCTATTTCCCATCCTGTTTTGTTCTTTGTTCTTTGTTGTTCTTTGTTCATACCTGGCAATCTTACACTTTTCCATCATTTCTCTTCTTTAACATCACATGGCTCATGGCATGATTTTCTGTCTATAATGGGCATTCAACATTCTAATCATAATACCAAAAAAAAATTAAATTTAAACATGTTTCATCAAAAGATTTTAGGCTCCTTGCTGACAATGGGCCAGATTCTCCGACCTCGCCTACAGCTGGGATTTTCCCATCCCACTGCAGTTAATGGAGATTCGGAGGAACATCAAATGCTCCATTCTCTCTGGCAGCAGAGGCAGACAGCTGGAGAATTCTGCCCAACATTAGGTAGCTGTTGCTAATGTAGGACTCACTACTGACCCATTATAACTTACACTTAAGCAATTGGACCATGGTGGGGGTGCTGTGTTAAGGTGATAAGAATAAACTTAATGTATTTTAGTTTGCTGAAAGCCATTGCTTACAATGCAGGCACAGGATGTGTATTTTATTTTCTTATACCAATGATCTTACTTGATTCTGGTTTATGATAATACATATATTTGATACACATTGGAGGGGAAAGTTCACAGTGTAAAGTTGCTGAATTCAATGTTGTGTCCAGAAGGCTGTAATCAAAAGATGAGGTGTTGTTCTTCCAGTTTGCATTGGCCCTCACTGGAGCATTGCAGCAAACCTCAGATGGATATGGGGGCATGAAGCAAGATGTTGATTAAAATAGCAAGTTACGGGAAAATTTTGTCATGCTTGCTGATGGAGTGAAGGTGTTGAGCAAAGCGGTTATCCAGTCTATGTTTGGTCTCCCAGTGAGGAGGAGACTGCATTGGGAGCAGAGAATATAGTAGACCAACTTGGAGGAGGAGCAACATGAGTGTTGGGCCCTTGAACAATGAAGATGGGCAGCGGAGGAAGATGTTGCACCTTCTGCAATTACAAGGGAAAGGGATGAAGAGTTGGGGATGATGGAGGAGTAAACCAGAGGGAGGGAGAAAAAAGGGAGGGAAAGATATGTTTGATGGTGGCATCATGTTGGAGTTGGTGGAAATGGCAGATCCTTTCAATGTGCAGGCTGGCAGAGTGAAAAATGAGGACAAGGGGACACCATCTTGATTCTGGAGGGAGAGGATAGATCGTGGGAGATGGGTCCAGCTGTCAACCATAGTGCAGAGAAATCCTTGATTGAGGGGGAATGCGGATAGCATTGTTTTCAAAGATGGTATCATTGGACCAGATGCAAAAGAGACAGAGAAACTGGGAGAATGGGATAGAGTTCTTATAGAGAGCAAGGTGTGAGGAGCAGCAGCTGTGGGAATTAGTGAATTTGTAATCAATATTGGTAGACAGTCTATCATCAGAAATGGAGACAGAGAAGTCAAGGAAGGGAAGTATCGGAAGTAGACACTATTTCTGAAGCAAAATTAGAAGCAAAATTAATACATTTACTCAGTCCAGATGGCAACATAAAGCAGCATCAATACAGTCATCAATGTATTGGAAGAAGAATTGTGGGAGTGGGCCCCAAATAGGATTGAAACAAGGAATGTTCCAGATACCCCACAAAAAAGTAGGCAGAACTGGGAACCATGCAGGTATGAAGCAAGCATCTTATTTGCAGAAAGTAGGACAAGTTAAAGGAAAAATTATTCAGTGACAGAACAAGTTCAACTAAATGGAGGAGAGTGATGGTGGGTGGGAATTGTTCAGGCCTCTACTTGAGGAAGAAGTAAAGAATCCTCACATCTCATGGTGGGGATGCGGTACAGTGGGATTGGACACCTAAAGTAAAGAGGAGGCAGCTGAGAACGGGGAATTGTTGATATGGAATAGGGCATTGGAGGAATCATGAATGTAGGTAGGAAGAGACTGGACAAGGAAGAGAGGACAAAATTGTGAAGAAATCAATTCAATGAGGCAGGAACAGGCTGATATGATGGGTCTACCAGGGCAGCCCTGTTTGTGGAGCTTGATAAGCAGTTAGAAGCAGGCTGTGCAGGGTTGAGGGATGATGAGGTTAGAGGCTGACGAGAGAAGATCCCAAGAACCAATGAGGACAGTGGCAATGCTAGAAACAATGGCTTGGTGGGGTCCAGGAAGAGGTAGGAAAATGTATCTGAGAGTTGGCATTTCAGCCTCTGCAAGGTAAAGATTAGTATGCCTGAGAACTACACCACCGTCCTTATCAGCAGGTTTTATTCATTGAACCGTATTGACAATGTAACTGGATTAGTAATCTAAAGAACATAAATTCAAATCCCATCATGACATATTGAGATTTGAATTCAGTTTCAAATATTTAGGAAAACAAAATCTGTAAAAATGAGCTTGAAGTTCTATAATATCTTTTAGAGAAATACATCTGTCACCCTTACACAGTCTGACCTATACCATACTCGTGTGATCAAGTTAGGGGGAACAAGAAGTTGTGTAGATGGTTGCAGGAAGTCATGAAGGGATATGGACAATTTAAGTGAGTATCTTACCAATGCCCTATGTAGCTAAAGCATAACCCCTCCCTACTATTGTATCCAATTCCTCTTGCAATAAATGATAACATACTATTAGCTTTCCTAATTACTTGCATACCAGCCTTTTGTGATTCATGCAATAGGATCCCTGGAACTCTCTCCATCTCAAAGCTCTGCCATATCTCATCATTTAGGTAATATGCTTCTTTTATTATTCCTTCCAAAATGGGCAATTTCCCAACATTGTACAAATGGTGCTTGGTGTACATCAGACCCTGTTCATCATTTCAGGAATGTACTGTGGAGGCCATGCATCACACACACTTCATTAACTATTGGTCTAAGCAGAGTCCACAGAAACATTTTACTGTATAATTTTGGGACTGAGTGGTGCAAGAGTCTGACTTACAAGATAGAAAGGGTAGTAAGATGTAAAGAGGACGCAAGTTGGCTACAAAGGAATTCAGATAGGTTAAATGAGTGGGCAAAAACCTGGCAAATGGAATACAATGTTGGGAAATTGCCCATTTTGGAAGGAAAAATAAAAGAAACATATGATCCAAATGGTGAGAAATTGCAGAGCTTTGAGATGGAGAGTTCTAAGGATCCTATTGCATGCATCATAAAAGGCCAATATGTAGGTAATTAGGAAAGTTAATAGTATGTTATCGTTAATTGCAAGGGAATTGGGTACGAAAGGAGGGAGGTTATGCTTTGGCTATATAGGGCATTAATGAGACCACATCTAGAGTACTGTGTACATTGTTGACCTTATTTTAAGAAGTATATAAATGCATTGGAGGAAGTTCAGAGAAGGTTTATTTGGCCAATACTCTGAATGGGCGGGTTGTCTTATGACGAAAGGTTAGACAGGCTTGCATCCATTGCAGTTTAGACGAGGAAGAGGCGACTTGATTAAAACATGTTAGATCCTGAATATGGAGAGGATGTTTCCTTTTGTAGAACAAGGGGATCACTGTTTAAAAATAAGGGATCATCCTTCTTTTAACAGAGATCAGGAGATTTTTTTTCTCTCAGAGGATTATGAGTTTCTGGAATTCTCTTTTCCAAAAGCTGGTGGAAGCAAGTCTTTGAACATTTTAAGGCAGAAAGACATAGATTCTTGATAAGCAAAGGTGTGAGAGGTGATCCAGGGTAGGCAGCAATGTGGTTGAGGTTAGCATCAGATCAGCCATGATCTCAATGAAAGGTAGAGCAGGCTCAAAGGGCCAAGTGGCCTACTCTGGCCTCCAATTTGTATGTCGTCATCAAAGATTTAAGAATCTGGATGAAAATTTCAAAATGGACTTGATGTTTGGTTGGAAGCCTGAGTAAGTTAGTGAGCACAGGAATGATAAGTGAGGTTTAATGTAAGGTTTACAGAAAGTAGAATGGAACATGGACAGAATTGGTTTGGAATTGTCAAGTCTAAAGGTACCAAAGGAATGGATTTAGATTTTGGCAGCAGATGGGTGAAGTCAGGCAATGCTATTGAGAGTAAAATAGGCAGTCTTAATGATGATATCCATATTGTTGGAAATTCATATCAGTGTAAATTATGACACTGACATTAAAAGTCCCATATTGGGCCCAGCATTTCAATGGCAGGAATGGAAAAGAAAAACATTTCCATTGCAACAACACTGGTTTCTGGTGGATGGGAGGCATATAAATAAATAATCTTTATATCCCAAGATGTGCAGCTTAGGTGCATTGGCCAAGCTAAACACTGTTGGGGGAACTAGCAGAGTATATGTGGGATTGTAGGGATAGGGCCTGGATGGGATCTTTGCCGCTGCAGATTTGATAGGCCAAATGGTCTCCTTTTGCATTGTAGGGACTCTACGACTCTTCAATGACTCTATAAATAAAGCAAAACATATGTTTCACACAGTAGATCAGAACACGAGAAATTGATGTTTTATTTTCAAATAAAGTACTCTCAAATTTACCTAATACTCATTGCTTTGTTGGAATAGGCACTGGATAGCTAAGGTGCAGCCAAGATACAATTAATGTTTAGTTACTAAAGCTGATAGAGTCAAGGATTGTTGAGAGGAAAAAAAAAACTTAAAACACTGAAAACTATCATCAAAGCATTTATTCATAAGTTTTATAGGCACCTCTTATATAAATAGAATTAACTTTTAATCTCACACTGAGATTTTACCAAGAAAGACTATTAAACCTCAAAGATATGAGTTTTAAATATGAATATTTGAAAGGTTTTGAAGTAGATTGTTATGAGGATCAACAGCTCTCTTTAATACATGTCTAAATATTATTTTTAGCTCAGAACACTTCATAACTTCTTGTCCATTCCAATTCATATGAGATCCTTATTTTTATTACTTCATTCCTTCTGCTGGATTTGCCAGCATTGGTACTTTATTATTCATGCCTTTTGTAATATTGTTTGGAAGCTTTAAGGATATCTGAACAAAGAAAAGGATAAACCTTCAGCGTGAACAGTGCTGCAATACTGGGGTTCACCACAGAACTTAATTCATCACCATTGTGGTCTGTTTTCTATCACAGTTAGTAATTTATCATGTCAATGTGTTAAAACCTGGGCCAAAAACTTCCAGGTGGTTTGTGAAGTTAGTTTAGACCCTAAGCTTTAGATTTGATTTTAGCACGGGTGAACATAACATGTTTCACTTCAAATATGATTGAAGTAACCCATGAGGAAGTTTTTATCAAACGAAGTTAATTTAAGAACACAATTAAAATATGGCAAAAAGAATTAGCATAGTTTTTTTTACCAATTATGAAACTTAAACCTGACACAGGATAACTCTTAACAGCTACATATCTGTGATGCTGGATCTTCAGCTTTTTAACACCTGCTATGAACTTTTGAATATTGGATTAATCCTCTGAGGCTCCCCAGTTCTGGAACTTTCAAACGGCCTCTGGAGAGAGAGAGAGAGAGAGAGAGATGGAGGCACTGCCTTTTTCTACAACTTTCTAGCGGCAACTGAAACAAAACTAAAAACTGAACTTTTCTGTGAAGCATAGCTGTCCAAATGACATGACCTGTCAATCAACCTCAGTCAAGTTCCACTCAGAGATCCCAGGGGATGCATTAAAACTGCAGAACACACCTAAACCCAGATTAAAAATAAACATGATATCAATTATACTGCTCCAGTAACAATATAAGGACACTAGTTACAGACGACATGGTGCCAATAAATTCCAAGGCCTGCTAGAAATATCCTGCAGAGAAACATGATCAAAATACACCTCTTAAAGGCACAGTACCATCACAAATGGTACATGTTTGGGGGTTCAGTAAAGTTTGCAGTTTTAGTGATGCAGGAGCATTCAGCAAACCTGTAGGAGCTGCTGTCTGAATGAACTATTTATTTCTCAAACACCCGTGCGGAATTTTACAATTCACTATGTTGAAACTCTCAGGCAAATGATGTTCTACACTATTATTCGATAAATTACCCAGCGTACTGCACAAATATTTTCACCTATGAAACCATTTCTGCAGGCTGATCAGTGAAACAAAATATTGCTTTGTTGGGTTTTCTGAAAGCTTCTCGGAAAATCTTCAAAATCTACTTGACATTTTACAGGACATTCTGTTTGATAATAATAAGCGTGAGGATAAGCATGATCCACACTATTCTTCTGTAGTCAAATTACAATGGCAAATTACAGTCCAAAGATGTGCGAGTTAGGTTGATTGGCCAGGCTAAATTGCTCCTTCGTGCCGGGGTAAACACATGGCGTTACAAGGGTGAGGCTTAGGTGGGATTATTGTTGATGCAGACTCAATGGGCTGAATGGCCTCCTTCTGTATTGTAGGAAGTCTATGCTTGTATTTTTATGATTCTACAAGTAATTTTAAAAAACTTAAGAAGTTATTTTCGTTAATAATATGGTACAGCAAACTTGACGGACTGGATGATCTGTAAGTTAGTTGATGTGTAATCTACAGAATAATAAATAAATGTTACATTGAATTGTTACTTGCTTTTGAAACTTTTTCTTAACATTTAACATTCAGGTTTGATTGGTTATTACTAAAATTCTTTTACCTCTTCAATAAAACTGCAATAACGCCATGTTTTGAAAGCCATCATTACATTTTTTTGGAGATAAAATCTTGAAATCTTTGACCAAGTTTTGTTCCAGACAGAAGATTGCTCACAATTTATATTATGCTCATCTTCCTGTTAACAACTCTGTAAAGAAATGAAAAATGCTGCTCAGAAGTATCAAATCATTAGGAGTCAGATTCATAGGAAAATACTATATGGGGTCATTTATCTCTGCAGAAAGTTACAAATGAATGAAAAATTTATTCTTATCAAGCAGTTGCAAACCTCGCCAATGTAACATCACGATTGTGAGAAGAATTTCAGATATGAAGGGATGATGTGGTGGGGAAGCCTTCGAATTATATTTAAAATATATTGGGAGGAATTTTCCCAAAATCTAGTTAAGGGTCACATTCAACAAGTAAACCAGTGCAATTTCCATCAGACCTGGTGATGCAATGCAAACCACAATTTTCAGGCACTTTTGGAAAAAAAAATCAAGGTGAAAAACACTATGCCCAAGGATCATTATGAATCCTTTAATTAAGGGGATACTGTGTTTAAGTGGCTCCACAGCACTTGCTGTAATTCAGACCAGGAGGAACGGCAGTGAGGAAACCTGCCCCTTGGTTCATTGAGGAGATCCTAACCAGAATGGTGGGTGCCACAGAGCACAGGAGGGCAACAATCTATCCTCAGTCTGACAAGAGACCCGCTGGAAGAACATGAACCAGCATGAAAGGCAGGGGCAGCACTGGTAAATTCCAGCACCGTCCACAAGCAACTCTCATAGCAACTCTCCGCAGGATGGCATGGTGGCACTGTGGTTAGCACTGTTGTCTCACAACACCAGGGATCTGGGTTTGATTCCCAGCTTGTGTCACTATCTGTATGGAGTTTGCATGTTTTCCCCATGTCTGCATGGGTTTCTCCCAGGTGCTCCGGTCACCCAAAAGTTGTCCACAGCCCTCTACGTCTGAGCCCTCCAGAGGATGCCTACCAAGGCATCTCAGGTAACAGGGCAAGGAAGGCACCAGGTTGCCTCCACCTTTGATGTGCATCCTTAGATGCAGTAGGAGGTTTCACAAGGCTAAATCATTGTCAGTGCATAGTGTAGACGCGGGTGAAGTTAGGCACTAATAGTTGGGGTGATTGCCACATTTTAGTATGCAACTAAATTAAATATAATTGTTGCTCACCATCTTAAACACCATAAATTCCTTAACCCTCCTCCCAGTAGCATGGTGCGACTCCCTACTGTACACAGCAGTTCACTGGGCCCTGTCAGTAAGAATGTTTCATTCACAGTGATAGGATTCAGACACAATTCAGTGAACTTTAGATCCTTGACCCTAGTTCGCCTCTAGAGCTAGGGGACAGTGGAATGTTACACTGACCCTCACTCAGACACATTGCATCAGTGTGCTGATGCAGATAGACAGGAGACAAACATAAGCAGTAGCTGCGGAGGATCACAGACCATTCCTCACAGTGAGCCATCGTCACCCTCCTGCAGGCTCCCCAGCCTCAGCACCCTGATGATTGAGATCTCAGCCATCTTAACCTCCTGGTCGTGGAGGGGTCAGGGTGGTGTCACATTGTAGGACAGCAAGCTAGTCTTCATCCATAAAGCAGGAGGTGGTGAGGGAATCTTGACCTCTCCTGCCCATGTGCACTCTTTCCCAGTGCACCATCCTCAGACTCCTCAATGACTTCTTCCTTGATGTCTCCCTGCATGTTTTCCTCATTTGGGAACAGATGTCTTACCTTGAGATCATCCTCAGGATGATGCTCCTTTAGAGGAGCTGTTGTAGAGGGTATACCACAGCAATGCAGGAGACCGTCTGGGGACCATATTGTAAGGCCCCATTCGACCAAGGCAGCAGATCGACATCGTTAACAGGCCAATGCACCACTCGATGATAGATCAGTTGCACTGTGTACCTACAGTGGTATATGGCTCCAGCACTGACAGCATCAACCATCAACTGAGTGATATCCCCTGTCCTCAAGGAGCCATCCCTATAGCCTGGGATTTCCCTCAGAGATTTCAAGGGTCTGGGACTGACAGAGGATGAAGTTGTCATCCCGCTGACTGGAAAAATGGACACGTACTTGCATGAAGTGCACCTGGTTTCCACACACAGCTGGACATTGAAGGAGTGGAGCCTCTTTTGTTTTATGAAAGAAACTCTCTGGTGCGATGGGGAACAGGGAACAGTCTGATGTCATCAGGGAGGGAGCTCAGGAAGACTGAGAAAATTGTGATCTGAAATTTTGCTGGCGCAGATGTCATCCTTGGCTCTCGTGAGATTTAGCACTCATGATGGGATTTGTGCCTGCAGCTAATGGGCTTGCTAAACTGCACCATTGAAATTAGGTTTCAGACCTTCTTGGGCAGAAACCTTATTATATCTGATCCAAAAATGTGCGAATTAGATTGATTGGCCATGCAAAATTGCCTCTTATGATTAGTGGGACTAGCAGGGTAATTATATGGGGAGAGGGCTGGATAGGATTGTTGTCAGCGCAGACCGGATGGGCTGAATGGCCTCCTTCTGCACTGTAGGGATTGTATGAATTTATATTACTGCAGGGGAGTGGGTGGGGGTGGGTGGGGGGGTGGGGGGGGGGTGGGGGGGGGGGTGCGCGCAGAACTTGCTGAAGAGATTCACATTTTCAGTCTCGCAATATTTTATATCCACGTCACCGTTTACATTCACGGCAAACATGGGTACAAAATCATGGAAGTTAGCTGTAAAGACAGACAGAGCATTTGTGCATTTTGTTTTGTCAGTTGAATTTGTTGCACACTTTGACTAGATTCGATGTGTTGGAGCTAAATACATTGGAAAAATATTCAATAGCAGACAATTTTTTAAGGACAAATGAAACATGAAGAAAGGTAACACTGAAGTAACACATACTTATGTTCCCATCCTTGGTTAATCCAAAGAACACAAAGATAGTCATTTTTCACAATGCTTCACATGTTAGTCTACTTGACAGATCTTGTAATACAACTTATTCTGTAATAATCTTGAAGGACAGGCATAGGAAAGGTTATCCTTTAGCTTGTGAAATTAGGAAAATAAACACAATGTTTTATAATACTTTGGCTGCCAAAACATTGGATCTTGGACAGGTAATGAAAATGTGATTCTATTTCTCAAATATTTGAAATGAGAGATATTATATAAATTGTTTTAGAAGATGTAGAGTATGTACTATAAAAATTGTTCAGAGTTTAAAGGAAGGAGGGACAGTATCAAGTTTTGTACTATAATGGAGGCCTTTGGTTTAGTTTGGCTTGGAATCTAAAGTTTTAAAGTTTATTTATTTGTGTCACAAATGGGCTTACTTGTCACACAAGTAAAACACTGTGTTTGTTACTCCCAGCTGCAGTGGGCAATGAAGTTACTGTGAAAATCGTCGCACTTCGGCGTCTGTTCAGGTACACCGAGGGAGAATTTAGCATGGCCAATGCAGCTAACATGCGTGTCTTTCGAACTGTGGGAGGGAACTGAAGCACCCTGAGGAAACCCATGCAGATGTGGGGAGAACATGCAGATTCCGCATAGTGACCCAGGTCAGGAATCAAACGCAGGTCCATGGCGCTATGAGGCAGCAGTGCTAACCACTGTGCTATCTCTGGTTGCCCATATAAACTTTTCGTTTTCGCTTAAAGAGAGAGAAGGAATCTGTTAATATTTCTTGTATTTAATTCTGTGCTAGTGTGGTTATTAACTAAGGATACACTTGCATTCTATAAACAGGAATGCAAATGTTAAATACAAAAAGAGACAGAATCTCATCATTGAGACGCATGTTTGTAATGTGTACATTTATAAGTAAATGCTGATAAAAGTGTGTAAAGATTGGCTCATGTTCTATCTTTTACCACCTGGCTTTCTGGAATATAACATCAATTTCTCATTGACTTTCTTTGGCTCACAGATTTGGTCCATCCCAGTTGAATCATCCAAGATAAATCTGCTAGTTGAAATACTAGATCAAGCGGACGATTTATACTGGCCTCAGGTTTTGCAGGAGACCACAGAAGACTATTTCTGTCTCTCCACCTGTGAGCTGTAGAAATTGAAGTATTTGAACAGACTAGTTTGCTATCTCTGGACAACTAGTCCATATGGAATGAATTTATGTCACATGAAAACAACGTTTCCCTATGCAAACAAAAATTGAAAAACAAGTTTCTTTATAATTGTGTATTCACTGTTGTCTGAAATAGTGGTTCTAGATTAATTGCCACTGTGCAGACAGTGGAATGTTCCGAATGAACACTCATTCTGAAATATAATACTATGCCTTTATTTGGAAATCTCCCACAATTCTGAAGTTGCAACATGTTTTAAAAAATGTACTGGTGATTTGAGAATTTAAAATGTTTACTATTATCCAACAACAAACATGATGTTCAGCAAATTACTCTGAGTATATTTATTTTGTTATTGCTGGGTAGTGTAATAACTAGTACTCATCACCATGGAGACCAGAACATAAACAGTGGCATTGACTTGTTGGGCTGAATGGCTGCTTTCAGTGTTATAAAGTTTATGCAATTCGAGGAGCTCCAACCTCAGAACATAAATAATCCTATAGCATTATTTTAAGGAGGGTAGTTCTTTAGGTGCCCTAATCAAATTCAGTTTTCTTTTATTCATTCATGGATTAAGGTGCCACTGGCTAGGACAGAATTTATTTCCCATCTTTACTTACATTTAAGAAGGCAGTAGCAAACTGTCTTCTTGATCCTTTCAATCCATGAGTGTAGGTACACCCACAATGCTGTTAGAGAGCAAATTCCAGTATTTTGACCCAGCGACAATAAAAGAAAGGCAATATATTTCCAAGTCAGGATGGTGAATGGTATGAAGGAAAAGTTCCAAGTGATGCTGTTTCTATATGTCTGTTGCCTTTATCCTTCTGGGTGGTAGTGATCATGAGTTTGGAAGATGCCACCTAAGGAACATTGGTGAGTTCCTCAGATGCATCACTGGTGGACAGAGTTAATGTTTGTAGATATAGAGCATATCAAGTGGGCTGCTTTATCCTGGATGGTGCTGAGCTTCAAGAGTGTTGTTGGAGCTGCACTCAATTTTAGAATATGCAACAACTTCAGAATTGTGGGAGATTTTCAATGATATATAGTCTTGTACATTTAAAGTGAATGTTCATTAGGATATTCCACTCTCATTAAGTAGCAAGTGAAGAGTATTCCATCACAGTACTGATATGTGCCTTGTAAATGGTGGTCAGTTTATAAATTACTTTCTGCAGGATTCTTAGCCTCTGACTTGTTTTTATTGCCATAATGTATATACGCCTAGTCTAGTTCCGTTTCTAGTTAATGATAACCCTAGAATGTTGATAGTGGGGGATTCAATGATGGTAAAGCCATTGAATGACAAGGGATGATGGCTAGATCCTCTCTTGTTGGAAATGGCATTGTCTGCCACTTGTCAGCATAAACCTGGATATTGTCCAAGTCTTACTGCGTTTGGTCATCAACTTCAGGGAGTGTGGCGGAGGACATGCCCCTGTCTACATCAATGGGAACTTCAAGTTTTTAGGTGTCCAGATGATCAACAACCTGTCCTGCTGCCCCCATGCCGACGCTATAATTAACGAAGCCCACAAATGCCTCTACTTTCTCAGAAGATTAAAGAAATTTGGCATGTCCACTACGACTCTCACCAACTTTTACAGATGCTCCACAAAAAGCATTTTTTCTGGTTGTATCACAGCTTGGTGTGGCTCCTGCTCTGTCCACGACTGCACTACTACAGAGAGCCATGGATAAAGCCCAGTCCATCACTCAAACCAGCTTCCTATCTATTGACATTGTCTATACTTCCCGTCGTCTTAGGAAAACAGCCAACATAATTAAGTATCCCATGCAACCCAGACATACTCTCTTCCATCTTCTGCCATCAGGAAAAAGATACAAAAGCCTGAGGAAACGTATGAACCTACTGAAAAACAGCTCCTTCCCACTACTATCAGACTTTTGAATGGATCAACTTCACATTAAGTTGATCTTTCTCTGCACCTATGACTATAATTCTACATTCTGCACTCTCCACTTCATTCTCTATATAGATAATGCTTTGTCTGTACAGCATGCAAGAAATGATACTTTTCACTATATACTAATCCATGTGACAATAATAAATCAAATCAAATCAAACATGGACTGCTTCAGTACTTGAGGAGTCATGAATGGTGCTGAACATTATGCAACCATCAGTGAACATCCCCACTTCTGATGAAGCAGCTGAAGATGGTTGGGTCTAGGACATTATCCTAAGAAACACCTGAAATGATATCCAAATAGTGGAGAGAGTTTCCCCCCAATTCTCGTTGACCACAGTTTTGCTAGTTCTTCTTAATGCTATACTTAGACAAATGCTGCCTTGAAGTCAAGAGCAAAGACTCTCTCCTCACCTCTAGAGTTCAGCTCTTTTGTCCGTGCTTGGGTTTGGGCTGTTAAGAATTCAAGAGCTGAGTGATGCTGGTGAGCCCAAACTGATCACCAGTGAGCAGGCTGAGTAAGTGCCACTTGATAGCACTGTCAATGACCCTCTTTTATCGCTTCAATGATGATTGAGTGAAGACTGATGGAGCAGTAATTGACCTGATTGGATTTTTGTGTACAGGACATACCTGACAATTTTTTACATTGTGGAGCATATGTCAGTGTTGTAACTGTACTGGGACACCTTCACTAGGGTTGCAGCAAGTTTTAGAGCATAGGTCTTCAAAATTATTGCCAGGATATTGTCAGGGTCCATAGCCTTTGCAGTATCCAACATCGTCAGGCATCTCTTGATGGTTTCTTCCTTCTCCTCCAGTGTATTGTTTAATTGTTCACCACCATTTATGACTGGATGTGGAATGTCTGCAGAGTTTAGACATGATCAGTTTATTATAGAATCACTTAACTTTGTCTATTGTTTACTGGTTACGCTGTTTGGCATACAAGTTATATTGGCAAAATCAACATCACTAAAACAGATTATGTGGTCAGCTGCTTCACTGCTGTTTATCAGAACTTGCTGTGTGCAATCCGGCTGTTATTTTTCATACAGTACACCAGGAACTAACTTCAAACAAATTGGCTGTAAAGTGCTTAGTATCCAATACGCACTGAAATGTGGAACCCAAGTTGACTTGGAGTTGTGTCAATTGCAACAGGATCACTCTGAAACATTTCCACTGTTCTCTATTTTAACAATAAATCCAAGCTGCCTATATTGAAATGGAACTGGATTTCATAAAAAAAGAACATTTGTAATAAGAAAAAATCATTAAGGTGATTCCTACTTTCGATCACATGGTTGCCCAGACATGGAATCAGTAAACAAAATGAAGGAGATTATTATTGACTTCAGGAAACGTATAGGAGAACATGTTTCTGTCTACATTAACAGAGACAAAGTAGAAAAGGGCGTGAGCTTCAAGCTTTTAGGTGTCCAGATGACCAACAACCTGTCCTGGTCCCTCAATGCTGACACTATTAAGTTAAGAAAGGCCATCAATACCTCTACTTTCTCAGAAGACTAAGGAAATTTGGCATGTTAGCTGTGACTCTCATCAACTTTTATAGATGCAATGTAGAAAGCATTCTTTCTGGTTGTATCACAGCTTGGCATGGCTCCTGCTCTGCCCAAGACCACAAAGAACTATAAAAGGTCACGCATGTAGCCCAATCCATTCCTGCAAAACAGTCTTCCATTCATTGATTCTGTCTACACCTCTCCTTGCCTCTGCAAAGCAACCAGCATAATTAAGAACCCCTTGTAGCCTGGACATTATCCCTTCCACCTTCCATCGGGAAAAAGATACAAAAGTCTGAGGTCATATACTAACTGACTCAAGAATGCTTCTTCCCTGCTGCTGTCAGATATTTAAATGGATTTACCTTGCATTAAGTTACTCTTTCTCTACACCTTGGTTTTAACTCTGACACCATATTCTGTACTCTCTTATTTTCTTCTTTATGAATGGTACACTTTGTCTATATAGCATGATGAAACAATGCTTTTCACTGTATGTTAATAAATGTGACAATAATAAATCAAATCAAATCAAAACAAATCAAAACCTGTTCACCAAGTCTTAAATATATCCAACAATGGGGCATTCAATCCTTCTTGAGTAGAGCACTCCAAAGATCAAGATAGCCACGGTGAAGAAATTTCTCCTCATTTCAGTCCTTAAATGATTGACTCCTTATGAATTAGTGAGAGGCAACATGGTTTTGTGAAGGAGAGGTCATGTCTCACAAACTTGATTGAGTTTTTTTAGGAAGTATTGAAAATGATCGATGAGGGTGGGGTGGTGGATGTTGTCTACAAGGACTTCAGTAAGGCCTTTGACAAGGTCCCTCATGGCAGACTGGTGCAGAAGGTGAAATTGCATGGGATCAGAAATGAATTGGCAAGGTGAATACAAAACTGGCTCGGTCAAAGAAGACAGAGGATAACTGTGGGAAGAGTGCATTTTTGAATGGAGGGATGTGACAAGTGGCGTTCCTCAGAGATCAGTGCTGGGACCTTTGTTATTGTAATATATATAAATGATTTGGGGGAAAATGTAACTGGTTTGAGTAGGAAGTTTGCAGGCAACACAAAGGTTGGTGGATTTGAGGACAGGGATGAGGAACATCGAAGGATACAGCAGGATGTAGATCGGTTGGAGACTTGGCCAGAGAGATGGCAGATGGAGTTTAAGATTTATTAAAGCCTGGTCAGTACTGCATCTTCAGCAGTCGTTCACCTAGATCTCTGCCTCATCTTTCGTCTTTTACGCTTCAGCCTGCGCATGCGCTTTTTCCACCACTTTGCTCGCATGTCGACAACGATCTCAAAAACCCCAGAACTGAAAAGCTAATCCAGACAAGCATGAGGTAATG
This sequence comes from Sphyrna mokarran, assembly GCA_024679065.1. Lineage (NCBI taxonomy): Eukaryota > Metazoa > Chordata > Chondrichthyes > Carcharhiniformes > Carcharhinidae > Sphyrna > Sphyrna mokarran. Next base: position 48,465,047 of record JAGIQG010000011.1, on the reverse strand, counting down.
CATTTTGGAAGGTCTAATACAGACAGAAAATACACAGTAAATGGCAGAAGCTTTAAGTGTATTGATAGGCAGTGTGATCTGAATGTTCAAGTACACAGTTCACTGAAAGTGGGAATGCAGGTGAAGAAGATAGTCAAGAAGGCATAAGGCATGCTTGCCTTCATCACCCTGGGCATTGAGTTTAAAAATTGGCAAGTCATATTGTAGCTTTATAGAACCTTAGTTAGGTGCACTTGGAATATAATGTTCAATTCTGGTCACTACACTACCAAAAGGATGTGAAAGCTTTGGAGAGGGTACAGCAAAGATTTACCAGGATGTTGCCTGGTATAGAGGGCATTAACTATGAGGAAAGGTTGAAGAAACCTTGTTTGTTCTCATGGAACAACGGAGGTTGAGGGATGGCCTAATAGAAGTCTACAGGAATATGAGAGGCATGGACAGTGGATATCAAAACCTTTTCCCAGGATGGAAGAATCAATTACCAGGAGGCATAGGTTTAAGGAGCGAGAGGCAAAGTTTAAAGGAGGTGTACAAGGCAGGTATTTTACACAAAGAGTAGTGGGTGCCTGAACTTGTTGCTGGGGAGAGGTAGTGAAAGCAGAAACAGTAGTGACTTTTAAGCTGCATCTTGATAAATACGCGAATTGGATGGGAATAGAGGGATATGGTCCCTGGAAAGGAAGGGGGTTATAGTTCAGTCAGGAAGCATGTTTGGTGCAGGCTTGGAGGGCCGAAAGGCCTGTTCCTGTGTTGTAATTTTCTTTATTCTTTGTTCCTATCCTGAGGCTATGCCCCTGTGTCCAGACACAGAGTGTCGAAAGCTCGCAAATTTACTATCAAATAAATCGGTTGGATTTAAAATTGGTGTTGCTAAATTCTTACTGAGTTCTTACTACCCCAGTCCAACGCCGGCATCTCTACACCTTAGATTGCCCAGTCAGGGAAAAAACCTTTCAGTGCTTACCCTGTCAAGTCTCTTCAGAATTTTATATATTTCAATGAGATCACCTCTCAGTCTTCTGTACTCCAGACAGTATAGTCTTAATTTACTATAACTTTCATCATATGATAGCACTCTCGAGAACCAATCTAGTGAACCTTCAGTCAACCTGTTACAACTTTAATTTGACCTGAAATTTAACCACAGAAAGCCTTGCAGATCACTAAACAGTAATCTTCCAGATGACTTTCACTTCAATTTGGGGACCAAATGTAGTGTGTCAAAGTTCAGAGATGATTAAGATGAGTGGTAGAGCAAAGTCTGCAGAGGGGTATAGAGAACCTGAAAAACCTGAAGTTTAGAAGATTGAGAGGTAATCCATTCTGGCAGAAATACAGCAAAATGGACTATTATTGTAATGGTAAAAATCTTACAGCATGCTGCTGTGCAGAGGCACCTGGGAGTCCTTGTTCATGAATTGCAAAAATTTGGCTTGCAAGTTTTAGAGTATTTAGGAGCCACAAACCTTCACAAACAAAGTGTGGGACCTACTCCACACTAATCTAATGACTTGCCTTGTCTGCCCATTCAAGCGCGCAATAAAAGATCCTGGCACTATTTTGAAGAGCAGAAATGTTATCCCCAGCGTTTTGACCTATATTTATCACTCAATCAATATTATAAAAAGGTATCAGTTCACTGCCTCATCGCTGTTAGTGGGGTCTTGGTGTGTACCAATTGATCGCTGATTTTCCTACATTACGTCAGTGACGATACATCAAAGTACTCAATGGGCTATAAAGCATTTTGGGATGTATCCAGAAAACAAAAGGTGCTATATGAATGCAAATCATTTCTTTCTTATACGTTCCGGTCAACACATCTCATTTTCAGCAAAAATAATTTTAAAATACAAAAGCAAAAATGTTGGAAATCTGAAATAAAAACTACAAATGTTGGAAAAACACAGCAGATCCGGAGAAACTGTTAACATTTCAGGTCAACAACCTTTCATCAGAACTACTTGAAAATAGTGTATTAAAGCCGCATGAAACCGAAGGCATTACTGAATAAATTTCATCGTTAGGAACAGTCAGGCTATTGCGTTGAAAGCAATTTATAGTTTACACAGTTGAATAATTGACAATTACGTGCCCTGCCTAATTTATTGGCGCTGTTTTAAATGGGGGGAGGCTTTTTATGTGTGTGAATTGTAACCAATAGAATCATCAAAGTTGGCTGAGTTTGGTATGAGTGGTTTATGATGGAATCGAGAGATGCAGTAGTGATGCTTAAAATCACACTGTTTGCTCTTAACCTGCTCTTTTTGGTAATGTTAAATGTGTTTTATTTAAAAAGTTAACGCTTCCCTTCCATTTAAATAACTTCGTTGAATTAAATGCTAGTGTAAATGCTGCGCATACTTAATTAAGTCGCATTAGTGATTAGTGTGGATTTTTATGGATGGCATTTGTTTTTCCCCGACTATTTTAGACATCTTCCTCATTCATCATAGTTAGTTCCATTATTTATTTTCTAAAGAAGTATAGTGAGAATAACATCTAAGTAATGACTTCAGCAATCTGTGCAGTTCTCAAGTTTCTGGACATAATCACTGGTGTAAAGGCGAACACTCTCATTAAACTAGCCCAAGACCACTGCATTATATTTCTTAACGTTGTTTCATCACAATTTGTATTCCTTTCAACGGAAATTCTTCTGCTTCCCTTTTAAATGTTAAGGACTCAAACAGCGCTTCCAACGGGTGGAAGTTTTGCTCATTGCTACCTGTCGATGATTGGGTGGAGCTATGAATTTGAGACTTTTTTCACTCCTTTTGAAGGTTTATTTGCCCCATGCCCAAGTTAATCGAACAAAGATGTTTTGAACAGACTGCCACTTAATCCCTTTCAAATGAATGAAATTCTTTTGCACTCATCCACCAAAAATCCTGGAACAGTAAAATAAAATTGAAGCTCTCCACTCAGCTGCGTAGCTCTCCTACCAGGGTAATGGAAGAAACTTTTAAGACAACAGACACTGATTTAGGAAAGCAAATACTTCCTTTCTGAAATGTAATCTAACCCCAATCTCTGACTGTCTTTGCCTCATTCAATATATTGATGGGTTGGCTGTCAAAATGTATTTGCCTGGGTGAACTCTCACTTTGGATTTGCAGCAAGTAAATACTTGACCAATTGGTCAGTAGACTCTCAATGTGAGCCAACAAGTTCTAATGGTGAACCTTTAGTCTGTTGTGAATTTCTAGTTTATCTCATGGTATTGAACAGTACTTCTCAGCCCTTTAACTAAGATTAAGCATAAGATGAGGCACAATGCCTATCCTTGTTATTTTGAGTCTCATGTTGGGGGGAGCATGAATTGAATTCATTTTAATTTTTTTTTGGAGCAAGAGGCTGGCCTGTACACTCAACACATTGCCTTTAGAGGGAGGAAGGGCAATATTTATCTTAATTTTGAGTATTGAATCTTTATTGGACTGCGGGATGGGTTTGGGGGTGGAGTCAAAAGTTCCCATCTCCCAAATACAGGTCACCATTTGGAAGACCAAAATAATCAACTGCCATTCCAAATAACTCAATGAAAAACCAATTTAATTCAACTTCTCAGTATTGAGTTGTTGAAAAGTCTACTGCATCTGAACAGCCTAAGTTGGCACATGTAATTTCTTTCTACCATCTTCGTCTCCCCCTCCCAACCCCACCCCCGCCCCTGTCCCACAAAAAGTTGTGGTGTGGCATATTTACTTTTCCTCCTGCTCTGCAGAATTTGACAATATTATTACAGAATCTTCCAGATCTGTAACTTTGCTACAATGTTTTTGAAAAAACAAATAGAACATAGAACATTACAGCACAGAACAGGCCCTTCGGCCTTCGATGTTGCGCCGACCATTGTAAAAAGCAGTGCCCCTCCAAACTAAACCATTCCCTTCTCTTCCATATACTTATCAACTAAGATAAGTATATGGAAATGTTTTTCATTTGGTATATGGAAATGAAAGAAAATGTTTTTCTTTCAGGTATTTGGTATTGAACTTGTTTGGATGGGTGCTTCAATTCACCTGAACCTGTATCCCATTTCCTTACTGGCTGGGAAATTGATCACTGGAGTTCCTCCTGTGCTCCTGATTGTTGGTGTCCTCATTTCCTTCATGGCTATCTTTGGGATTGCTTCTGTTTGGAAGGCGAATGTTATGATGGTGAAAGTGGTAAGAACTGTACTTCTGTGCATTTGTATTTTTTTGTATTCCTATCTAAACTATGTTTAAAATGAAGTTAAACAGTGGAAAGGGTGCACCCAATAGTAAAGATTTAACTACTCTTAAATACAGACATTCTTCTTGTGATTACATGATCACCTGTTGTGTAAGATAACATTTACTGCTTAAAATAGATGCCTAAAAACTAGATGGTCTGCCAGGAACTTTTGGTTAATGTGATAGGTTAGGGGATTGTTTAGTATAATCCAAACTTTAAATCAGTGTGCTTTTAGAGATCAAATGTTTTCTATATATCACCTTTTAGATTTCTCTGCATTTTGGGAACAGTGGACTTGGTGTTTTTCTCACTTATGATTTTTTTTTTCCTCAGAAGGTTGTTGGCCATGTGTCTCCACCTCCCTGTACCTTGTGCTGCTTTTGCATGTCATACATGGGTCAACTCCATTTAGCTATTCTCTTCTGTTTACTCCTATATTTTGTTTCTTTTCCTGTTTACTCTCTTCCCCTGAATGATTGACCAAAATATTTAATCTTTTATTCTTCTCCAGCCATTCCCAGCATTTTCCTCATAGAATATCCATCTATATGTTCACAGCCCAAATGCATTCAATTTCCCGCACTTTGTACTGTACTTTTAAACTGATAATCCTGATACGTGTTCTTCAGGTTTGCTGGAAATGAAGGGGTGTACTGTTCCAGGAAAAATGCAATAAACAAACTTGTACAGTCTGCATGTTAGTTTACCAGAAACAGCTGGAAGCTTATCACAGACTAAAGAACAGAATTGGCAGCAAGCCTTCCACTTGGCTACAGTTTCATTTTAGTATTAGATTCAGTTTTTAAACCCTTGTTCCCACTGCTAAAATAGAGTCTGTTGATTTTTAACATAGTGCCTAATTACAATGCCCAAGGTGATTCAGAGAAAGATATTACTAACAAATCTGATAAAAGTTGATGGATATAGTATATTTGGTCTTTCAGAAAATTTCCCCACAGGAGGTTAATTAGCAAAATAAGTGTAGTAACTTTAATTAGCTCTACCAGTTAACTTGTAAAGCACAACAATTTATTAGAACTATAAAAAACTATTTACCGAGTGCTTCAAACAATCTTTCATATTCAGCTTGAGGATTCAAATACTAGGACAAGTTCCAACACTTCCCAGTCAGTTCCCAACTTCATTCCTGACTGAACCAATGGGTCGTATGACTCGTCCCTCAGAGAATACCTCTTAAAGGGGTAAGTTTTAGATCCCTCTCTCAAGAACCTTATTACACATTGGAATATTTAAATTAGATGTTTTAGCAAAACAGTAACAATTTTACAATAATCCATCAGTAACTCTGTCTGCTGAAGACCTCTTTCATACAGAGCAACACAGCTCAAGTGATGATTCTCTTACTGAGGTAGGTACTGTTGACCTTATTTTACAAGGACTCGTTCCTTGTACTAATATTTCACCTTCCTCTGTATTCTGGAGAGTAATATTCTGGACTATTACCGGCTGATTTGACTATTTACTCAGGGAACCCATTTGTGCTTCCCTGTAGCACAATTAGATCAGGTTGCAACTGGCTATTGGATGGCTGTTGCCATCCAATATGTATTTTATATTGTAATTGCTGCAAGTGCAAATGGTTTTATTTGATTTCATTGCTAGCAAAATGGTTGCTGCCCATTATGCCATGATGCCTAGGTCTATGGCTAGTAAGCACCACAAGGATCAATACTTGGGGGCCTCAGCAGTTCAGTGATTTGGATCTGGGGATCAAATGTAACATTTGTGGATGATTCATTCCCGGACAGGAATGTGTTGTGAGGAAGATGCAAAGCAAAGAGCATTTGGACAAACTTGGTGAGTGGACAAGAACATGGCAGAGGGGGCATAATGAGAAAAATGTGAGCTAATCCATTTTGGTAGAGGGAATACATGTGCAGCATTTTTTTTCAAAATAGTAAGAAGTGTGGATGTACAAAGGGACCTGGATGTCATCGTCCATAAATTTATTGAAGGCTAGCGTGCAGGTGTAGCAAACTTTTAGGAAGGCTAATGAATTGTTAGCCTTTAGCAAGAAGATTTGAGTACAGGAATAATGACATCTTATTTCAATTGTATAGGAGCTTGGATAGACAACACCTGGAGTATTGTGTCAGCTTGCCTCAAAGAATATTATTGCCATAGAGGGAGTGCAACAAAGTGCACCAGACTTATCTGGGGATGGGAAGACTGTCATATGAAGAAAGATAGGGCAAGCTGGCCTGTATTCACAGTTTTGAAGATGAGGTGATTTCATTGAAATCCACAAAATATCTAAAGGAATATACAGGAAAGATGCAGATAAGATGTTTCCCTTGTTTAGAGAGTCAAGAATCAGGAAGCACAATTTCAAAATAAAGAGAAGTCATTTAGGACTAAGACAAGGAGAAATTTCTTCACATAGGGTTGTGAATCTTTTGGAATTCTCTACCCCAGAGGGCTGTGGAAGCTCAGTTATTGTGTATGTTTGAAACAGAGATTGATAACCCTTTCTGTTGTTAATCAGAAATCTATGGGGATAGTGTGAGATTAAAGGCATCCGCTATATTGCATTGAATGGTTTAAAATTTATTTTAGTGTCAGAAGTAGGCTTACATTAACACTGCGATGAAGTTACTGTGAAAATCTCCTAGTCACCATACTTCAGTGTCTGTTTGGGTATACTGAAGCAGAATTTAGTATGGCCAATGCAGCTAACCAATGCGTCTTTTGGACTGTGGGAAGAAACCAAAGAGCCTGGAGGAAACACATAGGGAAAACATGCAAATTATGCACAGACAGTGACGCAAGCCAAGAATTAACCCTGGGTCCTTTGCCCTGAGACAGCAGTGCTAACCACTGTGCCACCATGGAGAAGATTCAATGGGCTAAATGGAAATCTTTTGAAAGTAAACTTGTAACTCAGCCATTTTAAGCTGGGTCTAATGTTCAGATCAGTTTGGATATAGCTGAAGAAGATGGATGCAGCTATTTTAAAAGACACTTGTGAGAGCGTCTTTATCCGAGTTTTATTGTCACTCGTCGACATGAGACATGCACTTCTGAATAGAATCAGAGTGACATCCACCAGATGTTATCACAGCCGTAGGGCGTTGGTGGAAACGGGAAAATGATCAAAACAATGCAACAACAACTACCATAATTGCAGACAAGCAGATTGAATCACACCTCTGGGAGCGCCTGACGTGCAGGTTAGTTTTTGCTCGTCAGCCTCGAGCCATTTACCCATAAATCATCATTTGATACAAAATTAATTTTTATTAAGTAGGAGACAAGCACGCGCAACAAACAAACAACATTGCCGAAAACGTGACTGTGGCGTGAAACTCGCTCGTGCAACACCAGGAGCTGCACCCATCACTGTCGACCACGCCCAACCCCTTGGGGCGTGGAAGACATGTCTATTTTGGTAATTTTTATTTAAAGGGGCCTTAACGCACGAATGGATACTAGCCAATCTCAAACAGACATGCAACTACATCCGCACTGCTTCTTGGACAGTCGCTTTAGCCATCACCGCAGGTAGAGTAGTGGCGATGTTGCCCAGCGGGACCATCAAGGAGGCGCAACTCGCTGTGCTACAGAAGCAACAAGATTCGCATAGCTACTATAACCGTGACTCTCCCACTCCCCCACCGAAGAGTAAGAGAGTCATAGTTATTCCTGCTAGTAACTATGAACGAATCTGTTCTACATGCCAATAGACCCCTCCCCCCACCCCCCACTCACTCCCCAGAATTGTATATTTTCTGCAATGTCTGAAGATTGTTACGAACCTGGCTAATAGCTGATAGTGTTCCAACTCAAACACCAGTTCATCGTGATTTAGTTCAGTCTACAGGAACAGTACAAAAGACTGCATGAAATGTCCAGTGAGAACAGCAACCAGCCCAGTCATAGTATGACACTTACTAAAGATTATTTATTACAATAAAAGAAAGAGACATATTCACAAACAGGGCTATAATAATGTAAGCCAGTTACGTACAAGAGTATCATCACTATTATTTTTGCACTCCACACAGGAATTCTATCACTTGCAGCAAGTAGAATCCAAAAATGGCATTGCCTTGTCTGTAACTATTTACACCTTTAAGTACCAACAGTCAAGTCTACATTACATTGGCAGGTGGACTTCAACGCAGATAAATGTGTGGTGGTCCATTTTGGCAGGACCAATGGGATGAAGGCGTATAATATCAAGAGGAGTCTTGAAGTGTTGAGGAGCAGAAGGACCTTGGGGTTTGGGTCCATAGGACTCTTAAATCAGCTCCGCAAGTGGAGGATGTGGTCAAGAAGGCATACGGTGTACTGGACTTTATTAATTGGGGGAGAGTTTAGGAGTCGGGAGGTAATGCTGCAACTTTATAAGACCCTTGTCAGACACCACTTGGAGAACTGTGTGCAGTTCTGGTTGCCTCACTATAGGAAGGATGTGGAAGCTATTGAGGAGATTTACAAGGATGTTGCCTGGATTGGGAAGCATGCTTTATGAAGATAGGTTGAGAGAGCTAAGTCTCTTCTCCCTGGAGAGACTAAGGTTGAGAGATGATCTGATAGAGGTTTATAAGATGTTGAGAGGAATAGATAGGGTGGATTCTCGGAGGCTATTTCCCAGGGCTGAAATGGTCGCTACGAGAGGACACAGGTTTAAGGTGCTGGGGGGGCAAGTACAAAGGAGATGTCAGAGGTAAGTTTTTCACTCAGAGGGAGGTGAGTGAATGGAATCGGCTGCCGTCAGTGGTGGTAGAAGCGAACTCACTGAGGTCTTTTAAGAGACTGCTGGACGAGTACGTGGGATTTAATGGGATTAGGAGTTGCAAATAGTTCTATGTTCCGATAGGTATAGATATGATCTTGTAGGTCGAAGGGCATATTTGTGCTGTAGTGTTCTATGTTCTCTTATAATGTAGATGGATTTTCAAGATTTCTGCTACTGGGCAGTTCATCAGAATCCTTCAAGGGGGAGATCTTCTACTTTGAACATGTAGACAACACCCCTGTCACTTGTAGGAAAGAGAGAAAATGCACTTGGAGCGATCCTGTTCTCTCAGAAATGATGGTTATGGTTTGATGAAGAAAGGATGCTGAATTAACATCTAACTTTAAACTACTACTCCAGGAGAATGGAGCTGTTGATACAGTAAGGTTGTCTTCTATGGGGGTTTGGTTCATTTCACAATCACTGAAGATGTTAGAAACTACAGGAAGGTAATTACAGAATCATACACATGAAGGAAATAGCAAGAAGTTATTTTTGGTGGTCGGGACTGGATGTGGAAATTGAGAAAGCTAGAACATGTCTTTGTGAGGTTGCCATTAGGCATACTTTGAAAGCTACTAAGAAACAAAGTTTGCTTATCAAATACTTTAAATTCTTTCTTATCTACTGGAGCACCCTATGTTCCACAGCCAAGATCTTTCCTAGAAGATCCTAGAATCCCTGTGCAATGGAAGGCAGTGCAGAAGGAGGCTATTTGGTCCATTGTGTCTGCACCAACTCTCTGAAAGACCATCTTACCCAAGCTCAATCCATGTAACCCCATATATTTACCGTACTAGCCCCCAATTAATCATAGCTTGAGACATTAAAGGACAATGTAGCGTAGCCAATCCATCTGACCTGCATATCTTTGGACTGTGGGAGGAAACCCACATAAACATGGGTAGAATGTGCAAACTCCACAATCACCCAATGCTGGAATTGAGCCAGAGTCCCTGGCAATGTGAAGCAGCAGTGCTAACCACTGCCGCAATGCGGCCAACTCATGATTAAAAAGACAGCTGCATTCTACATTTAATCCTTTAAAACATTCAAAAATGAAGAAGATTGTGCAACAGAAAGTGGGAAGGTAAAGCAGAGTTTTTGACTAGACAAAGGAGTTTTGGCTCTGAACTCAAGTCAATGCTGATTAAACTAACCACTGATGACATCAAGAACAAACACCAGAGATTTCTATCAGTGTGAAAAAGACCCCAGAGGTTCACTGTCAACAGTTCTACGACCTCCTGACTGTCTGTCTGGCTTATTGACAATTGTACATGTTGAACTTGTTTACGGAGGAAATGTTATGTATTTGTATTTATTCTTCTTGGCTCACTAGAGCTCTGCTGAATAATGTATGCAGCAGAAATGACGTGATAGACCTAGTGTGGGAAACAGAGAAGCAGCAACTATAGAAGAGATCATACACTTTATTAATAAGCTTTATTCATTTTTAACCTCTGTCCTATGTATCGCATCTCCAATATAAAACAATTTAGAACCTTGTGTGCCTTAAACTTCTGTTGTCTTTGTGCATTCCCCATGCCTTCAGACACTTTCAATTCTGAACACTGGAATTTCTTCCTTGATTTTCCATCTTTCTCTTTTCAAAAACTCTCCTTTGAAGCCAAATCTCTAATTATCCTAATTATTTTCATTTGAATTTGCCCTGTGTGAAGTGCCTATGTGTTTTTTTTTTTGCTTAGAAATGCAAGTTATTAATTTGAATAACTTGGTCCCTTCCTTGGATAACAATCTTGGACATTGTCTTTGCATTGATTTCAATATAATATATGTTAATGCTTTAAAACTAATCTTGCAGGGACATAATAGAAAATAAAAATTACCTTCCTTTCAAATGAAAGGAGCATTTCCCAGAGAAATGGCTGAAATTCTAGCAGACAAGATCCCCATGGATATTTGGCCCCCCAGTATTCAAGAGTTATTAGGTCATTGTTTTATTTGAATTGCAGTTTAGTTTTTAAATACTTTCAAATTCTACATGAGAGCCCATACTTTCACCAGAAGAATTACAGCCTGGTGTTTTTGCTTTAAATGTTATTCAAAATCTCTAACTGTAATAGTTCTACTGTGCCAAAAATAGACTAAACCTAGAAAATTTAATTTCTGTGAGATAGTTGGAAAATAGGTCATTTGATTTACATTGAAATATATTTTCTTCTACAGTCTCTGATTCTGATGATCCTGGTTTTTCTAGTGGAAGTAACTGTTGAGGTGTTCGTGTACATCTTCAGGAGCCAGGCAAGTATTGATTCAATGGAGCAGTACCTTTTTGTTTGATTTCTACCAAATGTACTAAAGTTCTGACATAATTACATTATGTTGTCCTTTTCTTAAAATACTTAAATTCTGAGTTTTCTTTCCCTTTTCTATAGGTGTATAACAACCTAACTGACAGTCTGGAGAAATCTATTCCAGACTATGCAAAACCTCATGGATTTGAATCAAATCTGGAAGCTTTGATAGATCAACTGCAAATCAAGGTTTGCTTCAAAAAAAGTTGTTTCTCTGCTTCAGCCGTTGCTAAATTGTTTAACAAATCAGTGGCTTTGTGATGTCTTTGTTACTGTATTCAATTATTTTTGTCTGCATTCCATTTACATTTTTCTTTGGAATTTAAAACTGCTCTGGGAAGTGGGAATTTCTGACATTTAAACTGAAGTTTTATTCTAAGGACTACGTCAGTCCTTTTGTAGTGAAATTAGAATGACTTTTTTTTTCATATATATCTAGTGTAACTTGAAGCTGGTTTATTTTATATATAATTAATATTAACTTGAAAAAAGCCAAGTAGTGAAATGGGGCAAGAACAGATTTTGTTCCAACCTGAACAAATGCTATGAAGTTGGATTACTTTAAAAATAATGTGATATTAATTGTTATAGTTGGGGGTTTCCATATGCTAAATGTACCACTGACTGAAAGAAATGTAGGCTTGTAATCTTAATTTCCCACAAGAAAAGGATTTCCTTCTACAATGTATTAAGATTATAAATTTCTTCCTTATAAATCTATTAATATTTCTGACATGAATGGTAAGAGTCCATAACATAGAACATAGAACATTACAGCACAGAACAGGCCCTTCGGCCTTCGATGTTGCGCCGACCAATATAAAAAGCAATGCCCCTCCAAACTAAACCATTCCCTTCTCTTCCATATACTTATCAACTAACCTCTTAAACGCCACCAAACTTGGCGCATCTACAACTGCTGCAGGCAGGGCATTCCACTCCCGAACCACCCTTTGGGTAAAGAACCTACCTCTGATATCCGTCCTATAACTATCACCCCTTAATTTAAAGCTGTGTCCCCTCGTGCTAGCTTTCTCCATCCTAGGAAAAAGGCTATCACTGTCCACCCTATCTAAACCTCTAATCATCTTATATGTTTCGATTAGGTCCCCTCTTAGCCGCCTCCTTTCTAACGAAAACAACCTCAAATCCCTCAGCCTCTCTTCATAAGACCTGCCCTCCATACCAGGCAACATCCTGGTAAACCTCCTCTGTACCCTCTCCAAAGCCTCCACATCTTTCTTATAATGCGGGGACCAGAACTGCACACAATACTCCAAGTGCGGCCGCACTAGAGTTTTGTACAGTTGCAACATGACGTTGCGGCTCCGAAATTCAATCCCCCTACCAATAAAAGCCAAGACTCCATATGCCTTCCTAACAACCTTCTCGACCTGACTGCCTACTTTCAGGGATCTATGCACATACACACCAAGATCCCTCTGTTCATCTAGACTACTAAGAATCCTACCATTTGCCCTATACTCTACACATTTATTATTTCTGCCATAGTGCATTACCTCACACTTTTCCACATTAAACTCCATTTGCCACCTCTCGGCCCAGCTCTGCAACTTGTCCAAGTCCCTCTGCAAACTATAACACCCCTCTTCACTATCTACCACTCCACCGACTTTAGTGTCATCTGCAAATTTACTAATCCATCCTTCAATACCCTCATCCAGATCATTTATAAAAATTACAAACAGCAGGGGCCCCAAAACAGACCCCTGAGGTACACCACTTGTCACCGAACTCCACGATGAATATCTCCCATCAACCACCACCCTCTGTCTTCTATCTGCTAGCCAATTCCTAACCCAATTAGCTAAATCACCCTCTATCCCATACATCTGCATTTTCTGCAGAAGTCTTCCATGGGCCACCTTATCAAACGCCTTACTAAAGTCCATATATACCACATCAACCGCCTTACCCCCATCCACCTCTTTAGTCACTTTTTCAAAAAACTCAATGAGGTTAGTAAGGCACGACCTACCCTTCACAAAACCATGCTGACTATCTCCAATCAATTCATTACTCTCTAAATAAGTATAAATCCTATCCCTAATTATTCTCTCCAATACTTTGCCCACCACAGAAGTAAGACTCACTGGCCTATAATTCCCTGGAAGGTCTCTCTTCCCCTTCTTGAACAACGGGACCACATTCGCTATCCTCCAGTCCTCCGGAACCACACCCGTAACCAACGACGACCTGAAGATCAGAGCCAGAGGCTCTGCAACCTCCTCTCTTGCCTCCCAGAGAAGCCTAGGGTAAATCCCGTCCGGCCCAGGGGACTTATCCAACTTCAAACCCTCGAGAATATCTAGCACATCCTCCCTATCTACTTCGATACCTTCTAGTTTGCTACCCTGTACCTCAGTGTTCTCCATAACTACATTTACATCACCCTGCGTGAATACCGAAGAGAAATATTTATTCAGTACCTCTCCAATCTCCTCAGGCTCCACGCACAACTTCCCACTGCTGTCTATGACTGGCCCTAATCTTGCCCTAACCAATCTTCTATTCTTAACATATCTAAAGAAAGCTTTGGGATTCTCCCTAATCCTATCAGCCAAAGTCTTCTCATGTCCTCTCTTTGCTCTCCTCAATTCCCCCTTTAGCTCCCTCCTGGCTAATCTATAGCTATCCATTGCACTAACCGAGCCTTCAATCCTCATCCTGACATAAGCCTCCTTTTTCCTTTTAACCAGCAAATCAACTTTTTTCGTACACCAAGGTTCTCTTACTCGACCATTTCCTCCTTGCCTGACAGGGACATACTTATCAAGGACCCGCCGCAGCTGCTCCTTGAATAAGCTCCACATTCCAGATGTTCCCAGTCCCTGTAGTTTCCTAGTCCAATCTATGCACCCTAATTCTCTCCTGATGGCCTCATAATTACCCTTCCCCCAGCTATAACTACTGCCCCCAGCTTCATGCCTATCCCTATCCATCACTAAGGTGAACGTAACCGAATTGTGGTCACAAATTCTGAATTAACTATATTTTTGAAAAAAATCGCAAGCAAATACCAAATAAGAGATAAATTTAAAAATATTGCGGATGCCAGAATCTGAAACAAAAATGCTGGAAAGTCTCAGCAAGTCTGACAGCATCTGTGGAGAGAGAATAGAGCCAACATTTCAAATCCAGATGGTCTGACCTACTCTGATGAAGGGTCATCTAGGCTCAAATGTTGGCTCTATATTTTCTCCACAGATGCTGTCAGATCAAATTAGAGATGTTATGGCTTGTGTTTTCTATTTTTTTTTTACTCGTTTTAAAATCACCTTTTTAAGCTCCTGCTTTAAGTTGTTTCTTTTTAAACTCATGCAGTTTTTTGGGCCCAAAATTCTGATTTGTCTTTCTCATTTTGGTTTTGTGTTGTTTCACATTGTCAGATAGCATTACTCTTCATTGTTTTGTGTTGCTCAGCACCATACTGCATAGAGCACAGAGAGAATTATTTGAGTGCAATTGGAACCATTCACAATTCCTTCAAAAATTGAAACATTTTCCCATAAAGAATATCCAAACAAACAGGATTTTGTTTTGCAAGGAAGTTCAATTCCTGAACAGGTCATCTCTGAGAAAAGGATCATTTCTTGATTCTGAGTAATTTTAATTTTGAAGACCAATTGGGCAAGGCAGAGGCCATTTTAAACTTTCTGAACACCATGTTTGCTATTGTGGGTTACACATGTAAAATTGCTTTCCTTTTCTCTGGCTTGTTTGGGTGAAAAATACCAGGTGCAGGACTTATTCTTCAGCAACCGGATCGCAGCTTTCTGATTACATTCGGAGCCCTAGATCTTGCCCTTGTTCAATTACTCTGCAGCAAGAGAGACTGCAGGGTCACCATAAAGCCATTTGCTGATGGGAGGCATATAAAACCCATTTTAAGATTTCTTGAGTTTGTTTCAGACTTATGATTTAATGCTGCAATCCCTTACAATCAGTCTTAAACATTACCAGAAAATCCAATGACAATACCATTTCATCACTGTCTCTATTGGTAGAGTGTGGTCTATCATTTTACATTGGAGAGTACAATCCTTGGTACCACCAACATCAAACTGGTAAATGTAGGCAGGTGAGTTGGATTAGAGAGAGCGTAATAGAGAACATGGAAAGATTCTTTGGAGTCTGGACCATAACTAACACGCCTCTGGTCATCTAGTCAAAATCCTGGATAAAGGCTTAGAGAGTTATCAGTCGGCACTCCAATGCTATGGTTATTGGATGGTTTAAGCTTTGAGAGACATTCCTATTGGAACATTAGTGAATGGTAAAAGTGGCCAATGAATTCCCTGCTCATTTGAAGTGAAGTATTGTCACTACTTAACCAATCTTCAATGAGATGCCGCTTTATTGAAGAGAATACCACAGAAGGTGTCCAAAAAAGATGACACCAAGATTTAAAGCAAATAAAAGATCACTTGACTTTTCAGCGCTTTAAATCTTGGTGTAATGGGTAGGCTACAGTTGATTTTCTTTTTAGCATATTTTCTTGCTTACACATTTTTCCCCTTTTGGGAATAATGGGGAGAAATTGGAGAAGGATTTCTCCAGTCTTATTAACCCATTGAATGTTTCTTCCATGGCCAACAAGGCCTGACTTTTTAGACTCAGACCAAGAGCTTCTGGCCCAGCGGTGGGGTTGCTAGTCTGCGTTACGCAGCCTGCTATGAAGTTGATGATGGAAAATGACATTAAACTGTCCCAGCAGCTGGAGGTGCTAATATATGGGTAAGAAATTAGATGGGTTGCAGTGATTATTGCAAAGTTAATGCAGTTAAAATAATGATTTGTGTGCAATTCCACTAAACTGACAAATTCCCAAAATTGAATTTATTAAAAAGATACAGCCAAAGAGATATTGGCTTTCATTCCCAGATGAATTTTAGTCACTTCTTTTGGAATGAAAGTGTTCCAACGTTTCAAAGATTAACTAAGAACATCATTGAAGGATTATGCAACCATGCGGTATATGTGGATGAATTGGTGGTTTTCCGTCAAAACTAGGAAGAACATTTGCAACAAATTGTTTGGTTACAAAGAGCCAATTTGGTTATAAACCTGGCTAAAATGAATTTGCCAAAATAAAACTAATTTGTTTGGACCATGCTGGGAAAAAGCTAAGTAGCCCTCAAAGAAATAAGGATGAAGGCTATCTCTCATTTACCAATGTCAGTGTATTATGAAAATCATAGGTGGAATTTTCCAATTCCAGCCGCCATGGGAATCTTAGCAAATGGGGGTGGATAAAAGTCTGTTGACCTCCGGCTAGAATTTCCAACCTTGAGGTGAGCATGGCCAGAAAATCCCATCCCATATTTTTCAAAATATTAAATATGGAAAATCACTGCACTATCTGAACACTTTGATGTTGAGCTGAGTTTTTTAAAGAGTGCCTTAAGTTCACCTTGGATTGGGTACAATCCTGTCTTCATTTAAGAAATCACTATCACCTGCCTTGCGCGGTACAAAGAGTTGTTTGAACTGCAACAATCCCTTTAATTGTTGGGGGCAAAGTCTTAAAACCTTATTGAAAATCACATCACAGAGATGAGCTTTAAGTCTTGAACTTGCTGGTTTTTGATGTCTGTCTTGTTGGGAAATAAGTGGAGAGAAGGTTGTATTATCTTCTCTCTCGCTTGCTTGCCTGAAATGGGGTGTGAGTGGCTGTCGGCAATGTAGGTGTTGGTGCAGTTTCATTTCGAGAGGATAAGATGGGGTGCAAACCACCAGTAACTTTTTTCTAAAGTTTTTGTCAGCGGAAATATTTAACTATGGAAAAAGAAACTTGGAGTTTGGCGTGGACTCTACAATGTTTTAAATATCACTTGGGATCATAACACGTGATAGTACATAGCATGTGAAATGTCACTACTAAGGGGATGACTGGAGATCTTGCTTTTTAATAAAAACGCCATGTGGAGCTGCTAAAGTGATTAAAAAGAGATCATCATGACGACAGAGCTTCCACCACAAGCATCTGCATTTGTATACTGCCTTTAAAATCATAAAATGATCCAGGATCTTTAACAAGAGTATTATAAATCAAAATATCTCAGAATCACATGGGGAGATATTGGGTCAAATAACCAAATGCCTTGTCAAATGTACGTAGATTTGTAGGACCTACCCTTAAGTACAGACCTGGGCAACTGAAGGAATTACCACCAATACTAGTGTCATTAATTGGAGGTCAGAATTGGTGAATGCAAATATGGAATGCAACTGGAAGGGATTATAGAAATGGGGAGGGGTGAGGTCAGCTTTTGGCTTTGCACAGCTTCATGCGTGTGTTATTCTGTTACATTGAAGCATTAGGCTGGAATTGCTGGAAGTTGATTGTGTCTGTGGAGGCGTTTCACACCACAGTACTGGCATGATTCCTCTGCTGGTTGGTTAGGATATTACCTTCTTTGGCCTGCAGTGTTCCTGTTCCTGTGCTGCTTCATTAAGTGGATCATGGGGTTACTTTGTATAATAGTTTGTTTTCTCTTCTTCCCTCTGTATGGATCTGTGCAAACAGCTTTCTGATTGCCCGACAAGCTGGCTTTCTTTTTTAAGAGATTAGATCTTCCTTTGCTTGAAGCATGTTTCATTTACCACCGTAACTAATTCTATCTCTGATTTAGCTCGATTTCACTGTAATCTTAGTAGTCAGCCATTCTGGATGGATCTGTAATGAAACAATTCGCAGTTTCTTCTGATTGCTGGATGCATTTATTACATATAGCTCTTGTTACTTTGAAGGTTAAGTTTTGAATTGCTTTAAAATTTCATCAAACGTTGCAGATGGCTTTGTTGATTCCTTGTCTAGCTATTATTATTGTCAGTTATTGGTTAATAAAGCAATGTGGTAACTTGTTCAGCTTTAGGGTAAAATCCTGTACAGATATAATCGTGTATCTAAGGAATCTTGGATGTCCATTTTGAATAAGTCCAAATTGATCTGTAGATTTATGATCCAGAGTTTTTTTTAAGTTGCAGGTACAGTTTTTAAGCGATTTCTTCTGAAAATCCAAGAAAGTGCCTCTATGCTTCAAGGGTTTTACCTGCTTGCCGGGTTTGGTGGGCTGCCGCAGTAATTGCATTTGCAATCCCAGCATTTAAAATCTTTCTCAGCAATGTCTGCCTGGATGATTGTGTTAAAACAGCAAAAACTCAAACCAATGTTCTCAAGTCTTGGAAGCATTGACTTCCAGTTTTTGCTTTTGCAAACTAGCTATTTGATGGCAATTATTACTTTTTAATTGGTTTCTTTGTTCTAAGCGAGCTGGGCAGCCATATGCTCAGGTTCTGGTTTGAGAGGCAGGTTTTTCAAATTGCAATTTGTGATCTCTGCAATTTTTTTTAGGGATTTGCATGTTGTCCATGAATTTTAAAATTTTCGTTTGGCTCTTGCTTGGTCTGCTGACTCCAAAACTCAGTAAGAAGTTCCACAACACCAGGTTAAAACTCTGTAAGCTAAGTTGATAGGAACAATTTAGTATGGCCATAGTGTATATGTGGGGCTTATGGGGATAGAGCCTGGATGGGACTATTGTGGGTGCAGACTCAAGGGGTCAAATGGCCTCCTTGTTCTGCACTGTAGGGATTCTATGACTCTGCATATTTTGGTATTAAACTTAGATTTCCATCAGATTGAATGGAGTCTTCTGCTGCAGCGACAAATTTAATTTTGGCTTTTTGCTTTCATGCCTTACTTTGGAACTTTACCCTAGCAGTTTTCATTAGTTTTCTTAAAAATCTGAGGTTTTTCTATTTGTTGCCATCATGTTGTAAGGTATTGTGTGTAGTTTGGTAGGTCTTAATAAGGTATTTGTATCTTGGATAGCTCAACTATGAGTATTTATTAATTATTACAACCTATATACATTGGCACAGAAAAGATCCAAGTTAGCTATTCATCCTTGCTTCTACGCATTACTCTTCCAACACTACTGTGACTTTTGAGTCTTTTTAGCAGAGTTGGGGTGCAGGTCATGCGTCCTTGTGTCACTGGGCAGAATTTGATTCAGTCCCTTGATAATTTTTAAGTGCGAGAGGAACAAACAGTTTTCAAAGATTGAATTTTATTTGAATCCCTGAGACTGCCAGGATCATTGGACTTGTTATTTATTGTTCGCCTGCTGCAGGTAGCAGTAAAAGCCAGGGGCAAATTGCCAATCCTGGGAAGAAAAAAGATTGGTCAACTCAAATACCAGCTGTAATTGTAAAGAGCTTGACAACTCTCATCAAGTTTGGTGTAGAAAGAGCACTGTTCCCCTTTCTGCCCTGTGAATGTTATAGTTTTTTAAACATGTATATTTGGAGGTAATCCCTCATGGTTCCTTTTTTTTAAGGAGCACTGGCTGGGAAGTACCCATGCACAAGGTGTTCCATTCAGTCACCAACTAATTTTTGGAAAAAATGTGGCACCAAGAGATTTCTAGGCCATTGGCAGGGTGCTTGAAGGAATTAGGAAAAGGGAAATGGGTTCTTGAAAGAAGAAAACACTTAGATCGTGGAATTCACTACAACCAGGGGCCATGTCTACATTTGAGAGGTTGGATGTGTGGGTGAAAGAGAAAAGAATAAGGGATAGGAAAGCAAAATGGATAAATGGTATTACAATCATGAATAAAACAATGCAGGATGCTATTCAGCATAATATTCCTGGGATGGCTCCTTGAAAGGACAATCCAACTAATATCACATCAATTCTTTTGCCCCATGGCCTTTCAAAATGTTCTTCAAATGCTTATCCAATTTCATTTGATGTTTTATTCTTTGACAGAGTGCATTCCAGATTATAACTTGCTGCATTCATGCATTTAAAGAAAACCACATCTCCTGATATCACCTCTGTTTCTTTTGCCAATTGCTGCTTATATCAGATACATGTCAAAATGGGCTGTTTGGACTGAATAGTTTTTCTATATTAGAATTCCTATATAATTATCAAATATTAATTTCCTTATCTTCTCACACCACCACTGTAATAACAGATCCACAGCATTCTCCCCACCTCTGCTGGAAAAAGTCCAAAGTAACAAGTGAGATTTCATATCAGAGGGCTGTTGCATACCCAGCAGAATACTGAGGAGAATTAGAATAGTGGAAGATGGAAGCGATCAAAATAAGGCCTTAGGCTGGGCAAGTTAGTGGTAAGTCAGGACTACACTTGAGAACAGAAAATAAGTGTTTGGCAAAATGTTCTGATTCCTGATCTGCCCTATGTATGGGAGATTTCCTGTGAGCAACAAATACAGTATATACATTGCAATCTTATGTGAAGGTCCTATATAATAGGGTTGAGGATAGGTACAATTGGGGAAAGGGCTGGAATGGTGAAAGAATAAGCAAGGATCTCCCAGGGGCTTGGTGAGGGAACTTCATACCTAACACCATTAATTCAAAAAAGCAACTTTTGAGTCAACACTACCTTCTAGAGGCAATTGGGGATGAGCAACAGATAGTGGCCATGACAGTGATGCTTAAATCCTGTGGGAATCTTTTCAGTATAATTTAAATGAAGTTTTTGAGTAATTTAAATGAAAAACATTTGTATGTTTGGCTATGTGTATATGAAATATTGATATGAATAATGCAGGGTACTACCCTGCAATCATTTCATCAATACATTGAATTCATTGCACTCGCAAACATATTAAAATGTTGCATGTCAAATATTGGTTCAAGGTTCTGCTCAGACAGTTCCTGTCAGCTAAATTGGGTGGATATAGATAGCTGACTGGGCAGAGTATAAACAACTAACTTTTCTTTGTTTAGTACATTTAAATGCATAATAATATCCATGTACTTTTTGTGCAAGTTGTTGGAATGTTGTATTTCAGTCTGACAAGTAACTATGACGCGTGATGTCCATTTGATCGAATACAGTTGACTGAATCCATTTCTATTTATTGCAGTGCAAGCATATAAAGTTTGACTGGATTTGGGCCAATGTCTGGGAGTTTGCGCGTTCTCCCCGTGTTTGCGTGGGTTTTCTCTGGGTTCTCCGGTTTCCTCCCACATCCCAAAGATGTGCTCTTAGGCTGATTGGAGGAACAAATTCTCCCTAAATTGTCTCAAATTTGGTTCTAATGCATAGATCTATAAACATAGACAGGGATCATGGGTAGAAGTGGGAACATTGAGGTGGTGGCACGGGCTCGTTGGGCTGAAGGGCCTGTTTCCCATGCTGTTCTGTTCTTTGTTCTTTGTACTTGTTTCTGGTGTTAAACTTCTATTTGAATGTTCTTTCCTTTTGTCTCCACAGTTCCATTGTTGTGGTTCTAACAATTATACTGACTGGTTTAAGACAACATTTGGACAGGCAACTTTATCTGTTCTATTAAGCTGTTGTATCAATGTTACTGAGTCTTGTGGAAGTGGAGTTTCCTATCAAATAGCAAATATCCATACCGTGGTAAGATTCTGTTACAAATTAATATGATGGTGCAAGGTTTTAGAAACCACTTGCAATCATGGGCAAATGAATGTGGTCGTTTCATAAGATTTTATTTTGTTTTCCAATCATTATCCATGGATATATTCAGGGCTGTACTAGAATGATGGCAACATGGATTGAAGAGCATTTTTCATTTATTGGAGGAACTGGAATTGGCTTTGGAGTCACACAGGTAAGGATAGATTAGAATGGTGTAGGTGATTTTGCTTTGGGGATAATGGAGCAATATTTATTTCTACCTTGTCGTGCCAGTTCGGTGCAGAGATGAAGTGTCAGCATAGTTGCTCCACAGTGCAAAGTTCCCATCAAATGAACAAGAGTTTTTTGTGTATAAGCCAAAAGAATTTGAATGAAGTCATCAAGCAAAGTAATTCTCTGATCTTTCTAACTCTTTGGCCTGTCCTCAAGATTTGAGTGGTAGGAAATTTTGGCATTGGCAACTATATTGACAGGGAGCTGGAGCTGTTCAAAGTACTTTTTTTTAAATCCAGCTTCTCTGTGTAAGCTTCTATGAAACATTGCGTTAAGTAATTGCAGAAAACTAATTTGTAATTCCTCATTGACCAAATGGATATATGCCCAGGACAACATACCTGCAGTTCTGAGGAACATTAGAAGAAAGTGTATTTTTCCATGCAGATACTGACAGCCTCATCAGCAACCCTACGGCCAACTGCAAGTACAAGATCACTGCAACCTTGAATGTTTTAACCTCTAGCTCCCTCCAGGCTACCAGAAGATATATCTATAAAATCAGCCAATTTGCTGTTTATGCTTGTATAAAACAGTTGATTTAAGACCTTAAGAAATTTGGTGGCAGGTTTGGAAGCAGAGAAGTTGTCCACAGTTCCAAGACCATCATCCAACCCCATAGTAATTGCTTTCACTTTTGCATGGAAACATGTTGGGAGTTGTCTGTGTGTGGAATCTGCTATTCAGTTATAAACAGCTGTGGAAAATAAATAATTTAAGTGAAGGTTAGATTGTATCCAATATTGAGCAGAAATCTGAGCTAGTCGTAGAAGTTTACAGCATGGAGGGAGCCAGAGGTTCAGCCCAACTTGTCCATGCTGCCCTTTTTTTAAAGGCTAGTCCCAATTGGCCGCATTTGGCCCATATCGCTCTACACCCATTTTACCCACATAACTGTCTAAAAACAAAATTGTACTTGCTCCTACTACTACTGCTGGCAGCTTGTTCCAGATACTTACCACCCTCTATGTTAACAAATTGCCACTCTTCCCCCTCACCTTAAACTTATGTTATGCCCTCTAGTTTTAGACTCTCCTACCTAACTATACCTCTTTTTATAGACCTCTAAAAGATCTCCACTAAGCATCCTATGCTCCAAAGAAATAAGTGTCTGTGTATCCAACCTCTCCTTATAACTCAAACCATCAAGTCCTGGTAGCATCTTAGTAAATCTTTTCTGCACTTTTTCTAGTCAAAAATATCCTTTCTATAATAGGGTAACCAGAATTGTACACAGTATTCTAAGTGTGACCTTACCACATATCTTGAACAACTTTAGGATGTCCCAAATCCTGAATTCAGTGTTCTGACCAATAAAACCCAGCATGTTGACTGCTTTCTTCACCACACTGTTCACCTGTGTCTCCACTTTAAGGAACTATGTACATGTACCCCTAGGTCTTTGTTCTGTAACTCTCCCAAGTGCCCTGCCATTAACTGAATAAGTCCTCTGGTTTGATCTACCAAAATGTATCACTTCACATTTATCTAAATTAACTTCCATCTGCCATTTGTTAGCCCATTGGCCCAATTGATCAAGATCCTGTCATAATCCAAGATAATCTTCTCTGTCCACTATGCCAGCAATCTTGTATTAACTGCAAACTTACTAACCATGTCTCCTATATTCTCATCAAAATCATTATTATAAATGACAAATAATAGTGGACCCAGCACTGATGCCTGAGGCGCATTGCTGGTCACAGGCTTCCAGTTTGAAAAACAATCCACTACAACCACCTTCTGTCTTCTGTTATCGAGCCAATTTTGTATCCATTTAGCTACCTCACTTTGGTTCCCATGATATTTAATCTTCTGCGACAACCTAACATGTGGTAGCTTGTCAAGAGCCTTGCTAAAATCCACGTAGAAACACCAACTGTACTGCCCTCATCTATCTCTTGGTTACCCCTTCAAAAAATTCAATCAAATTTGTGAGACATAATTTTCCATTCTCAAAACCATGCTGACTGTCTCTAATCACTCCTTACATCTCTAAATGCCTGTAGATCATATCTTTCAAAATACCTCCCAACAACTTACTGCAGATGTGAGGCTCACCAGTCTGTAGTTCCCAGACTTCCCTGCAGTTCTTTTTAAACAAAGGCATAACATTTGCCACTCTCCAATCTTCAGGCACCTCACCTGTGACTATCGATGATTCAAATATCTTTGCTAGAGGAGTTGCAATTTCCTCCGCAATTTGGTGGGAGCTTCCACTAATAATATTGTTGGATCAGATCATCAAAATTCTCTCATTGGTTCATTGTGTAAATTATTACTCACATTCACATGCACTATTACCTCATTCCAAACCCTTTTCACAACTTGTGTTGTAACACAATCGATTGACATAGAATGTTTTTTCATGTTTGCTCTCCCAGGAACCATCCCCCAACTCCCCCGCAATAACATGGTTATGTAGTATTTATAGCATAAAAACAGAGTATTTGGCTCAACTGGTTAATGCCAGTGTTTTAGATTTCACACAAGCCTCATCTCTATTCTTCTATTGCTTTCTCCTTTGTGTTTATCTAACTTCCCGGGCTTTTTCTTGAATATATCTGTGCTAGTTACCTCAACTACTCTTGTAACCACTCTTCGGATAAAGATTCATCTCCTGTATTCCCTATACGACTGCCTAATGCCCCTAGTTTTAGGTTCTCCTACAAGTGGATATGTCTTTTCCATGGCTGCTCTGCTAAATCTCAAACTAAAATACCACTACTATGATACCTCATTCTTCTAAAAATCCCTAGCTTCTTTGGCTTACCTCAGTTCTGCATCATTCTTGTAATTTTTAACTTTCTTCAATACTTCTATCCCTTTATTATAATATGGAGAGAAGAATTGTTCATATTACTTGAAATTGGTCTAATGCACAAGTTTAACATGACTTCTCCAATTCCATTTCATTCCCTGGGAACAAATCCAAGTGCCTTTTTTATGATATTATGAATCTGCATCATTTGATGTGTCATCAATACTGAATCCCTATGCTTTCTGTTTTGAAAACTGCTGTACATCCTACTTATTTGTCTCTGATACCTTAACAAAGGCCTTTTGGAAATCCAAATATATTACATCCACAAAGTAGAACAGCAGTCTATGACATCACTATCAAATCATGTATTCAGCTCTTAAAGCAACTTACAATGATTTTAAATATGTAACAATCCATGGCAAAACAATCATGATTGGAAGGCTCATGACAAAATGGGTTTGACAGTTTACATATCCAATGGCAGTCAACAATTGGAGCATTTTTGTTAACTACAGTTATTAAATATAAAAATGCTATAGGCTAAACCTACCTGGGTAACTTATTCACTTGATAGAAGAATAGAAAATCATAGTTTGCGGAAGGTGAAAAACATTTAAATGTTGAGGCCCAAAAAGGTTCAGTTGACCTTGTATGGAAACATAGCTTGCTTGTATTTGCATGCTATTAAGAAGAAAATAGCATGTTGACCAGGGAAATGGAGGTAAAAAAAATTACTACAATATGTAACGTGTCACCGAAACCACACATAAAGTAGTGTGTATAGTTATGCCTCTTTCACTACTTGCCCAAAGGGTGGTTTGGGAGTGGAATGCCCTGCCTGCAGCAGTTGTAGATGTGCCAAGTTTGGTGGCGTTTAAGAGGTTAGTTGATAAGTATATGGAAGAGAAGGGAATGGTTTAGTTTGGAGGGGCATTGCTTTATATTGGTCGGTGCAACATCGAAGGCCGAAGGGCCTGTTCTGTGCTGTAATGTTCTATGTTCTATGCCCGCAGCATTCCCCCCCCCCCCCCCTTCAAACTTTGAAAGAAGTCCCTTTAGGTAAGTCTGAGGATTTTGAATGAGCCTTGGAGTGGTAGTCAGCTGGAAGACCCAGGAGGGTTAAGATGTTTTGCACAGGGGAATGCTTCTGGGCATGGGACCCCAGAAGCTGACACCTTTGTGCAGGCTGCTGTTGGGCAGCAGTAAAACTTGCTGAGCTATCTGCCTTACCTCCATCTTTCCCTTCACCATGTAAAATAATGTTGCAAAATACTCTTGTGACTGGTCAAGGGTGGACAGGAACACAGTGGGAGGGCCATTCATTTTGTTTTATGAAATTCAACGTTCAAATACTCCAATAATATCCTAGCTAGAGAATCCAGAACTAGAGGATAGAGTTTCAGGATAAGGGATTGGCAATTTAAAACTGAGATGAGGAAGAATTTCTTCACACGGAATTATGAATCTTTGAAGTTCTCTATCCCTGTCAATGCTTGTTTTTTGTGCATGTTCAATGTTAAGATACATATTTGAACTGGCTTGGACAAGTTGAAATCAAGGTTTTATTGAATAACAGAACATTTCGAGGTACTGTATGGCCTGGTCCTGTTCTTGTTTTAAAATAGAAGGATGTTAGTAGAAACATGTTGTGTATTGGAGAATTAAATGACTTAATTTTTCCTTCCATAGGTTATTGGGATTTTCACCTCCTATGTATATATCAAGAAACTTCAAGATGACTATATACCAAGTTACTGATAGAATTTTTGCAGATTATATACTAAACAATTGGAATTATTCAATTTCCCTTTCTCTGCTCACTTCAGATTTGCACATTAGGTCTAGCTATTGAGTTCCACCCTGTTTCTAATCATTTAGAATAGTGTCTACTTGCCAAATTTGCAGACTGCATTTAATGTAATTGGTACTAATACTTATGTCAACAAATTTTATAAATAAAATCCTCATCCCAAACCATTTTTTGAGTGAATGAAAGTAGCAAATTGATAGTTGGACAAACTGAGTCCAAACCAAAAATATCTTCAGTCATAACAATTTAAATTTGCATAATGCCTTAAATGCAGAAACAGAGACGCTTTAAATGAGGCGAGGAAAACTGAGCAGTAATTGGGATTATGGAGGAATTTGTGCACAATTTATTACTAAACTACTGGAAGATTGTGGACCAGTGAGAATAGAGGTGGAGAGTGAATGGGACTTGATGTGGGATTGGTTACAGAACAACAGAGATTCAGATGAGCTGTATTCTCCAGAGAGTGAATAATAGGTAGTTATTAGGAGGCCATTGGGAGAGGATAAAGAGAAAGGTGTCAGCAACAGAATGGCCAGAAAGGGTCAAAACATGTTGGAAAAATGGGAGTGAGTTCTTTGAGTACTGAAACTTAGCTGAGGGTGAAATTAAATACAGACGTTGCGAATGGTCTGCTCCAACTTGCGATAGTGGGAATATTGTTAATGCAATTGATAAGGTTATGGCAGGGGCTAAAACTAATGGTTACTGTGTTCTTAATTAATTAGAACTGTGGCCTTTTTCCTGAAGCTCAAAAGTAGTCTGACAACTATAAGGGTAAGGGAAGAATATTAATGCTTTGCATACATGTCGAAGCTGACCTCTACTAGGTGATGCTGCCAAGTGGTTTTTGGTGTTATTTCCACCAAGAATACTATTCAGATCTCTATTCAGTTAACTTCTGACTTGTTCTTTATTCGGAAGATTTCCCACTAATGAATGACTTAAGCTTAATTCTATGATGGATTTCTTCAATAATTGCACTTAATGTATTCTAAGCTTCTAGGTAAGTGCATCTCTCTCCTGTACAGAGTAATTCTTTATCTTTTCTTGGTCTCTTTGCATGAAAGCTGTTACTTAACATGATGCACATCACTATCTTATTACTATAACTATTAACATTTATATCTTCCCCACTCCCTGTATAATATCATCAACTCTTTTAATCCTCTCTTAGTCATATTTTCAAACTTCTATAAATCTCCTGTACTATTACAGACTCTGTCCAGACTGTTGTCAGCTCTCTGGGAGAAAGTTGTAGACATGTGATTGCTTGTTTTTGTCCTGAAAGATAAACACATTAGAATGGGGCAGTTGTTTTCAATGAATGAATGATTGATTGACTCAAGAGAGAAGACTTCAGGACATGGGTGATCTCTCTCTCTCCTTCTCTCTCAAACAGGAAGAGTACAAACAAAAATGTTTACAATCTTTTAGAAGTTCCTTTTTATGAATTTCTAAGTTTTTCTGTTTTGACTGCAACTTTTTGGATAAAAGTAAACTTGCAATTTTGCTTCATCTGTTTATGATTGATGTCAATTATACATGTTTAAAAGTTAAAGTCATTTCCCATGTGTTAATGTAATGATGCTCTGTGTATCTCCACTTCAAATTAGTTGCTTTCACACCTAATCCCCTTTTTTGATGTCAGAACCTTGCAATTTACTGTCTTCAGATCAATTAAGTTATTCATCCTTAGATATTTGGGAAATATTGAAAAATATAATATTTCTTCATACACTATAAGGTCCATTTTGATAATTCTTGGTTTTTAAATTCAAGTCTGATTGAAAAGTCAAACATTGCTGCAAAATCCAAATTTTCATTTCAAATATAATAGCCTGAAAACATAACCAATTCATCAGAGACCACTTTTGATTTTGCATAAAATTGGAATGAGCCACTTTTGATCTGCATAAAATTGGAATGAATCTAAGGTTTGATTCATTCTCTAAAAATGAACATTTTTGCATGTTGGGAGCATGGTTCTACTTCAGCTCCTGGATCTTTTCAGTGGGTGCATGGAATGAAGAAAATCTAGCTCAAAATTTCAACATTTACCTGTTTAGCTGTTCAAAGGAATACAATTAAAAGTGCCTGTTTTGTTTGCAAAAACAACATGATATCCATTTTTAAGAGTTACAAAATGCCCTGCCAATTCAATGCCTTAATAGCATTATATATAACTAATGGAGCTTGCTGGAATGTCTCCAGCGAAGTGAACAGGTTCAAATACCATCATGATTTACACATACAGTTCGCAGTGGCTGGAGGCTTGCAAACATTAAAGCATTCCAGTAATAGTTTCCCTCTTTCTACTGACAAAAGAGAATTGAGAAAATAAGTAGAAGCAATATTTTTCCTATGAATGAGATATTTTTGCCATTTTTAGACATTTCTCCTCTTTAGTAAGATAAACTTACTTTTACCACCCTCTACACATTCCAGACACATTTCTGTGGCTTAGATTTGTCTTGTGTTCAGTCAGCTAAATTTGGCATAAACAGCTTATCTGAAACAATCAGGCTAACAAAGACACTAATTCCTCCTGACTTTAGGAATACAAGATTCATTTTACTAAGAAATCCAAAATCAATGGCTGTAACGTAGTGGAATTGCACAGTACCTTGATAAATGTGCAACTAATTTGCCCAGATGATTACTGCTTGGTTTAGGATTTGCTAAGAAAAAGAAGTTTGGATCTGGTACAAGTTTATCCTAAATCCAGTGTTTAATGTTCAGTCTTGTAGTGAGCCCAATATTTTCCAGAAATTAGATGTTGTAGAATAATTTTGCTAAATTATAGCTCCATTTCAAATGAATGGAGTTGCCCCAAGATACTTGTATCGTCCCAAGTACAATAAGGTATAGTAACACAGTGGTTATGTTAGTGGAGCAGTAAGCCAGAGGTTTGGCTTAACAATTCAGACATGAGTTCAAAATAAACTTTGGCAGCTGGGGAGTTTAAATTTAGTTAAATGAATAAATCTTTAATAGAAAATGAGTGTCAGTAATGATGACTGTGACGTTACTAGATTGTTGGATAAGCTCATGGTTCATTAACGTTCTTTAAAGAAGTAAATTTCTCCTCCTACCTGGTATAGATTTTGATTTATTATTGTCACATGTATTAGGATACAGTGAAAAGTATTATTTCTTGAGTGCTTGCAGACAAAGCAAGCTGTTCATAGAAAAGGAGAGGAGAGAGTGTAGAATGTAGTGTTATAGCCATAACTACAGTGTAGAGAAAAATCAACTTAATACAAGGTAGGTCCATTCAAGAGTCTGATGGCAACAGGGAAGAAGCTGTTCTTGACTTGTTGGTACATGACCTCAGACTTTTGCATCTTTTTCCCAATGGAAGGAGTGGAAGAGAGTCTGGGGTGTATGGGGTCCTTGATTATGCTGGCTACTTTTGAGGCAGTGGCAAGTATAGACTGAGTCAATGGATGGGAGGCTGGTTTGTGTGATGGACTAGATTTCGTTCATAATCCTTTATAGTTTTCTACGGTCTTAGGCAGAGTAGGAATCATGTCAAGCAATGATACAACCAGAAAGAATGTTTTCTGTAGTGCATCCATAAAAGTTGGTGAGTATCATAGTGGTAATGCCAAATTTTCTTAGCCTCTTGAGAAAGTAGAGGTGTTTGGGGGCTTCCTTAACTATAGTGTTGGTGTGAAGGAACCAGAGCAGGTTGTTAGTGATCTATATACAAAGACACTGGACGTTCTCAACCATTTCCACTTTGATCCTGTTGATGTAGACAGAGGCATGTCCTCCACTGTGCTTCCTGAAGTTGATGACCATCTCCTTCATTTTGACATTTGAGGGAGAGATTATTGTCATTCATTGCACCAGATTCTCTTTAACTTTCCTGTATTCCATATCATTGCTTGAGATCTGATCTACTAAAATGGTGTTATCAGCGAACTTGAAAATCAAGTTGGAGGCAAACTTGGCCACGCAGTCATAGGTGTGTAAAGAGTACAGTAACCGCAGTCTTGTGAAAATGTTCGTGAAGGAGGTATTGTTGCCTATCCTTAGTGATTGTGGTCTGTGGGTTAGGAAGTTGGGAATCCAGTCACAGAGGGAGGAGCCAAGCCCCAGTCAGAATATGGAAATGAGTTTCATAGGAATAAGAATGTTTAAAGGTTGAACTACAGTTGATGAATAGGAGTGTGACATTGGTGTCTTTGTCTCGGTGTTCCAGGGGTTGAGTGTAAGACCAGGGAGATGGTATCTGCTGTGAACCTTTTGTGGAAGTAAGTGAACTGTAGTGGATCCAGGCAATCTGTGAGGCTGGAATTGATCATTGCCATGACTAACTTTTTGAAGCATTTCATAATGATGTATGTCAGCCACTGGATGATAGTGATTGAGGCACACTGCCTATCTTTCCTTTAGTACTGGGATGATGATTGTCATCTTGAAGTAGATAGAGACCTCAGATTGTTGTGGACAGGTTGAAGACATCTGCAAAAACACCCAACAGTTGGTCCATGCAGGATTGAAGTGCTCGTCTGAGTACTCCACCTGGGCCAGTCACTTTTCATGAGTTCACTTTTTAGAAGGAAATTCTGACATCTGTGATGGTGACCTCATATACAGGTTTGTCAAAAGGGGGTGTTCTTGCTGACCTCTTGCTTAAAATGGGCAAAGGATGCATTGAGCTTATTGGGGAAGGGTGTATTTGTGCTGGCGATATTACGTGCCTTCATCTCATAGTGTGTTACGTCTTGCCGACTTTACCATAGATGATGGGACTCATTGTGGCTAGCCTGAGACTCCTTTCTTCTGGCATCTCTGATGGATCTCCATAGATCATATCTGACCTGTATGTTCAAGTTCATTTATTAGTGTCACAAATAGGCTTGCATTTAAACACTGCAAGGAAATACTGTGAAATTCTCCTAGTCTCTATACTCTGGCACCTTTTCACGTACACTGAGGGAGAATTTAGCATAGCCAATGCACCTAACCAGCACACCTTTTGGACTGTGGGCAGAAATCAGAACCTTTGGGAGGAAAGCCAGAAACAGGGAGAATATGTAGACTCTGAGAGACAGGATCAACAGGCATTTAAGGAAGCAGACTATTTAGGGACAGGTTTTGGGAGTGGAAAATCATGTTTCTCAAATTTGATTTTTTTTAAACCAAGAAGGTAAATGAGGACAGTGCAGTTGATGTTGTCTACATGGACTTCAGCAAGCCTTTTGACAAGGTACCACATAGTAGATTGTTGCATAAGGTGAAATCTCAGGTGATCCAAAATGAGGTAACCAGTTGGATACAAAATTGGCTTGATAGAACACAAGATAGTTGTAGATGGTCGGTTTTCAAACTTGAAGCCTGTGACCAGTGGTGTGCCTCAGGGATCGGTGTTGGGTCCACAGTTACTTGTTATGTCTTAATAATTTGGATGAGAATTTAGAAGGCATGGTTAGTAAGTTTGCAGATGACACCCAGATTGATGGCATAATAGACAGTGAAGAAGGTTATCTAGCATTGCAAAGGAATCTTGATCAATTGGATCCATGGGCTGATGAATGGCAGATGGAGTTTAATTTAGACAAATGTGAGGTGATGAATTTTGGTAGATAAAATTGGGGCAGGGCTCCTTAGTTAATGGCAGGGAGGGAGTTATAGAACAGACTTTGGAGTCAGGTTCATAGCTATTTGAAAGTGGATTACATGGGGATAGTAGTGAAGAAGGCATCCGACACACTTGGTTTCATTAGTCAGAACACTGAACATAGGAATTGGGATGACTTGTTGAAGTTGTACAAGGCATTAGTAAGTCCATACTTGGAATATTGTGTACAGTTCGGGTTACCCTATGAGAGAAACGATATTATTAAACTACAAAGGGTGCAGAAAAGATTTACTAGGATGTTATCTGGTCTTGATGGTTTGAGTTATAAGATGAAGCTGGATAGATTGGGACTTTTCTCCCTGGAGGGTATGAGGCTTAGGAGTAGTGAGGTAGGGGAGGGCTTGGGTTTAAGGGGAGAGACACAATGATCCAGATTGGAAAAAATCCAATTTTTTTCACTTAAGGGTGTTTAGTGTCTGGAGTGAGCTGCTGAAGCAGTAGTAGAGACTGGTACAATTTTATCTTTTTAAAAGCATTTATGCAGTTGCAGGATAAAGAGGGATATGAACCAAATGTGGACAACTGGGACTAGCTTAGTGGTTTAAAAACTGGGTGCCATGGACAAGTTGGACCAAAGGGCCTGTTTCCATGATATAAATCTCTATGACTCTGACAGTGACCCAAGTTGGGAATCTAATCTGGGTCCCTGGTGCTGTGAGGCAGCAGAGCTAATCACTGTACTGCCAGCAACATAGTTGACTCTCAACTGCATGCTGAAATGTCCTAGCAAGCCACTCACATGGCCATTCACTAGACACAAGGCATGATCAACACAAAATGTCATAAAAACCTCATCACTAACATTTTGGGGACTTTATTGGATAGATTAATTTGCAGCAGACATATTCATAGAATTGAATCATATCTTAAGCCAGCATCCCAGATTCTGCTGTCCCATCCCTGGGTATATTCTGTCCTATTGACAGGACAGGTGGCAGTACTGCTATACAGCCGGAGGCAATGCACTAGAAGTCCTCAACATTTGCATTCAGACTATCTAAGTCTCATGGCATCAGGTAAAAGATGGACAAGGAATTATCATCTATCATTCTGAACTGAAGCATCAATACCTCCTAATATGGAATGCTATATGGAAGAAGCCTTGGGAGTAGTAGGAGTATGAAGGTATTCTGCTTGGTGATGGACATTGAAATTCTCCAAGAATCGCTCTATAGCACCATTATTGACAAAGCTGGTTGTGTCCTGATGGAAATTGCTACTAGAGTGAGGTTGCTGCGGATGGTAAGAAAACAACAGGGAAAACCCTATTTGTCAACATTTATCTACCTGTTAGAAAATTGTTCAGAGTCATTTTGTAGATGTTTGAATCATTCCTGAACTTCGGAAATAGAGACAAAGGAGCTGGAAAAAAATTTTTTTTGGATAATAATGTTAACTAAAACATCTTTCAATAAACCTGTTGTGCATTATTTTGAATTTACATGTGCAAATCACATTTTGTTTAAAACCTACAGCCCCTAACATTACAAAAATAAAATTAGTGATGAAACAAAATAGAGAAAAAACATCATCATGGGTCCTTGCATGTTAAATATTAGAACGCTGAGGAAAATCAACAACAGGATTAAAGATTGGACTGCCAGTGAAGGGAGTCCAAGTAAGGATAAAAATAAATATTGGGCATGATCTTATCAGCTCACCATGCCCACTGATAAATGTTGGAAACTGGGAAGTTAGCGTGAAAGACCAAACATTTGCACCTCAAATCAGAATTCTATCTTCCCAGTCCTTTTTTACTGGTGAGAATGGCTTCACATCCAGAAATGGCTTGAAACTCACTGCCATCAGATTGTCTGGATCTCCATAGCATGGGAATGAAGGAGTATAATATCAAGGGTAGGAGTCTTGGCAGTGTTGAGGAGCAGAAGGATCTTGGGTTCCGGGTCCACAGGACTCTTAAATCGGCCCTGCAAGTGGAGGATGTGGTTAAGAAGGCATATGGTGTACTGGCCTTCATTAATCGAGGGATTGAGTTTAGGAGTCAGGAGGTAATGCTGCAACTTTATAAGACCCTTGTCAGACCCCACTTGGAGTATTGTGTGCAGTTCTAGTCGCCTTACTATAGGAAGGATGTGGAAGCTATTGAGAGGATGCAGAGGAGATTTACAAGAATGTTGCCTGGATTGGGAGGCATGCCTTATGAAGATAGATTGAAAGAGCTAGTCTCTTCTCCTTGGAGAGGTGAAGGTTGAGAGGCAACCTGATAGAGGTTTATAAAATGTTGAGAGGAATAGATACTCGGAGGCTATTTCCCAGGGCTGAAATGGTCGCTACGAAAGGACACGTTTAAGATGCTGGGAGGCAAGTACAGAGGAGATGTTAGAGGTAAGTTTTTCACTCAGAGGGTGGTGAGTGAATGGAATTGGCTACCGTCAGTGGTGGTAGAGGCGAACTCGCTGGGGTTTTTTAAGAGACTTCTGGATGAGTACATGGAATTTAATGGCATTGGGAGTTACAGATAGTTCTGCGGTCTGGTAGGTACTGATATGATCGGCACAATTTGTGGACCGAAGGGCCTGTTTGTGCTGTTATGTTCTATGTTATTACAGAGTTTGGCACAGTTGCTTACCGGTGTGATGGCACTTTGGTGAGAATCACTACTGGTCTCCGCCGTGGAGACCAGATGCTGTGGCCAAGCCAACCTTTGATGTTCAAGGTTATTGCCTGGTAGTGCCCATTGAAAATCATTGTGTCATAAGGCTTAGTTTGGTGATGAAAAGGAGCAATTCAGAGTATGAATAATTAACTAGTGAATATCCAGCTTCAATGGGGTAGCATTGGATTTGATCCAGAAAGATTGGATTCAAATTTTGGCTGGTAAGACTGTAACTGAACAATGGGATACCTTTAAAGAAGAGTGTTCAGGCATTGAGTCAAGGTATATTCCTATGAAAAGGAAAAGGTAGGAAAAAAAATCCAAAAAGATATAGCGATTAAGATAAAGAAACAAATCTGCTTATGATGAATGACAGGTGGATAATACAATTGAAACAATGGCTCTATTCTCTCTCTACAAATGTTGTCAAACCTGTTGAGATTTTCCAGCACTTTCTATTTTTGTTTCAGATTCCAGCTTTCAAATTATGGTATTCTTCCCTTGTGTATTCCTAAATCACCTCCACAAATATGAATACCACTGTTTCCTTATCCCATATCTCTCTCCTCTCCTTGTGATGTCAACTCCTGAGCAACTTCCCATCGAAGTTCACACCTTCTTCACTTCTACCATATCTCATTCAGGCCTCTATCTCCTTTCCCATTCATCAACTAAAGAGCTCATCATTTTTTTGCTTTTCCACACTACATCATCCTAAAAAAATCATGTGCCTGTCCTTGGCTATAGGTTACATATACATTTGTGTATGACCATGAACAGAACATGTGAATGCCTCTCAGCAGAGCTTGGTCTCCTATTGTCTTGGAACTGTGCCTAAGCTATTCCAGACTTCCCCATAGTTCCAATGGTCTGATCTGCTGAGAGCATGTGGTATCAGAGTGCAAGGGCCACCACACATTTAAAAAATTCATGCACACCTTCCATTTGTTGGAACTGAGTTTGAAATTGAGAACATCTGGACACTGATGGACAATCCCAACCACCAGTAACAGGCCTGAGCGCTGCATCGCTCACATAACTCAGGAATATTAACATTGCTGCTCAAATTGAGATAGTATGTGCAAGAACAAAGTGGCAGGTAGACATTTTCTGGAAGGGCCTGCCATAATAAAGATGTCATTTCCATAGCATGAGCTTTGCCATCAAAAGTGAGCTTGTCTGGTATCTATGATTCTCTCTCTGTGGGATAAGTGAGCACCTCAGAACTGCATGGCTCACCCTTACTAGAAATCAGCATGCCATTAGAAGTAGGAGCAGATTTTGGGCACTTGGCCCATTGAGTATGTTCTGCTATTCCATCATGGCTGATATTTTTCTCACTCCCATTCTCCTGCCTTTTTTCCATAATCCCTGATCACCTTATCAATCAAGAACTTATCCATCTCTGTCTTAAAGACACTCAATGATCTGACTTCCACAGCCTTTCACAGCAAAGAATTTCACAGATTTAACACTCTCTGGCTGTTTCCTTCTCATCTCTGTTTTAAAGGATTGTCCGTTTAGCCTGAGGTTGTGCCCCTGGTTTTATTTTTTCCTGCGAGTGGAAGCATCCTCTCCACATCCACTCTATCAGGGCCTTGACTATCCTGTAAGTTTCAATAAGATCCCCTGTCATCCTTCTAAATTCCAACATGTACAGACCAAGAGTCTCAACCGTTCTCCATATGACAAGCTCTTCATTCATGGGATGATTCTTATGAACCTCCTCTGGATCCTTTTCAAGGCCAGTACACCCTTCCTTAGGTATAGGGTGCAAAACTGCTCAGAATACTTCTAATGGGGTCTAATTAAAGCCTTATACAGCCTCAGAAGTACATTCCTGCTCTAGTATTCAAGCCCTCTCGACATGAATGCTAACATGGCATTTGCCTTTCTAACTGCTGACTGAACCTGCATGTTAACCTAAAGAGAGTCTTGAATGAGGACTCCCAGGTCCCTTTGTGTTTCTGATTTCAAAAGCATTTTCCCATCTAAAAAATAGTCTATGCCTCCATTTCTCCTTCCAAAGTGCATAACCTCACATTTTTTCACATTGTATTTCTTTGCCCATTTCTTTGCCCATTCTCCTAGTTGTCCAAGTCCTTCTGCAGCCCTCCTGCTTCCTCAATACTACCTGTCCCTCTTCATATCTGTGTATTATCTGCAAACATAGCAACAGTGCCTTCAGTTCCTTCCTTCAAATCGTTAATGTATATTGCGAAAAGTTGTGACACCGAACACTGACTCCTGAGGCACACCCTTAATCACCAGCTGCCATCTTAAAGACTCCTTTATCCCCACACTCTGCCTTCTGCCAGTTAGCCAATCCTCTTTCCATTGCCAGGATCCTTAGACCATGGGTGTTTAAATTATTTAACAGTCTCCTCTTGGCACCTTGTCAAAGCTCTTCTGAAAATCTAAATAAATTATGTCCACTGGTTCTCCTTTATCTAACTTCCTTGTTACCTCCGCAAAGAATTCTAACAGATTTGTCAAACGTGACTTTCCCTTGAGAAAACCATGCTGATTCAGTCCTTCTTTATCATACATTTCTGAGTATTCTGCGATCTCATCTTTAATAATTGACTCTAAAATCTTGGCATTGACTGAAGTTAGGTTAACCAACGTTTAATTTCCCATCTGTTGTCTCCTTCCTTCTTAAACAGCAGTGTTACGTTAGCTACTTTCCAATCCTCTGGTACCCTCCCTGCCTCCAGTGATTGCTGAAAGATCACCACCAATGCTTCCACAATTACCTCAGCTATCTCTTTTAGAACACTGAGGTCTAATTGACTTATCCATCTTCAGACCTTTCAATTTCCCCAGAACCTTCTCCTTAGTGATGGCCACTACACTTACCTATGCCCCCTGACTCCCCTGAAGCTCTGAGATCCCACTGGCGTGTTCCACCAGTACTTCAATTAACATACAGCAGACATCTAAAGGCATTAGAGAAGTATCACTAATGATGCCCATGCAAGAGGCTCCAATACAAGAGCAAGAAAGATGTTCAACAGCAGCATCCTCTATCAAGTGAACTTGCCCATCTTTGAGGTGCTAATTATTCAAAGTCAGCTCCACTGTCATCCATATGTATGGCATCAGACTTCCAAAGAAACTGCTTTACTCTGAAATTTTAACAGCAAGAGACTCCCAAAAGACAGCAGACACACTTTAGGGATGCTTTGAGGACATTCTGAAAGAAACATAGAAGATAGGAGCAGGAGGAGGCCATTTGGCTGTTTGAGCATGCTCCACTATTCATTGCAGTCATGGCTGATCATCCAACTCAATAGCCTAATCCTGCCTTTTCCCTTTGATCCCATTCACCCCTATATCCAGCCATCTCTTGAATACATTCAATATTTTGGCATCAACTAATTCCTGTAGCAATGAACTCCACTGGCTCACTACTTTTTGGGTGAAGTAATATCTCCTCATCCCTATCTTAAATGATCTACCCTGAATCTTCAGACTGTGATCCCTGGTTCTTGACTCCCCCACAATGGGAACATCCTCCCTGCATCTGTCCTGTCTAATCCTTTGAATTCTATAAGTCTCTGTGAAATCCCCACTCATTCATCTGAACTCCAGTGAAAATAATGCTAACCCAGTCAATCTCTTCTCCTACATCAGTCTCCCTATCTCTGGAGACAACCTAGTAAACCTATGCTGTACTGTCTCGAGAGCAAGAACATCCTTACTCAGAAAAGGAGACCAAAACTGCATGCAACACTCAAAAGTGTGGCCTCACCAAAGCCTTATATAATTGCAACAAATTGCAAATGTTGCAACATTGAAAAAGAGGTCAAACGTTCCCTGGCTTGTGACTGATCAAAATGGAGGAGGCTCTTTGGGGAGGCACTGAACACATGAAGAGATTTTGGAAATATGCAGGGGCAAAGTCAATGCATCTGAGGGAGCACACAAACCTCTAAACAAATCCACCTGTCTCACGTGAATCTGCAGATCTCACACTGAATTCATCAGTCTTCTTTGAACCCATTGAATTGGAGTAGAAACAATTCATCCTTCATCTTGAGGGATGGCCTAAGTCTGCCTTCTTATGTTTGTGTATATGAATTTTCATCTTTGCTGTATTTCATACGATCGATTTTGTTTACATATAGCACTTCCTTTTAAGATGCAGTAACATTATTTATTGAAATTTCTAAAAATATCAAAGGAGGTATATAATGTTTAAAATTATATTTGGTTTCCAAGTATCTTTATACTGTTTTACGAACCAGGTTTTCCAGGTGTTTCCTTTGCAGTCTAGACATTGCTCAGAGTGTGTCCCATTTTTCCATATCTTTTTAAAGATGTTATCCTGGATATTCTGTTTTTCATGCCTTTCTAATCCCTTTTGTCTGCAAGTTTCAAATAATTGCTTCAGGACGATTTCTAGATTTTAGGAGACTAAGACCAGGTGGTATAATTTCATATGTATGCTCCATTAATTGCAGTGGGTATATTTATGCACTAAATAATCTGGAAGATTTTTCTTTTAACAAGTGATAATTTTTTTTTGTTCAAGATTTAAAACTCTAAATTAGAATTTCACGTTTTAAACAACTGATCTTTAATATAGGTTTGGATATAAAATATGTTTAACATTGTTAGTTTGCCAAAAGTGTTCTTGATTTGTTGAGAACAGCTTGGAAACATCAATTACCACAGTGTTAAATGCTCCATTGAGCATCCAACCATAAACAAAATAATCATTTTAATCAAACAAATGTGAAACAAGATCAAAGAGAAACAATGGAGTAGTGCAGAAGACTCTGGTCAAACATTCATCCTTTTATCTATGGCAGCTACAATTCAAATCCAATACGGACATAAATGGACAAATTTTCATTTTGAATATTACCCATGTTGTGAAAATTCATTCTGGCCTAGAATCCTGCTTGGAGTTCATAAAATAACGTTTAAAACATTATTTGAAATTTACAGTGTCATTTATGTTTTCAGAAGCTGTTAGGGTAGTAGATACTGCAAATCTGAAAGAAAGGAAAAATTCCGGAAATACTCCACAGATTTCACAGTATCTATGGAGAAAGCTGTAGAATTAATGGGAAACATTCCATCTATCCAGTGGAAGAGCTTTCTGTCTGTTCTGTGAAGGAGCTTTTCCCGTGTCCTGTGCAAGTTTTCCATCAGCCATTGACAAGTGTTGGTGAGATTTACAGGTTGATAATCAATCTGTTTGGCTGTGTTGTGAACACACTTTCCTTGACCAGCAAGTCCCTGGAGGTGAGGCTGAAACCTGGAGTTCTAGCTCACAGGCAGGGATACTACCTCACTACACCTGTAAATCTACCAATAACCCTATGACCGGCTGCAAGAATGAGACAGTCTCCAGGACAATCAGCCTTGATACAGAATGCACTGTCAAGCTGTAGCCTTTGGTAACAGGCTGGTGACTGCTCTAAGGGAAACTAACAACAGAAACAGACATGGAAAGCTTTTAAGTCTAAGTAGGTTTCATGTGATAAAACATTCTCATGTGTTTCATGAGAACATGATAAAATATTGCACCAAGCTATCTCAGGAGTCCAAATATGTGCAGTTTAGTTGGATTGGCCATGCTAAATTGACCCTTAGTATCAGGGGATTAGCAGGGTAAATACATGGGATAACAGGGATAAAACCTGGGTGGGATTGTTGTCAGTGTAGGCTCAATGGGCTGAATGGCCTCCTTTTGCTCCGTAGGGATTCTATATTGTGTCAGATGACTACTTAATCAGACCTCCACACCTTCAGGTGCCTAAATCCCAGGTTCTGGAATTTTCTCCCTATATCTCTCTATCTTGCAGTAAGACATTGACTGAAATTTTCCCGTCTTGCCATGGGAATTGTAATGGGTGAGACAGAAAATTTGGCAGACCATTCAAAGGTCTGTTGCGATCAGGTAGGAATTTCTAGTCTTGGGGCGTGCACAGCCGGAGAATCCCGCCCACTACTTAAAACCTAAATTTTTGACCTGATTAGGTCAAAATTTGATGCAGATTTCTGTATAGTGGAAAGAAACAATATTTTTCATAGTATATTAATACATATGACAATAATAACTCAAATCAAACCTCATTCACTAGATATCTAGCCATTTTGAATGTGTACCATTTATCCCATGAACAGTCCAGTGCGATCTATGTGCAAATGCGACAATGGCTAACCCAGCCATTCCCACGGATGAATATTTGCTAATGGCAGCAATGATTGCTGGGCTACATAACTTGAGCGCTGGCTGATCACTCTTTCAATCTCCTGATTGATTCCAGGTCACCAGAAAGCTTTGGGTCAATGTCTTCATCCTGCTCTGGCAAGGATGTGAATCGTGCAGCTCCTTTGATGGCACTATAATATGAGTTCTAGCCTCTCCCACACCTCCCACCTCCTGCCCAACAACATGCCATTGTCATGTTACCTCTATCCTATACTGTTGCTGGTAGGTCTGCTCTGACTTGTCACAGTGCTAACCTTGTAGAACTGTCTTCTTAACTTTGGAGAGCAATGGATCTCTCTCATCTGGGACTTGATATTGGCAGCTGAAAATGGCAATGTGCAATGCCAACACTATTTCTTTTGGCATCAGGGTTCAAGTAAATTTTGGCTTCTGTCAAAAGTTTGGCTTTTATTTGGCCCAATTCCTTCTGGAAAACTTTGGAGTATCTGCACAGGCGTTCTAAAAAACCTCAATCCTTGACATTCAATATCTCCAGCCAGTCCAGTTTCATCTGTTTCAACCAGTCATGACTCTTAGACAAGGTCTGTGACCCTCAATTGCTACAACTGATAGCTGAACTGTTTGATTCCTGTAAAATATTAATAGTAGAACTTTGGCTTCAGCATCTCTCTTGTATAGGTTGATAAAATAGTCTCAGAAAGATTGCAGCCTTTTCTGGAGATATCTAAATGTTTGTTCACTTACAACGATGGCTGCGGCTCCAGTGTCGATTTCCAACTTCAGGAAAGCTATCATTGACTATCTCAATAGGTGGTATCTTGTTGAGTCATATCTGATTTAACGTATAAGGTTTGGATACTTTGTTGGTTTACTCAGACAGTTAGGTTAATAATGTTGCCTTAACCACCATTTCTATTGTGCATTCTGTCCTACCCATTTTGCTCTGCACAAAGCCTGCAAATAACCCTATTTCTAACAGCAAAACGTACATAATTTTGCATTGGTACATCTCCTAGGAGTACTTTTCCCACATTGCAAACATGCTTCCATCTCATGCTTACTATGCCTCTCGGGCTCTGCTGTACCCTCACTTGGGCTGTCTCTCATAGCAATGTATTCCCATCTCAAATAGTTCATCATGTTGGGCATGTCTTGTATTTCATTCATAACTTGCTCAGCACAAACTATTCCTGGGTTATCTTTACAATGTTTTTCAAAGAGATTTTAGTCCTAGTCAGCAGCTTTTTTTATATGTTGAGTCTGTTAATCCAACAGAACAATCGATCTTCACCAAAGCTGGGCTGAAATCACAGTGCTCTATTAAGCGTCGCAGTCTGGCCATGAGTGCAGACATTGATGGTTGAAAGTTGGGGATGAAAATAGTCTTTGACCAGTTCCACAATTTGATCGAAAGACTTCATGTCTGGCGCTTCAGGTGATGTTAAACTTCTCATCAGGCTGTAAGTTTATGGATCACAGATTGTGAGTAGTATCATGTTTTATTTTCTCTCTGTAGCGAATTTATTAACCACAAAGAAATGTAACCTTTTGATTATATTGACCATAGCTTCTGAGTCAAACATCTCTATCTTCCTGATTAAAAGCATCTCAAGCACATCTACACCTTCCTCTTTGTGGTTTCAATGATCACTTTCCTCCCTCCCTAACTGGGTGTTGAGGCCTCCTACTGACTGATATAGTTTTCCTAGTCACCAGTGTAAGCACTTGAAGTCGACTCAATATGGTTCCAACAATTGATATTTTTAAAATGATAACTATTTATACACTGAGGGCCTGACAGAACATACACACAGGTCTACTCTTCTCCATATCACCAACATAAGGCCTCCTGATCTCAAGACTCACACCTTTATTCCTGATTGGTCTGGCTTTCTGTGCCTCGGAAAGTCCGAACATATGACCTGCACAGGATTAGCCCTTAAAGGGTCATGTTACCACACTATATCTAACATTTTCACTCTATTTTGTAAATGCATTTGAAACTTATTCAGATATATTAATTACATAATAACTGCATTTACAAAACACTTTCGATAGACTAAAATTCTCTCAAGCTGCTTTACAAGTGTAATCAAACAAAATTTGACAGCAAATCACAGAAGGAGAATATATGGCCAAATTCTAAGTCAATGAGGTACGTTTGAAGGAGCATTTTAAAGGAGGAAAATAGAGTGGTGGAGAGCGAGGGAATTCCAGAGCTCAGGACCTTGGCAACTGAAGATGGAGAAGCTATCGGAAAAGCTCAAGAGGCCAGAATTGGCAGAGTGCAGAAATGTAAGTGGGGCTGAAAGTTTGAAAGAAATCACAAAAAATTGGGTGAAGCAAGGTCATAAAGAGAATTGTGAACAAGGCTGAGAATTTTAAAACGGAGGCATTGCTTAACTCTATGCAAATATAAGGGAGGTGGGCGAATGGGACTAGATATCACTTAGACAATATATCATAGAGTCATAGAAATTTACATAATGGAAACAGGTCCTTTGGTCCAACTTGTCCAAGCTGCTCCTTTTTTAAAAAATCACCAAGCTAGTCCCAAATGCCCACATTTGGCCATTTCCCTCAAAAGCCATCTTACCCATGTAACTGTCTAAACATTTTTTAAAAGACAAAGTTCTACTGCTATCACTGGCAGCTTGTTCCAGGCACTCACCACCCTCTGTGACCCTTTCGTAACTCTCCCCTATCTCTATCTTTGGGAAAAGATATTGACGCTCTATGCCCTTCATTATTTTATAGACCTCTATAAAATAACCCCCAAGCCTCCCACACACCTGCGAAAAAAGTCTATCCAGCTTCTTATAATACAAAAACATCAAGTGTGGCCTTACTAATATATTGTAGAACTTCAACAAGACATCTCAACTCCTGTATTCAATGTTCTGGCCAATGAAACCAAACACACCAGTTGCCTTTTTCA
This sequence comes from Sphyrna mokarran, assembly GCA_024679065.1. Classification (NCBI taxonomy): domain Eukaryota; kingdom Metazoa; phylum Chordata; class Chondrichthyes; order Carcharhiniformes; family Carcharhinidae; genus Sphyrna; species Sphyrna mokarran. The sequence continues at coordinate 48,421,042 of JAGIQG010000011.1, read as the reverse complement.
CCATTCAGTCCCCCTGTGGCTCCACTTTCAAGGAGCTATGAATCTGTACTCCTAGATCTCTTTGTTCAATAACTCTTCCCAGTGCTCAACCTTTAACTGAATAAGTCCTGCCAAAATGCATTTCCTTACATTTGTCTAAATTAAACTCCATCTTCCATTCATCAGCGGGTCACAGGCCTCCAGTCTGAAAAACAACCCTCTTTTGTCATCAAGCCAATTTTGTATCCATTTCGCTACTTCACCCTGGATCCTGTGAGATTTAACCTACCATGAGGTACCTTGTCAAAGGCCTTGTTAAAGTCCATGTAGACAACATAACTGCACTGCCCTCATCTACTTTATTGGTCATCCCCTCAAAAAAATTCAAACAAATGTGTGAGACATGATTTTTTCTTCACAAAGCCATGCTGACTGTCCCTAATCAGTCCTTGCCTCTCTAAGTGTCTATAGGTCCTGTTTCTCAGAATACCTTCTAACAACTTACCTACTACAAATGTGAGGCTCACCAGCCTGTAGTTCCCAGGCTTTCCCTGCAGCTCTTTTTAAATAAAGGCACAGCATTTGCCACCATCCAATCTTCAGGTCCCTCATCTGTGGCTATTGATAATTCAAATATCTCTGCTAGGGGACCCGCAATTTCCTCTCTAGCCTCTCACAATGTCCTGGGATACACTTCATCAGGTACCAGGGATTCATCTACCTTGATGCACCTTAAGACTTCCAGCATCTCGTTCTCTGTTATATGTACACTCCTCAAGACATCACTATTTATTTCCTCAAGTTCCCCAACATTCATGCCTTTCTCAACAGTAAAAACTGATAAGAAATATTCATTTAGGACGTCGCTCATCTCTTGTGGAACAGCACATAGATGACCTTTCGATTCTTAAGAGCCCTCTCCCTAATTACTCTTTTGGCTTTGATGTATTTGTAGGATCTCTTTGGATTCTCCTTTGTTTTATCTGCTAAAGCAATCTTGGGCTCCTTTTTGCCCTCCTAGTTTCTCTCTTAACTATACTCTTCAAGGGATTCACGATCCCTGCTGCCTATGCATGTGACGTGCTTCCTTCTTCTCCTTGCCCAGAGCCTTAATATCCTGAGTCACCCAGGGTTCCACCACTTCTACCAGCCTTGCCCTTCACTCGAAAAGGAACGTGTTTACTCTGAAGCAAGCATAACACATTTTTAAAAGCCTCCCGCTTACCAGACATCCCTTTGCCTGCAACAGGTTCCCCCAATTAACTTTTGAAAGTTCCTATCTGATACCATCAATATTGGCTTTGCCCCAGTTTAGAATTTTAACTTTTGAGCTAGACATATTGTTCTCCACAGCTTTCTTAAAATAAATGGAATTATGGTCACTGGTCCCAACATGATCCCTCACTAACATATCATTGAATAACTTCAAATGTGTGCCTGGTAGAATCAGGTTGAACAATGAGAAGTACATTGGAATAGTCAAGAGCTAATCAATGCATGACTGAGGGTTTCAGCGTCAGATCAGCTGAGATCAGAGCAGAGTTGAATAATGCTATAGTGGTGAAATTCAATCTTGGTAATGATGTGAATCTTGGGGTCAAATATAACACCAGTCTGGTTCAACCTTAGCCAGTTGCCAGTGAGAGAGTGCAGCTGATGTCAAGAGCTATAATAAATTTATACTTAAAATACCAAATCAGAGCAGAAGTTGACGAAAGCCCAGGGGTTTCTGTGCTGTACAAACTGAAGAATTCAGTGACACAAATGTGATGATATATTGCCAATCCCTGGTCAGAAAGTGTAATTACAGTGATAAGTTTACTATAACATTTTAATGAATTTAGAAATGGAAAAAGAGTGGCATATATATGATAAAATGGTAATAGAGAGAAATGTTTGTGAACCAGATGTAAAATTTTTGATTGTGGATGGCGACAAAAGTATATTCTTGGCGGTATAAAATTACCAGTGAAAATTTATAATAGTGAATTTCAACAGGACACTTTCCAACTGCAGTTTAAGATGTAGATTTATTTTGTTTATATATTAATGGCTAAGTTACAAAACTGGAATTATGAGTAATTAATTATTGACAAAGATATGTGAAGACAACCGTTATACATCATAAAACAAGAATCAAAGGGCGGCATGATTAGCACTGCTGCCTCATAGCACCGGGGACCCATGTTCAATTCCAACCTTGGGTCATTGTGTGTGGAGTTTGCACATTCTCTTCGTGTCTGTGTGGGTTTCCTCCTAGTGCTATTGTTGATTGGCTATACTAAATTGACCCTAGTGCCAGAGAGATTAGCAGGATAAATGTATGGGGTTATGAGAATAGGGCTTGGGTGGGATTGTGGTTGATACAAACTCAATAGGTCAAATGGCCTCCTTCTGCACTGTAGAGATTCTATGATCCTAGATTCAAAAATGCTTTCCCACGTCTTAGTGAGTTAAGAACCACAGATATAAAAGGTGCCAGATTTGATTACAGAAGTGCAAGGTTTATAGTCCTACAGAAATTGGTGTTATTCAGACTGATAGGATGTAATTAGTGGTGAATTCCAAGGATCTCTGTCAGGAACTCTGTTGTTCCATGGAGCTAAAGGAAATATCATATTTGTCTGACAATAGTAAATTTGGGATATGGGATGCCTATGGGTATGCCTGGCATGACAGATTAATGCAATAAGAACATGGCAAGTGCAGTTCAACATAAATTAGTAGTTTGTTCTAAAAAAAATATAAATATATCTTAAATGATAACAATATCAGCAGAGGGAGAACAGAAAATTCCACATATGCAAATGCATAGATCTTTAGGAATGGAATTGCAGATAGAAAACCACTAAGAGGAATAATAGCCTTTTACTATGCTTGGCAGATTCCAAAAGTAAGAAGGCAATGATGAATCAATATAAAGCAATGGTTTGGTTACAGTTAGGTAATGTGCAATTTTGGGTACATGTAACAGGAATAATATTGGGGCCATGAAAATGGTGTGACATGTGGGAAGGGTGGGGGAACACCCAAAACCATCAATAAAATATTAGTCAAAATGGGACTTCCTTCCCGAACTGAGAGAGCAGTCTTGTCCTTGCCCTTGAATGCCACTAGCCAATTTGATTGGCTAGCAACTCTGTGGTCCAGGAGTATCAAAATCAAGAATGGCCATGGATGGGAGAAATATCATAGATTGTAAACTCCAGGGATATTAGATGGGACTGTCTGGCAGATGCCAGTATGGTGAGGGTGGCTTAAATGGGTTTAAATTATTGGAGGATTGGGTGTAGGGGAGTAAAATCTTGGGCAAGGCAGACCCCAATCCTGTCCAACAGAAACCCCACTGTGAAAGCTGCTGAACTGCTGGCCTTGCTTCCTCTTTCCTATGCAACACATATATTGGTGGTAGAAATGGAAGGAGACCCTTAAGGAGTCAGTTAACAGCCTCAATTCATCTAAGAGCGGGTGAGCCATCTGTCACCTTATCCACTCTTACAGTATGGTAGGTTGGGGATGAGCATGAGGGCAATGAGTAGCACTTATCAGTTTCAAATATGTTGGCAGGTGAGCTACAAAATTCATCACATAGATCCACTGCACTTACACCAAGAGAATGCAGTTGATTTTAAAAATAATAGAAGACCTATAGTGCTGAAAGAGGTCATTCTGTCAATCAAGTCTGCACCAACCCTCGGAAAGAGCATCCCACCTAGATCTTCCCATACTCTGTTCCCACAGTTCTGAGTATTTATCATGGGCAGTCCATCTAACCTACCCATCTTTTGACATTAAGGGGCAATTTAGCATGACTGATCCACTTAACCTGCATATCTTTGGTTGCTGGATTGACGGTCTCAGACACGTAAATGGAGAATTCAAATTTAAGATTTCAGAGTTTTTAGAAGGTTGCTGAAGTTAAATATTGAAATATTATTTCCATTGTTGAGTAAGTTGAAGAGGGATGTTTAGGATTAGTGCTAGAGGTATACAGGGGGAACTGAGAAGGAATGTTTTCATTGAGGGCTTTAGAATTGAGACCCTGACCATATTGGAAGGTTTGTCAATTTGCTACCAATTGTTCATCCTCTGCAGAGGATAGTCAGCAGATCCCAGCTATCCCCTTTTAGTGACATTTAATGGCATGGGATTGCATTCCAGATGTGTGTGGCTATCACATAGCTTTACCTTTCGCCTCACTTTATAAGGCTTTTGCTCAAATCTGCAAGTCTCAGATGCATCAAAAATTCCTTCAAATTAATATAGACAAACCTCAAATCATACCTTCTGGCTTCCATCAGTTTCTATGTGCCTCTTTTAATTATTTCAACTTCCCAGCTGTGTTGGACCACGTTCAGTACTTTGGAGCCTTTGGGTATTATTTCATCTGGAACATACTTGTTTCCCTGCATTTATTCTGTCACAAAGACTCAAGTTCATGTTTTTCTGTTATTTCTCTAATGTTCTTCTCAGTGCCCTTCCTGCTTCCTCTCCTCCATAAATTCCAATATATTACAAATGCTGCTGACCACATCTTTGTCAGCTTAAAGCTCCACACTTGCATCACCCCAGTTTTTTCTAGGGTCTTTGTTGCTACCTTCAGCACAGACTAGCTAACACTAAGGTTCACTTGTATGGTCTTTAATCTGCTGACTAAAGTCTGCTCTTTTAAATCTTAGAATCCTACAGTGCATTCGGCCCATCGAATCTGTATTGACCACAATCTCATTCAGGCCCTATCCACATAACCCGCTGCATTAACCCTAGCTTGTCTCCCTGACACTAAGGGGCAATTTATTATTGCTAATCCACCAAGTTCACACATCTTTGGACTGTGGTAGAAAATCCACGTAGACATGGGAAAATGTGCAAACTCAATACAGTGACCCAGTTCCCTGGCACTATGAGGCACCAGTGCTAACCACTAGGCCACCAGCAACATTCTTTATATTTCAACTTAAGTGGCAGCATAGTGGAGTTTGCACAGTAACCCAACTCAAATTGAACCCAGATCCTTAGCACTATGAGGCACCAGTGCTAACCACTAGGCCACCAGCAACATTCTTTATATTTCAACTTAAGTGGCAGCATAGTGGCAAGCACTGGTGCCTCAGTGCTAAGGATCTGGGTTCAATTTGAGTTGGGTTACTGTGCAAACTCCACACAGATGTAATCTCTGTGTTTGCGTGAATTTCCTCCGACTGCACCAGTTTCCTCTCAGAGCAAAGGTATACAGGTTTGATAGTTTGGCTATGCTAAATTGCCCCATGTATCAGAGGGATCAGCCAGGTACGTACATGGTATTATGTGATAGGGCTTGGGTAGAATTGAGGTAGGTGCAGACTTGACTGGCCAAACACCGTTCTCCATTGTAAGAGATTCTATATACTTCTTCAGTCAATATTTCTCAGTGGAACTTTCACCTTAAATCCCAATCTTCCTGCTTCTTTCCTTTAAAATTCCCCACATATTTTTTTAAAAAATAACCTGCACCTCTTTTTTCCCTTTGGCTTGGTGCCCTTTTGTTGCCGTCCTCATCCTCCACAAAAAAAATGCTCAGTGATAGCCTTCTGGGAACAATATAAATTTATTTTGAAGTGTTACTATCAGTGCTGTTTAGCTAGTTCAGTCTTTCCAATGATTTTTACAAAGTAGATAAACACTAGTAAGGGCATTAAGTCTATATATTCCATTTAGAAATCCCACTTGGTTCCCTATTCATAGCATCCAGCTGTTTCTTAAATGATTCAGGATTCCTGAATCATTTCTTAAATGATTCACCTTCCATTACCTAAACTAGAGGTCTGTTCCATTATTCTGCTGTTAAGAATTCCTCAGGTGACCTTCCAGGCCCCGCAAAGGGTTTTTTTAATGGCTAATTTGTATCCATTTTGTTTCCAGGAAATGATACTCAATTACCATTAATACATTGTCATTTACAAATATAGTGTCAACTGTACAATGCATGAAGAGGTAATCCAGAAAAGAATATTCAAATTCGGCTACTACTTGATGAGCCCCTTGAGTGTATTTAATACCTTCCTGAGGATTGTTCCCAGAAACTTGAAGAAAACTAATAGCGTATGAATATTTAAAAAGAGAAATAAACCAAAGCTAGAAATTACAGATTGTTTTAAAATAGGCTAATTGCTAAAGGGATCATTAGTGATAGTCTGTACGATAACCTTGAAAGAGACAATGGATGAACGGACATCGCACAAGAATCGCTAGACAGCAGTGTTCCCTTCCAGCAGGGGGTTTGGGGGGAGGGGGGTGTGGTCACTTCAGCAGTCAAGGGAATTCAGCCTCCAATCTTCAGGCAAGCGTCCTCCAAGGCGGCCTTCAAGATACATAACAATGCAGAGTCACCGAGCAGAAACTAATAGCAAAGTTCTGCATGCATAAGGTTGGCCTCAACCGGGATCTTGGGTTCATGTCACACTGCTTGTTATCCTGTACCATACTGCCTGGGAAACTAACAGCCACTGTCTTTAAAAGGATGAATAATACAAGCGTCTCCCATCTTTCCTCAATTTTGAATTAGCTATTTACAGTGAGTAAATTATTTATTCTCGGATTTTCCCATCTTTTTTGATTATCATGCTGTTCTATTTCTTCATAAATCTATAATTTAACATATGTGTGGCTCTTGTGTGTGACAGTTTCATCAATATCAAGTGTTTGAAAGGTGAAACATGGCAATGGTTAGACGCGTTCTACTCAAACAATGTGCCTCAGCTTTTCCATTTCTTATTCAAGTGCAAAAATTAGGGGTTGTTTCAGCTCTGGATGTGTGCATTGCCACTAGGAACTGGATTAAAGCTTTGTAGACTTGTTGCGTGTAGGGTTCAGAAAAAATAAAATCAGTCCACAACTTCCTGGCTTCCCAGATTTGAGCAGTATGCCCTAAAAAAATGTTGGGGAATCCTTCTTGGAACTTCTTGGATTAGGGTTCATCCTGCAATTGTACAGAGGTGCTAACTTTGAACAACTGAGCTGCACTGGGTACCATCCAATAAAGAAATTTAAATCACTAACTTTGGATAGTTCTGCCAGAGTAATGCCTATAGTTACTCTGGAAGAGTGAGAAGTCATAAAAACACTTCTAACTTTAGCATAACTACTTTAAATATCCAGAACAAGCCACCAGACAGGACACCCCTTCCACCCCCACCATATCCAACCCCCCACATCTCATGCACTTAGCTTCTTCCTAGTCTGTTATTTTCAATGGGACATTTATATTCACCTGCTTTGCGCAAGTTATTGCTATTATTAAAAAGGGCCATATTCTCCTTCACTCCACTTCTTTTACATTCAAAATGCTGGAGCTGAGGATGTACTGTGCTGCTTGAACTTCACCTGGCCAGAGTCTGAAAGATGGGTGAAACAAGTGTTTAAGAATTTTAGCACTGGTGAGTCAGTACAGAGTGGCAATCTGCCACTGATTGCCAGTCCAAAGAAGTCATGATCATCATCTTGTTGATTTCAGCTGGATTTGAACCTAGGCCTCAAAAAGGTGAGAACGAGCATGCAACTCATGGCTGTAGTTTAATTTATAAGCATTAATGAAAGCAAAAATGTATTAGAGTTCATAAAGGAGGTAATTAGATTGAAGTGTTGCATTTTGTTAGAAGCATCCAAGTCGGGCAAGGTAAGTCTGCTTGCCAATTTGTTTATTGGTGGTGGGGTGGTGGGAGAGCTGTGGGGGGGGGGGGGGGGGGGGGGGGGGTGGTATTTTCTGGCCATGCTTGCCCTAAGATTGAAAATTCCTTGCAAGGTCAACTGACCTTTGAATGCACTGCCAAATTTCCTGATCCATCTGCTACAATTTCCTTGATGGATGGGACAGTAATTCGGAAGTACTGGGGAGGAAAATTATTGTTTTCTTGGAGTGATATCCTGATGTATCTCAAAGTACCTAGAGATTGGTTAGTCACTTGCATCTTCAAAGGAAATGACCACAGCTTATACAAATGAGGAGACACAAACAAATCCTTAAAAACGCAATATGCACTTAAAGAGCTCAATTTTTATAATCAATAATTATCCATGTATAAATTTAAGGGATTTCACCTGCAGTAAGTTTTTGGATTGCAAAAAACTAGCCAAAAAAGGCCAAAATCTGTTTTCGGAAATTAAAATCTAATTACAAAAAAAAACATCCATGATTGTAAAACACCTAAAAAGAAAATAAAAGCATGGGCAGTTCAATGCACATAGTATTAAAAATAAAATTCTATCATATCACATTATATAATGTTAAAAACTGACTCCAAAGCACACGCTCTCCCAACATCAATTTAACATTAAATATTTTGAGAGCGATTCATCTCAAGGTCCGCTTGTAAGCTCTTTTGTAGTCTTGCAATGTTAGCATCCAAGGCTGCTAGACTATTCCTGAAGTCTTGCTCATCACGAGAATTAAAAGAAGAAATAGATGACATACTCCAACCAGATTTTATAGATTTATAATCAATACTTGAGAAGCTTGAATCTACTGTTGAAACCTTGTCTTTATGTAATTGTATCTTGTTTATTTGGTGAGGGAGAGAGGTACATTCATTTAAATTAGATTTCAGAAGGCCTGTAATATTGTCTGGAAAATCAATACCAGTTATGTCTAAAGATCTCAAATGAGTCTGGTTATTTTCTGCCACTGCCTTCTCCTTTGACTTGTGAGTATTGGATATTTCTTCAGGGAGAGCTTTTTCTGTTTTTTCTAATCCATCCGGGGTACATGGCATTGCTACCATTCCATTATATGAACTTTCATTGTTATAGTGCAATTTCTTTGATCCAGTGTTCAACTGTAGTGGTATACATTTCTTCCTTTCAGCGGATTCATTTTCTTGCTTGGAGGCATTGCCAACTAATGGAATGTATGTGGTTTCATCCAGGTTAGAGTCCTCATATCCTCTAATAGAATGATTTTCAGACTGTGCACTGTACTTGGAAAAGCGTGTGGGTGAAGACTTCGTGGACAAGCCATTACTTTGGTAGGTTTCTGTGTTTGCAGATGTTAAATAAGGTTGAACTGGAATGGTCAAAGGTTCAGATTCAGGTATCTTACATGATGATGATGCAGCTTGTACATCATATTCAGAATGTGTATCCAAATTTTTCAGATAAACTGTCACAGAGCCTAAACTTGGATCATTCTGTAGCTGTTTCTCATATTCTTGTAGGAGATTTCTAGTAAGTCTAGATGAGGGTTTGGCTTTCTTGCAATCTATGCTAAGGTCAGAAAGCAGTCTTGCCATGCTGCTTTGCAGGTTTCTGTTAAAACAACCAAGTATATATAGTCAGTTGATGACAATAGTTAATATTTCTTACCAATTACAGAAGTTACGAATACTACATCAGTAGAACAGTTAACAAAATCATCAAGACTGCAATTTCAATGTGATCACCTTTCAAAATGAAACAGATGTACTCAAGAACAGGAATACCCTTAATGTTCATGGTATAGAATGAAAGATAATGATGATGAAATAAATAATGCCTGGTTTTAGCTTTATATTGTGATCAGGGGTTGATTAGATTTTTGGAGAGAAAAGAAGCAGCAAATAAGTTTATGTTGGGAATCATGTTGCAGCATATACACAATAATGAAGTTGGACCACAGTATTCTTGTTATAGAAATGCTTAGAAAAAAAACTTGGCTCTGCTGGCATTTATTGCCAAAAAAGGTGATAGTGGGCCTTCTTGAAATGTACTCCATGTCAGGAACTTGGTAGGTAGAAATTTTCAGTATTCTCATCCAATGACCATGAAAAAGCAGCAATATATACCAATGTCATGGACTATGACTTGGATAAGAATGTAGGTAATGATGTTCTCACGCACCTGCTGCCTTGTCAGCCTAAAGTGGGTTAGTTGGACAGTGTTGCCAAAGAATCCTTGGCAAATTTCTTCACTGCATTCTGTAAATGGTACACATTGCAGCCATGGTACATTGCACAGTGATGGATTTTTAAAAGGTCTTTTAACTTGATGTGGATGCCACTGGTTAGGCCAACATTTTTATTGCCCACACCTAATTGAAGAAGATGGTGGCATGTTGCCTTCTTGAATCTGCTACCTATGTGGTATAGGTGCATTTAATGCTGTTAGGAAGAGAGTTCCAAGATTTTTGTTTAGCAATAGCGAAATAATTCAAAGTTAGGATGGTATGTGGCTTGAGAGGAGAATTTCAATGTGGTGAAGTTCCCATTCATCTTCTATCCTTGTTTTTCTAGGAGGTAGAGGTTATGGGTTTGGAAGGTGCTGTTGAAGGAGCTTTCATGAGTTGCTGCAGCGCTGCCACTGTGCATTGGTGATTAACTTAGTAAGAATCTGGCAACACCAATTTTAAGTCCAACCGATTTATTTGATAGTAAATCTGTGAGCTTTCGACTTTTCGTCTTCGTCAGGCAAATGCATTTGCCTGACGAAGACGAAAAGTCGAAAGCTCACAGATTTACTATCAAATAAATCGGTTGGACTTAAAATTGGTGTTGCCAGATTCTTACTGAGTTTACCCCAGTCCAACGCCAGCATCTCTACATCATTGGTGATTAAGGCATCAGATAGTGAAGGTGATGGACAGCATGTCAATTAGAGAAGCTGCTTGATCTTGGATGGTGTCAAACTTCTGAAGCTGCACTAATTCAAGCAAGTGGAGCGTTCCATCATAATTCTGCCTTGTCAATAGTGGACAGGCTCTGGGGAGTAAGGAAGTGAGTTGCTCTTCCCAGGCTCGAATTTGCTCTAATAGCTAGTGTTATTTTTGGCTCATCAACGGTAACCTGAAGGATGTGGAAAGTTTTAGTTTATTTATTAATGTCACAAGTCGGCTTACATTAACACTGCAATGAAGTTACTGTGAAAATCCTGGACAATGGAGGAATCAGCGATGGCAAGATTTTCACTTGTTGGAGATAGTCATTGAATGGAACTGAGTGGCACAAATGTTACTTGCCATGTATCAACCCAAGACTGAATGTTCTCCAGGTCTTACTGCAGTTGGGCATGGACTGCTTCAGTATTTGAGGAGTTGCAATTGCTGTTACCTACTTCTGACCTTATTATGAATGGGAAGGCCATTGATAGAGCAGCTAAGGAACTCCTGCATCGATGTCCTAGGATTGAGATGATTGATTTCCAACAACCTCAATCATTATCCTTTGTTCCAGCTATGACTCCAACTTGGAGAGTTTTCCTCCCGATAAAAAGGCAGTGGCATAGTAGTAATGTCATTGGGTTAGTAATCCAAAGCACCAGGTTAATTCTCTAGGGACATTAGTTTGAATCCCACCATTGCAACTAGTGGAATTTATATTCAATCAATAAACCTAAAATTTAAAAAGCTAGACTCAGTAATAGTGACCATGAAATCATTGTTTGTCATAAAAATGTATCTGGTTTAGAAATGGAAATCTACTGTCCTGCATTTGACTTCAGACCTAAAAAAATGAGGTTAACTCAGAAATGGCCTAGCAAGCCACACAGTTGTATCAAACCACAATGAAGTCTACAAAAAGAAATGAAACCAGTCACATCACCTGGCATTGATCTAGGCACTGAAAATGACAACAGCAAATCAAGCCTCGTCAACCCTGCAAGGTTCTCCCTACTAACATCTGGGAGCTTGTGCCAAAATTAGGAGTGTTGTCCAACAGACTAGTCACACAAAGGCCTGATGTAGGCATACTCATGGAATACTACCTTTCTGACAATGTATTAAACACCACCATCCCTTGGAATAGTTTGTTCCACCAACAAGACCAAACTGCCAAAAATGAGTGGTATGGTATACAGGCATGAGGGAGTTGGCCTGGGAGTTCTTAAATTTGACTCTAGATCCCATGAAGTCTTATGGCACCAGGACAAACATGGACACAGAAACTTCTTGCTTATTACCACATTCACCACCCACCCTCACATGCAGCTAAATGAATCCATACTCCTCAGTGTTGAATACCAATTGGAGAAAACACACAGCATGACAAGGCACAGAATGCACTCTGGGAAGGGACTCCAAAGTCCATCCCAAGAGTGGCTGGCTAGCACCACTTCTGACCAAACCCTACAAGGTTAGATGATTCTGTAGCAGGTGTTCAATCTCATTTTCACTAACCTACCAGCCATGGATGTATCAATCCATGACTTTATTGGTAGGATTGACTACCACACAGTTCTTGTATCCATTGAGGATACCTTCATTTTCTCTGTGGTACTACCATCGTGTTAAATAAGGATAAAATTTGGCAACTCAATATTGGACATTCATGAAGGCCATCAGCAGCAGCAGAACTGTATACAGCCATAACCTGTAATCACTTGGGCCAGCATATCACCTCGTGTACCACTACCATCAAGCCAGGGATCAACTCTGGTTTAAAAAAAGTGCAGGAGGATAAGCCAGGAGCATCACCAGGCATACTTAGAAATGAGGTATCAACTGGTGGACCGACAGCATAAGACTACTTGTATGCCACCAGCAAAAGCAGCTTGAAGTTGATAGCTAAACAATCCCACAACCAATGGATCAGATCTTAACTCTAGAGTCCTGCCACATCCAGTCATGAATAACTAAACAGCTAACTGGAAGAAGCTCCACTAATATTCCCGTCCTCAGGAATGCAGGAGCTCACCACAGTGCAAAAGCAAAAGGCTGAAGCATTTGCAATCTTCGGCCATAACTGTCGAGTGGATGATCCATGTTGGCCTCCTCCAAAATTTCCTAGAATCAGAAGCATATCTTCGGCCAGTTTGGTTCACGCCACGTTAAAAAAAATGTTGAAGGCATTGAATACCTTAAATGCTATGGACCCTGACAGCAATAATACTGAAGATTTGGGCACCAGATCTAATTGCAGCCCTCACCAAACTGTTTCAATACAGCTACAAAACTGGCATCTACTGACAATGTGGAAAAGGGTCCAGCTGGATCCTATCCACAAAAGCGCACGACAAATCCAATCTAGCCATTAATACCCTTTCAATCTACTTTTGATCATCAGAAAATGATGCAAGGGGAAAATGATGGAAGGATGTTAACAAATGATACTTGCTCAGCAGTAACTTGTTCAAAGCAAGTGGATGATTGTTCATCACACTGGATAGAATTGATCTGCTAGAGGGTTTTGTTAAATTGCATCCTTCCAGGCAGGTGGAGAATATTGGAAGTGAGTAAAGAAGCTTTGGGCAGTCAGGAGGCAAGCCACTTGCTGCAGAATACCCAGTCACTGATCTGTTCTAGTAGTCATGGGTTGATCCAGTTGAGGGTCAGGTCAATAGTGAACCCTGAAGTTTATGATGGGGAAAAATTGATGATGCTAATTCTATTGAATGTCAGGGTCAAGCAATTAAGTTCTCCCTTGCTGGAAGTGTTCTTTGCCAAACCCAGTTGGGCAACATGAATGTTACTTGCTACTTATCAGCCCAAGCATGGATGTTTATCAGTATGTGTGTGGAAGGGTTCATTATCTTGAGGAATTATGAATGAAGGTGAATACTGCAATTGTCGGTGAAAAGAGATTCCTTCTGACTTTCTAGAGGGAAGGTAATTGACTAGGCAGCTCAAGATAGCTGTAACTCCCTGCAGTGATGTTCCAGAGTTGAGAGAATTGAACAGGGACCAATTTTGCAGGGCAAAATACTTTTCATAAGCCTTTAAAGAATCAGTTATCCTAAATCTACAGAATGAATAAAATTCTACATTAACTAAGAAATGTCTTGAAATATTTTATCCTAAGTTTTGCCCAGAAAAATAAACGCTGCAGATTTTCTCAAAGGTTGGAGTAGATTTACAATTCTCATATGTGTTTGAAGGGAACTTGGATATGGGTTGGATATGGAGCTACAACTCTGTAACCCAGTCTGTAGTGCTGAATCTCCACTTCGGGCTCAGAGCACAGCTCAGTTCAAGACTGGTAAATTTAACTAAAACAGCAATTCTTGACTTTACACCAGTGAGATTACATTTTAGTAAATTTTTATTTTGTACAGGAGCTTTAAGTTAATTGTTACATTGGCATACAATGTAACTTAGATGTTCCTTTTCTGTAATGATCCCATCCAAATGCATTTCTCAAGCAGTCAGATGTCTGTGAGGGCCATCTAGTGGTCAAAATTATGCTATAGACAGATACGAACCTATTTTGCAAGAAGGATACCCCTTCCACCTGATAGTCAATTAGATATAACGGGTCAGATTTAAGCCAGCTATATTACTCTGAATTTATGAAAATTACATCATTTGAAATGATGTATGAAATTAAATCATTCAAAAAAGAGCAAATAAGTAACAGTAAGTTAATATGAAAAAAGAGGAATTAGAAATCCAAGATATCAATCTCACCAAATTAGCAGCAATAAGCACTAAAGATTTACTCCATTCTGGAGATGAGTTTGAAGTTATGAAATGTTTTATGCCAGGTGAGACTGAAAAAGGGAAAGTAGTAGGTTTTCATTAAAATCTTCTTGTCTTGTTGCAAATGGGAAAAGGAATAAGATTTATTAAGATTAAAAATGTAAAAAGCTAGCATCGAAGTTACACATCATTTGAATTTGATTTGGATTTTTGCACCCATCATCCAAAAAGATTTATGAATTTTCATTTTTTGGTATACTTCTAGTATGTATTCAAAATACATTCTCAAATGCAGAACCCAGAGGATGACATACATAGCCAATTTAAACAGCCTACAATATTAGTCACAATACCCCAAACTTCTTGGCAACTGTTGAATCACACACGCCAGCCAACACAAAATGACTGAGACATCTCCAGGCACTAATTACAGGTTAGGAGAGTCTGATATAATCTTTAAAATATCTTTTGCATATAAATTTACTCTGAACTCACTTTTCACCTTCTTTCTCTGAAAGTAAGGTCATGCTCTTGGGTTGCAAAATCTGTGTCTCTGTTGAATGCATGGACATTGATTTTGTATAAATCTTCCATAATCTAGCTTATTTGAATAAGGGAGGGAGCGGGCAAGGCAGACAGTGAGCGCGAGAGCGACAGGCAGACAGACAAACAGAGACACACAGAGAGAGACAAGACAGAGAGAGGGAGAGAGAGAGAGACAGAGAGAGCGATAGACAGAGAGAGAGAGCAACACAGAGAGACAGACAGACAGAAAGAAAGAAAAAGAGAGAGACACACAGAGACAGAGACAAGCATAAGAATGATCTGTGCGGAACCAGAGAAAGGGCAAATAGACAGGGCTTATTTTTGGGACTCAAACATCCAAATCAACTCACAGGAAAATGCAAATCACAAATATAACACATTCAATCCAGTGACTATTATGGCTGGGCTGAATTCACCTTCGCCCTTAATCCCAAGAAAGACTGCACCCCAGAGATGGAGATCAAATTACTGAAATCAGACAAAACCAAGCCAAAATAGATTAATGAACCAATGCAAACACCACAAACACCATGAAATCAAAAGATACAACAAATTCATAAATTTATATGGAAATGAAAAATATAAAATACAATTTAAAAATATTGAAGTGAAAAAATCAAAATGAGGCAAAACACTTTATCAATCAAATTGTTTCATCCTGTCATCATTTCAAGGGCACAACAGAAAAATCTGACTTTATCATCATGTTTAAATCTCTTGTTTATTGGCAGTAAGAATTGTTATTGAGGAACAGTTGCTAAGAAGCAAATGGTACTGTTGCCACTTAAAAATTGTAAGCAGGTTTTTTGTAATAAAAATAACTCTTCTGGATTAACATTACATGCACTCCGTGTTATTGTCTCAAGTGTACTTTTAACTAGTTGAGAAAATATTTCTGACCAAATGGAATATTTCTACATTTTATATGAGCTATCTTAATGACCAGACTACCCATGATTGCATATTTGACGTCACTTACTATTTATAGACAATTGAGTAACAAACTCACATCTATAAGGAACTGTGATGACATTACCCAAAATTTTATTTAGATCCTTTAACCGATAAATAAAAAATTATAATTTCATTAACTTACTAAATTCAAAACCAAATGCCTCCATGAAAGGCACAAAAGTGTGATTCACTAATTATTTTCAGCTTTTATATTTTTCAACAAAGAAGGTGAAGACTGCAAATAGAAATCTCAAATTCAAATTATGTAAAGGAATAAGTGGAAAGTTAACAGTCTCCCAATTTCCAAAGTCCTCTTTACTACCTGGTTAGTTCTCGTAATCTGTTCACTTCTGCATCACGTTGTCGGAGTGTTATCTCCAAAATTTGATTCTCCTTCTCAGATCCCTCCAATTTCAGCTGAATGTTTCTCATTTTAGTCAAGGCTTCACTTATTTCTGTGAGAGTAGCAGGAATAGCAAGATGTCTCACTTTTGGTAACAGTCATAGAATTCTTTAAAACAAAATTAAGAAAGTATTTCTGACCTACCCATTTTGACTCGAGTTGTGTCTATCTCACACTGCTGGCTCTTCTGGAACAGATCTTGTTCTTTTCCCTGCACCAATCTGAGTAGTTGCTTGTTCTCCTCTCTCTGTTTATCTATCACATTCAGCAGCTCTTCATTTTTCTTTTGCAAAGACTCGAGTCCTTTCAAAGATTCCCTCAACTGGGCCTGTAATGTTGCATTCATGGACTGCAAGGAGATCACTGTAAAAGGTATGAGCAAATCCAAAAATAAAAGGAGTGAAATTGAACTTGGGCAGGACAGCAAAATGGGCAGCTGAGAAAGCTGCCATTTTACACTCCTATCTAATTTTCTTTTCCACCGAATGCAACTGATTATTTTCACGTTCAAAGAACTTTGGTACGTACAAGATTCAAGTAACGGAATATGCAATAGGTTCAACAAAATTAAAAATAATCTCCTGACATGCTGTACCCCAGCATGTATATTGTATTGTTCCCATTTAGTGTCCTCTTATTTCAACATCAGTTTTTTTTTTACAAGTGGAAACACATCCAGCCCCCTTTGTGCTGATGCTCTAAATTAACCACCTGTTTATACAGAAGTAAATGCCTGAGGTAATCCATTAGTACATCATTCTTGCCTACAATACATAAACCATACAGAATCACAAGAGTCCTTAGTATACATTATACTCAGGAGCTATGCCTATAGGAAAATTAAATGAATGGAATTGGTTCGGAAATTTATGTCACAGTATAGCATACCCCAGAAACAATAGTGGCAGCTATTTCATAATAGCTAAATAAGTGAATAAGTAGTTGATAGAGAATATTAAATTGGTTTGAACATGATGGCACAGTGGTTAACACTGCTGCTAGTACTAGGGACACATGTTTGACTCCCGGCTTAGGTCACTGTCTGTGCAGATCTGCATTTTCTCACTGTGTCTGCATGGGTTTCCTCCCACAGTCCAAAAAAATGGGATAATTAGGTGAATTGGCCATGCTAAATTGCCCCCTACTGTCAGAAGACTAGCAAAGGGTAAATGCATGGGTTATGAAGATAGATCCTGTGTGGATTGTGGTCAGTGCAGACTCGATGGGCCAAATGGCCTCCTTCTGCATTGGGGGATTCTATGAATGTGAAATTATATCATATTGCGATCACTCCGAAAGAATCCTTTATTATGTGGTAATTAATAAATCTCATCTCATCACACATTACTAGCTCTAAAATAGTCTAGTGGTTCCAGAATGGACTGTCCTGAACACAACGAATTGATCCTCTAGACTACAGTCATATCCTGCTGTCTGACACCAGAAAAAAAAATCTGAATTACCTAGGGTGAAGGTCTCCTGAATCAAAGTGTCCAGATAAATTTTCCTCTCCCCGATGCATCAACTCTGATCCTAGGTTCTGTAAATTGCACACACTCTTTTGGAAATAGCTGCTGTGGGTTACACAGCTATCCATCACCCACATGCTACAACAGTCCTGTCATCTATTGTATTTTATTTAATTAATTAGCTTTAAAGTTTAGAAATATCACTCATAAGTAGTTATATTATGCTATTTAACTAGTCACACCATAAATTTCATAAACTTCTATCTCCTTGGATCAGTTTAAAAATATTGGCCCAGTTTAGAGTGGGGCTGGGGAGGAAGTGAGAGAGGAAAAACAAAACAAACTGATCAACCACCTATTTGCTCACCAAATTAATGCCTTTGGCTTCAGGTCTCCAGTTCCAACCTCCATTCTTGGGCCATTCAATTTCATAAACACCAGAGCTGTACTTTCAATCTCCCTACATGCAATTCCCTCCCTTACCAAGTTCCCAGAGTTCAGTAGTCAGCCTTGCATCAGACAAAGCTTCAACTTTGTGTGTCTGCTAAACCTTTTATATTTGTACAAGCTCAAATTCCAGTCAACTGAGTTGGCCAGTTTTGGCCAGGAAACTAATCCTAACTATCTGCCTAATTAACTAACTGCAGCTGCTTCTGTATTCAGCTGGTGGATCACTGACCAAGACTGAAATAAAATACAACTTGATGTTTACAATAGGTTGAAAGCAAACTTGGTTAGATTTTAGGAGGCAAGTAATCCTGAAAGCTTCCTAAACCCAAAGAGAGAAAATGCTGGAAAATCTCAGCAAGTCTGGCAGCATCTGTGTGAGGAGAGAAAAGAGCTAAGGTTTCGAGTATAGCTGACCCTTTGTCAGAATCTTGACAAAGTGTCATCTGGACTCGAAACGTCAGCTCTTTTCTCCACTCACAGATGCTGCCAGACCTGCTGAGATTTATCAGCATTTTCTCTTTTGGTTTCAGATTCTTGTAATTTACTTTACTTTAAACTTTTACTTTTAACTTTACTTTTAACCTTAAATCATCTTCACCTAGAAAATTCTTCAGAGTCAAGCTCTTTGGTCTCAGAGAAAGCTGCACCTTTGCTTGACTAAATGACCAGCCAACATAAAGAATGACACTTTGATTCAACAAAATTGCTGAGAATCTAAATTTTAAACTACTATGGTAAGAGATATAATTACAGGAAGAGACATTAGTGTTGTTTCTGTTTTATATTAATTTCTAAAGGAACTTAACATGTGATAGAATATATACAGTGCAGAAAAGGACATTCAGCCTGTCGAGTCTACACTGACTCTCTGACAGAGCATTTTATCTAATCCTCCCTATCTCTCTAATCGCACACATTCATTGTCACTAATCCTATCTAACCTATACATTTTGGGGCCTTGAGGCTAGCTCATTTCTGATTGTTTTCCTACAAAACATTAACTAAATGTATTTCCTCTTCAGGCGATATATTTTCACGTATTCAGGAATTAGCTTTAGGTTACATTTTTTTAAAAAAGCTGGATACCTTCAAAATTGTAGTCTACTGATCTGGAGTCTTTTTCAGCTCTTTCTCGCTCTCGAAGTTGCTGGTTTACTATCCTTAATCGTCTAAAAAATGTAAAAGAAACAAATTTTAGAACTAAAATCAGATCTGCTTTGAATGTTTACCAGAGTTAAGGTATCCTAAATAAAAGCTAATATTTTAATTGGCAAGAGAAATTCAAAATGTAGCCATTACTTAAATCTAAAACAGAATACTGCATGTGCTGGGAATCTGAAAGAAAAACAGAAAATGAGCATCTTTGGCATTATCTGTAAAGAAAAAGGGCCCAGATTTTCACCATGCAATAAAGCTGCAGCATTGGTTTCTTCTGTGCAGTCAGCAACTAAAGTTAACTTTTCTGCAGAAATAATTTGCTTTCCCAGTTGCAGCAAACTCCCTCCCTCTTTCATACTTGCCCTGTTAAGCACCATGGGATCATTTAGATGTTAAGGGTTTGATATTGAGTATAGTAGTTATTAAGTTCTTCCACTGACTTGAAATATTCCCACCTAACTTTGCTGCAGAACAATTCTATATTTTTGAAAGAGTATGACTGAAAATTGAGCAGTGCACAGACAACACCTGTTACAAATTTACAAAAACAGAACTGAAAATGCTGCTCTTGAAAAAGTCAAATAAGCAAGTGTTTTCCCTTAAATACCATCCTCAGCTGGATTCAGTTAAAGGAGTCAAATATGTAAGGCCACTCATTCTTTTGCTGATGTTATATCACATTACATTTGATTGCAGTAACATTAATTTTTTGGGGGGGGAGGGGAAATGGTGGATCTACCATGCTAAATTACCTATCTTTAGACACTAAGAAGCTAGGAGGGTGTCCTTGCTCTAGAGGGAGTGCACAAAAGGTTTACCAGACTGATTACTGGAATGACAAAACAGACATGCGAGCAGAGTTCAAGTTGGTTAGAATTGTATTCAATAGAATTCAGAAGAATGAGAGGGAAAATAAAATTGAAATCTATAAAGTTCTAACAGGACTGGACAGAGTAGATGCAAGAAGGATGTTCCCAATGGTGGGGGTGTCCCACGATCAGGGACACAGACTGAAGATATAGACAAGTTGGGGAGAACTTTCTTCATTCAGGAAATGGTCAGCCAGGGAATTCTCTACCACAGAAAGCTGCTGAGGTGAAAGCATTGTACGTTCTCAAGAAACAGATATAGCACTTGATCCAAAGGAGATCAAGAATATGGGGGACAGGCAGGATCAGGCTATTAAGTATTGACCAGCTATGACCATAGTAAATGGCAGAGGAGGCTTTGAAGATCTAAATGACCTCCTTCTGCTCTTATTTTCTATGTTTCTTGAACCACTGCAGTCTGAGAGGTTAAGCTACTCCCAAAGTGTTGCTTGGGAGGGAGTTCGAGGATTCTGAATCAACAATGATGAAGGAATGGTGACATACTTCCAAATCACATGGATAACATAAGTGGTTATGTTCCCATGTGCCTGCTGCCCCTATTCTTCTAGACAGTGGAGGTTATGGGTTTGGGAGATGCAATCAAAGAAGCCTTGGCAATTAGTTGCAGTGCAACTTGCAGATGATACATATTACAGCCCCAGTGCACCAGTGGTGGGGGAACTGAATATTTAAGGTAATGAATGGGGTAGCAATCAAGAAGGGCAATTTGTCTTGGATGGTGTCAAGTTTCTTCAATGTTGTTAAGGCAGCACTCATCCAAGCAAGTGAAGAATATACCAATCTTGAATTGTATCTTATGGATGGTGGAAAGGCTTTGGGAAGTCAGGATGCAAGTCACTTGTGCAGAATTCCCAACTTTTAACTAGCTCTTGTAACCACAGAATGTAGTGATTTGTCCAGTTAAATTTCTGATCAATGATGATTCTCAGGCTGTTAATGGAAGATTCAATGGTAAACTCAAAATGTTTTAAACGTGTTATTGTGTGGTACTTGGTCCAAATATTTCACTTTTTAAGTGGACAAGAACAGTACAAGAATGTATTTGAATTAGAATGCTGTTCAGCATTCTGAAAAAATACACGCTGTTGAATCTTTATATCTTGCACTCATCAAGACAGACATAAGAATGCTAAATTTCACAGAGAGTAACAATTTGTAAATTTCAAAGGGAGTAACTATTTTACATGAAAAAGGCTGCTGGTTGGTAAGCAGACACTGGTTGGTCAAGGCATTGCCATGAAGAATATACCAGGGAGCTAATGTCTCTCATATTTTTGTTTCATTCAAAACAAAAAATGTCTAGATATGTTTCTTTTGCATTCAGACAGTAGGTTCCTGTATTTTAATATATGTATCTTCAGGCAAGTGCAAGCCTAATTGATAATCTTAAATTAGTTCTTAGTGTAATTCTTAGCACACTCAGCATTGTTCAGCAACTGCTATTCAATTGTGAATCACATTCAAAATTAGATGTTGAGATGTTTGGCTTATAGGCCTGACATTGCACTAGAACAGAAATTCATACTAGCTTACTCATTGGTGTGGTAGCAGAAAGTTTTTTTTGACTGTTCGAAGAAAATATCACTTGTATTGCTATGGGAGGGGAACAAAGTGAATGGCTAGCTTCACCTCTTGTTCAAATTTGAGATGTATTACCCTTTCAGGGTTTAAGGTAGATTAGACTCTTTTTAGATCTGAAATGGTGGCCTTAAACTCGACATGAGTATATACGATATAGAGTGAATGATAATCTGAGTGGGGTAGCCATTTTCCCAAAGGATAGCTTTAACATATGTTCTTTTGGTGTCAAGATTATAGTAAGCAAACAGTCCAGACCCTATGGACAGGGTTGGCAAAACAGCCAATCTTACAGCATGTGGAATTATGGGAATCCCAATGCATAAACAGAAGATAGGTTTGCAGTAGATGTCAGCAGATTTTTCAACTACATGAGTTTGTTACACTACTAATGGCTAATGTTGTACCGTTGTTTAAAAAGGGTAATAGGGATAACCCTGGAAATAGGCCAGTGAGTTTGACGTCAGTGGTACGGAAGCTGTTGGAGGGGATTCTGAGAGATAGGATGTACAGGCACTTAGAGCCTTGCGATCTGATTAGGGATATGCAGCATGACTTTGTTAAGGGGAGGTCGTGCCTTACGAATCTGGTAGAATTTTTTGAGGTGACGAAAACGGTCGACGAAGGGCGAGCCGTTGATGTCGTCTATATGGATTTCAGTAAGGCGTTTGACAAAATCCCTCATGGAAGGTTAGTTGAGAAGGTCAAGGCTCATGGGATACAAGGACAGGTAGCTAGATGGATAAGTAACTGGCTTAGTAATAAAGACAGAGAGTAATAGTGGAAGGGTGTTTTTCTAGCTGGAGGTCGGTCACTAGTAGTGTGCCGTAGGGCTCGGTACTGGGACCTCTTCTATTTGTAATATATATAAATGACTTGGAAGAGGGAGTAAGTGATCAGCAAGTTTGCAGACAATACAAAGATGGCTGGACTTGCGGATAGCGAGGAGCATTGTTAGGCGATGCAGCAGGACATAAATAGGCTGGTATCTTGGGCAAATAGATGGCAGATGAAATTCAATCCTGATAAATGCAAGGTGATGCATTGTGGGAGAAAGAATGTAGCGGGGAGGTATATGATAAAAGGTAGACCTATTAAGAGTACAGAAACACAGAGGGACCTGGGGGTGCAGGTGCACAAGTCTCTGAAGGTGGCAGAGCAGGTGAAGAAGGTTGTGAAGAAAGCATATGATATGCTAGCCTATATAGGAAAGGGTATAGAGTACAAATCTTTAATGTTGCAGTTGTATAAAACGTTGGTTAGACCGCATCTGGAATACTGCGTCCAGTTCTGGTCGCCTTACTACCAGAAGGACGTGGAGACTCTGGAGAGAGTGCAGAGGAGGTTCACCAGGATGCTGCCTGGTATGGAAGGTCTGAGTTACTGAGTAACCTGAGGAGAGGTTAGGCAAATTGGGACTGTTTTCCTTAGAAAGACATAGACTTAGAGGAGATCTAATAGAAGTTTACAAGATTATGAGGCATATAGATAGAGTAAACAGAGTTAAGCTTTTTCCTAGGATGGACTCGAATAGCATGAGGTGTCACGGGCTTAGGGTGAGGTGGGGTAAGGTATAATTTGGATGCTAGAGGGAGGTTTTTCACACAGAGGGTGGTGGGGGTATGGAACGTGCTGCCAAGTGGTGGAGGCAGGCACTCTGGAGTTATTTAAGAAATACTTAGATGGGCACATGAACAGAATGGGAATGGAGGGGTATAGAAAACTGATTTAAAATAGGGATCATGAGCCTTGGGAGTCCCTGGGAAGTGTGTAAATAAACGATGATATTGATGTACTTGTTTTTATCCTACAGGTGCTTTGGTCCACCTTGTCTAACAAGGGGCATAC
This sequence comes from Sphyrna mokarran, assembly GCA_024679065.1. Lineage (NCBI taxonomy): Eukaryota > Metazoa > Chordata > Chondrichthyes > Carcharhiniformes > Carcharhinidae > Sphyrna > Sphyrna mokarran. The sequence continues at coordinate 48,397,408 of JAGIQG010000011.1, read as the reverse complement.
ACACGATGGGTCGTGAGAGGGCTGCTCTTGGATTTTTTTTTTTTTCGAGAATATCCTAGTGCTTCACGTCGTTAGTGTACGCTTGACCTGGACTATTTGATGGGCAACACGACAGCTCAGTGGCTATCGCCGTGCTGTGCAGATACATGGATTTGGGCCTGTGTCTGTGGGAGTTTGCATGGGTTTTCTCCGGGTGCTCCAGTTTCCTCCCACATCCCAAAGATATGTTCTTAGGCTAATTGGCAAAACAAATTCTCCCTAAATTGTCTCAAATTTGGTTTTTAATCCATAGATCTATAATCATAGACAGGGATCACGGGTAAAGGAGGGAGCATCGGGTGGCGTGGCGGGCCTGTTGGGCCGACAGGCCTGTTTCCCATGCTGTTCTGTTCTTTGTTCTCTTTGTAAGAAGTCTCACAACACTAGTTTAAAGTCCACCAGTTTTATTTGGTAGCACAAGCTTTCAGTCTCGCTCCTTCTTCAGGTGAATGAGGAATTGTGTTTACAAAAAGGCATATATAGATACAAACTCAATTTACAAGATAATGATTGGAATGTGCATCTTTACAGGTAATCAGGTCTTAAAGGTGCAGACAATGAGAAAGGGTTAAGCACAGGTTAAAGAGATATGTATTGTCTCCAGCCAGAACAGTTAATGAGATTTTGCAAACGCAGGCAAGTCATGGGGGCTACAGTGTAACATGAACCCAAGATCCTGGTTGAGGCCATCCTCATGTGTGTGGAACTTGGCTGTCAGTTTCTGCTTAGTGATTCTGCATTGTCGTGTGTCATGACAACTGCCTTGGGGAATGTTTACCCACAGAACAGAGGCTGAATGCCCATAATTGCTGAAGTGTTCCCTGACAGGAAAAGAACGTTCCTGCCTGGTGACTGTCGAACAGTGTTCATTCATCCATTGTCACACTGTCTGCATGGTCTCCCCAGTGTATCATGCCTCGGCACGTCCTTTCCTGCAGCGTATCAGGAGACAATGTTTTCCAAGTTGCAAGAGTATGTACCAGGTGTGAGATGATGGCATCCATGTCGATGATCCGGCATGTCTTGCAGAGGTAGTTGTGGCAGGGTTGTGTGGTGTCATGGTCACTGTTCCCCTGAAGGCTGAGTAGTATGCTGCGGACGGTTCTGCGGCTGTTTGAAGGCAAGAAGTGGAGATGTGGGGACAGCCTTGGCGAGATGTGCATCTTCAATGATGACATGTTGAAGGCTCTGGAGAAGATGTTGTAACTTTTTCCCTTCAGAGAAGTTCTAGACAAGAGAGAGTACTCTGGCATGGTACATTGCAGAGACCATGCAGACACTAAGACAATAGATGAATGAACACCACTCCACAATCACCAGCAAAAGTGTTTTCTTCCTGTCGGGGAACACTTCAACAGTCATGGACATTGAGCCTCTGATCTTCAGGTAAATGTTCCCCAAAGCGATCTTCGTGTCATATGACAACGCAGAATTGCTAAGCAGAAACTGATAGTCAAGTTCCGCACACGAGGACGGCCTCAACAGGGATCATGTCACACTATCTGTAACCCCCCACGATTTGCCTGAGCTTGCAAAATCTCATTAGCTATACTGACTGGAGCCAACATGCACTTCTTTAACCAATGCTTAATCCTCTCTCCACTCATGTTGTTTTTCCTTTAAGACTTGATTAGTTGTAAGACTTGCATTCCAACCATTTTCTTGTAAATTGAGTTTGTGTTGACATATGCCCTGTTTGTAAACACAACTCCTCACTCACCTGAAGAAGGAGCGAGACTCCGTAAGCTTGTGCTACCAAATAAACCTGTTGGACTTTAACCTGGTGTTGTGAGACTTCTTACTGTGCTTATCCCAGTCCAACACTGGCATCTCCACATCATATCCAAAAATAAACAATGTCTGAAAACTGGATATGCTTTTTAAGATGATGTGCATAATTTTTATTATTAGCAAAGTAAAATAATTTACTGAGTGTTGGACTAGATGCTGCGTTGACACTTTCTAGTTATTTGTCTGTTTTTTTACCCTTGCTAAGAGTGAACCTTGATCTGGCCAAAACAGTGTGATGCCACTTCCCTGAACCAAAAATTGACAAGATCCAAAACCGGTATGAACTTTGTCCGTAGTTGCCTATTTTGAAAGACCGTAGCTGCAGCAACATGTTGAGGTATGAAACTAAAATAGTAAGAATTTGTTGCCTCTGCTTGGGATTCTCCAGCATGACCTTGCATCTTGGCTAGACTGTCAACGGAGCAAAGTACAAAGCAGATATTAGGAATTAAATACTATTGACCTGCGCAGCTGTGCATTCTCACTGCGTAGAGGTTGGAGATTCATAGCTATTTCTGCTTGTACATTCGTGCTTCCAATCACAGTTGGTAGGAGTGAGATACTATCCTCTAGTTCCATTATCAATCTGTGAGCCTCAGAGTCATCTGTCAACAGAAAAATATTAATATTTAACAAATCCTGTCAAACTTTTGTATATATATTTAATGCACACTTATCTGCAATGCAATAGATCATGATTTCAATGTAAAATATTTATCTAACATGAATCAGATATTGCTGTTTAGCTCAAGAACGAAGGGATTCCTCAAGCTCTATTAAAAGTAAAGTTATATATACATACTGTTATTAAAATTGATGAGTATTTCAGATTTCTGCTACCCCATCAGCTAGAAGGAAGTCATGAAATTTCCTGGCTGGCTGCACCCACTCACTTAAATGCTCTCATAGAGGGCAGTGCAGAATGGAGTCAGGTCTGCCACTTCAAATGCACATTGCAGACAGTCACAGAGGCTGCCAAGTACTGAGGCAAGTTGCTTAAAAAGGTTCACCTTTGCAATGTCAGTTTCAGTTTTTGGCTAAATGTAAGGCCCTTTACCCATCTTCTCATTCACCTCCCATCCATGCCACCTTATGCCAACCGATGCTACCAATCCAATGGCCATTTATAACCACATGCCAACTCTAACAAATCATTAGAATACTATTAACTAAACAATATTCCTGTAGGCAACTTAATTGCAGAAAGGAATATTCCCCTTTTATACTTGCACTCTACAGAATTATAGTCCTTTTAACAACGGATCCAAGTTTTACCAAGTAATAACTTTTGAGTGATTGCCTCCAGACAATTCTCTCAGTTTGCAGAGTTTCCCCAAATCCACCACCAGCACTAAAGCTCCAATAAAATTTTCTTCCTTCCCCTAGCCATACCAGGATGGATTTCCTTTAAAATTCCTTTTCTGATGGTTGGAAGTCTCCTGTCCTGCTGCTGCAATTGGAGATTTGGCTCACTCACTAATGTCATATAGCTGAAGAATCTATGGTCCTCACCTGCTACTTCAGACCCACAGCAACGTGGTTGATTCTTAACTGCCTTGTAAACCATTCAGTTCAGGGAAACTAGGGATGGGCAACAAATGCTGGCCTCGCCAGTGATATCCACATCCATGAAATTTTGCTTCCTAGTTCTAGACTTCTCCATGAGATAAAATATCCTGTCAGCATCTACCCTGTCAAGCCCCTCAAAGTATTGTATGTTTCAAGAAGCTATCTTCCATTTTTCTAAACTCCAAGGAATATAGCCACAACCTGCTCAACCTTTCCATTATAAGACAAACCCTTCATCCCAGGAATCACCTACTGATTCTCTGAACTGACTCCAATGCAAGAATATCCTTCTTTAAAAGGAGATAAAAATTGTACATATATGCCAATGTTTTGTCCACTCAACTTATCTATATCTTTTCATTCTCTCTGTATTCTCTTCAACTTGCTTTCCTGTTTATCTTTATAGAATTAGCAAATTTGGCTATAGTACACTTTGTTCTTTCATCCAAATTATTCATGTAGATTGCATATAATGGACACCCCAGCACTGATCTCTGTGGCATCCCTACAAGATAGTGTGCCAACCTGAAAGTTATCTACTATTCCTGACACCATTTGCCAATTATCTTCCTTGCTTGTATAATATACCCAACACCATGAGTTCTTGTCTGGCTTTTAGCTTATTTTTTTATGTGACACCTTTTTGAATGCCATTTAGAAATCCAAATATAGGGGGCAACTAAACTAGTGTGGCAGGACGGTGGGCACCAGAACAGCAGGCCAGTAAATGTAGGGACTGGGGAAAAAATTCAGACCGAAATAAATATAGCACAGAGTAAGAGCAGGCAGAGGGAAGCAATAGGACTCAGCGGGACTGTTGGTCTGGTGTGTATGCTTCAAAGAAGTATAATAGGTAAAACAGATGAACTGAGAGCTTGGGTTACTGTATGGAATTAGGATGCAATTGCAATTGCAGAGACATTGTTAAAGGTGAGGATAGGACTGGCAGCTCAACATTCTGGGATATGTTATTTTAGACCTGACAAAAGGGGAAACAAAAGAGGTGGAAGATTTTGCATTGTTAATTAGGAAGAGATCACAACTTGAGGGAGTACACATTGAAGGGATCTTGTAATGAGGCATTATGGACGGAGCTCAGGAATAAGGGTGAAATCACAACCACAGGACAGAGAGCAGCAGTTGTGAAGCAGATACCTAAAGAGATACGGAAAAAAAAAACAGGGTAGTTATGATGGGTGATTTTAACTACAAAGATATGTAGAGAGACAGGTAGTATTGAGGAAGCAAGGGAGATTGCAGAAGAACTTGGACAGGTTAGGAGAATGGGAAAAGAAGTGGCAGATGGAATACAATGTGGAAAAGTTGGAGATTATGCAATTTAGAAGGAGGAATGGAAGCATCTAAAATGGGGAAATGCTAGGATAACAGAAATATAAAGGGACTTGGGAGTCCTTGTTCAACATTCTCTTAAGGTTAACGTGCATGTTCAGTTGGCAGTTAGGAAAGTAAATGCAGTGCTGGCGTTCATGTCAAGAAGGCTAGAATACAAGAGCAGGGATGTACTTCTGAGGCTGTATAAGGCTCTGGTTAAACCCAGTTTGGAGAACTGTGAGCAGTTTTGGGTCCCGTATCTAAGGAAGGATATGCTAACCTTGGAAAGAGGCCAGAGGGGGTTGACAAAAATGATCCCTGGAATGAAAAGCTTGTCAAATGAGAAACAGTTGAGGATCCTGGATCTGTACCTGTTGGAGTTTAGAAGGATGAAGCGGGGGTGGGGGGGGGGGATCTGATTGAAACTTACAGGATACTGCAAGGATAGAGTGGATGTGGAAAGGATGTTTTCACTAGTAGGAAAAGCTAGAACCAGAGGGCACAACCTCAGCTAAAGAAATAGAAATGAGGAGGAATTTCTTCAGCCACAGAGTTCTGAATCTGATAACTCTGTGGAGGCCAGATCATTGAGTGTCTTTAAGACAGAGATAGAAAGGTTCTTGATTAATAAGGGAATCAGGGGTTACAGGGAAAAGGCATGAGAAAAATATCAACCATGACTGAATGGCAGAGCAGACTTGATGGGTTGAGTGGCCTAATTCTGCTCCTATGTCTTATGGTCTTAAGTGGGTGAAATCCTTAATGAGTATTTTGTATCAGTATTCATTGAGGAAAAGAACATGACGTATCTTGAAGTCAGGGATAGATGTGTGAACACTCCTTGAGACCATCAATATATCAAAAGGAGGAAATGTTGAGTAACCTAAATTGTATTAAAGTAGACAAGTTAAGGGGCATTAAGGGGCCACATGGGATCTATCCCAGGTTACTGGGGAAGGCAAAGGGAAAAACAGTTGGGGCCTTAACAGATATCTTCACATCCTCTTTGACCATAGGCAAGGTTCCAGAGATGTGAGAATAGCCAATGTTATTCCCTTGTTTAAAAAGTAAGCAGGGAAAAATTGAGCAAATTATAGGCTGGTAAGCCTGACATCAGTGGTGGGGAAGGTTTTTGAGAAGATACTGAGTGAAAGTATGTCTGCACATTTGGAGGAAAATGGACAAGTAGTAACAGACAGCATGGTTTTGTATGGGAAAGGTCATGTCTTACCAACTTGAACTGAGTTTCTTGAAGAGGTGAAAAGATAATTGATGAGAGAAAGGCTGTGGAAGTACTTTTTATGGACTTTAATAAGACATTTGACAAGGTGCCATATGACAGACTGGTACAAAAACTAAAATTACATGGGATTCAATGTGGGCTGGCTAGATGGAGACAGAATTGGCTTAGTTATAGAAGACAGAGTAGTGGCAGAATGATGTTTTTCAGAACTGAGATCTGTAGCTGGTAGTGGAAGTGTCAATTACAAGGGGGCACTGGTCCAAGGTGAGAGGGGGAAAAGTTTAAGGGAGATGTGCGGGGGAAGTTTTTCTGTGCAAAGAGTGTTGGGTGCCTGAAATGCACTGCCAGAGGTGGTGATGGAAGGCTCATTAGCAATAATAAAGAGGCATCTAGATGGTACATCAATAGGGAGGAATAGAGGGATAGGGACTAAGGTCAGAATATTTTTTTTAAAAGGTAGGACATCATGATCGGCATAGGCTTAGAATGCTCCTACACTGTACTTTTCTTTGTCCTTTGATTCTCCCAGCCAGCTGCACTAGTCTAGCAGCACAGCAAGCTGGGAAACATAATTGGAGGCCGTTTAGCAGGCATCCCACTGGACGCCATGGCCTCCGCGTTGTCTTCAGCCATCGGATTTCTGCCGTTGTCAGCTCTGCACCAGAAATTGGTGCAAAGCTGAATAAATTATTTAAATAAGGATTTGCCTATCATTAGCAAGCCCGAAACTGAAATCTCCTGGCTCGCTACTGTGCGTACGCTGACCGATTGGTGCCTGATACTGGCTTGCTCAGTGCTATGCTGTCGGCCTTTCTGACGAGAATAGGCCTTGCCCCTTTTCAGTGCAATTCATGCTAAGACACTCTGCAGAGTGTGGGAGATTCATTTCGAAAATCCAACTGAAAAAAAAAAGAGGGATTTACTCATTTCCACACAAATTTGGCACTTAGAATTCTTTTGGGAGAATTTCATCCATAGTGTTAGTGGCTCCCCTTTTCCAGACTGTTTGTTAAATCCGCAAAAGAATTCTAAAAAATTCGTCAAATTCAAGGAATTTTGAAAAATTATGGTCAATTTTGATTTATACTCCACCAGCCAAAAGATGCACGTTTTGTGGATAGTTACTCAAAATGGACAACAGTAATATTTTGATTTGGTAATTAAAGACATGTAGTGATCACCATTTGATAAATGATCTTTGTAGTTACATAATCTCACAGAATACTGCCAAACCAGAGCTTAAGCATGAAAGTGCTTAATAGATATTTGCAATTACCTTGATCAGCAATCAGAGCCTTCAGTTCACTTAGAAGGTATCGGATAGTTTTCACTTTCTTGGCTGTTTTGTCAGGACTTTGCTTTTTAGCTGTTGTATGTTTATCAAAACTGGTTTGACAACTGGTGTCTCTCACTGGTGTAATATCCACTAAACTGACATGATCTTCTTCACTTGTTGTCTCATCACTCTGCTCAGTATCTGATTTGTCAGTACTCTGCGATTGTATTTGTGTGTTCCAAGCTACTTGCTGGGGCTCTTCCCCTTGCTGCTGCATTTGGATTATGTGACAATGAATACACTTTTGTAGTTCTTGTTCTTTCAGTTGTTGCTGGTCATGGTTAATTAAGCTGTGACTTTCACTACTGTCATGAACCAAGTGAGCTAAAGGATGTGCAATCACAGCAGGGGGGACTGCAGATGGAGCAAAAGTCATCACAGGTTGTACTGAAGAGGCAATGGGAGCTGTAGCTGAAGCAACAGGTAAAAGGTTCAATCCTCCATAGTGAACAGGTTGATTATAAACATCTGTGGACGTACTCTGCTAAAATAATGGAAAGATTAATGTGAATAAGCATTTGGCAAGATAAAGACAAAAACAGTGACAAATTTCCTTGTAAAGGATTAAATTTAACCTTAGTTAACTAAGTAACTTTGGTTACTTACAATTTTAATGTGAAGTTTTGTCCATCTCCACAGCACTCATGATCACCACAATTAACCACACTAAAGCACCTACTGTCTTCCTTCCAAGCCAAGAGCCCAGAAATCAACCTTCCTGAAAGGAGACTTGTTTGCGGAGGTGCAACTGGTGCTAGCAGTTCATGTAAAGTACTTGGATAAAGACCACATTTTGGGACAGCATTGGATCTCTGCTTGGACACACATTGCCATACAGTACTGACAATCCCTGACATTTAGAAGGGTGTTTCTGATGGAGACACCAGCACCACCCATTGAAAATCCAGGCTTGTTTTTTTCCAAGCTAATATAAAAACTATATTCAAACACAATCTACCAGGTAGAGTTATAGAAAGAAAAGCATTTGCATGCACAAAGTGAAAACAAGATGTGAACAATACGAAAAATAGGGAAAAAGATTGTGATATACAGATCAAACTCCTCATCACTAACCTTTCCATGTTCACATTAAAACAAGCAAATTAAAATGTTGCAGCAGTATTATTAAGCATTTGCCTTCAAGTGATACAATGAGATTTCAACTCTCGAGTTATGGAGATACTCAAGTTTTGCCACTGGGTGGTGCCATACAGAAACTATAAAGGTTCCCAAGAAATCAAAGACCTGTGGACCTAATTATATTTAGCCCCTTCCAGCCAAACTACTTTATTCACATTTTCAATGAACTTACCTTTACTCATGTTTTTAAAAAGATTGTGCTCTACCAACATTTTAAAAAATAAATTTCTACTAAAAATAATTATCAAATATAATAATTTACCACTTCTGGACAAATAATGTAAAGTTTCTTTAAAAATGATCTTAGATTATCACTATTAACATGTGTTAAAGCTTCCATACCAAATAAACCACTAGGTACATTTGTGACTGCTGAACCTAGAGTACACACATATTGATACCCCATGTTAAAAGCGCTTGAAGTTAGCTACGAATTTGCAATAGCCAAGGTTGAGTGTCATCAGTTATCACAGGGATAGTGTTGCAGTTACTTAACTACAAAAGCCACACAAGATTATTAACAGAGCACGGCTAAGTTTCCTTCTACTTTAACAATTAGGACCACTACCTGTTCGGGCACAAGCTCACAAAGATAGCAAACAGAATGGGACAAATTCTGCTAAGTTCTACAGCATCCTGAACATTTCTGCTCAGATACTGGATTTATTAATTAATTATTCATGGAAGATTCTAATCTTTTGCCACTAGATTTCACTTATTTTGGAGCCAACTTAATCCAAATACCCAGCTTGCCTTCCCTTCAAGAAGGAAAGTCATTGTTCATTAGCAAAATGAGAAGTGCAAATTGAACGCTTTTCAAAGTAGACAGCTAGCAGGATCTCAATTTACACGATAAGCAACATTACTGGTCAGAAAATAAGTGACCATAATATGCACCATTGAACAGTGATTCCTCCAGTTGGTGGCGCAGAGCTTCAGCAGCAGATTCATGCTTCTCTGCAAATCAATCATTACAGAAACCAAACATTGGAGTCAACCTCCAAGTAAGGCCTTCAAACAGCCTAATGAACTTCTCAGCTGATGTACAACAAATATTTGTTTGTTGACAGACCAATATAAGGTAATTTGCAGTGCACCATCTACCTTGATGGCTACTGCCATGTGTTAGACTTGTTACTCAGCAATTAAATCCAGTCTTTATGCAAGGGACTTTCAACGAGGAAGGTTTCTTGTATAGCTGAATCATCTTACAAAATGGTGAGTGACAGGTTTCTATTTATCAAGGAACCTAACCTATATTGTCTTGGAAGCTACATATTGGTTGATAGAAACCTTTCCATTGCATGCCATTATAGGAATGAATTTTTAAAAATTAGAAGAACAAATAACCAATTACTCGAGTGGTCGAAAATAATAGGCTTTGGAACCAATAGTCAGTTATTTTATCATCAAAATAGTCAGTGAGAAGAATGAGGAAAGGTCAAATTGTAAAAAAAGACTGGGATCACCAGGGATAGGTGCAAAGTAGGTGTTTAACTAAAAAAAAGGTCAAAGAAGAAAAAGAAAGTATCAAGTAAGAATGTGAATGATGACAGCAGCAAAAAGGATGAAAACAAAATATTTTTATGGGACAGGCTTATAGCAATAAACATAATTCTATTTCCTAATAGATAAATTACTGGACTTTTTAAAGCTAAAGGTGACATTAATGTACAGATCTGGTTAGTCTAGAGGGATTGCTAGTTTAACAGTTAATTGTTATAGACAGTATGAATAAAATATCTGTAACAGAACAAGCCATTTATATACTTACGCCTTGTATTACTAATGGATGGTTAGCACTGTTTGGAGACATAGCTGGTGTAGAGGTAGGGAGTCGACAATTAAATGTTGGAACAGTTTGGGATCCTAAAAAACACATTTCATTTTGTTTATAGTAATGTCTAGATTCATTAGATAAAAGAATGGTGTGTTATTTATTAGCAGATTTATAATATCAAACACGTTTGGACATCTGCAAAAGATCTTAAACATTCCAAGGTTGGAATAAATAACTAAGTCATTAAACAAATTCTTACCAGAGTCCAAAATTGTGTAGTAAGATTGGACAGGTATCCCATTAGAGGCACTAACTGGATCGTGGCCATTCAGAAGACTCATCTGTGTCTGTATATGATCAGAGAGGCACTGATTTATTACAGGAGAATGCTGGCTTGATGGAATTGCAAGCTGCGGCATCGTTGATACATGAACAGTGTTGTTCATGCCTACTTCTGCTACATCAGGGGTCACCTTGAACTTTGGTGGTGTAACTAAGCAGAAAATAAATAAGATTTGAACTCTAGCACAAGCTACAACATAATCTGTTCACATTAAATAGTTCCAACTACATTAGGAATCTGAAGTTTGCTTTTAGAAATCATGTAATCATTTCAAAATCTCAAAATCAGAAGTGATTTGGGAATACAGAATCCTACAATCAACTTCATATAAGTTTCAACATTCCTGTCTTCCCAACACTAATTCATTTCTTCCATCTTTAACATGATCTTCAAAAGAGCAGGAGCAACACTGAAGGGTGCAGTTGCAAGGCTCATGCTTGTTATGGACTACGTCAGAAACTCTCACTTAGTGAGTTCAGATAATTTGTGTTTCAGAATTCGCATCTTAAGTGAACAAGGCAGACAGTGGTGGCAGGAACAGCAATAAAGAATCCATATTCGAGGTTACAGCCACTCCAAGCTCTGCTCAGCTACACAAAGAAGCTGCAACCCCGGAAGTAATGAAAAGAATAATTAATCAAGCGGGAACAGAAAATCTGTAATACAATGAAGGCTTTTAAAACACTGTCCACCATTGTATGGGAATGGAGGAATCTGCTTCAAGCATAAGTGCGTGAATGTGGCAGAGCATTTGTTTTGCCTGACTGAAGGACCCAATCCCTTGGGATATTAGTTGCAGCCTCAAATGAGTCCTTGTATGCCATGACCATGCAAATACTGAAGGCCAACACGTTTAGTGTCTTTTTTTAATTCCAATTCAATCAAATCAAGTCCAATTCAGAGACTCAACAAGTTGAGACATTCCCAATCCAAGCTGACAAGACAGGGTTCTCACCTCCTGTCTTAGGCTTGATCTACATGACCCAAGCTGATTGGAATAGGCATAGCTCCTCCTCCAAGGCTTGATCTCATTTGGATCTTAGCCGGAAGACTGAGATGCCATTTTTAAAAATTGCTTCAAATGAAGTTAAAACGTAATCTAATGACTTCAACCAAACACAGCATGTCGATACTACACTTGATCTGAGCCAAAAGGCTGAAACAGGATGAGTTTTGCTTTTTGGCACAGTTGTAGCAGTGGAGAAATAATGCAGCTGGGCCACAAGAGGAACAATGGCAAAGGGGAAAATAAAAGTGAGAGCTCCAAACTTGCACATTTCTCACCAATTACTCCCTGTCCTAATCAATATCCAATATGCTGTCTCCCCACAAGTGCACCTTCACAGGTGTGGATGGAATAGTTTCCAGCAAGTCCCTCATAAGCTGTAAAGGATTGTTAGCGATTGCATCTTAGCACTCATAACAACTATTGAGGTATCTTTGCTTTCCCTTTTCAGCTCTGGCTTGACGAATGGGGAGTCACAAATTGACATAGGACCAATGCTGGGGATAAAGGGAGGATACAATCTGCATTTGATTGTTTGTGGGCTCACTTGATGTTACTGGATATAAAGATTTGGTGTGGAGAGTGCTGTATGCAACAATTCCAGGCAACTACCATCCTGGCCACCTGTAATTTCTGCGGCCTTGAACAATATTCTACATGTATATAGGATATGTGAGATTGCTGTCCCTTTTTCATTGTTTAATTGGGTTGCTGCTCAGATTTTGATTGCACTTTGCCCCACGCTTCTGATCTTTAATCACATAATGCTGAGAAGAGCAGGTAGATTTGAAGACCTCCTCATTAACCTGCTTCTGGCATGGCTAAGGTGACCATAATCAGGTCCAGGCAATGGACAGTAGAGGGGGCCATTTGACCCAACTGTCTGCCTCCTTTCTTCTGGTTATGTCAGCGCCAGGATGTCCCTGCAAAGCGAGTTCACCTATACACTCATGGTCGTACACAACTGGTGCAGATTTGGAATGCATCATTATCATGGGAAATATCATTTTAACTAAGTTTCTGTTAAAGTTTCTGTTTCAGTTGAAATAACGAAGTAGTGCCTCTTTAACAGGGGTATTAATTTGTTTTTCATTAGTTTACTGAACAAGAACATAAAGCGAATCTCAGCAATGTTAGCTGCCAGTTCTACCTCAGTAATGTTATCCTATTCCTCCTTAATTAGTCTGCCAATGATATCCAGCTGCGTAATGTTGCACAGAAAGCAGCAAGTCACAATCATTTTGGACCCCCTTGCTGGTGAGTACTAAAGAACATTTCCAGTACTGTTCAGGCCCCTCAATAGAAACACAAGTACACCAATTGCACTTAATGATGCATCTGGCAATTAATGGCAGACCTCATTGGTCAAGTTTCTCATGGATGTCAGCAGCCAAGTTTGAAAGGCACTATCCCTTATCTCTTAGAATTCACCTCTAAAATCTGCTTTCGCATCCAAAGTATCAGTAAGCTTAGATTATCACAGGATGAAAGCATCAAGGCATACTGTTGAAAAAAATCTTTATTGGTGATTATGTACCAGCTTATATTAGAGTAAAAGTCCTTTCGGTTAACACATATTCCTGGTTGATCTTAAGGTATGCAGATTGCTATAGGTGCAATTAACGACACCTTGCACTTCTGGAGAACAGCCAAAGATTCAAATTAGAGCACCCATTCGTTGTGATTGGCATTTTCACAGATGAAGCTGGCATGATTGTTGTTTGCCCTGGCAAATAACCCAGTGATCTGTATGTTGAGCAAGAAATGTTGACTATGTCAATTACGGAGTCCAGAGGCAAAAAGGTTCAGTAGTGGTGACTTTAACAGATAATTCATAAATAATTGGTGTATAAAATATACATTATTCATTTCTACCAACAAAATTCTAGTTATGTCCAACATTGTACAACTAAACAGCACCTCTAAATCACATGTATATATGAAAACACACACCCATTTATATTAATAGAAGCAAGTTACTCTAGACGCTGGAATCTGAAACCAAAAGAGAAAATGTTGGAAAATCAGCAGATCTGGCAGCATCAGTAAGAACAGAAAAAAGCTGATGTTTCGAGTTCAGACAATCCTTTGTCAAAGCCTTTGAGTTTTGACAAAAGATTATCTGGACTTGAAACGTCAGCTCTTTTCTCTCCTTACAGATGCTTCCAGACCTGCTGAGACTTTCCAGCATTTTCTCTTTTGGCTCTCACATTTGTATTTCTTTGTTTATAACTCACGAGTTTCTTTTTGCACTTGTGTAGCATAGGAAACAGAACCATTTTTCTTGACATCCTTTTTGGTGTTTTCTCCTTTTCTTGATGTCCCTTTTGCTTTTATAACATTTGTCTTTCTTGATTTCAGAGGGGCAACCTTCAGATCTAACAGTGGTAATGAATAAAGCAGCTTTAGTATATTTTATAATATGTGCAAATGTTGCCATTGTATTGTCTGATTGAAAGAAGATGCATTACTTAAGACTTCTGATCATAGTTAGAAAATTAACTGACGTGCAGGAAATCAGAGGGAACCCATTTTTTTAAAAAACTAGAATGACTGAATCTCCCTGCAGTTTATCACTTCAATTCTCTTATTCTGCTCTTATTCCAATTAAAATTTCAGCAACAGTGTATTTTGTTCCTGATAGACTTACGATATTATCATGTCATCGCTGTTCCATTTTATTACTGATTTCTTTCATTCATATTCTGCTTTGCCTACCTTTATTACTTATTTTGGTCTGTTAATGTATTTTTATAATCTGTCAAAAATGACCTTTAACCCAATCACCCAGCATTTTTCATCAATAAGAAATCCATTTTCAATTCTATCCAAAATGCTAACTTGCCATCTTGGATGCTGATGGATCTAGCACTTATAATACCACTATTAAGTTTTTCGTACAAATGCAATAACACTTTAAAATCAATGTTGACATATTTCCAAATGTTATAGCACTATGTTTTAAACATATAAAGAGGAACTAAATTATAACATTTACCTGTAGTCTCATTTTTCAAAATATCCTGCAATAATGCTGCGCAACGATCAAGGCCTTTATGAATATTTGTAACCTTTGGAAAAAATTGAAATTTAAGTTGAATGTCATCAATTAAAATAACATTACTATACTAGAACTAAAATCAGAATAATCAACCAGTGTCTTGTACCTGATCCTCAGAATCAGTGGAATACAGGGAGTAACCAGACTCTACAGAGTTTACTGAAGCTTTTCCACCTGCAATCCTAGCAAGAAAAGCAACAAAATGGAATCAATAAAACCTTTGCTTTTCATGTTAATTATACAGTAATCTGTGTTACGTGTATCATCCTGTAGCTAATTGACAAAAAAAACAATTAGTATAACAAAGGATGACATTTAGGATGATGCAAATTCAGCAGAATGCAGCCTTTAATTTTTTTGTGAAAAGAAATATACCAAATATGAATGCTAAGAAATGTATTTTTAAAAAACAATATATAATTGTACACAGCAAGAAATAAATGGCTTTCGATCCTTCATAATTCCACAATTATGAAAATAAAAATAAATTCAATTTTGAAAAAGCATGCAAGCCTTAATACTAATCTCAGCCATTGTTGTATTTTTGAAAAAAGCTTAGAACAGAAAATAATCAACAGCCTCGAAAAGGACACCCAAAATTGCACAAATTATTCAAACTGCAGTTATTAGATATAATTTCTTAAACAATAAATAATTTGGTTAATACATCCTTAGCTCAAGTTAGAGTATTATATATATCAACAGCTGTTGCAATTTTTCCCCAAATGTCAGTACATTTTACATGTTACATGTCAAAGGGAAATTGATCATAATTGAAGTTTTCAGTGTACACGTAAAAAGTCAGTAACTCAAAAATATACAGAAACGATGGAGATCCTACCTCTTTTTTCCATTCCATTGTTTAGAAGAGCCTGTTAACCTTCCTGAAGACAATGCCTAGCAAGAAAATTAGACCATGATAAAACAAAAACCCAGAAATAGGTGGACAATTTCTAGCTACATTAGAATGTAGACCAATTCCCCTTTAAAAGAGTGACACCAACCACCGATCTCATGACATTTGAAGCAATTTGTTGATATATCAAGTAAATTGCAATCTGCCCAAATACTTTCCCCTCCCTTACACTTACCCATGTGAATTGTCTTGCAATAGACAACCCCAACGAGCATCCCCAATACTACCATCCCACCCCTGCCCAGAGACTCTAGCCAGCACCTTGGAGGAAAGTTCTGATAACAACTCTGAGGGAAGCACCCAGGAGTCAACACAGGCATCAACTGCACCATCCACTGGCACAGATCTGGTCACCATGGTGGGACAAGTTACTGATAAGACTTCTGGGACACTTTCTGATGAACACCACACAGCCATTGATACACATCACACGGGGACAGGAACATCCAAGGGCTCGGGCATGCAGAGGTCTGCCGGAGCTGATGAAACAGATAACGCTAGCCAAGTGCTGGACCGCTGGGATCCATCATCCCAAAGCTGCTGGAGGTGCTTCAGCAGAGCCAAGGATTGCAGGAGTGGTTGTCAGCAGCACAGCAGCAACTGCAAAGCTGTTTGATGGAGTCCAACCACCTTCAGTTGCAGGAGATGATGCCGGAAATGCGTGGCATCCAGGCCAACACTACAAGGGCTGAAAAACCACAAACCAGGGAAAAATTAGGTTAAAATTGAAGATTACAAAGGAAAAGAATAAACAAAATGGAGACAGAAATTAAGAAATTGTTGAGCTCAATGTTGAGAGCCTGGAAGGCTGCACAGTGTCCCATTAAAAAAATTCCTCAAGCTTAGATGGAGCTTGATTGGAAGTATGACTGCAGTGTTGATGTCTTTCAGATGACGTTAATTGGAGTTCCCATCTGCCTGCCTGGGTGGCTGTAAAAAAAATTCCATGGCACTATTTTATGGGGAAATTATTCTGTGTCCTGGCCAATATTAATAGTCCTGCCAATATTAATACTTCAATCAACATCACAAATAGATTATCTAGTCATGATCACAGTTCCACTTTGGGAATTTGCTATACCAAAATTAGCCATCACATTTCCTACATTGCAACAGAGACTATATTTTTAAAGTATTTATTGACTAGAAAGCTTATGAGCTTCGGGATGTGCCAAAGTCATCAAAAACACTATACAAATACAAGTCTTACACTTGGCAGATGTTCATCTGACTGCCATTCACATCTCTTCTGGACATTTTTTATTTCTTCACTTGTTCTATTTCTATTCCCTTTGATCCTACACCACTAACTACACCCCTTCTTCTTCACCAGATCTGTGCCTCCAGTTCTAAACCAAAATAGATTGTAACAACAAATATAAGAAGAAAGATTCAAAGAGTTGTTTTGTCTTTCTACCTAATAAGGGCAAATTGAAAAACAAAAAAAGACAAACTGAGAAAGATGGTGGATGCCTCATAAATTTGTTTTTGTTCATTATCCAAACTGCTATAGTGCAATAGGCTTCAGAAGGGAGAGGAGAAGAAAAAGGATTGACCAAGAGACTTCTATTCGTAGAATAGAATTGCAATAGTGCAGGAGCTATTTGGCCCATTGAGCCTGCTTTGACAACAATCCCACCCAGGTCCTATGCCCATTATCCTTGCCAATCATCTTGACACTAAGGAGCAATTTATCGTCACCAATGCATTTAACCTGCACATCTTTGGACTGTGGGAGGAAACTGGAGCATCCTGAGGAAACCCATGCAGACATGGGGAGAATGTCTGTGTGGAGTTTGCACAGTCACCAAGGCTGGAATTGAACCTGGGTCCCAGCACGTGAGGCAGCAGTGCTAACCACTGTTTGGTTGTTACTGTTGCGCAAAAGAGGTTTATACAGATGTTAAGGAATTCAGAAAGCAACACCACAGAGCCTTTCCTAGGACAAGCGAATAGTCTAGCCAAAGATTCTGCAAAAATACAACCATGGTATTAAGGAGATTTGCCTATTTGGGTGAAGATACTTCCTCCTCCTCCTCCACAGTCTGAACTAGTCCTGGCTCCATTAGATTGTCTTTTTCCCCTCCGTGCAATGGCTGCATAAATTTGCCTCTTGCTGCTTTGTTGACTGAAAGTTACTGGTTTGATCCGTTGTGGCCTGACAAGCATGATTTATTACTTAACACTAACTGCATAGCTAGTGCAGAGGTCTTATCATCACTCCTCTTGCGTGAAGTTATTAAATAACGTAACTGTATTCCAGTGGAGCATTTAATGTGGCAACCCTTCAAAAACCAGACTCCAGATGATGGAGAAGAGAAGCTACCAAATCAATCACTTTTTTAGTTAAACCTTGAAAAATGGCATAAAATCTCTTAATAAAATCCCAGTTTGCATAATAGGCACTCAAGGTCATCAACCAGCATGGATCACGATCTCCAAAATAAAAGAAGATGATTGTGTTTTATCTTGTATACCAAATAATTTGTTCTTACTGCACTCAAATGGGCCTTCATTTTACACCACACTTTCCATCATTACTCTCAGCTCATAAATGAAGGGATTGGAGGATCTCGAAGGTGGGTTTGCTGCTGGGCAGGAAAAAAAACTTATTACTTCCAGTCCCAATATTTAGAAAACCCCATCCGTCCTGCTTTCACGGAGACTTTATGCGAGTCGAGATAACTTTGGTAAGGATCACACAATGTTCTCCAGTTTGCTTGATGATTTCTATTTTAAACAAACGATATCTTGTATAAATAAAATCAGATTTTGTATTTCAATACTTATGCATGCATATTTAGTTTTGTTGTGCCATCCATATTTATGAGCCCACCTCTTGGGGGAAAACACTTATTAAATTCTTTGGTAGTTTTTGCCTTAGTGACATTTGTACCACTTCACCAACCCAAAGATGCACAAGTTCAAATCTAAATTTTATTCAATAAAAAGCATTTCTTATACTACCTACTTTTTCACACTCATTAGTTACCAGCTTACAAGATGTGATCTTGTAAGTGAATAAATAATTAAGAAATTTCTCAACACTGTGGGAAAATCACTTGATAACCCATATTTTGAAATGGACTGAATTGCATTATTATTTTGAAGTGATCAGCTATGATATAGAAACAGGGATAGTTCCAATTTTTGTGAATTTCTTTTCAGGCAAGATGAGGCCAAATGACCTCAGATTAGTAAGTCTCGTCTTCTTGGACCAGCTGAATGAACTAATTTGATATTACGTGAGAAAGGTATCAAATGTGTTAACAATTTCCTCTGCAGTTTCCAGCAGGCTTCTCAGAATACTTCATGATAACGTGCTTTCTCTTCTATGGCAAAGGTCTTGAATTTCTGACAATCTTGGTTCTCAAACTGCTTACAATCGCCACTCAATTGTGAAATGCTATTTCTAAGTATTTTACTCAATTGGACTAACCTGATTTGCAGCAAGTGGCAAATTTCACTGGTCAAGGTTAATTTACAGTGTTATATTAAATGGGGAATTATCAATTTTCTTCAGAGTAATAGGCCAATTTGAGTTAAGAGAAGCACACAAGATCTGGATGGGATAGAGTGAATGCCTTTGTGGGATACACTAGAACTAGGGAATTGCAGTTTCAAAACAAGGAGTCACCCAGCAAATAAGCGAGAACACCACTACCTGCAAGTTCTGCTCCAAGCCACTCACTATCCTGACTTGGAATCCAACCTAGGTACCTGCCGCTATGAGGCAACAGTGCTAACACTCGGTGCGTTGATTGAGAGATGAGTGTTGCACAGGCAATAGGGAGAAAGAGTGGAATCGCAAGCGCAATGTTTCTAAGTCCAAATCGTGAAACTTGTGTTCGAAAGTCTCACATTAGGGACTCCTATTAAGTGGATATTTTAAGGGAATAAAACAACAAGCCAGCTTCGAAATTTTCAATACGATCCAGATAACGCTTTCAGTAGCCATTCGCAATAATCACGCGTAATTTAAATAGCAAAACTCGTGCATAATAAATCAGAACATAACAAATCACTATTTTAGAACAGCTCTAACCAGCATTGATTCTCAGCACTTCTTACCTTGGAAAACTTGGCTGTTTTCCTCATTGTTGTCTCCCGATTGTATCCGAGAGGCATTTTCAGGCCACTTTACATGCTGGGGATGAACGATATGCAATCAAGCTAATAAAGTTTTTCCTGATCGACATCTCAGAACAACAAAACGATTCAAATACACCGCCCGATTTTATCAAACCGTCCCGCCTACACACAAGAAACATACGAGCACAAACAGGCACACAACAACTTCAATCCACAACGCGCCGGCCAAATGGCATTGGTGGTGAATGAACTGATCTGACAAGCATAATTCCCAAATAAAAGCCCCACATTAGACCTCCTGGATCTTTGCTTTAACGGCAGCTGGGCCTTTCATCAACAGCTCCGGCTGTCAGTGGCGCTTGAGCGGAACTTCCGCCTTGGAGGAGAGGATTGATTGGCCCCGCGATGGACAGGCCCGCCCCATTTGGAAGCTTTGCCCTGTGAGTGGCGAGCTTTGCTGTCAATCAGAATCTCGGCGCCCTATCAGGTGAGAGGGAATTTCGAAGGCAGGGCGGTTGGTGGCGCGAGCCCGACCGTTAGTTGGCGCTGCCCGGCGAGGCGGATTCGCGGGGGAAGGAGGCGCTAATCCCGCTTTATCAAACCAGCCCACAGCAAGGTACTGTCAACATGCAATAATGATGTGGAGATGCCGGCGGGGTAAACACCGTAAGAAGTCTCACAACACCAGATTAAAGTCAACAGGTTTATTTGCTAACAAACGCCACTGGCTTTCGGGGCTCTGCCCCTTCATCAGGTAAATGGGGACCCACTCACCTGAGAAAGGAGCAGCTGTCTGAAAGCTAGTGACTTTTGCTACCAAATAAACCTATTGGATTTTAACCCAGTGTTATAAGACTTCTTACAGAACATGCAATAATACAGGGAAATGAAGGGTATGCACCAGCATTCACTGGGAAATAGCCCATTGAGTGTGTGTTTTGTGACATGATAAGGCTTGTTTTGTAAACATGACAATAATGATGACAAATATAACAATAACCCTTTAAGTAAACTCTCCTGCTCCAAGTCCATTGATATATTTCTAAGAGCAAAGTGCTCCGGATGCTGGAATCTGAAACAAAACCAGAAAATGTTAATTTATTAGTTACAAGTAAGGCTTAACTACATTAACACTGCAATGAAGTTACTGTGAAATTCCCCTCATCACCACACTCTGGCACCTGTTCAGGTCAATGCATCTAATCAGCATGTCATTCAGAAGGGGGAATCAGAGCACCTGGAGGAAAGCCATGCAGACATAGGAAGAATATGCAAACTCCACACAGACAGTGAACCAACCAGGAATCAAACCTGAGTCTTGGTGCTGCGAAGCAGCAGTGCTAACCGTTGTACTACTGTGGAAAATCTCAGCAGGTCTGACAGCAACTGTGGAGAGAGGATCGAGGCAATATTTCAAGTGTGACTCTATTCTCTCTCCACAGATGCTGCTAAGGTTTTTCTAGTATTTCCATGATTTATTTCTCTGACGTGATAGGATATCTTTCAAAGACTTGGGATTGAATTTTCTTGTTCTGCCTGCCACCAGAATGATTGACGTCAGATGGGAATTTCCGGCCTTGGGATGAGTGCGACTGGAAAATCCCACCCTTGTAGTGCTTTTTACACATTGTGAGTATGATATGATTTGTTCAAGTTGTGCATTTTTGAAAAATGGTGTCATGGTCAGGAAGTTTCCTTTCCACATGGCAAAACAATGTGGATGTGCTGCTAGAACAATTGCTTACATGGAAGACTCATGACACTTAAATTACAACTCAGCCATAACCAATATACCATTGTCATCAACATTTATGCCCCAATCCTTTCACTCCAATGATAATGTTAAGGAGAAGTCCTGTTTTGATCTTAATTAAATTCTCAATACCATCTCAAAAGAAATAAAGGTCATCCATCCCTCAAATGACACTACCAGAAAAAATTAACAAAATTGATAAGGAGTAAGTAATGAACAGACTGTTGGTACTTAAAGTTGACAAGGCACAGGACTGGATGAGATGCATCTGCTCATTCAGCACTTAGGATGCCCAAAAAGTGCACAAAGCTAATTTCCTTATTAATGTTGTACTCTCTTGCATTTACCTGCTTGCAATCAAGGTTCTCACCAATGAGAATCACAGCTGGTCTCCACTGGCAGATGTGATGGCCTCGCTGGGGGGATCGGAGGCTAGTGAAGCCCTCAAGTGGCTGGAAGCAAGGCTTGGCAGTGCTCAGGGAGCAGTGCCAGCCTGACAGTGCCCAACTGGTACCCTGGCACAGGCACCATATCACTGCCCACCATGCACCTGGCATTGCCTGCCTGGCACCCTGGCACTGCCTGTCTGGCACCATAATTGTGCCAGGAACAGTGCCAAGGGGGTGGGTCTTGCTGGAGTTGAAGCTATTACCAGGTCGGGGGAGAGGGAGGTAAAGGGAGCTCTATGAGGGTGTGTGATCTGGAAGGAAAAGAAACTCTACAGCAGCGTGATTGGGAAAGGAAAGGAATGTTGCAGTAGTAGTGACTGGGGAGTGAAGAGAACTCTGCTAGGGTAGTAATCAGGGAGGGAGAGGACTCTGCAGGGGTGATGATTAAGGAGGGAGGGTGAAAGGGGGAACTCTGCAGGGGAAGTGATTTGGAAAGGGGGAGTTCTGCAGAGATGGTGATCAAGGAAGAGAGGGAACTCTGCAGGAATGGTGATTGTGGAAGGGGAATCATTTGCAGAATGGTGATTGGAGAAAGGGGGATCTCTGTAGGGGTGGTGATCTGCGGGAGAATGGCAATGCCCATAGAGTGAATGAGGGTTGATAGAATAGCACAGCAGGTGATTGGTGGTGAGGAGTTAGGTTAGCACAGGGGGCAATTGCTGGGTGGGAGTGTAAATCAGCATGGGGATGATCAGGGATATGTGGGGAGATCTTAACGTCTTTCGGGTGGGAGAGCGGCAGGAGATTTCCCAGTGCAGTGAAATATCAGGGCGCCTGCACAATGGTGCCCCAAGAGCTCTGCCAGCATCACCACTCCCTTTGCTGGCAAGAACGGTATCCTGGCACTTTATTTGCACAAGCGGTATAAGATTGAAACTCACTGAAAAACACAGCCATGATTCTATTCCATCTTTTCACTTCTTCTACATTTTTTTTGTTAGATTACAACCTAAGAATTTGCTTCAGAAGATTACTTCCATTGTTGTCAACATCAAATGCAAAGAATTCATCAAATTTATTATGAGCTACTCTTTTTCATAACGATCCAACTCTGCATCAGATGTAAACAAATAATAGACAGCTATATTGACCAATTAATGGTCAACACTCAAGCCTAACTCAAGCTAAGAGAGTTATAGTTTGAGAAAAAATGTAGTTTAAAAATGAGACAACGTGCATAATTAATTAAAAACCAATGGGCTAATTCTTAGTATTGACAAGTTATAGGCCAAGTGGCTAAGTTGGGCTTTCAATTTCTAAAGTATAAAAAAGGAGTCTTGAGAAGTCATTTTGGGTAAGGACGGGCAGAGAGGAAAAGAGGACAGAAAAGGACAAATAAACACAGAGAGAGGGAAGGGAAAGATATGGGGAAGACAGATGTTTACGAGAGACAGAGAATTGGGAACGGAGTGC
Source organism: Sphyrna mokarran (assembly GCA_024679065.1). Classification (NCBI taxonomy): domain Eukaryota; kingdom Metazoa; phylum Chordata; class Chondrichthyes; order Carcharhiniformes; family Carcharhinidae; genus Sphyrna; species Sphyrna mokarran. The sequence continues at coordinate 48,374,145 of JAGIQG010000011.1, read as the reverse complement.
TGAGAGCTGTATTTGATTTTTTTGGAGCTGTCACTTCATAACTTGGTCTAAGAAGGGTGGTGAGAACTCTGTTCAAATGTTAAAGTTAAGCTTTTCCTATTACCGTTAATTACTGCTAATTGCTGTTAACTGATACTTTGCTTTTCATCTCTCTGACTTGTTAACTTAATGATTAATAAACTTCCTGAATTCATTTTAGGTGTTCTTTCTTGACACATGGTTAAATCTCTAGAACCTTATAAATCTTAGTTCATAAGAATAAAAACAACTTAGACACGCCAGTAAATAATTATCAGTAAATCAAAATATCAACAGTGCCCATTACAAAGATGAAACAAATTAATGTAGGTATTACATATGCTGATATTTCAAAACATGTACAATATCAATGTTATAAAAATCCCAGTTGCATTAGGGTTAATGTGACCAATTAATGCATCAAGTTTTGAAATATTGACATAACTTACAAAACAGAATAACCTTAATGGATGTATTATAAGGCGCCATGAGGGAACACTAATGATTTTATCCAGCTTTTTTGTCTAACATGTGCAAGAAATCTATCCACATTATTTAAGTGCTTATTTTGAAAAGATACTTATGAAAAGGAGACAACTGCAACATATTTTTAAATCGGTAATATAATTCATATTTAGCACAAGTCAGCTTGCCTCTATAGAAATATGTGCATTATTTATTAGTAAAACCAAATTAGCTGATTTGTCTAGAACAGTTTTTTGATTCTTTATTGATGGTCACAGCACACACGGTTATTTTGTTTTCTGCAAACTATAGAACATAGAACACTAGGGCACAGTTCAGGCCCTTCAGCCCTCAATGTTGTGCCGAGCTATGTCTGAAACCAAGATCAAGCTATCCCACTTCCTATAATTCTGATGTGCTCCATGTGCCTAGCCAATAACCACTTGAAAGTTCCTAAAGTGTCCAACTCCTCTATCACAGCAGGCAGTGCATTCCACACCCCAACCACTCTTAGTAAAGAGCCTATCTCGGACTTCCTCCTATATCTCCCACCATGAGCCTTATAGTTTTGCTCCCTAGTAACAGGTACACCCATCCAAGGAAATATCTCTGCACATCCCCTCTGTCAATCCCTCTCATTATCTTACAAATCTCTATTAAGTCACCTCATGTGTGTGAATCTGTCTGTTGTCTGTGTGTGTGCGTGATCATGCCTGTAATCTGTGTGTATCTATGTGAATGTATCTTCTATGTATGTGCGTACAGTGTGTGTGTGAATGTGTCTGTTCTGTGTGTGTGTGTGTTTGTATGTAAAGAATATAGAATCACAGAAACCGTACAGTACAGAAGCAGCCATTTGGTCCATCAGGTCTACACCGATGGAACATCCCACCCAGACCCTATCCCCATGTATTTACCCTGCTAATCCCCCTAACCTAAACATCTTGGGACACTATGGGCAAATTTAGCATAGCCAACCACCCTAATCTGCACATTGTTGGATTGTGGGAGGAAACCCACACAGACACTGAGAGAACATGCAAATTCCACAAAGTCATCCGAGGCCAGAGTTGAACCCATGTTCCTGGCATTGTGAGACCGATGTTAACCACTGTGCTACCGTTCCCCTCCAAAATTAGCTTCACCCCAGAATGGACTCAAATCCACAATCCCTAGTTTTAGGAGGCCGGTGCCTTATCCATCAGGCCATTGGGGTTACTTATAACATGACTTTGAGCCAAAGATATTAATATACTTCTAACGTTTGATTCCTTTCTAACAGAAATGTGGCAGTTGAATATAGTGATTAGTGTCAATCTGTCAAGTACTGTTCTTGACAGCAAACAAAAAGTTGATTGGGACATCGATCCTCTAACTGACAGCTCATGAAAAGCTGTCCCGAAGATAATTACATAAGAAATACATTTCTAATGCTCTTTGTTTTTGTAATCTTCAAGGGACTTTGAATATGTCTATGTCTCATTTTATATCAGCCAGGGAGTCTGAGGCCATTAGACAGATTAAGTTAGATCAGGCTCTCTGCGAGCATTTTGAAACAAGAAGTAAGTGATTATGCTTCAAAGATCAATCTTTTAAATAAGTAAGGAAACAGCATTTGTTATTTTGACATTTTGAAAAGGATAGTTTATAATTATTATAAGTATACTGTTTGATTGAGAATTATTCATGGACTTGTTTAATGTGAAATAAATGTATGTTGATTTTATAGTCTGAGTTGTAGTCAAATAGCATATTTTTATTCATCTATGAAGATGAGGTCAAGCAGCAGCACATGACATATTCCAGAAAACTGAAAGGTGATGAGAACGGCTAACTTCTTGATTCTAGATCACAACACTTATCTAGACATTTGGCAACTAAAGATACATTTCAGTTCATAAGTGAAGTGATATTCACTTATCGGAGTTGCCGTTGACCATTAAATGTTTTCACTGTAAAACCTCCAAAAATATATCATCCATAATCATCAATCTTAATTAACTTAATCTTCTAAGACAAAATTCTTTAGGTACTTCCGATTCAACCCACAAGTGAATTGAGCAAAACTCCAAAATTTCAGTGCAGTCTTGCAAACTGAAATGTTTATCCTCTTCCCTCAGCAGCACACTTCCTTGCTCCATTGATTTTGAATCTGGATCATAGAGTGCTATAAACAGCTCTTACAATGGTGATGGGCAACTTGAGGACTCTTAATTGCAGTCCATAAGACATTTTATTGATTGTTGCCCCTGCACAGGTTTCCACGTTCTGCCAATTTCCATCTGCATAGTTTTTTCTTTCCTACCACTATGATTGAAGTGATATGCATGTAAAACAAGGGCAAGCAAAGTGAGGTGCATACTGCATTCCCTCTGTGGCAAAGTGCAAATATTTATTTTGGTTTTATCATTTGAAGTTGTTGATAGTTCTATTAATATATAATAAAGTAAGTATTCTCCATAATACGGAATCTGAAATAAAAACAGAAAATGCTGGAAAATTTCAACAGGTCTGATAGCAACAGGGCAGAGCTAATGTTTCAAATCACTGCACTTAAGGTCAACTGTGGAGCCCTGAAGGGAGCCACTAGTGTAAAATTTGAATGTCATTGTAACCTTCAGCAGCACTGGCAGTGGATGCCTCCAAGTCCTCATGGCTCCAAATCATGCAGAAGGTAGCTGATGTGACCAACCATTTCCATGGACATGCATAGTCTTCAGTGACACTAGTCCTCAGTCATCTGCAGGTATTTTGGTGTCATCTGTATACCTGGGCCTAATGAGGTGTCTCTGAGTGGCAACTCTCTGGAATTCATTCTCTGTGCGCACAGCAGACCCTGCCATTCATTCCTCTTCACAATTCTGCTCCTGCCTTTGGCACTCTGTTGATATCTTCTTCTTTCCTGTCAATGAGCGAGAAGAATGATAGCGAATTCACCAGGCTTCATGTTTCATATGGTCTCTTTATTGAAGTTTCAAAGAGAGGAACTAGACAGTTGCCTTCAGTCATTTCCCATTCATCTGAAGCTGCCTCTTAAAGCCCACTGATGCATGTCCTAAGCATCAATAGATGACAATTCTTCGTTCAAATGCTAGTTAGATAAGACTCCACACCATATGACCAAGTAGCCACAGCTTTCGCCACTCTTTTGCATCCTGAGCATTCATCACAGGCACAGGCATTGTTGCAAGCCTCACTCCAAGGCGCAATCTGGTCAATGGGGGGCCTTCATCAATATGCATCTCAGCACCCTGGTCTTCCCCAAGTCATCCCCCAAACCTCTCCAAATCGTTCCCCTGAGCCAACTCTCTGATCTCCCCAAGTCTTCTTGGTTGGTCTTCCCCAACCAAGCCTCTGTAACCTAGAATCTTCTCTTCTAAGTCTTCCTCTGGACCCTGCAGTCAATCCCTCGTTTCCCCCGACTAGATCACCAGTACCAGGGGTCTTCCCCCACCCCTGTCCTTGCCCCCATCTTCCCCAATCTCCACCCCGAATCATAGTCTGTGCACCCCAGTCAGTGCCAGCACCTCTGAATCAAAGGCTGGAAGCCTCCAGAAAGAGCAGGCACCATAAAGTCAAAGGCTGTCAACCCCAGTCAGAGCCCTATTGCCCAAATCAAAAGATAGTCACCCCAAGTCAGTGCCTGATTACTCCAACTCAGAGGCTGGTCAACTCCAGTCAGACCTGACACCCTGAGTCAAAGGCTGGTCATCCCAGTCAGAGCCAATACTCCCAAGTCAAATGCTGGCCAACCCCAATCACAGCCGATTCCACCCCCCCCACCCCTATGCATGTCAAAGGGTGGTCATCCCTCCCAGTCAGTCAGAGCTGCCTTAGTTAGCTCCCTTATTATGTGGAGCTGCTCTGCAATCGCTGTACTCATCCCCAAGCTCCTGGTGCACTGTTTCCCGCCCCATTTGACGCAGGTGAAACTCCCATTATGGCCAGAATCTCTCTGGAGGGCCACACTGGGATTTGTGCTGGGGCGATCTTAGAATCAGATCTTCCCCACCCAATGCTAGCAATATAATCAAGTCCATGTCCACTGGGGATGTGAGCCTGATGACCATTCACTTAAATATATTTAAAAATTCAAAACCAGCTTAATGCTGTATCCTCCAGGAATGTCATATGTTCTCACCTGCCGGCAAGAATCACTACTGGTCTCCTAAAATGGGGGCCAGACATATTGACCACTCTGGGGGCTGGGTGGCCAGTGTAGCTCCTGGATAGTCAGGGAGGGTGTTCCCCCATGGTGATTTGAAACCGAGGTGTCATTTAAAAAGTGCTCTCTGACCTCTGGAGCTGGGCTTGCTGGCATCTTTAGGCCCTGTCCTTCAAATCATGCTCCCTGTTTTGAAATGGCAAATCATGTTCCTTGCTTTGAAATGGTAAAGTGTGGGAAGATCTTGATGGAATACAGATGTTTCAGGCGGGAGAGAGGGGGATGTAAAAGGGGTGGGCCAGTTGCTCTACTGGCTAAGGAGACTATCACAGCTATACTGCGGGCGGGCACTTTGCAGGGCTCATACTGTGAGGCAATATGGGTAGAGTTCATGAATAGGAAGGATATAGCCACAATGTTGGGGGTTTACTATAGGCTGCCTAAGAGCCAGCAGGAGATAAAGTAACAGATATGTAGGCAGATTTTGGCCAGATGTAAAAGTAACAAGGTTGTTGTGGTGGAAGATTTTAACTTCCCCTATATTAACTGGGATTCACTTAGTGCTAGGGGCATGAATGGGACAGAGTTTGTAGGAGCAACCAGGAGGGCTTCTAGAAACTATGTGGATAGTCCAACTAGGGAAGCAGCTGTACTAGACCTCATATTGGGGAATGAGCCCAGTCAGATGGTCGAATTTTCAGTCGGGGAGCAGTTCGGGATCAGTGATCACAACTCAGTAAGCTTTAAGGTACTAAAGGATGAAGTATAGTCCTCAAGTGAAAGCGCTAAATTAGGGGAAGGCTAATTACAACAATATTGGGCAGGCACTGAAAAATGTATATTGGGAGCAGATGTTTGAGAGCAAATCAGCATCAGGCATGTGGGAGAGTTGCAAATTTAAATTGATGGGAATTCAGGACTGGCACATTCTTGTAAGAATGAAGGATAAATATGGCAAGTTTTGGGAATCTTGGATAACAAGAGATATTGTGAACCTAATCAAAGAGCAAAAGGAAGCATTTACCATGGCTAGGAGTCTGGGAACACATGAAGTGTGGAAAACAAAGTGTAGAAAAGTGTGGAAAACAAAGAAGTAGAAAGAACTTGAGTAAGGAGAGCTAAAAGAGATCATGGAAAGCAATTGGCCAACAGAATTAAGAAAAAACCCAGGCCTTTTTATCTTCTTCTTATAAGATATAAAGAGAGAGAGAGGGTTGGCCCACTCAAGGACAAGGGAGGGAATCTGTGCATGGAAATGAGCTAGGTATTAAATGAGTATTTTGTGTCAATATTCACCAAAGAGAAGTACTTGGTGGATAATGAGTCTGGGGAAGGGTGTGTCAATAATTTGTCATATTGAGATCTAAAAGAGGAGATATTGGGGGTTTTGAGAAACATTAAGGCAGACAAGTCTCCAGGGACTAATGGGATATATCACCGAATATTGAGAGAGGCAAAGAAGGAAATTGTTGGAGCTTTGAGAGAAATCCTGGTATCCTCAGTGGCTACATGGGAAGTCCTAGAGGACTGAAGAATAGCCACTGTTGTTCCTTGGTTTAAGATGATAGCAAAGATATTCCAGGTAATTACAGGGTGGCGAGCCTTACGTCAATAGTAGGGAAATTATTGGAGCAAACTCTTTGAGACAGGATTTAATCCTGGAAATAAGTGAATGCATTAGTGAGAGGCAACATGGTTTTGTGAAGGGAAGGTCATTTTTCACTAGATCGAGTTTTTCAAGGAAATGATGAAGATAATTAATGAAGGTAGGCCAGTGGATGTCTACATGGACTGCAGGAAGGCATTTGACAAGGTCCCTCATGCAGACTGGTACAGAAGGTGAAGTCACATGGGATCAGAAGTGAGCTGGCAAGGTGCATGCAGAACTGCCTCGTTCATAAAAGACAGAAGGTAGCAGTGGAAGGGTGCATTTCTGAATGGAGGACTGTGACAAATGGTGTACCTCAGGGATCAGTGCTGGGATCTGTTGTGTATATATATATATATGTAAAAGATAAATAAATAAATGATTTGGAGGAAAATGTAACTGGTTTAATCAGTAAGTTTGCAGACGATACAGAGGTTGGTGGATTTGTGGATAGCGGAGCAGACCCAGAAGATACAGCAGGACATAGATCAGTTAGAGACTTGGATGGAAAGATGGCAAATGGAGTTTAATCCAGATAAATATAAGGTAATGCATTTTGGAAGGTGTAATAAAGATAGGATATATACAATAAATGGCAGAACTCTCAAGATAGGATATATACAGTAATAGGCAGAGGGAGCTGGGTGCACAGATACACAGGTCACTGAAAGTGGCAACACAAATGGAAAAGGTAGTCACCAAGGTGTAAGGTATGCTTGCCTTCATCAGCTGGGGTATTGAATTTAAAAATTGGCAAGTCATGTTGTAGCTTTAAAGAACTCCAGTTAGGTCATAATTGGAATAGTGTTCAGTTCTGGTACCATACTACTAGAAGGACATGGAGGCTTTGGAGAGGGTACAGAAAAGATTTACCAGAATGTTGCCTGGCATGGAGGGCATTAGCTATGAAGAGATATTGGAGAAACTTAGTTTGTTTTTACTGGAACGATGGAGGTTGAGATGATAACCTGATAGAAGGCTACAAGATTGAGGGGCATGGGCAGAGTGGATAGTGGTAAGTCTTTTTCTCAGGGTGGAAGAGTCAATTATTGGGAGTATAAGTTTTTAAGATGTAAGGGGCAAAGTTTAAAGGAGATGTACAAAGCAAGTTTCTTTACACAGAGGGTAATGGGTGCTTGGAACTCTTTGTTGGGGGAGGTAGTGGAAACAGATACAAAAGTAATAGTGACTTTTAAAGGCCATCTGGATAAATACATGAACAGAATGGGAATAGAGTAATAGAGTCCGAGGGAATGGCGGAGATCCTGAATGAATACTTTGCGTCGGTATTCACGAAGGAGAGGGGCTTGTTGACGGCTCCTGTCTCTGAGGGAGCTGTGGACCAGTTGAGGGAAATATCCATACTGAGGGAGGAAGTATTAGAGCTTCTAGATAGCATTAAAACTGATAAATCTCTGGTGCCTGCTGGCATTTATCCCAGGCTGCTTAGGGAGGTGTGAGGTGAAATTACTGGGCCTCTGACGCAAATCTTTGTCTCTTCTTTGGACACTGGTGAAGTCCCAGAGGACTGGAGAATAGCTAATGTTGTACCGTTGTTTAAAAAGGCTAGTAGGAACAACCCAGGAAATTATAGGTCGGTGAGTTTGACGTCAGTGGTAGGGAAGATGTTGGAGGGGGATTCTTATAGATGGGATGTATAGGCACTTAGAGTGTTGCGATCTGATTAGGGATATGCAGCATGGCTTCGTTAGGGGGAGGTCGTGCCTTACGAATCTGGTAGAATTTTTTGAGGAGGTGACGAGAGAGATCGACAAAGGGCGAGCCATTGATATCGTCTATATGGATTTCAGTAAGGTGTTTGACAAAGTCCCTCATGGGAGGTTGGTTGAGAAGGTCAAGGCTCATGGGATACAAGGACAGTAGCTAGATGGATAAGTAACTGGCTTAGTAATAGTAATAGGAGACAGAGAGTAATAGTGGAAGGGTGTTTTTCTAGCTGGAGGTCGGTCATTAGAGGTGTGCCACAGGGCTCGGTACTGGGACCTCTTCTATTTGCAATATATATAAATGACTTGGAAGAGGGAGTAAGTGAAGTGATCAGCAAGTTTGCAGACGATACAAAGATGGCTGGACTTGCGGATAGTGAGGAGCATTGTCAGGTGATGCAGCAGGCCATAGGCTGGTAGCTTGGGCAGATAGATGGCAGATGGAATTCAATCCTGATAAATGTGAGGTGATGTATTTTGAGAGAAAGAATGTAGGGGGGAGGTATATGATAAAGGGTAGACCTATTAAGAGTATAGAAACGCAAAGGGACCTGGGGGTGCAGGTGCACAAGTCTCTGAAGGTGGCAGAGCAGGTGGAGAAGGTTGTGAAGAAAGCATATGGTATGCTAGCCTTTATAGGAAGGGGTATAGAGTATAAGAGCTGGCCTTTAATGTTGCAGTTGCACAAAACGTTGGTTAGACCTCATTTGGAATACTGCTTCCAGTTCTGGTCGCCTTACTACCGGAAGGACGTGGAGACTCTGGAAAGATTGCAGAGGAGGTTTACCAGGATGCTACCTGGTATGGAAGGTCTGAGTTACTAGGAGAGGTTAGGCAAATTGGGACTGTTTTCCTTAGAAAGATGTAGACTTAAAGGAGATCTAATAGAGGTGTACAAGATTGAGGGGTATAGATAGAGTAAACAGGGTTAAGCTTTTTCCTAGGATGGACTCGAATAGCACGAGGGGTCACGGGCTTAGGGTGAGGGGGGTAAGGTATAATTTGGATGCTAGAGGGAGTTTTTTCACACAGAGGGTGGTCGAGGTACGGAATGTGCTGCTAAGTAAAGTGATGGAGGCAGGCACTCTGGAGTTATTTAAGAAATACTTAGATGGGCACATAAACAGAATGGGAATGGAGGGGTAGAGAAAATAGGGATCATGAGCCTTGGGGGTCCCTGGGAAGTGTGTAAATAAATGATGATATTGATGTACTTATTTTTATCCTACAGGTGCTTTGGTCCACCTTGTTGTCTAACAAGGAGCATACACATGATAGGTTGTGAGAGCGCTGCTCTTGGATGTTTTTCGAGAGTATCCTAGTGCTTCACATCATTAGTGTACGCTTGACCTGGACCATTTGATGGGCAACACGACAGCTCAGTGACTATCGCTGTGCTGTGCAGATACGTGGATTTGGGCCTGTGTCTGTGGGAGTTTGCGCATTCTCCCCGTGCTTGCATGGGTTTTCTCCAGATGCTCCGGTTTCCTCCCACATCCCAAAGATGTGCTCTTAGGCTAATTGGCAAAATAAATTCTCCCTAAATTGTCTCAAATTTGGTTTTTAATCCCTAGATCTATAAACATAGACAGGGATCACGGATAGAGGTGGGAACATCGGGGTGGCGGCGCGGGCTCGTTGGGCCAAAGGGCCTGTTCCCGTGCTGTTTTGTTCTTTATTCTTTATTCTAATACGGTCCTTAGAAAGGTAGGAGGTTTTAGTTTCGTGAGCAACATTGTCAATGCAGGATTGGAGGGCCAATGGACCTGTTCCTGTGCTGTAATTTTCTTTGTTTTTTGAAAACCTGCCTTTTTCTCTATGCCAGTTTTCTGTTTGAACCTGACAGTGCCATTCTTTGGGAAAATTCCAACCCCAGACTTTTCAGATACTTCTAGTGAGACCTACCTACCACTTTATAAATCTTTCTTAAAGTGTGAACAGCCTTATTCATTCTTCTCTGCAAAAACCTCCTATTTCCACCTAATCACATCTAAAGAATTATTTATATAAACTTCAGTTGTCAAACTTTTGAGACCTATTCTGTTAAGCAAAAAAATCACAAGATCTATTTTATACGGATCATAGGTGGAATTTTCTGTGACCCCACAGTGTGTTTTACACACTGCCCTCTTTGAAGAAGATCCCACTGCTGTCAACAGGGTTTCCATTATATACAGCTGCCCCTATCTGAAAACCAGCAGAGGCAAGTCACCATCAGCAGCAAACGATAAACCCTGGGAAGGTCTAGCCTACAAACAGAATTTTCCACACACCCCGCCATATGTTTTGGGATGGTGGAGGTGGCCCACCATTGAACGGCAATGGGATCTTCTAGTCCTGCCATTGTCAACAGAGGTTTCCTGTTAAATGTACCTCTCACCATTGGGAAACCTATGGTGGGGCTGTGCTATCAGCAGGACCAGCAGATCCCATCAGTATGAACAACTGGAAAATTCCAGCCAATTTTTTGTGGGGTGGCATGCATGGGTTCAAGTGAAATGCAACAAAGTCTACAGCAATAGAATAAATCAAAAACCAACAACACAAGAGAATTCATTAATTATTGAACATTTATTTATTTTATAATGTTACATTTCAGCTAACATGAATGTTATAATAGTAAATTTATCAGTTCATTTTTATTTGTATTTACACACTTACAATGCAATTGAATGATTAATATCTCCAAGATTATACTTTGAAATTTTTGGACTTTGATTCCAGAAAATCTACAATCAACATTTACACAAAGCATATGAAAAATTATACTTTGGGCCCAAAATTCATGGGATCAACTTTTACATGAGATCAACTTTTCAATGAGTATTATATAGAATTTTTATTTCTATACTCTTGGCAGATTTTCATCATTTTCTTAAAATGGCATGTCTGCAAGCAGGAGTGGGGTGGCATGGCGATCACAATGTGGCCTGATGTCCTGTTGAATTGAGCATGTACAGAGTCAGGATTAGAGTCATGCTGAATTACTGAGCAAGAGGGAGTTGTTGGTAGACCAGTGAGAGGGCATCATGTGTGTGGCAATTCACTGAAGAGTTATGTCTCATGTGTCTGCTGCAGAGGGCCCATGATGAATTCACTGAGATGGCGTATGGGAGAAAACTGATAGGCACATACACACACACACACACACACACACACACACACACACACACACACACACACACACACACACACACACTTAGTCATTAGTATGCTTACATCAGAACTTCTTGTCACATTCAGGAGCATTCCTTCATCTAAGGCTCCAAGCACCCCTTCACCTTGTATCTTTCTGTTTCTCCCCTAGCTCCCCTTCATCGTGCCCTGTCAAGCTTATCTTGTCATGAGACCCATCTCCTGCTCCCTTGAACCTATTCCTATTAAACCACTCAAGTTCTTTTCCTGGCTCCTATATTGACTGTTGCTTACAGTTTGAGCTGCTCAGGTTCTGTTCTTATCTCCTTCAAATCTGCTATTATCATCCCGTGTCCTCAGAAAACCACTTGATATCTTTGTCCCTGTAAACTATTACCAAAACTTCAAGCTCCCTTTTCTCTCCAAAGTTCTTGACCATGTGTCAGGTTCCAAATTTGTGCCCATCTTTCCAAGGGCTCTTGAATCTCTTCAGTTAGGTTTTTGATCTTGTCTCAGTACCAAGACAGCACTTAAAATGTGATGATTAACAAGGTAAATATTTTCCCCTCATCCTTCTCAGTCATTGACGCAATTGATCGCACTATCCAGTTTCTTCACTGTTATTCAACTGGATGAGCACAAAGAGCTAGCATGGACATGACATGGTAAGAAGTCTCATAGCATTAGGTTAAAGTCCAACAGGTTTATTTGGTAGAAAAGTCACTAGTGGCTTTTGTTACTAGTCTAGAAAAGTCACTAGTGGCTTTTGATACCCAGTCCAACGCCGGTATCTCCACATCATAGACATGACAGACAGAATGGCCTTTAGTGTTGTAACCATGCTGATTGGTTGTATTTTTTATCTCACTGTCATTTCTTTCAACCCCTCCACTGTCTTCTAAATTATCATGCTGCTTGTCCAGCATCCAAATAATGCATGAGCAAAAATTTCCTGGAATTAAATATTGGGAGAAGACTGATGGCCGTGCACCTATAAGACACTGTTTTCAGTTTTCAGGAGATAGGGACAGAACCACTCTGTATCTGTTCTGCCTGAAAACAGTAAGATTAGCACAGTCTGCTTGTAACTTTGGTGTCACTGTTGGCCAAGAGCTGAGCTTCTTACCTCAATTTGTGCCTCACAAAGACCATCTATTTCCACCTTCATAACGTTTCCTGCTTTGAACCCAGCTCATCTGTTACTGAAACCCTCAGTCATTCTTTGTTAACTTTAGACTTGACAATTCCAACAGATGTTTAGTTAGTGTCCAACATTCTATCTGCCATAAACTCTACTGTTCATGTTTTAACATGTCACAAATCTGGTTCACTTTTCACCTGTGACCTACGTTTAGTTCCAGGATTTTACCCCACCGACAGTGAAGGAATGGTGATATATCTCCAAGTCGGGATGATGAGTGGCTTGGAGGGAAATTTCCAGATGATGGTGTTCTCAGGTATTTGCTGCTCAGGTATTTTGTCCTCCTAGATGGTATTAGTTGTTTGTTTGGAAGGTGCTGCCTAAGGAACTTTGGTGAGTTCTTGAAGTGCATCATGTAGGTGGTACACATGGCTACCACTGTTCACCAGTGGTGGAGGGATTGAATGTTTGTGGAAGAGTTAGCAGTCAAGTAGTCTACTTTGTTCTGGACAATGTTGAGCTTCTTGAGTGTTGTTGGAGCTGCGCTCACCCAGGCAAATGATAAGTGTTCCATTTTACTCTTGACTTGTGTCTTGTGGTGGGACAGGCTTTAGGGAGTCAGGAGGTGGGTTGTCACAGGATTTCTAGCTTTTGACCTGTTCTTGTAGCCACAGTATTTGCATAGCTATACAGTTCATTTTCTGATCAATATAACTTCCAGGATGTTGACAGTGGGGGATTCAGCAATAGTAATTGAATGTCAAGGGACGATGGTTAGTTCCTTTCTTGTTGGAGACGGTCATTGCCTGGCTGTTGTGTAGCACAAATGTTACTAGCCACCTGTCATCCCAAGTTTGAATATTGTCTAGGTCTTGCTGCATTTGAACTTGAACTGCTTTAGTATTTGAGGAATCATAAATATTACTAAATATTGTTCAGTCATCAGCAGACATCCCCATTTTTGACTTTGTGATGGAAGGAAGATAATTGATGACACAACTTAAGGTGGACTTAGGACATTACCTTGAGGAACTCCTGTTATAATTCAGGAGCTGAGATGATTGACTTCTGGCTATCACAACCACTTTTCTAATTGCAACCAAGGGAGGGTTTTCCCCTGATTCCCATTGATTCCAGTTTTGCTAAGGCTCAGTTAAATACTGCCTTAATGTCGAGGGCATTTACTATCACTTCAGCTCTGGAGTTAAGTTCTTTTGTCTGTGTTTGGACCAAGGCTGTAAAGAGGTCAGAAGCTGAGTGATGCTAGTAGAATTCAAACTGAGAAGATTATGCTGAGTAAATGCTATTTGATAGTGTTGTTGATGACCCTTTCCATCACTTTATTGATAATCAAGAGCAGACTGATGGGGTAGCAATTGGTCAGATTGGATTTGTCCTGTTCCTTGTGCACATGACATACCTAGGCTAGTTTCCACGTTGCCAGACAGATACCAGTGTTGTAGCAGTACTGGAAAAGCTTGGCCTGGAGTGCAGCAAATTCTGGAGCACAAGTCTTTAGTATTATTGCCAGAATACTTCAGGACCCATGGCCTTTTCAGTATCCAGTGCTTTTCAGCCATTCCTTGGTATCGAGTAGGGTGAATTGAATTGGCTGACATCTGTGATGCTGAGGATTTCTCAAGGAGGCTGAGATGGATCATCCATTTGGCACTTCTGACTCATGATTTTTGCTAATTCTTTGACTGTATCGTGATCCGCTGAAGTCTATGTACCGTAGGCATACCCTACATGCTATTAGGGATAGAATTCCAGGATTTTATCCAGTGATAGTTCCAAGTTAGGTTGATATGGGACTTGGGGGAAGTCTGCAGGTGATGGTGTTCTCTTGCATCTGCTGTCCTTGTCCTTCTAAGTGGTAGAGGTTTTGTTAGACTCTTTGTGAGTTGTAGATGGTATACACTGCTGCCATTGTGCATCAGTGATGGAATGAATAAATGTCTAAAATGACAGATGGGACACTGAACAAAGAGCCTGCTTTGTCTTCAATATTCTTTAACTTGAGTATAATTGGAATTGCATTTATCAGGGAAGTGAGAGAATCCCATCGCACTCCTGACTTATGCTTTGTAGATTGTGAAGATGCCTTGGAAAGTGAGACCAATGCAGAGTCCTGGTGGAGACCAAGTTCTGTCTTCATATCAGGAGCACCTTTCATTATATTATAGCAACACAACCAGCAGCTCAAAATTGAACAACTAAGTGGAGCTATGGGCCGTCAGCAACTGTAGAAATGTATTCCACCATATTTGGTAATCTCATGGCATATCCTTCACTCTATCATGAACATCCAGACTGGGAAGTAATGCATGTTTATTGAGGATTGTAGGACAGTATCCAGGAGCACCACCAAACATACTGAAGAATGAGATGGCTGCATAGTGAGGTTACAATGCATGAGTATAGGGATGCCAAACTGTGGAAGCAGCATACTATACATTAAGCTAAGCAATTTCACAACCAACAGATCAGACCAAATCTCTGCAACACTACTGTATTCAGTTGTGAATAATGATGGATAATTAATCAGCTAAGGAATTTCTTGGGGCAGTGTATTATTTATCAATAATATTCACTCCATCATAGGATCTGAAGTGAGCGTGTTTGCTGATGGTTGCACAATGTTAATTCCATTCATGAACCACAGATAATGGCTGATAAGTGGCAAGTAGCATCCCTGCCACACGAGCCAGGTAATGAGCATCTCCTACAAAAAATCTAACCATTTCCACTTGATGTTCGGTGGTATTATTATCGCTGAATCCCAAATCAACATCCCAGAATGCCACCATTTTTCCCCAAACTTAACTGATCCAACCACATAAATACTTTGGCTACAGAAGCAGGTCAGAGTTTTTTGTTTGGAATTTCCTGACTCCCAAATCCTTTCCATCATCTACAAGGGAATGATTAGAGTGTGATTGAATACATTCCATGTGCCTCTAGTGCCATATGTGAAGGGATGCTCTGTTCTGAGAAGAATGGCTCTGGAGGGACATTTCTGATACCACAAATATGCATTGCAATACAAGCTGAGCATTAAACAATTTATTGCATAAACACCTTGACATTCATCTAAATATTAGCCTGGGCTTTATAAGAATTGGGAAGAGAAGTTGAGGGGAAGAGTCTGGAAGGCTTTAAATTTGGTGGATTTTCTGATTAGCATCAATGTGTTTTGTGTCCCAGAGATGTTTCTGTCTGTTAATTTTGTAATGTAGCCATCGCTGTATTTGCACTATGACATGGCCAACTTTAGAGAAATACTGTCTTAATTGCATTTTTTGAATTTCTGCTTTGTTGAGCAAAAGATTTGTTCCAGGGAACTTGTTTCAATAATTAGCTTTCATTTTCTTGCTGAAGAAATATTATTGTTGTGTAAACCCCAGGAAGAAAATCTCACTTAGCTTTTCATTCTTTCCGAGTGATTAATGCTATTTTTAAACATTTTAATTTTACTTTTAGTGTGATTTATAGCATTACAATTAACTGCAACATTTCTTTATATTCATTTTTCTCAACTCTGAAATATATTTAACCTCTTCCCAAATGGTTCTACTTTTCTTTTCTGAGAGAAATGAACAAAATTTATAGAAGTGTTCCTTGGAATGCAATTTGAGGTGAATGAGATGAAAAATATATTTGATACTTTTTGGATGAGAAAATATTTGGAGATTTTGGGCAGTAAGTAGATGAACTGCTGACTTTGGTATTTTGAATTTACCATCACATAATACACTTAGTACATTTATAGAAAATCTGTCATTACTTGCGAATTTAAAACAAAGTTATTTGTATAATTTGAAATTAATATAATAAAACATTAATTGATGTTGGATTTGATGAATATTCCTGCCACTGCAGTGTTATTATTTTGATAAGAAAATGAATAAATCTGTGAATCACTGAGTGTTAAGAGCTCCTAAAACATCTTATTGATACATAAACACAGACCTCTGAAAGTGCATGGCCTCACTAGATTAAGAGGTTTATTGATCTATGCAACTTAAGAAGCAGTACTGACACAGTAACTCCATTACTGAGAGGTATGCGTTCCAAAGATGAAATGAATTTCACCTATTAAGCAACCTTCAACTTCCAGAAATTGCAAGATGATTTATTACTTGTGCAATCAGCAGTTGGTGAAATCACTCACTCTGACAAGTCCATCATTTTCAGCACTGTGAGGTCACAAAAAAAAGACATAAAGGTGAAATCAACATTACTTTGTAATTTCTTTTTTTTTTAAATTATAAGCAAAAGTTTTGATTATTTCTTCAGACCTTTCTCTTATTGAGAGACAAATTTTGATAATTGGAGACTTTGAACTTATTTATTATTTTGTTTAATTATTTTAAATAATTAAAAAAATATTTTTTTTGGAATAAAATTCCAGTTATGCATATATGATCAGCCAAATAATTCAAATCAATCTATCAAGTGATACATTTGTTTAGGCCTGACAATGGACATGGACGCTATGTGCAATTACCCCACATCCTGTCCAGCAGAGGCAAGTAGCATGGAAATATTGTGCTGCCTTCTCAACATGATTGCACAATACAAAGCACAATGCTGACCATCTGCACACTCAGCAGGGCCTCATTATCAAGCATTGTTAACATAGTATACAGCTAACCTCCACTTCTTAAAGGCAGTCAGTTACTCTTAAAGGGGAGATGCACTCTGGCTATAGCAGGTACTGAAACAAACTTGGAAGACTGGTTAGGGAACCAAGGGAAGTTTCCCAGGTTTCAGATGCATGCTGAAATCTTTAGTAATGGACCTGTAAAGGACAAGAGAGGCCTTGTTTGTATTGGGTGCCAAGAGACTTTGAAGGCACACACTACAAAGGGAATAGAGTAGATGACCAAACTGGAGTCTGGCTTAAGGATCTGGCCCAGTTGTAGGAAAACTTCAATTACTTCTCAGGGTTGATCAAGATCAGTGAATATATCTTCAAATAATATCTTCTACCCACCACAACAACACATCTTTCATGTTGCTTCGTGCACCAAAATCCAATCACTTATCCATCAGCTATCAAGATTCATGTCTAACATTCCAATGTTCCATTCTATCTTCACACACTTGCCAATATTGCCAGCCTGTAACCCATCTTTTGCAGTTTCCAAATATCCATAGCTATTAGCTATTCAGCTAAAACTGGCATATTGCCCAAACAAAATGAAACATTCTCACTGACATTCTTTTGTCTCTCTTCCAGGACAAGATCAAACATAACAATGTAGAGCAGTAGAGAACTGGTTGTGCTAGGCATGTATGCATTGCCTGAGCCCTTCAAGGCAGTGCTTCACATCATGGGGCTGACTATAACTAAGGCCTTTGTATCTGAGTCATTGAGAAGGTTCAGAATGATGCTATATCCCTGCCATATACACTTTCTGAAATCCCACTTCATCCTTTTCCCAATCTATGGCATGAAATACAAACTCTTGGTGGTGTGACTATGTCCTCTTGCTTTCCATTCCAATCCTTTCCCTCCTTTTCTCACCTTTTGTATGCTTGTTTTCAGATATCACAGATTTGCTACCTAGCTAGCCAATGCAGCCTCACTATCAACAGTGAAAGCAACATCAGACTTTTGACACAAACATTTGGAGTGATCTTCAGCCTGCAATCTCTATCCGTGGGAATGATGGCAGGGCTACAAGATCCAGTGAAACTCCAGAAGTCTCAAATCTCACCAGCAAGATCATAACTTCCAATTTCTGCCAGCACTCAGTGATATAATCAATGCATGACCTTGATTTAGATATATTTTAATATATTTACATTTCATTAACTGCTACTACTCGCCATTGTACACGCCACCCACCCTCACCCCACCACCAATTGAAATGTGGGCCAAAATTTTATGACCTCATTTGGGCGAGGCTTGTAAAATCCCACTCGAGGCCAACAGAGAATTCCTTCTGTGAGCCTTGCTCATCCCATCCACAGAACCATGTGTCAGCAGTCAATGGCACTATGCATCATTGGGGATTCCACTAGCTAAGCAAAGTTTCGTGCAAAGATGAGGAAAGGAGGGAAGGGTTGAAGTGGAAAGCAAGAGATACATACTCACAGCACCAAGAGTTTGTATTTCATGCCATAGAATGGGAAAAGGATGAAGTAGGATTTCAGAAAGTGTATATGGCAAGGATATAGCATCATTCTGAACCTTCTCAGTGACTCATACAAAGGCCTCAGTTATAGTCAGCCCCATGATGTGAAGCACTGCCTTCAAGGGCTCAGGCATTGCATACATGCCTGGCACAACCAGTTCTCTACTGCTCTACATTGTTATGTTTGATCTTGTCCTCTGGTAATAACAAATTAAGACATTTAAGTTGGCTCTACCACTTCCCTAATACAGTGCAGCATAGAGAACTGTGAAATCGTGGAAATTTGACTGCTCCCACTTTGAAAGATTCTGACATATAAAAGTTGAAGACATGGTTGTCTTCATAGAAACTAGCATGCCTCCTAATCCTGCTGTACAGTTTTAGGTCCAGCTGCAATAGATAACACTGTTAAGTTATCATGCCTTAGTAAAATATGGGCACTTCATGCATTGCATAGTGGCACAGTGGTTGGCACTGCTGCCTCACAGCCTCAGGGCCTGGGTTTGATTCCAGCCTTGGGTGATTGTCTGTATGGAGTTTGCACGTTCTCTGTGTCTGGGTAGGTTTCCTCAGTGCTTCAGTTCCCTCCCATACTGCAAAGAGGTGCAGGTTAGGTTGATTGGCTACGCTACATTGTCTTTTAGGGGCATTGGTGGGATAAATGTGCAGGATTATGGAAATATGGCCTGGCTAGAATGCTAGGTCTGAGAGTCTAGATTTATTGGGTCAAATGCCTCCTTCTGCTCAGTAGGATTCTATTCTATGCTCCTAGCTGAGGTGCAAGTAGGAGATGTGTTCTCTAAAGACCTGGAGTGGATAGGTTCTTCAATGAGAACTCTCTTTTTCCTCCTCTTCCTCCTTCTGATCATAGTTTTCTTCCTCTGCTCACTCTGCGTGATTTGCAAGAGGGATTGCAATTATAACCTTCCACTAAATGGATCCAAAACTAGTGTGGGTCCATTTCAAGCAGTCAGGAGAATTAAGGAAATAGCAGAGAAACTAATCAAATACTTTGTGTCTGTGTTCACAGAAGTTAGAATCTTCTCAGAAATAATGGGAATCACAGGGACTAGTTTAAACGAAGAACTGCTAGATATAAATATTTGTAAAAATTGAGAGAAAAATTAATGGGACTTAAATTCCCTGAATCTCCTGATCCACACCCTGGGTGTTGAAAGAGGTGGTTGTAAGTTGATGCTTTAGTAGTCATCTTTCAAAATTCTATAAATTCTGGAATGGTTTCTGCAAATTAGAAGATGATAAACTTGGTAAAGAAATGAGGGAGAGAGAAAACGAGGAACTACAAACCTGTTAGCTTGATATCAGAAGTAGGAAAAATGCTTGAATCCATAATAAAGGATATAACTATAGGATACTTGGGAAATAATGATAGTATTGGGCTGAGTCACAATGGATTTATGCAACAGAAATCATGTTTAGCAAATTTGTTAAGATTTTTGAGGATGTGACTAGCAGAAAAGATAAGCAGGAACTGTTGGATGCAGTATATTTAGAATTTCACGAAGTTTTTGAAAAGATCCAACGTAAGCACAATTAGGGCACAGAGAATTGGGAGATGGGTGGGAAATATATTAGCATTGATTGAAAATAGAATAGGAATATATGGGCCATTCTCAGGTTGGCAGACTATGGCTAGTAAAGTACCATAAGGATCAGTGCCTGAATCCTAACTGTTCACAATCTATGTCAATAATTTGGATGTAAGAGTTTTGTGTCATCTAATCAAGTGTGAATTGTCAGGACTATACAAGGAAACTTCATGGGGATTTGGAGAGGCAAAATGAGTGGACAAAAATCTGGCAGGTGGAATACAATGTAGGAAAATAGGAGGTTATCCACTTTGGTAGGAAAAACAGAAATAGGATATTTCTTGAAAGGTGAACGATTAGGGAATGCTGAACTTCAAAGAGATTGTGTTCTTGTCTATGAGTCAGTGAAAGCTGACTTGCAGTCCAGCAAGCAGTTAAGGCAGCAAATGGTATGTTGGCATTTATTATAAGAGCATTTTAGTATAAGAATAAATATTTCTTGCTGCAATTACATATAAACTTGTTGAGATCATGCCTAGAGTATTATGTGCAATTTTAGACGTAATGCCTAAGGAAAGATATATTTGCCATTGTGGGAGTGCAAAGAAGATTCAACATACAAATTCCTGAGATCAAGGAATTGTCTTATGAAGAATGATTTAATAGACTCAGCCTCCATTCTCTGGAGTTTAGAAGAAAGTTGCTGAGGTGATCTTAATCAAACATGCAAAATTATTACAGGGCTCAATTGGGTAAGTGCAGGAAGGATGTTGCCTTATGCTCGGAGTTCCAGAACCAGATAACAGTCTAAGAATCAGGGACAAGCATTTAAGATTGAGGTTAGGAAGAATTTCTTCACGAAGAGAATGATGATTCTTTGGAATTCTCTGCCACAGAGGGCTGTGGAAGCTTAGTCATTGAATAAGTTCAGGACTGAGATTGATCAATTTCTACATAGTTAAAGACATCAAGGTCTATGGGGATAGTGCAGGTAAATGGTATAGAAGATCAGCCATGATCTCACTGGCAGAGTAGGCTCGAAGGGCTAAATGGCCTATTCCTGCGTTTATTTCTTATGCTCTTATAGTGTAATAAAAATATACTTTCTCCTGACTGGCCTCCAAAACTCAGCAGACTTCTTTGAAAGGTCTGACACTACTCATTCCAGTAACAGTACTTTCATAATTCAGCAACACCACAAGAAAGTCAAAACTACTTCAGCTGTATATGAATGATGAACTTTCAGATGGAGAAAGTGATACTCCCTTGTATTCATGTTCATCTGCAACTGGTTAGTAGAGGAGAGTGCCCAAATAAAGCAGTCGAGGTGCCAAATTAGCATTAGACATTGTTTGACATTATGATCTGCTCACTCTTGTTTTTCCGGCATACTTGTGCTAAGCACATTTCAGTAACAGCGTGCTGCTGTTATGTTCACAATATATGTTAATACTGGACAAGTCAAATCCAGTGTGAAACAAAGAACAAAACAGCATGGGAAACATGCCCTTCGGCCCAACGAGCTCGTGCCGTCACCCCGATGTTCCCACCTCTACCCACGATCCCTGTCCATGTTTATAGATCTATGGATTAAAAACCAAATTTGAGACAATTTAGGGAGAATTTGTTTTGCCAATTAGCCTAAGAGCACATCTTGGGGATGTGGGAGGAAACCGGAGCACCCGGAGAAAACCCACGCAAGCACGGGGAGAATGCGCAAACTCCCACAGACACAGGCCCAAATCCATGTATCTGCACAGCACAGCTATAGTCACTGAGCTGTCGTGTTACCCATCAAATGGTCCAGGTCAAGCGTACACTAACGACGTGAAGCACTAGGATACTCTCAAAAAAGATCCAAGAGCAGCCCTCTCACAACCCATTGCATGTATGCCCCTCGTTAGACAACAAGGTGGACCAAAGCACCTGTAGGATAAAAACGAGTACATCAATATCATCATCTATTTACACACTTCCCAAGGCTTGTGATCCCTATTTTAAATCAGTTTTCTATACCTCTCCATTCCCATTCTGTTCATGTGCCCATCTAAGTATTTCTTAAATAACTCCAGAGTACCTGCCTCCACCACTTTACTTGGCAGCGCATTCCATACCCCCACCACCCTCTGTGAGAAAAAACTCCCTCTAGCATCCAAATTATACCTTACCCTCCTCACCCTAAGCCCGTGACCCCTCGTGCTATTAGAGTCCATCCTAGGAAAAAGCTTAACCCTGTTTACTCTATCTATCCCTTCAAAATCTTGTACACCTCTATCAGATCTCCTCTAAGTCTACGTCTTTCTAAGGAAAACAGTCCCAATTTGCCTAATCTCTCCTCGTAACTCCGACCTTCCATACCAGGCAGCATCCTGGTAAACCTCCTCTGCACTCTCTCCAGAGTCTCCACGTCTTTCCGGTAGTAAGGCGACCAGAACTGGACGCAGTATTCCAAATGAGGTCTAACCAGTGTTTTATACAACTGCAAAATTAAAGGCCAGCTCTTGTACTCTATACCCCTTCCTATAAAGGCTAGCATACTATATGCTTTCTTCACAACCTTCTCCACTTGCTCTGCCACCTTCAGAGACTTGTTCACCTGCACCCCTAGGTCCCTCTGCGTTTCTATACTTTTAATAGGTCTACCCTTTATCATATACCTCCCCCCCCTACATCTTTCTCCCGAAATGCATCACCTCACATTTATCAGGATTGAATTCCATCTGCCATCTGTCTGCCCAAGCTACCATCCTATCTATGTCCTGCTGCATCGCCTGACAATGCTCCTCACTATCCGCAAGTCCAGCCATCTTTGTATCGTCTGCAAACTTGCTGATCACTCCACTTACTCCCTCTTCCAAATCATTTATATATATTACGAATAGAAGAGGTCCCAGTACCGAGCCCTGCGGCACACCACTAGTGACCGACCTCCAGCTAGAGAAACACCCTTCCACTATTACTCACTGTCTCCTATTACCAAGCCAGTTATTTACCTGGCTTGGTAGATCCTGGCTTTGTTTTTATTTAGAAACCGGGGAGGTCAATTACTGAGCACTTCACAAGAGTCTGTCAGTTAACTTTTAACACAATGAATAAAATGTTTATCAAACAAGAAAAATCTAATACATTACATTAGACAAAAAGTTACCAGATTCATGTTCTGACTCACACTATTCCTTTTATCCCAGCAATTTTTACAGACATAAAATTCCAGGGAAGATTTATCACTTTCTCAACACCAAGGCTTCTTGCGTAGTTAGCTCAATTTATAAGTTTTCTTCCAGTGGACTTCTTGAGCATTTACTAGATAACTTTCTTCAGCTGGTATCTCTCCCAGACAGCCAAAAAGCACAATCTAAACTGACTATTATTCCAACTTCAGAGAACCATTTGTTTTTCATGTTAAAAATAAGAGAACATCAATAAATGGTATGATGTGCTGAAAGTGAAGTGTAACTTTACTGACATCAAAGCATCTTATAAAGTTATTCCTGTTTTTGCTTTCTGCAACTCACACATTAACTGAATTTATTACTTTATTCAAGGATGAATAGAGGTTTAAAGAAAAAAAGCAACCCTTCTAAGTATGTCATCTATCTCATTCGACATATATTTATGTCATTCATAGCATAATATACTTACACTTGCCGCTCAATGTTGTTTAGCATTTTCTCAATCTGTGATCGATGGATTTCACCATCTATCATGGCAAGGTAACTATAGAGGAATCTAAATGTAGTGTAAGGGATTCGACCACCATCTTCACTCGAGCTTAAAATTTCAAAGGCATACTTCATGGCGTTTGTAATGTTCTGTGAATAAAAAACAAAGTCTTGTTTTTCACTTGCAAGTAGTTTGCATTCTAATATAAATCTATTCTAATGTTGTAACTTTAAAATTCTTCCTTTAGGTCTTCCTGTTTTAGGAATAAGCTAAGGAATAACTATGAATTATTTGAACAGACAGAAAATTAGAGTGAAGGTTTGCCTGCCCAATATATTCTTCTGGCATAAGAAGTTCTGCATCAATAATGTCAACTCATAAAATTACCCATGATATCCTTATTTAAAGGATAGTATTACACTTGCCTTGAAAGGTAATTGAATTGTGGGATCTTTCCTGAAAGCAGATGTGAGAGGCTAATTAATATTAATGAAATAGATTATCACAATGCTGTTTTTGTAGTACCTTATTGTGTCCAAATTGCACTCCCTACATTACAACAGCGGCTACACTTAAAGTACTTAATTAGATATAAAGTGCTTTGGGATGTCCTGAGTATTATGGTTCAGTTAAAACTCCAATGTACTTAATGGAGACCGCCCAAACCATAAGTTTTGCATCTTGAATTTGGCCAGGATGAACATGATGTGTTTTATTTCAGGTATAATTCAACAACTCTCTAGAGAGTTTTTATCAAAAAAATTTTATTTAAGGATATAGTTAACACATATAGAAAGAAAATTAACAATACCTTGTACCAATTATAAGCAAAAAAGAATGGAAACAACCTCAATAATGTATTAACCTTTAATTGAATATTAAAGCTGTTCCAATAAACCAAAACCTCTCAAACAAAACCCTTTTCACAGGCTTAACACAGCATAGATTAAAATCTCAGTTGACTGCTATTGAGTCTTTTCAAAGCCAGCACTTTCCTTCCAGAAGGCAAAATATTGCCTTGAGATAACCAGCAGAATCTCCAAATAGAACAGGGAGACAGAGAGAGAGAGTCTACTGCAGCTCCTTTCTTGCTTGAGGTGCCTGCAAAAACTGAAAACTAAACTGTACAAATTTACTGTGAAAACCACTCAGGCCCAGAAATCTCATTATTTCCCTTGTCAGTAGTATTGGGAACCTCCCAATAACTTTTGTTTTCACATCCCACAGGGCCACCTGTCCATGTCCAATTGTATGGCCAAGGAATGTAACTTCAACTTTCCCAAACTCACTCATAGCTAGGTTTACCATCAAGCCTGCCTCCTGAAGTTGATTGAATTATTCTGCCAAATGCTTCAATTGTTCTTTCCATGTCTGATTAAAAATCACCAGATCGTCTATGTACACCATAATTAGGTAGTCCTGAAATGACTTTCTTAGTTAACCGTTGAAATGTGGCTGAGGTGTTTGGCATGCCAAATGGCATAACTTTGAATTGGTATAAACCATTTGGTGCCATGGAAGTTAAAAGTCTCCTACACCCTTTCAGATAAAGATACTTGCCAGTAACCTTTGAGTAAATCCAGTTTGGAAATAAAAGTTGATTGACCCACCGTCTCAATGCAAGTCTCCAGCCATAGAATAGGATAAGAGTCTGATTTTGTAACTGCATTAACTTTCCTATAGTCCACACACAATCGTTAGGTACCATCTGATTTTGGTACTATTATTATGAATGAGCACCACTCACTGCAACTCACTTAAATTATGTTATTAAGGATACTTCCAATTTCCTTTTGAATTTGTGCCAATTTTACAAAGTTAAGTCTATAAGGATGTTATTTAATTGGAACAGCATTTCCCACATCTACATCATGAATAACCATTCTAGTACATCCCAGTTTACTTCCATATACTTATTCATGTGATTTTAATAACTCTTAGGTGAATTTGTTTTTCATCTGGAAGTTAACTCAGTAATATTTCCCAATTTTTAATAATGTATTTATTATCTAATTTAACTTGAGAAATGTCAAATTCAGAGTCATCTGGATTCAGTTCTTCATTCTGAGTTATAACTATTAACACATCATTTTTTTGTTCTACTTCCCTGTCAAAATACCTTTTAAGCATATTCACATGGCACACTAAGTTTTCCTTATATCTGGCATTCTTACCAAATAATTTACCTCACTTAATTTCCTTTTGATTTGATAAGGCCCACTAAAATTTGCTTTCAAAGGTTAACTTACCACTGGCGACAGTACTAAGACTTTGTCCCCACTAGCAAAACTATGAATTTTTGATTCCTTGTTTGCTTGCTGTTCCATCACTGGCTGTGCTACTTTTAAATGTTGTCTAGCCAATTTACCTGCTCTATTTAATTTTTCCCTAAAATTTGACATGTAATCTAATAATGTTGTTTCAGAACACTCACTCACCAATTTCTCAAAGAACAACACAGCACAGGAAACAGGCTCTTCAGTCCAATGAGCCCACGCCGCCACCTCAACATTCCCACTTCCACCCATGACCCCTGTCTATTATAGAAACCTGCATTGGAACAAAATTAACGAGACAATTTAGGGAGAATTTGTTTTGCTAATCAGCCTAAGAGCAAATTTTTGGGGTGTGGGAGGAAACCGGAGCACCTGGAGAAAACCCAGCAAGCATGGGGAGAATGCGCAAACTCCCACAGATATCGGCCCAAATTCATGTATCTGCACAGCAACAGTCACTGAGCTGTCGTGTTGCCCATCAACTGGTCTAGTTCAAGCGTACACTGACGACGTGAAGCAATAGGCTACTCTCAAAAAATCTAAGAGCAACCTTCTCACGACCCATTGCTTGTATGCCCCTTGTTGGATAACAAGGTGGGCCGAAGTCCTTAATCAATTTCAGTGGTCCTCTTATCTCATGATCAAAAATCAATTCAGATGGACTGAATTTAGTTTACTATTAAGTGCATCCCTAATGGCAAACAGTACACGTGGAATTCCCTTATACCAATCCTCTGGATAATCTTAACAATAAGCCCTCAACATTGTTTGTAAGGTTTGATGCCACCGTTCTAACGCTTTCTGTGATTCTGGATGGTATGCAGTTGATTTACTTTGTTTTATTCCTAGAAGTATCCTTAACCTCTGTAAACAACTTTAAGATAAAATTTGACTCTTGATCTGATTGTATTTCTGTGGATAATCCATATCTAGTAAAAAAATTGAAGTAACTCTTCTACAATTCCTTTAGCTGTAATATTAATAATGGAACGACCTCTCGAAACATAATAAGGCACATTCATTATAGTCAAAAGATATTGATGCCCCCTTTTTGTCTCAGGGAGAAGTCCTACGCAATCAATTAAGACCCTTGTAAAATGTTTCTCAAATGCTGGAATGGGTATTAAGGTTATTGTTTCTATCACTATTTGACGTTTCCCTATGACTTGACATGTGTGAGAGTCAAGTCTCACACATGTCAAGTCATAGGGAAACATGTATGTTTCCCTACATACATACAGGGAATTTAACTAAAATTTAACTACATTTTTATGCAGTCCAGACCAATAAAAATGTTTTTGTATTTTAGCTTGAGTTTTCCTTACTCCCAAATGACCACCTATTGGTACACCTCATGCTGCTCACAACATCTCCTTTCTATATCCTATTGGCAATATCACTTGATGATCTTCTGCCCACTTTTCATCCACCTGAATAAGTAAAGGTCTCCATTTCCTCACTAAGACTCACTTTTAAGATAATAACATTCTGGTATACATTCAGGTTCTTCTTCCATGTATGCTTCCTGATACAACTGTTTTATTTCCATATCTTTCTGTTATAACCCTGTCAACTTTCTGAACTAAAGTAATTACCTCATTCTCCACCTGTTCTTGTTCTTTCCCAACCATCTGATCAAAAATCATTTCTGATAATTGAACTTCAACTTTCTCATTTTCACTCTTGTTTTAACCTATGATGTTGCGATGTTGTTACTACACAATCAGGAAAAATCCCAGGATATGTGTCCTTCAACATGATCCAGCTATATCATTACCTAAGATAAACTGTATTTTTGCACATGATAATTTCTCTGTTACTCCTACTACCACTTCACCATTCTTCAGTGGACTCAATGGAATACTACTCTTCTTTCCCTGAATTCCACACATTATCACCTTTTTTGATAATACTCCTCCCAATCTACATAATTCCTCACCGCTTACCATCAAAGATTGACTTGCTCCTCTATCTCTTAAAATTTTAACTTCATGAGTAAATTTTATCCACACAAGTGCCAGAGAGCTGACACTTTTTTGTCAATCAACTCCTGGCCAAGCTGGGCTTTCCTTTACCACTTTAACAGTCCCCACTGGCTTATCCTGTTTTACCACTTCAGTCATTCCAGTCCTTTTCTTAAATCAAGAACACTGTGACTTTACATGGCCTAATTTATTACAATGAAAAGTTCTGAGGTTTTTCATTTCTCTTCCACTTTCCTGTATTTCCTTTTCAAACTGAGGTACATTATCTTTATTATCTCCTACAAGATCTCCGTTACTTTCACCACCTGAGTATTTCTGTTCCCCAGTTTCTATCCTTCAAAGGCTAAAACTGATGTCAGAAACCAAACTTTGTTTTAGGAACTAATTCATAATCACCTAACATGTCTGCTGCTGACCTTGCATTTTATGTATTTGCATTTCGAGCATTTCAAGTTCAGTTTTTCTTTTCCATGTCTGAAATTCTAATTCCCTCTCTCTCTCTTTCCCTTGCTTGCAATTCAGGCTGTCTTTTTTTTGTTCCTCCCTTTCTTTGGTTTTCTTGCTATATTGGTCTTCCCCTCCTTTACTTTTTCTGCTACAATTGCATTCCTTTCTTTGACCCTTTGTTCTGATAGGGCTATCGTCTTTTGCTACCCCCTCTCTCTTTCCTTCATTTCAAATTAAGCTTCTTTAATTCTTTTTCATGTTCAAGCTGTTTCTTTCGTAATTTACTTCTAGCCATTTCCAAGGATTCTGATTATGCTTCTGGCAATTTCTAATGCTGTGCTATTGGCACAATTATTTCACTTTTTCTTACCCTGTCAGGCAATGTCAATTGCAATGTTTTTGTCAATTCCAAAAGCTTTGTTTTAGTCATCTTTTGTAAGGTTTCTTGCATGCCTTCCCTTACCTGAAGAACTTCTTCATTCCTAAAAGAGCAATTATTATTACACTAGGCACAATAGGGAATGCCTATTTAAACTTGAATACAAATACCTGAAAAGAAAACACCAATATGCTCACCACACACTCTTTGAGTTCAATAACCCAAATCAAGCAAGAAATATAGATTTTAATCTTGCTAAAGCCCCTAACTGTTATGGCTCAGGCTAGAAATTTCAAAGTTCTTTATGGAAACCATCCAAACCATAGGTTTTGCATCTTGAATTTGGCTAGGATAAGCATAATATGTTTCACTTCAAGTATGATTCAACAACCCTTTACAGAGCTTTTATCAAACAAAGTTTATTTGAGAATATAGTTAACATGTACAGAAAGAAAAATAGCAATACCTTATATCAATTACAAAAAAAGAAAACAACCTCTATAATTTATTAACCTTTAATTGAATATTAAAGCTGTTCCAAAAAACCAAAATCTTTCATAAACAAAACCATTTTCACAGGCTTAACACAGCATTGACTAAAATCTCACTTGACTGAAATTGAGTCTTTTTAAAACTTGCACTTTCTTTCCAGAAGGCAAACATTGCCTGCGATAACCAGCAAAATTTCAAAATAGAACAGGGAGACAGAGAGAGAGAGTGACTTTAGCTTCTTTCTTGCTTGATGCTCCTGCTAAAACTAAACTGCAACCTCAAAACTAAAACATTAAAGCTTTTTGAAAACAAAATGTCCAAAAACACATTCTCTCCTAACAATATAGGACCATAAAACTAATCCCAGAATAAACATGGCCTCATTTACCACTTAAGAAGCAATAAAGGGACTCATCATTGTCAGCCTGCCATCAATGACATCACTAAAGCTGTGAGTTAAGAAAGACTGAAACTGTGAGCTGCAAAAATCATGTTTAAAAAAACGTTTCTGAAAGGGACACTAATATCACACTATGGCACTGTGTAAATGCAAGTTTACCATTTTGTCTTTTAATTGAAGCATTGAAGATCTGACTATTATAATTGAAAATAATTTGGACAAAATCTTACATCCCGTTCTCATTATTTTTGAAAGACTTTTGCATCAATTTTTTCCTATTATGACTTCTAAATTCATATTTATAATACAAATTGCTAGTGTAAGTCTGTCACTGTAATTGCAAAATATGGTCAAGCTTACTTCTCTCACATTTCCTAAAAGTTCTTTAAAAAAATTAATCCAAACTTTATTTCTCTGCAAATAAAATTCAAGAACAGTATTTTAGCTGTAGCATGCCATTTCCTAAGGTGAAATAGATGTTGGGGGTGCCGCTTCTGGTTTGCATTTGCTGATTCCCAGGCAATTCGAATTAAAGTGTTGGCGGCACGACTGAAGGATATGTGCAGTCATGCTGGAAGATGTTTTCCAGAAATGAAACCTGCACTTAGCTGACAATGCTGCATGTACAGGCATGCTATAAAATAGTTTTCTGGACAAATAGAGAAGTTCTTCATCTCAGACACAATTTTACTGTCCAACTGCAATGCAATTAATATGACTTATTGACCTCAAATTTAAGATTCATTTTGTAAGTCATTCACATTACATTGGTTCTACTTTATTCAAATGTGTATCATCATCCTTTGTTGAGACTAACATAATCAGAGAACTAAATGTATTGGCATGCCTCTTGTTGACATACATTGATTGTTATAGGGGAGTTAAGGATATTTCTTTATTATACTTGAAACGATTTGTTTTTGCATTCATTTTTTATTGAGTGCTCACATTGGTGTCTAGTGTTGTACTCTTTGAGACATGGCTGAACTTGGAGGTTCAGCTTGTTCTCCATTCTATACATTGTAAAGGGTCTTGTGCAAGATCACTCCCAGCAGAGACAATTACACTCTGTTTGCTGTATTCCACTGAGAAAGAAAGACTTTAGAAGAGGAATACATCATCAAGTTAAAGATAGCATCAGTTTAAAAGAAAAAGCGTACAATAGTGTGAGGATTAATGTAAATCAAAAAATTGGATAGATTTTAGAAATCAGCAATTAATGTCTAAAAAAAAGTGGAGAAATTGGAGTATGAAAGAAAGCTAGCTAGAGACATAAAACCAGATAGTAAGAGCTTCGATAATTCTTTAAAGAGTAGAAGAATAATTGCTGTTCGTCTTCAGGGTGAAGCTTGAAAATTTATAATGGGGAAAAGAAAATGGTGGAAGTACTAAACAGGTATTCCACTGATTCACAATCCTTTAAGAGAAGTAATTTCTCCTCATGTCTGTCTTAAATCTGCTATTCCTTATCCTAAATTTATCATGTCTTGTTCTAGATTGCTCCACAAGAGGAAACATTCTCTCTATGTTAACTTTATCAATTTCCTTTATCATCTTACATACTTCATTTTGATCTCTTCTCATTCTTTTAAACTCGAGAGAATATAAACCTAAGCTACTCAACCTTTCTTCATAAGACAAACCCTTTATCTCTAGAATAAATCTTTTGAACCTCCTATGAACTGCCTCCAATGAAACTACATACCTCCTCAAGTAAGAGGACCAAAATTGTACATGATACTCCAGGTGTGATCTTGTACAGTTGTAGCAATACTTCCTTGCTTTTGTACTTTATTTCTTTAGTAATAAATGCCATTTTTTTCGCCTTCCTTATTACCTGCTGTATTTGCACACTAGTTTTCTGCAATTTGCTCACCTTGATCATTCTGCACCAAAGCACTCCAAAGTTTCTGTCCATTTCAATAATAAATTGCCTTTCTAATTTTTTTGTGATCAAAGTGGATAACCTCACACTATTCAAGTTAAACTCCATCTGCCAAATTTTGGTCCATTTACAGTTCTTATTCATTTTACAACTTACTATTTCACCTATTTTTGTATTATTTGACAAGTGACAAGATGTACGTCAAAGGTTATTTCACAAAATAAGAGCTCATGGTTAAGCAATAACATATTAGCATGAACAGAGGATTAGTCAGCTAACAGGAAGCAGAAAGTAGGGATAAATGGTTCACTTTCAGGTTGGCAAGCTGTTACTGGTGGAGTGCCACTGGGATCAGTGCTGGGGTCTTAACAATTTATAATTTGTATCAATTAGCTGGATGAAGGGACTGTAGATATAGCAGCTAAATTTGCTGACAATACAAAAATAGGTGGGAAAGTAAGTTGTCAAAAGGACATAAAGAATCTACAGAAGAATTTTAGATTGGTTAAGTTAATGGCCAGAAAATATGAACTTGCCCACTTAAGCAGCAAGAATGGAAAAATGCTATATTATGTGATTGGAGAGACACAGTAGAACTCTATGATATAAAGGGATTTGAATGTCCTGGTACATGAAAAGTTGGAATGGAATGTAGGTGCAGCAAGTTATTAGGAAGGCAATGGAAAGTTGGTGTTATTGCAATTGGAATCAAGTATAAAAGGAAGTTATCCTACTGTTGTACAGAATGAAAACACAACATGGTGGCAGCAGTGAGATCAATTGATAGGTTTGCATTCTCCTGCTAGTGTAATGTTGCAGTGCCTTGAAACTATTAATTTTGTCGAAATATTCTGAATGTTTCAATATTAGTTTATGAACTGAGGTGATTGGATTAGTTTCTAAGCTTGATCTACCATACAGTTTCTAAGTAATCTCATGAATTATGACTAGTGCATGCTGGTATAACAACCATTATTAATCCTTTAGTCTCCACAATATAGAACATCTCTGACATTTGGGAGGATTGATTATACTTGTGCTCCAGAACTATGAAACCAGTACATGGAATGAATGGACCATCATATAATGAAATTTTCACAGTAATAGGTTTTGTCATGGCCTTTGTATCTATGGACACATGTTTTTCAGAATCCTCATGATATGTTTTGCACTTGGTCGTATCAAACATCTGGAGTTTTGTGTACAATTTTAGCCTCCTTACTCAAAAAAGAACAAATTGCACTAGAAACAGAATTTTTGAGTTGGTGATTATATCCATTCCCATGGAAGCATTATAGAAGAATCTGCTAGACAAGCCCAAAACATGTAGCATTAAAAAGCGAAGTTTGATACGACCAAGTGCAAAACATATCATGAGGATTCTGAAAGACATGTGTCCATAGATACAAAGGCCATGACAAAACCTATTACTGTGAAAATTTCATTATATGATGGTCCATTCATTCCATGTACTGGTTTCATAGTTCTGGAGCACAAGTACAATCAATCCTCCCAAATGTCAGAGATGTTCTATATTGTGGAGACTAAAGGTTTAATAATGGTTGTTATACCAGCATGCACTAGTCATAATTCATGAGATTACTTAGAAACTGTATGGTAGATCAAGCTTAGAAACTAATCCAATCACCTCAGTTCATAAACTAATATTGAAACATTCAGAATATTTCGACAAAATTAATAGTTTCAAGGCACTGCAACATTACACTAGCAGGAGAATGCAAACCTATCAATTGATCTCACTGCTGCCACCATGTTGTGTTTTCATAAAATGTAGGCACAATATTCATAAGAAATTATGCAAACTTGCTGTGGGTTCATTTGTTTATACTTGTCACATAAAATGCATATACAGATAGAAAAATTAAGGCATCAGCAGCGGGACGGTATGTGCTGTGGTGTTCTTCTCACTGGCCAAAGTGAAACTGATCACATGACACACTTCCCTTCTAGTGATAGCATGCTGCTATCCCTTACCAGCATGTTACAACATACCTTTGCCCCACAAATCTTCTTGAGGCTAGGTGATGCCCTGGAACAGCCATGTCAACCTGCCTTTAGCTGATCAGTTTCTGAAGATACAGGTATGTTTTCTGGTACTTTAGAAATTGTAGCTCCAGTCCCTGCCAAGCTCTGTGAAGTTTTTAACAGCTGCAATTGGTATCAATAGGGAGGGGAGCAGGATTCCTGTCCTGCCCTCCCCCTGCATTGACGATCATTGTTGGATTTGATATGCTACTGACATATTTGTCATTTTGGAATTGATAATGCCACTGACATTTTTAGCTCAATCCCTCCCACCCCCAGCCACCTCCGACAACCCTGCCTTCATCACTGAAAATTTAGCTTGCTGATCAGAAATGATCCTATTGATAGCAGAATAGGTTTGAGGGACTAATTACCTTTTTCCAGTTTCCACATTCCTATACCGTTAGTTAACAAATATATGAAATTTAGAATCTGACTTATTCTTTTGAAGACTTCTTCTATCTCCAATTTTAATAATGAAATTTTTTTTTTACTATTAGATCCCTTGTTTTCTGCAATCTTAATTTTTGACATCTTGGATAAATTTCCATTCTCCTTTCAAATTCCCAAAATGGTCTGTATTCTATATGTATAAAAGAAAATATCTCTTATACGATAGCAAACAGTTGCCAATAACCCATGATGCAGCAGAAACTAGTTATAAATAAAAAGTAAAGTACTGAAAGTATGCTTACAGGATCAAGGATGCTGCAACACAATGCAAAAAATTTCATCCATTCAATCTCCATGCCAAAACCACCCACAGTCATTATGCGTCTTAGAATGTCTGGTGGCAGGCCAAGGTCATCCCATTTTTGTTCAATTTCTTTTGATTGTACTATTAATCTTCCATTTACCTTGTAGAAAAAAATCAGAAAAGTTATTAAATTTTGTAGCTAAAAAGCTCATAATCATAGTCATTAATTGAAATAAACTTTTGAATGATGTTTGAATAAATCACTAATCTATTTAGAAAAAGAAAAATATGATACATTTATATGGCACTTTATCATTTGCTCCAGGCAAGTACTTTACAACCAACAAAATAGTTTTTTAAAGTTCAGTTACGGTGGAAATGTATACAAATGTGTCAGCCACATTTGCAGACTAGCAAGGTCCAGTACTTTCAAAATTATAATTTTGATCCCCGACAAGCGCTATGTAGGTTTATTAATACCTTTAATTGGCTTCAATTAGAAGAACAAAATTTCTGTCCCCCTGCACTGATGATCATTGCTGGTACTGGAATAGGCACCTGGAAATTGTCATGTCATCGAATGCTGATATTTTTGCCTCTACCTGCCCTTGCTTCCATTCTGACTTCAGAGAGCCCCCAAAATTCAGTCCAGGTATTAGACATATCAAGCATGATCACATCTAATGAGAGAGTTTTTGCATTCCTATACTCTTAATTAAGAAATACACAAAATTTGGCTTATCTTTTGAAGACTTCTATCTATGGAGCAGGAAATTAAATGAGTGTTGAGGCAATCATTGGACATTTACAACTGTTTCCCATTTACTTCAACCATCAATTGAAAGTCCATGAGGATGTTTTGCATCAATTTGCCTGTCCAAATCAACTACTACTGACCTTTAAGTGGAAACCAAGCAGTTGAGTCTAAGTTAGCCAGGATTTTATTTTAGTTATACAAATCTTACCTATTGTCGCACCCTGATTTTTAACACTACAAGCCTTTTAGTTAAGATCAAGCATCAGATGAAGTCCAAATGGGGTGCAATGCCTTATCTTGAATCTTGTCCTTTTTATAGAGACCATAAATTGGATTCAGTTGATTTTGAATTTGGTTTCTGGAGCAAGCAAGGGATGGATTTCCATGTTCAATCTTCTAAAACAGAAGGAGATCAGAAAGGTGGTTGACCAGAACCAAGGGGAATAGATGGCCAGAAGAGCAGAAAGAGGTGTTCATTCTGGCCAGAAATTATACTTCTGTGGAAAGTGGATACCGACTACAGTTGTTGCCTTGTCCCTCACAGTACAGACCAGGGATAAGCTGGTTTGGAGAAGACATGCAACCAGTTGGTTGTAGCATTGCATCAAAGGTGGGAAGCCTCACAAATGACAGAACCATCTATGATTATTGGTATGGCCTGAGCCTGGAGTTCCAGAGTCAGGGTAGGTTACCCCAGGGAAGGAAGCAGCATCAGCAGCACCAGCCATCTGCACCTGTCTGAAAGGGATGCTCAAGCTGAGCAACAGGATCTTCCAAAATTCCTGGAGACTATTCAGGAAAAGGTTCCTGAAGCAAGGAAGCAGCCTATACAAATCGGTTTCCCCGATAAACTAATTGGCCGGAATTTTATCACCCTGCTCACCACAGGAATTGGAGTGGTTAAGGGATGGACAATGGGAAGGTCCGTTGACTTTGGGCGGAATTTTACGCTTTCAGGATGAGCGAGGCTGTAAGGTCCTACCACTCATGTCTATGTGAACTGTCTGAATGGGCTTTATATTGGAGACTATAGTAGTTTCTAATGCTGTGGTAGTGTGTTCGTCATTATGTGTATTTATGTTTCTCCATGGTATGTACATATGATTTAGTTGTAGGAGTTTTAGATTAAAGAGGGATGGGTGCACATAGCTCGTCCTGGGTGGAACCTGGTTAAACAATCTAGGACCTGACTGTGGGACAGTGCACACCCCAGTGTTTATGTTATAAGGCCTACTTTATAGTTTTTTTTGTACCATAGTTTGATATGTACATACATAATACTTACTTGTGCATGTAAGGCCCGTAATAAACCAGGTGTAAGTGTTGGTTTGCAGGGGGGCAGGGATGACGATCTCTCTTCTCTTGATCTGCCCGGACGGTATCCTCCATTTGACAGATTTTGAAAGTAACTGCAGAAATAACATAAATATAGAATGCTGCCCTGCACATAATCAATCAAAATACTTTATGATGTATGCTTTTTTTATTTGGTTGTAAAGAAAATTGAAGATAATTTTTATTCAAACTAAAGTTAATTTAATTCATTTCTTTAGTTAAAATATAAGAAACTTTTATGGCCCTTTAGACTGCTCTGCAATTCAGTAGGATCATGGCAGATCTTCTATTTTGGTTCTACCCTATTTCCATATCCCTTCATTTCCTTAATGTTCAAAATCGATCAATCTCTGAATATACCCATAACTGTGCACCCACTCCCCTCTGGGATAGAGAATCTAAAGATTCTCTAAGTGAAGACATTTCTCTTCATATCAATTCAAAATGGCTTCATCCCGAGGCAGTTGACATGAAATTTGTCTTCCTGGTGCATGATATTTCAGCTGTATAAGTACATTTTATCTCCAAAATGATATTGATGGCATGCATGTATTTTTGACCCCAACTGTCTCAAATGCTGTTTTGGTAAAGACACTACTGGCATGGAAGAAGGTCCACCACAAGTATGTAAAGCAGGCAGAGGTGATGTTAATTAGTATGTAACAGTGATATGACTTCAGTTTGGAGCCAATAATATTTCCAACATCTACTAGGAAGATCACTGAGGTGAAGCTCTGTATTCTAAGAGAGTGGAATACATTTTCTGTTGCCAGAGAGCTGCAGACAGTGCAAGTATTCTTTGCAAGGGTTTTTGGCTTCTTTATGGTGCAAGGTGCCAGTGATTAGACTTACTTTGCTTTGTGGATGGACCTTGTCAATTCTGCTGAACATTGGTGTGAAGCCTTGTCTTTTGCACACATGTGCTGGTCTCCTCCATCATTGAGGATAGGAATGTTTGTGGCGCCTCTTTCTCCTCTGATGAATTATTTAACTGTCCAGCACCATTCAGAACTTGATGTGCCAGAACCACAGAACTTAGATCTCATCTATTGGTTGTGGATTTGCTTCTATTCATCAGGTTGACACTTCATTTCTAGATATGCCTGGTGCTGCTCCTGGCATGCCCTCTTACACTCTTCATTGAACCAGGGTTGATTTCTGATTTGGTAGTGATGGTAGAGTGGGGGATATGCTGAGCCACAAGATAATAGATTGTGGATGAGTACAATTCTGCTGCTGCTGATGGCCCATAGTGCTTTATGGATTCGCAGTCATGAGTTATTAGATCAGTTCAAAGTCTACCCCAGTTAGCATGGAGGTAGTGGCGCATAGCACAATAAAGGATTTCCTCAATGTAAAAACTGAAATTAAACTCCAGAGGGATTGTGGTGTGGTCACTCCTACAGATACTGTCGTGGACAGGTGTATCTACAATAGGCAGATTAGTGAACATGAGATCAAAAATGTTTTGTCCTTTTGTTGGTTATCTCACCACCTGCCACAGATCCAGTCTAGCAGCTGTGTCCTTCAAAACTCAGCCAGCTCAGTCTGTGGTGGTATGACCATTCCACTCTTGGTGATGGATATTGAAGCCCCCACTCAAGAGTATATTCTGCATCAGTCTCAGTGATTCCTTGAAAATAGTGTTCAACATAGTGGAATGCCAATTCATCTGCTGAAAGGGGATGGTACATGGTAACCAGCAGGAGGTTTTCTTGCCAATGTTTGATCTAAGACCATGAGACCAGTCGATATTGAGAATTACTGGGGCAAATTGGTCCCGACTGTATACAGCATGCTGCTGCCGTCCTCTTCTGAGTCTGTCCTACCAGTGGCTTAGGGATGGTAGTAATGTCTGGGAGATTTATTTGTGAGATATAATTCCGTGAGTATGATCACATCTTGACTGGTCTGTAAGAAAGCTCTCCCAATTTTAGCACAGACTCCCAGATGTTAGAAAGGAGAACTTTGCAGAGTCGACAGGACTGGATCTTGTCATTTCCAGTGCCTAGGTGATGTGGTATCATCCGTCTGGTTTTAATACCTTTTACAATGACTTTGTAGCAGATTGATGCAGCTGAGTTGTTTGCATGGCCATCTAAGAGGGCATTTAAAAGTCAGCCACATTGCTCTGAGTATGGAGTGGCCAGACCAGGTAAGGGCAGTAGATTTCCTTTCTTAAAAGACATTACTGAACCAGATTTTTTTGAAATACCAATCCACAGTGGTTTCATGGTCATTGTTCGACTTTCAGTTCCAGGTTTTTTTATTGAATTCAAATTTCATCATCTGTCGGGCTGGATTCAAATCCAAACTGCAAGAGCAGATTTCCTGGGTCACCGGATTACTGGTCCATTGACAATAGCACTACAGCACTTGCCCCTACAAGTGTCAGTGCTAGGACTATTGCTTTTTCTGCCATCTATAAGCAAATTTGAATACTGGATTATCTAACACATTATTAAAATTTTCCAATAACACCAAATTTAGGGAAGTGGCAAACAATGAGAATAATGTTAATCAACTGCAAAAGGACAAAGGAAGGCTAGTAATGTTGTTAGAACTGTAAAGTTTGTATGATTGTTATGCTTTGGGACTGCCTGTTTAATTTCAGGTAAAATAGAAGATTAATTCTGCCTGACAACAAGTTTTGGCGGTTTGCTTACCAATGGTTGAAGAGAGCCCAAGTGGTCTTACTGGGAAGAAGGTGTAAGTTATTCATACCTGTAAACAATGACAAGGCCAGCTGTGCAGATAGTAGATAAACAGGTCAGGTTTAGTGAGGTGGCATGACAAATCATGTCAGATTTAGTAACTGGTTATATTTTAAACTGTTCATTTACTTCCAATATCGAATGGATTTGGGCATCTAAATGATAGAGATTCAGCATTTCTTCCTGGATATAAAGCCCATATGATTCGGCTTGCCATGGAAATGGGCTTTGAGAGAGGAATATGCCAAAAGAGCATGTTATAGCATTGACTTTTTAAGATTTTCTTGAAAATCACACACATAGTTCAGTCTATAAGAATCTGGGAACAAAGAAAAGTGAACAGAATGATAAAAATAGCTGGTCCTGCATCTTAAATAGAGAAAATGCTAGCTCTGTCAGTTACCATGCCCACAACCTCTCAGTATTCATCTTATCAACTCCAATGATCAGGTTCCCACCCAAATATGTTTAACTGGCTGGAATCCCAATTCACCAGCTGCCTGGGATGCTCTACCATCTCTCACCCCTTCCTAGTGACAAATCATGCAGGCAAATTTAGTACAGATTTTGAAAAGTGGGGACCAGCCACCTTGGACTCCAAGGGGGATCAAGGAGGTCAGTATCCTTTTAAACATTCTTCTGGTATTTAGAGGGGGAATCACTCAAGTGAACTGGAATATGGGGGCTTGTGCTGGAAGGAAGGGCATGACCTCAGGTGGAATGAGGATCATCTGACTGGGCTATCTCATGTTGATATGACAGAGAAGCAGATCACTCTTCAGATGTTCGTTTCAGGCACCTTACTGGTAATAGTATTGATGCTTCGTTGCCTCGTGAGATCTTTGAAGTCTCCTACCTCTCACAAAGCCATGGAACTTGCAAAATCTTCCTTGTAGTTTTTTTGCACTCCATTCCAAATGTGGGATATCCTTGCTTGAGACCCAGGTGTGGTCTTAGACCTTCTTTGAATCACAACTCAAATAGGAATTACAAAAGTCTTATTTATACAAAGACCAGATGGCTCAATAGCAGCTCAAACTGTTTCTGGCCAACAGTCTCTGCTCCTTGGTACCTCAGTGTCACTTATGGTTTCATCATCTGGGGGTGATTCCTATCATTAGTGCTATTGCAAATTATTTTCCACTGAAAGTGGAAGGCCCTGTTTGCCCCCAAACCTCTTCGGTCCATCAGTGCATTCATGTGAGCAATGATACAAGAGCATCAGGTGAGCCCTCACAATGCCTGAACTGCGAGCCTCCAGCCTTGCCTATGACTGTCATAATAGTCATAGGCAGGTCAGAATAAACATCTCCTACTGAAACACTCAGT
Organism: Sphyrna mokarran; assembly: GCA_024679065.1. Lineage (NCBI taxonomy): Eukaryota > Metazoa > Chordata > Chondrichthyes > Carcharhiniformes > Carcharhinidae > Sphyrna > Sphyrna mokarran. The sequence continues at coordinate 48,333,745 of JAGIQG010000011.1, read as the reverse complement.
TCATGTTCCATCAAGCTTGAGATGCTCTGTCTCTCACCAATGCAGCTGGTCAGTCCCGCCTCATTGTTTGGGCACAATATTAATGATCCTTTCTAGAAAGCATCACAACTTTGTAATCCTACTTGTCTTTAAACCAGTGACAACTCTTCTCACATCTTTAATTCATCTTTAGGCTGTGGTTTAACTTTAGCATCTGGCAGCAGAGCACAATATTAGCATCTCCACTACACAAGCATCGACCATAGCTCACACAAAAAGGCACACTGGTCTTTCTATCAGCTCCCCCACCCCACCCGCTTTTGACTCCCTAGGAAACGCAGCATGAGGACCACAGAGCCCTCTCTGTGGGATAATGCTCCTGATTTTGGCAGAAAGGATTGTGAGGATTGAAACCTTTTCCAGCAAGGGCCCTGTAAATGAGTCAGTATCGGTAGTCCAGGTAGGGGGCTGGGCGAGAGTGGTTGTGGTTGTGGAGAGGGAACACAGTGGTTCATCATTGAAGTGAGAAGTCTCACAGTGGCTGTCCTGTGAGAGTGGCAAAATGCCAGGAATAAGGTGGCATGATGTTCATGATATTCAATTCAGATCATGCACCAGTTTTCCATCCTCTTATATTCCTGCTAGCCTTAAACCTCTTATCACCTGTCTGTCATCATTGATAATTCATCCTCAATATTGCAAGGAAGGCTTAGGAGAAGAGACAGTCATAGGCAAGGCTGGAGGCTCGCAGTTCAGGCATTATGAGGGCTCACCTGATGCTCTTGCATCATTGCTCACATGAATGCACTGATGGATCGAAGAGGTTTGGGGGCAAACAGGGCCTTCCACTTTCAGTGGAAAATAATTTGCAATAGCACTAATGATAGGAATCACCCCCAGATGATGAAACCATAAGTGACACTGAGGTACCAAGGAGCAGAGACCATGACTGTGTAAGCTACCTGTTTTGGGCAGCAGCTCTTCAAAGCTGTGCTGGGAAGCAGGAATGGTCAATTTTCAGATGCAAGATGATGATGGGAGTTAGATAGACTTGAGGGTCCAAAGACGGTAGGCTGACTGTTTCTGCTACCAGGTATGTCACTGAGCAGTGTACGGGCCTACAGTCTATACTCTGTTGGGCATTCCAATACAGCCCCCAGAGGGAGTTGCGAATAGTGGTCGCATGCTGTGTCCTGCACAACCTGACACAGCAGCAGAATGACATGATGGAGGAGGAGGCTAAGGAACATATGAATTTGTCGGGGGAGAAGGAGGACCAGGATGGGATTGAGGACAACCTAATAACATTCCAGAAGATGGAGGATAGAAGCAGGCAGGCCCTCAAAGCCTCCAGATTACTCACCTAGGAGGCTCTTTGTCAGGCAGCTTAAACTACCCCATCCCTGTAATCCTTAAATCCTGCCTTGCCCAATCCCTTCTTCCCCCTCCACCATTGCAGAACCCTCCTCCCCAACCCCTTTTGCACTTGTCAGAGACCTATTATAAACCCAACCTCTGAACATTGCTACAGCTTCACTTCCTCCTTCCCATTAGCAGTACTCCCCCTCTCCACCTCCAAGTGTGTATTTGACATAACACTAGGGTGATGGTTCTAAGATAATAGTGTCAAAAAGAGGGTAATGATGACTCACTGTGAGGGAAACTGTAGTGCTCCCCAGAATCTTATGACCTCCCATGTTAGCTCAACTGACCTCCCACCTCCCACCTCATGCCTGTGTGAGATGGAAGCATTTTCTTCTGGGCCATGGTGAGGAAAGGGGAAGGAGAAATGCCACTAAGTCTGGGCTAATGAACTGGTAAGGTTGCCATACGAGGATGACTGGGATTGGTCTCATGGGCTGTCAAGTTGGTGAAGCTGGAGGCATGTGGGAATTTCAAAGGTTAGAGGAGGAGATCAGCCCTTTCCTACCCTCAAGGGAAACATTAACAGTGACAGGGATGTTAGTTTCAAAATGCAAACATGTTAATTGTTGTTTTTTACAATCAGTACCTTTTTTCCTTAACTATATTTCTGTGTCTTCACCTGTGCCAACTCAGTGGTCCTCTACCTTCTTAACTTTCCTGACTTCTCACTTCTTTTAGGTGTGTTCCCAGAAAGCACATCAGAGGTAGAGGTAGCCTCCTGCATTCCGCATCTTCTGGCCTGTGCTGCCCTTGGCTGGCATCATCTGGAGTGCCTAGACCTGAAGGGCATTAGTGACCTTTCAGGTATCACAGGTCACAAGTCACCGTGGTCTGCCTGTTGCCCAGGACATGAGAGAGTGTCAGGAAAGGGGAACACAGAAGGTCTGGAGAGTGCCTTGGTGCAAGGCCCCGGGATTCGCTCTTCCCACTATTCCATGGGATGAAGGCGCAGCTGGAGTGAGCTCCAGAAGGCTCTGAGTTACCTAATACTGCCAGCCCTGGAGACCCACCAATGCCTTAACCATAGTGGCAGAACCCTTAGCATGGCCCTCTGCCACTGGGAAATGCACTCATTGCTCTCAGCCATAATCCTGTGTGAGTGAGTCAAACTGTGGAGTGCCTCAGCAATGTTGACCAGTACTGAAGTCATGATGTGACTGGGCCCTGCAGTCTTGCGCCTCAGCCATGGATATCATAAAATGAGCCAAGCTTTGGACATCATTAGACATGGCTCAGACATCTTGTCTGAGGCTTTCCACTGCGGATGCCACCCTTGCCGTGTTTTGCCATCTTCTGCAAAAGCAGGCTTCCAGATTACTTCAATTGGTGTTGCATTTGCTGGAAAGTCGCTGATACCCCCTCCAAAGATTTGCTCCATATTTGCATCTCTATCAGTGATAGGAAGACCTTTTCCATAGGTCCGATATCTGGCTTTGAAACAGCTGTTTGCTGGGATCCTGGGTCCTCCGACTGCCCACTTCTTTGAATGTTTTTGCCTCCACTTGATGTGCTTCAGCAGCCATGTGGTGCACTCCAGAAAATGACCCAGAAGCCTGTTCACTAACACGTCCCACTGAGGTAAGTGTCTCTGTGCAGTTTGATGGTGTTGGTGAAAGCAGTGGTGAGAGCTCGGTGTCCTCCTCAGAGTTGTGCTGTGGAGTCCTCTAAGGGGTTTGTGGGAGGGATAGTGACCCCAGATGAGTTAGAGATCCTGAAAGACAAAGGACATGGAGGGGGGGGTGTCAGCATTTGGCTAAGGCAAGCAGGTGGTAGAAAAGAAACTCGCTTGAGACAGGTCATTTTGATTGTAATGATTAACCATAGTAGGGATTGTGGAATTAAGGCAAAAATGAAAAATATGGTTTGCAAACAAAGATTAAAAATAACACAAAAAGGTTTATTGAATTAGATGTTCTCTGCACGAATAGAAAATGAAACTAAGACAAAAGCTTATGAAACATTCAGTACCCTCATGATCAAGCCATATCATTACTCTTAAAGCAGTCATATAATCACTTAAATATATTTTATCCCTTCCCCTTTATTTCTGTGTCATAACTAGAAATTACCATGTTGTTATACATAAGATCAACAGTACTTGCACACAATACTATGCATTATTAATCATTATCTATGGTCAACAAGATAGACAATCAGGAGGATGTCTATTCCTCTTTGATTGTATACAACATTCTGGAATTTGGCTGTCCTTGACTCTAGAAGTATGATTTGAAACTTCTGTAGCCACTTCTTCTCTTGGAACTATTCTGCATCATTCTCATGATGTATAGTAGCATAGACACAATCATCAGGCAACTCAGATTCAACTAAGTCGTCAGTAGTAGTATTCACAATACTAAGGGCTAAAGAAGTTGATACTTCTGGCAATGATTCCAAGAAATCATTTTGAGATGACAACAATTGGTCAGCATGGCATCGCCAAACTAGTTCATCTTCAGTTTGAACTGTGTCAGAAATTGGATATGTTTTTGCTAAACTTTCAATCTCCTTGGTGAAATGAGTGTTATTTTCCCTTTACATTTCATCTAGTAATTTGAGATTGTTGTTGATGCTCTATCTTTGAAGCTTCTGGAGATAATAACAAATCAAACATAATTCTCGACTTTCTCTTTAAGAGTTGTAATGCAGGTGAACTTTGGATAATCACATGAATAGTGATTCTGTAAGGTACCAAAAAACTATCCACACAATGTGATAATGAACCTGGTTACTTTGAAGGTTTTGAAGAATGTTTCAAAGATTGTATGAATCTTTCAGCTAATACATTGGTTTGTGGATGATAATGTGTAGAATTTATATGCAGAAAACCATTAACTTTAATACTTCAAACTCGAGTGAAGTAAGTTGTGAACCATTATCACTTACAATCTGTTCCAGTTTACCAAATTTTGCAAAACATTTGTCAAGTTTCAATGGTTTGTTCAGATATAGTAAATCTCATGATAACTTCTGGCCATTTTGAGTGTGCATCAATTATGACTTAAGAACATGTAAGTCTCAAAGTGACCAGCAAAATCAATATATAGTCACTGACATGGCATTTTAAGCCACTCCTGAGAGCTTAAAGGAGACAACAGTGGTGCATTTCTTTATTGTGAACAGGATTAACACTATCCCTCTTCTTCAATATGAGCATCTGGAGCTGGCAGCAAAAATAACTATTTGCTGCTTCCTTCATCTGGACTATATCAGGATATCTTTCATTTAGTTGTTCAAGAACTCTTCTAGGCAGACTGGGAGAAATGATCACTCTGATCCCCCACAAGGGATACCCACCTTCGATGTCAACTCAAGCTTTGTTGACACATATGGTTTCAAATATGGATGTGTACTACAATGCATTCTAGCTATTACTTCTTTTACTATCATATCCATCACCTTCCTCATCATGGAATCATTTCAGATATCTCCCTGAATTTGAGAAGCTGTCACAGGCAAATGAACTACTCGCAAAAAGTAAAGAATATTAACAAAACTACTTGGTGACATCTGCTCAATAGGTAAAGATAAGCATGACAGTGCAACTGCATTAGCATGTCTCTGATTGACAGTACTTTATATTGTAAAAGTGCGCAGATAAGATCAGTGATCATCTTTATGATCAACTTGCAGCTAATGAAGGTATGCCTTTATACTGCCCAAACGTAGAAGTTAAGAATCAATGATAATGTGAAAAGCAATATTACAATATTCAAGTGCTCTTGTCCACTGGAGCCTGTAATTAGAATATTATCCAGATAACATTGTACACAGAGAATCCACTTAAAATTTGATCCATTGATGTTTGCAATAGGACTGGTGTGGATGTTATTCGAAAAGGCAATTTTTTTATGATGAAAAAGACTTTTATGAGTAACAATGGTAAGCAATGGTTGAGATTCAGCTGCTGCATTCATCAATAAATATGCTTATGGAAGATCAATCTTGCTGAATTTCTGCCTACCTTACAACCCAGCAAATAAATCTTCAACTAATAGAAGAGGATATTGATCTGCACACAACACTGTATTTATGGTTTTTTAAAATCACCACAAACTGAACATATGGTTTCATGACAGGTACAATTGGAGTAGCCCTGTCACTCATTGTAACCAGCCCTAACATATCAATGTTAACAAGTCGTATTAATTCTTTTTCAAACTTGGGATGAATTGCATCTGGCACAACTCTTGCCTTGAGACTTTTTAGTTGACTATTAGGCTTTACCTTGATAAAAGCAAAATACTACAGATGCTAGAAACTGAAATAAAATCAGAAAATGCTGGAAAATCTCAGCACGTCTGACCGTATCTCTGGGAAGAGCCAAGTTTTGAGTCTAGAAGATGCTATTAGACCTGCTGAAATTTTCCAGAATTTTCTGTTTTTGTTTCAGGCTTTATCTTGAGTTTTACTTGAACTTCCTTCATTGAGTCAAATATCTCTTCGAGTACACTCTTATGTTTATCTAGAAAGTGTTGTAGGTCTGTTTTGGCATCGACCAATCTGTTGACAGTCAAGTTCAACCATTATCTCCCAAATAGAGGTGGAAAATTATCATGAATCACGTGGAAAGGCAAGTCTTCTTTGTCCATTCAATTCTGCGTTAACCATGATATAATCTTTTAAGGGCATAATCCCTTCCAGGTATGTCTTCAGATCAAATCAGTTGGTTTTAAAGGAAGATATTTCAGCTTTTGTTAGTATGTAGTCTCAGGAAGTAAAGTTACAGCAGCACCAGTATCAACTTCCATCCTATTTGGTAGTTCACTTAACTTCGGATTTACCCAGAGTCTATGTGAATTTAATATGTAACAGATGGAATTTAATCCAGATAAATGCAAAGTGATGCATTTTGGAAGAACTAATGTAGGGGGGAGTTCTGTAATAAATAGCAGAATCATCAAGAGTATAGAAACACAGAGGGACCTGGGTGTGCAAGTCCACAAATCCTTGAAGGTGGTAGCGCAGGCAGAGAAGATGGTGAAGAAAGCATATGATATGCTTGCCTTTATAGGATGGGGTATAGAGTGTAAAAGCTGGAGTCTGATGTTGTAGCTGCGTAGAACATTAGGCCACATTTGGAGAACTGCGTCTAATTCTGGTTGCCGCATTACCAGAAGGACGTGTAGGCTTTAGAGAGGGTGCAGAGGAGGTTTGCTAGAATGTTGCCTGGTCTGGAGAGTCTTAGCTATGAGGAGAGATTGGGTAAACTGGGATTGTTCTCCCTGGAAAGATGAAGAATGAGGGAAGACCTAATAGAGGTGTACAAAATTATGAAGGGTATAGATAAGGTGAGCAATGGGAAACTTTTTCCCTGGTCAGAAGTGATGATCACAAGGGATCATGGGCTCAAGGTGAGAAAGGCGAGGTACAACTCAGATATCAGAGGGACATTTTTTACACAAAGGATGGTGGGGGCCCGGAATACATTGCTAAGTAGGGTGGTGGACGCAGACAGCTGGCATTGTTTAAGACTTACCTGGATTGTCACATGAGCAGACTGGGAACAGAGGGAATCAAATGAATGGTCTACTTGGACCAATGAGCGGCACAGGCTTGGAGAGCTGAAGGGCCTGTTTCCTGCACTGTATTGTTCTTTGTTCTTTGATTCACTGTGTACAGATATGATGTTCAATTGGAGCTCTTCATCATATTTCTGCATATCCTATTGTTCACTGTTGGTAATTCTTTTCAACCATATTGCAAGTTATTTTTGTAGAATTCAACTTGTTTTTTAAGTTACAGAGATACTTCTTCTGAATATTGTTCTCAGGAAAAGTTGGTCTAGCCCAACATTCTTTTGTAATGTGACTCATTTTGCCACAATTCTTGCATTGACTATCCTTACCCTGACATTCATTCACTGAATGGCCCATTTTCACATATCTGTGATATGCTTGGTGCTGTTTTGACTTCTTACTGGCAGTTCCCAGCTTGTGGATTTTCACTGCTGCATCAAATTATGAAACCTCATTCATAGCCAATTGCATTGATATTGTGATTGCTATTTTTAAAATCAAAGCATTTTCAGGAAGGAATCTTCTTTGGATAGCTTTATTTCGAAAAGCACAGACAATCTCAAGGAGTATTTTCTAATGAATCATTAACTCATCATGTTGTGCTAGTCTTTTTAAAGGTGCCACCAAGTGGGCAATGCCTTCACCTTCTACTTTATTCCTTCAGTGAAACTTGAACAGTTCGACAGTGATCAGTGGCTTTGCAAAGATCTTTGTTAAGTTTTGGTCCTTGGCTTTGTTGGGTGAACCAAGCTGCTGAGCAAATTGAAGATTTTACTTCCAATTGTACTGAGAAAAGTTGGTAAAAGCAACTTGTTTTCAAATTTATTTGCAAGTACAAAGTATTGAAACTGCTCCATATAGGAACTCCATGATTCATTTTCTTAATTGGAAAGGCCCACTGATCCTAATTGATCCACCATTTCTTCTGCAGGCACTAATGGCTTGAACTGCTCAGTATATATGTTTTTAGCGTCTTGCCAGTACTCCCTTGTTACTCTGAAGATCATTGACTTGACTTTTTTTCCAAGTGATCCAGCTGTACAGCAAAGCATCACTTCTTTTTAAATATGCCAGATATTGCCTGGAATCTCATCTTTCTCTGACCAGAAAAATTCTCTCTTTTAAAACTACACAGAGAGCATCCACCTTTATTCAAGTGCACTGTGAGTCTCTCACCCTGCAGCTATGTATTGCAATGTGCAGCTGAGACAAGTCTGCCCTATATTTTTTCCCCAGTAATAAATGCAAATATTTTCCGCCTTTTCTTTCTTCACTTGAGTCTTCACTGGCCCTTCAATCTTTAATTCTGTTGTTGATTTTCCCTAGCCTTGTAGTATTCGAAGTTCAAGGGCCATAATTTTTTTTTCTGCTTAGGATTTTTAATCCATGTGTTCATCAAACAAAATCCAGACTCATTGCCAATTTTGTTTTTGTAATATCCTAATTTTGTTAGTGGTTGTTGATTTTAAATAAAAAGAAAATATATGGTTTGCACATGTAAATTCAAAATAACAATACCTAATAATCTCATGATCAAGACATGTGACCTCTTAACATAATCATGCAACTACTAAAATATCTAACATTAAAGGAGCAGTGGACTTTCACTTCTTTGGCGCATGCCAATCTCACTGTCTGCCAAGGCTTAGTTATGGGATTCCCTCATGAAGTGCACTGTCCTCTTGTTAAAGTGGGTAAGCATTCTAATCTTGGGTACCCCCCCACCCCGCTTGTTTTCTGCCACTCTCTCTTGCAATGGGTGATCTTCGCCTATAGGGACATAAAGATGACATTGTGAAGTAATTGTCTGGTAGATATGGTGGAGAGGGTTGACATCAGATTGGGCATTTTGAAGGGTGAGGGGACCCAGGCGGATGTGATTATTCACATAAGAGAGAAGGATGTAGGAAGGAAGAGCAGGGAGGATATATGAAGGCAGTTCAGGGAGTTGGGGGGTAGACTGAAGAGTAGGGCCTCCAGGGTGGCGATCTCAGGGCTGCTACCTGGGCCGGGTAACAGCAGGGCCAGGAGAAATGAGATCCTACAGCTGAATGCGTGGCTGAAGGATTGGTGTAGGGCAGAGGGTGTTATATTTGTGGATAACTGGAAAGTATTTGTGAATAACTGGAAAGTATTTGTGAAAGAAGGGCACCTGTATAGAAGGGACGGGGAACACTTAAATGGAAAAGGCGTGAATATCTTAGCTGGGAGGTTAGCTGGAGTGTTTCGGCAGGGTTTAAACTAATATGGAGGGGAGGAAGGGATGAGACCGATAGCTGGGTAGGGAGTGAGATGGAAGATAGAGTAAGCTTGAATGAGAGGAAATACACCAGGGAGAAGGAGGTTCCAAGTGATCTTGGAGGTCTGGGGTGTGTCTGTTTCAATGAGAGGATCATAACAAGAAAAACGGATGAACTTAGGACCTTAATGTTTGCAAGGGACTTGGATGTGGTTGCAGTGACGGAGACATAGTTAAAGGAAGGGGAGCAGTGGTAGCTGAATATTCCTGGGTAAAAGTGTTTCAGGCATGACAGAGGTGGGTCCAGAAGAGGTGGGGGAGTGGCGTTGTTAGTTAGGGAGAGCATCACAGCAGTGCAGAGGGAGGACAATACAGAGGAGTTAGGAGTGGAGTCGAGGAATAGGAAGGGGGCAATTACTATGCTAGGGGTGTATTATAGGCCACCCAACAGCCCGCAGGTAGTTGAAGAAGGCATACGTAAAGACATTTTGGATAGGTGCAGAAAGATTTTAATCTTCCTGGGGTGGATTGGAAGGTACCTAGAGCTGGGAGCTCGGACGGGGAGGAATTTGTAAAATGTGTACTGGAAGGATCGTTGGAGCAGTATGTGGCTACTCCGACTAGAGAGGGGGCTATATTGGATTTAGTTCTGAGTAATGAGCCAGGGCAGGTGGTTGATGTTGTAGTAGGGGAACATGTGGCTAACAGTCACCACAATTCTGTCTATTTTAGGATACAGATGGAAAAGGATGCTTGTTGCCCTACGGGGAGGGTGCTGAATTGGGGGAAGGCTAACTACAGTCGGATTAGGCAGGAACTTATGGAAACTGATTGGGAACGGTTGTTCGAGGGTATGTCCACAGTAGGCACGTGGGATTCTTTCAAGGGAATACTGAAAATGTTACAAGATAGACATGTGCCGGCTAAGAGGAAAGATAGGAAAGGTAGGATTAGAGAGCCATGGATTACTAGGGATATTGAGGACTTGGTTAGGAAGAAAAGAGACTCGTATGTTAGGTCAAAGCAGCTGGGAATGGAGAGAGCGTTGGAGGAATATAGAGAGAGTAGGAGGGAGCTCACATGGGGAGTTAGAAGGGCAAAAAGGGGGTATGAAATGGTTTTGGCGGATAGGATTAAGGAAAATCTAAAGGCTTTTTACTCCTATGTTAGGAATAAAAGGATGGTTAGAGGAAAAATTGGACGTCTTAGGGACAGAGGAGAGGAACTGTGCTTACAGCCCAAGGGAATGGGGGAGGTCCTGAATGAATACTTTGCGTCGGCATTCATGAAGGAGAGGGGCTTGTTGACTGGTCCTGTCTCTGAGGGAGCTGTAGGCCAGTTGAGGGAAATATCCGTACTGAGGGAGGAAGTGTTAGAGCTTCTAGTTAGCATTAAAACTGATAAATCTCCTGGGCCTGATGGCATTTATCCCAGACTGCTTAGGGAGACGCGAGGTGAAATTGCTGGGCCTCTGACGCAAATCTTTGTCTCTTCTTTGGACACAGGTGAGGTCTCAGAGGACTGGAGAATAGCTAACCATACCATATACTGTTCAACTAATCACCCTTGTGCACTCCCTTAGTCCCTATCTTACAAATGCCTTTGCATGGAAGTTTGAGTGTTTCTCCTATAAAGTGCAATTCCAGTGGTTGCAGCATGTTTGCTGGCACCAATGGTTGACCTGCAAGCAATACCTTATTTGATTATATATCAGCTGAAGACTAGATAATAGAAATCATGTCTTCTTATATTTTCTGTACAATGCACTTGTACATCTGATTATTCTTGCTGCTTCTTTTAAATTGGTAGAGTGAAAATCATGTCCAAAATCATGGCAAAGACTATGCTTTTCAACCACATTTATCACATAGGAAGGTTGTATGAAGGCCAGAGCCTCTAGGGGATACATGAGGAAGAGATTAAGGTAAAAAATACATTCTAAAAAACTTAGCTTACAAATGTAACCTACTCTGTAGACCATTGAATAATGTCTGCTGGCTGAGCCCTAATGCAGTCTTTGGTATACTGTTTCAGGATATCAGGAAGTTGTGCTACAGCTCCAAATTTCTGTGAAGAAGGCATCCTTGCCACTCCTATGGGAAATGTTGAATTAAAAATTAGCCATATGAATAAAATATGTCAAACAATTAAAGTAAGATCTTACAAACTGTAAGATCAGTGCTGTACTTACAGGCACAGTTGCCTCTGATGGAAATATTACACTGTAAAATAAATCTTATCCCAAACTTCATGTTCAAAATATGTCATTAACATTTTGCCAGAGATAATTTTGAAGTCCAACTTTAGCTTTTAATTGACACAAATCATGTGAGATAACACCTGAATATCCTTGACCTGGCCTCAACAAGCTCAGGATGGAAATATTTTTTAAAATATGTATTTATACATTGAAATAGCAAGTTAAGAGCACAATTACAAAGAAACAGGGCCAATTCCTCAATCAGAAGGAGGAAAAAAGGGAGGAAAATTTCTTGTATTTTCCGTGCTCCCAATATCAGAGTTCAGAATATTTGCTACGGGTCGCAGAGGAACATGTATTTGGAAAGGGAGAATCCAGTGGTTATTGTTCAAGTAATGATAACAACAGGTAAGGCTAGGAAAGAAAGTCTGCATAGAGAGTATAAGGGGCATCAAATTATAAAGTAGAATTTCAAAAGTAATAATCTCTGGAAATCAATATCTAGAAGCAGTTTGTGTAGAGAAGATAAATGATAAAGGCAAGAAGTCACTTGATGGACTGATGTTTAGGCCTCTTAACAGTAACCACACAGGCTATAAAGGAAGAAATAATGGGAGCTTGTCAGAAAGGTACAATGATAATCACGAGGGATTTGAATCAACATAGAGTGGAAAAATTGGATGGGAAAAGGGAACCCAGATAAAGAATCTATGGAATGTTTTCAGGATAATTTTAGAACAGCACAATCTAACATCAACCAGAGAGCTGGCTATATTAGACCTGGTATTGTGCAATGAGATAGGATTAATTAATGACTTCATAGTGGATGGCGTGGTGGCACTATGGTTAGCATTGCTGCCTCACAGCACTAGGGACCCAGGTTCAATTGCCAGCTTGGATCACTGTCTATGTGAAGTCTGCACATTCTTCCCTTGTCTGCTTGTTCATATGTCATCATGTCTCAACTTCCTGAAGTCTACTTGATTCCAAAAGCCTCTGTTTAATACCTGCCAAGCAGTTGAAGCACAGAGATCCCGTCATGCTGCATTGTCATTTGTTGCAAGGATTTTTGAGCTGCTATCTCCAACCAGCAACTCATCTAGACAAAACTCTGCCACAGAAGAAACACCATCTGGACTTTGATTTTCTGGACTCTAGAAATCATATGGACTAAAATTCATTTCTGTTTTTATCCATACTTGTAAAAATTCCATTTTTTCTAACCCTCCCCCTTTACCATATATGTGTGTGCACATGAAACATGTGTGTGTTTGTGAGGTTCAACTCCTATGCCAGGGATAATAAAAGCATAAAATAAAAACAAAATAGCCCTGATAACTTATCATCCTTGAATACTGCAGTAATTATATATTCAGCCACTGAAATTGACATCACTTAAAGATACAAGATGCGATCTTACTTATGTTCACACCACATTCACGCTGCAGCGAGGCCAGAGAATTTGGCAGCCAGCCAAATCTCCATTCACTGCAGCTGGATGGGAAAATCCTGCTGGTGTGAAACACAATAAGATTCCAGCTACAGTGTTAGTTTTCACATGTGCATTGACAATTTCCAACTCTAATTCACCACCACCTTACTCAGCTCCTACAGTATTGCTAAGGTATGAGCCTTTCTAACATTCAGTATTTGGAGAACAGAAATCTCCTCCAATTAAGTAGAACATAGAACAATACAGCACAGAACAGGCCCTTCGGCCTTCGATGTTGTGCCGACCAAAATAAAAAGCAATGCCCCTCCTAACTAAACCATTCCCTTCTCATCCATATACTTATCCACTAACCTCTTAAACGCCACCAAACTTGGCGCATCTACAACAGCTGCAGGCAGGGCATTCCACTCCCTAATCACTCTTTGAGTAAAGAACCTACCTCTGATATCCGTCCTATAACTCATACCCCTTAATTTAAAGCTGTGTCCCCTCGTGCTAGCTTTCTCCATCCTAGGAAAAAGGCTATCACTGTCCACCCTATCTAAACCTCTAATCATCTTATATGCTTCAATAAGATCCCCTCTTAGCCGCCTCCTTTCTAACGAAAACAACCTCAAATCCTTCAACCTCTCTTCATAGGACCTGCCCTCCATACCAGGCAACATCCTAGTAAACCTCCTCTGTACCCTCTCCAATGCCTCCACATCTTTCTTATAATGTGGCGACCAGAACTGCACACAATACTCCAAGTGCGGCCGCACTAGAGTTTTGTACAGTTGCAACATGATGCTGCGGCTCCTAAATTCAATCCCCTACCAATAAAAGCTAAGACTCCATATGCCTTCTTAACAACTTTATCCACTTGACTGCCTACTTTCAGGGATCTATTGACACATACACCAAGATCCTTCTGTTCCTCAACACTATTAAGAGCCCTACCATTAGCCCTATACTCTACACATTTATTGTTCCTGCCAAAGTGCATTACCTCACACTTTTCCACATTAAACTCCATTTGCCACCTCTCGGCCCAGCTCTGCAACTTGTCCAAGTCACTCTGTAAACTAAAACACCCCTCTTCACTATCTACCACACCACCAACTTTAGTATCATCTGCAAATTTACTGATCCATCCCTCAATACCCTCATCCAGATCATTTATAAAAATTACAAACAGTATTGCCAAATTTGAAGACATTATTTTCAATCTGGCTCCAAATTCCATTACCTACCTACCAACTCCAACCTCTCCCTGAGGTAAGCCAGTCAGTTTGTGACCTGATATTATTATTTGATTCCCTGATGAGCTTCCAATCTCATGTGTGCCATCACTAAGACCACTTATTTCCACCTCTGTAACATCAACCAACATTGTGAGCAATTTTCTGATGAGAACTTGCCATATATTTGTCTTGGATCATCAGTGTGCAAGGTAGTACAGCTTTCTGTCAATTTTTGTATGTAAGTGGACACACTCTGTAGATTATTGGAAGACATATGATGGCAACAAAGAGAAGACTATCCCAAAGATTATGGTACTGTGGTTTGACCCCACTGTAGATTTATATCCATTATGTTATTATGGAAAGAGAAACTCATATTAAACAGCTTTGATAGGCGGTCAGTTTTTTCCAGCAGCTTGAATAGATTAGCTCTGCTCACATGATTGAAAGGCTTAACAACATTGATGAAGAGCATGCATAGTGGTAATGTATAGATAATATATAGGAGAAAATTGCATTTCACATGCAGCTGCTAGACTGAGGTCATTTCAATTGTAGACCTTCCAGTTCTGAAACCACACTGGGATTCGGGATACTTGCATTTGGCTTGATTCTGAAGTGAAAGAAGGGCAACACTGGCAAAAGTTTTCCCATGTTGCTCAATAGTGAGATGCCTCAGTAATAGCTGCAATTGCTATCCTTCTTCTTGTGTAGGGTCTCAATTTTTGCATCATGCATATTCTGGGACTTTTCTTCCTCTTTCCAGCAGAAGCGTTTGTGTAAATACTGCAGAAGCACTAGTTTCCCTTGCTTGACACATTCTGCTAGTACGGCATTATCATCTGCAGCGTCTGCAGGGTAAAGTGGCAGCTGGTCCTTCCCGGGACCTCCAAGAGAAGGAAACTATGAAAATGGAGGATATTAACACAGACAACTGGGAGACAGTTGCTGCTGGCTGTGAACTCTGGAGGCTGACTGGAAGAGTATTTGAAGGTGAAGAAATGAAAAGCTTAGTTGACTGAGAAGAAGATCCAGGAAACAGAGGCCAGCAAATTGTGAATCTTCTCACCCCACTATATTTCTCTGCAATAAATGTGGCAAAGACAATTATGCCAGAGTGAGGCTCTTGAAATATTTATGCTCCTCTAATTTTGATCTCTTCTGCATCTCTAATTTTAATTATTCCACCAAAGGTGGCCATGCCTTCAGTTGCTTAGGATCCAAATTCTGAAATACTTTTCTGATAGCTCTATATCTCTCTGCCTCTTCTCTTCCTTAAGATACACTCCTTAAAATCTATCTCTTCGACCATGCTTTTGGTCATCTGACCTGATTTCTCCTTTTGCATCTAGATATCTTACTTTCTTTTATATACTTCTAAAGGGCACCTTGGGATGTTTAATTAAATAAAAACACTATATAAGCACCAGTTTCCCTTGCTTGACACATTCTGCCAATATAGCATTATCACCTGCAGCGTCTGTAGGGTAAATTGGCAACTGGTCCCTCTTAGGACCTCCAAGAGAAGGAAACTATGAAAATGGCAGATACTAACATAGACAACTGGGAGACTGTTGCTGCTAGCTGTGAACTCTGGAGGCTGACTGGAAGTGTATTTGAAGGAGAAGAAATGAAAAGCTCAGCTGACTGAGAAGAAGGCCCAGAAAAACAGAGGCCAGCAAATTGTGAATCTTCTCACCCCGCTATATTTCTCTGCAATAAATGTGGCAAAGACAATCATGCCAGAGTGAGGCTCTTGAAATATCTATGCTCATCTAATTCTGATTTCTTCTGCATCTCCAATTTTAATTATTCCACCAAAGAGGGCCATGCCTTCAGTTACTTAGGATCCAGATTCTAAAATACTTTTCTGATAGCTCTACGTCTCTCTACCTCTTCTCTTCCTTAAGATACACTCCTTAAAATGTATCTCTTTGACCATGCTTTTGGTCATCTGGCCTGATTTCTCCTTTTGTGTCCAGGTATCTTACTTTGTTTTATACACTTCTAAAGGGCACCTTGGGATGTTTAATTAAATAAAAACACTATATAAGCCATTCATTATGTATGATGTTTTTAATGTGGAGTGACAATGCATGCTGCCTATCATATAGTCCAATGGCAAGAGGATTCCAACATTGATGACAAGACTCTACTATAAAACATCAGCACAGTTTGTGCAAATCTCATGCAGATGCACATGAGGTTGCAGGGGTCCACCCTTATACACCCCACCTTCAGCTGCTCCTGTATCTCCCATACCCCTACCAGAATCTCTCTACAATATTCCCTCACCCTCCCAGTTTATTGCTGTAATATCCATCCAGTCGACCCCTGCTCCCAGGCCCACCTCTCTGCCTGACTTTCTCTTACTCCTACAAGACCCCTTAATTCCTCAGTCGAGGACAGCCCAGCACCTTCTCCACCCATAGCCTCTGGCTCTTATGTTGTTGCTCAAAGCAGAAGTGCCTTCCTGATACTGAGAATAATCCAGGAATTTGAAGGCAAGTTTGAAATCTAAGTTTATCAGGATCTTATCCATAAGTCACAAATAAAAAATGTATCAGATTCTCTACAGAAGCAGAGTCTTTTGTTTATTCCAGTGCATTTAGTGCATAAACTGTGATCTGGATCAAGTAAACTCCAGACATTTAAGTCAGGGAATGAGTTTTGAATCATCAGACAGAGGTCATTCAAATTAATAGCTAACTCGAAGTTTGGGTTAAAATGAATCCATGGTTAGAATCAGGGAAATTTAATCAACAGAAGTGAGGATTGAGAGGGGGTAAAGAGCAGTGGATGGGAGCTGACTGCACAAGAGCCTTCTTGACAAAGAGGATTTGAAAAACAAGTTCTCGAACCTGAGACTGAGGTTAAGGGTTATTAGGTGGCAGTGATCACAATGTTCCTGTATGTTTCTAAGGCTTGAAAACCATAAAGCAGCCACCTCAAAACACTGGAGAAGTACTATCAATGGTAGCTTTACAAAATGCTCCAAATCCGATGGCAAGAATGACAGACCAACAACAATAACGTTCTCTCCTCAGATCACATACCAATCATTGAGGTGTTAATCACACAAAACCAGCTCGACAGGACAGGACATGTCACTCCTAAGCCTGACACCAGACCCCAAAGCAACTGCTGTACTTGGAACTCATTTGCTATTGAAGACTCCTAAGAGGCCAGTAGAAATGCTTTAGGGATATTCACAAAGTATCCCTAAAGAAATCATATAGCCTCACCAATTTATAGAAGATCCTGGCTTGATACCAAGCAAAATTGAGAAGGCTCATTCAGAAAGGCACTGAACACATTAAGAAACTTCATTGGGAACATGCAAAGACAAATTCAAGGCATTGGAGAGAGCACACAACCTCAAAACAGCTCATGTACTCATCTTGTCAAGCACTACCTACTTTGCATGTGGCAGGGTCTGCATGTTACAGATGACCATTTTAGCCATCTCAGAACCCATCAAAACAGTTTGGAAGCCAGGTATTCTCAAAACAAAGGGGTGCTTGAGGAGGAGAAGGATAAGTTGTTGTTACATTGGAGAGATAGAATTCTCTCAACAAACTGGTCAGATTTTCAATCTGAACATAACAATTTTCTGTTTGATGATCTGATAACTGAGAGAATGTTTACTGGATGCAGCCACAACATTGGCAGTTGTGGATTTATTATGCTTCAAGAAGATTGTCCATCAATCTTGGATGGTATGGTGGCACAGTGATTAGCAGTGCTGTCTCACAACACCAGGAACCTGGGTTCAATTCTGGCCTTGGTTAACTACATGTTCAGTTTTCATATTCTCCTTATATTTATATGGTCTCCTCCTGGTGATCCAGTTTCCTCCCACAGTCCAAAGTTGTGCAGCATAGGTGGATTAGCAAAGCTAAATTGCCCCTAAGTGTCCAAAGATATGTAGGTCAGGTTGATTAGCATGGTAAATGTACAGGGTTATGGGAATAGAGTGGAGGGAGGGAGGGAGAGCCTGGGAAGGATGCTCTTTCTGAGAGTTAATGCAGACTCAATGGTTCAAATGGCTGTTTTCTGCACTGCAGGGATTCTATGATTCTATATATCAGTCAGATTACCAATCAAGCATAGACATATAATCTAATGTTAAAACTGTCTCTTTTTACTTCATGCACATGATGTGGATGTGTTTTGTGTAACCAGTATTTATGTATATCTTGAATTGTCCTTGAGAAGGTGGCAGTGAACCACCTTCTATAAATTTTGCAGTCTGTGGTAGATTACAACAGATTTTCACTCTGTTGTGTGCTGCTTATTTTCAAATATATGTATGTCCTGTTAACCTATGGCTTAAACAAAAGAATTATTTTATATTAAAGTTATGATGATATCAGTCTTTAATTCTTCTTTTATATCAGACATTAATGGCAGAATACTCTCTTGCTTAAAATTTTTCAAGGCAACTTAAATCAAGTGAGAATATCCAAATGCAGAATTGAATTTGTGCCAGATTAGTTGATGTACTTCTGTATCAGCCTTCTAAAACTTATTATTTTGATTCTGGTATCTGGTAATATTACTGAAATTTGCATACTGCTTATGTGGTTTCAAACAAACCAAAATACAATTCTACTGCTCTCAATTGATATTTATAGTATAATTTTGATTTATAATGCTGTCTCTTTATTAGCCAATAAATTTGATACTTTTCTCTCATTTTAAAACGTCACATTAATTATTTTCCTCCCCTCTGTTTTTCCCTCCCGAACACTGATTTCTATCATTGCTTTGTTCCTGAATCCTGTTTCTTACTATGTCTGTATTCTCAAATATGTTGCCTACTGTCTTTCAAATCCTCAATCTCTTTTCAAATAAATTTCACAATTTCCACTATGTGATTAATTAGCCCTTTGCCTCTGACAGAATCCTGCTAAACAAGTAATATAACCCAACAGAATCATTGTCATAGTGAATGCTAAACATGGATTATTTGTAAAAACGTGAAGCTAAAATTCGACTTCAGTCAGATGTTAAATGGAGCCTTATGGATTGACTGCTGTTATATAATCTGCTTGATTTTTATTTTCCAAGTTGAATTTAGTGTGACTAAGAGTCTTTGAAAGCATTGTTTTTGGAATGTGTGTGATTCGACTTGGGATGTGTGTGATTCTGGCAAGATTCTGGCATTTATTACTTTTTCCAAGAGCCCTGAGAAGTGGGTGACAACTCTTCTGCGTGAACTACTGTAGTTCTTTTGCTGAGGGATCTGACATTTTTTGCTTGAAATGTGCAAGACAAAGAAAAGCTGTAACAATGTGCTTTTCTTCATCCCAATTTGTTTTCAATTTTACACACGTAAAAATGCAAATAAAAATCTATTTAGATACAGTTTTGAGAAGACATGGGCGAATTTTCCACCTGCCACAGGAATCATCGTGGGTGAGGGATGGACCACGTAAAGGTCCATTGACCTCAGTCGGGATTTTGCAGTTTGGAGCGAACGCGGCCATACAATCTCTCTTAGAATTTATGGCTGGAACTCTACCACCTCACTCACCATAGAATCGGCTTCGAGATCAACAGAGATTTTCATTGTCAGAACCTTGCCCGCACCGATTCTGTGGCGGGTTGAGATGGTAGAGTTCCGTCCCAGGTTTGAGTTGGGCAGAGAGGTATTAGGAGTTTGCTTGCAGGAGAGCAATTAGCCTGTGCTGCTATGCCTGAATGCTAATTAGTACTTCAGTGCTATAAAGTATGTATCTGGGTGACTGGATAGGGCTAAGCAATGCCCCCACCAATTGAATAATCGCAAAACAGCCATCCTCCAAACTCAAAAATAGAAAATGGTCACCAAAGAATTGTAATTCCTAGTGCAACCACATTTCAGTTTCAGTCATTGTCCCTGGACATAAGGGAAAATTGAAAGTGGGGTAAATACTGAATTTATCTGAATGAACATACGTCGGTTTGTAGTTGTGTCACTAACATATGATGGACTAATTTTAAAAAAGATAAGCAATATATTTTAACCTATATTATGATAATCCATTTTCTATGAAGTGGATAAGCAATACCTGTCAACGTCTAGACCACTCTTTTCTGGCGTTGTTTTAAATGACAGCTTATTAATAACACATAATTCAAGTATCACAGTGATTTTTCTCTCTTATGGGTCATTGCCGTTTTACTGCGCTACACCGTTTCTTAGCAACACAGTGACCGCATAAACGATTTGACTACGTTCTGCTCTTGCCCTTCAGCCCGAGTGTGGTCATTTCAGCAAGTTCTGTCGCACTGTGACCAGATCAAATCCCAATCATTTCATCACCAACAGGATCTTGTTTACATCTAGTTTAAAAAAATTAAAATCTATTATTGTACTAGTTCAAAGCATAAGCAAAAGAATCCCTGCATAACCACGGACGGATCTTTTGTCCCTCAGTTTATTTGTATCATATGAGGACGTTTCTGTAATTTCGGGGAGAAGTCGAGATCCGTGTGGCGACTGAATCGATTCTTGCTACGGCTGCTGTTGAGCAGATGGGCTGTGGCCACAGGAAGTATTTGGGGACAACAGGTGGGGTTGAGTCTTTAGGGAATGCCTTTTTTCAACTTAGCCTATATTTTCACAACGATTTGGTTTTCGTTTTGAACCATTTCTTCAACGTTGATCGTTATACCAAAAAACACATTTTATTTTGATTGACATACATCTCACACTGTAATTAGATCATTGTT
Organism: Sphyrna mokarran; assembly: GCA_024679065.1. Lineage (NCBI taxonomy): Eukaryota > Metazoa > Chordata > Chondrichthyes > Carcharhiniformes > Carcharhinidae > Sphyrna > Sphyrna mokarran. The sequence continues at coordinate 48,312,987 of JAGIQG010000011.1, read as the reverse complement.
TTGCCTTCCAGAATGCCTTGAATCAGTGGATAGTCCCAAAAGTAATCTTTATCACAGTATATAATGCCAGTTATGATTTACTCTGTGGATAGTCTTATTGGGCAATTCAGCAAGCATTAGCATTATTTTTAACCATGTTATAGACTAAGCCCCGCCATTTTGCATAAACTAAATTTAATTTGGATCATATTCTAATCTGAACGTTTAAATGGGAACGATGTATATTGCAGAGGGCTGAGGAGTCGGATGTGGTTCAATGCATCGATAAACGCTAGAAGGCGCAATGTGGCCACTCCTTGGTACAAAACAAGCTTGCAAGTCACAGCGACAGTGATCAGTGTTTGGGAGATTTGCATCATTCCGTTCAAAGAGTTTGTTAAACAAGAACCCGCTCCCCCTTGACTATCTAAAACCCACGATGTCTGTTTGTTGACTCCCCCGGCTCTTCCATGGTTTTTGCCAATGCTCATGCTCTCCCAATTTCTCACCACACCCCCAAACAAAATGCACACAACCCGACGTTGTAGCTGCCTCCCGGCCTCTTGTCATTAAGATCATTTCCATCGAAGACTTAACAACGCTGTGGTTCCGTTGAAATAGACTGCCAAAAACGAATTAATTTCACATTATTCATTGGTAATGCAAGGCCCGTTCGAGAAGGGAGAGTTAAAGTAGTAGTGACACTAGTGAAAATGCATTAAGCCGAGCCCATGTGTAGCCTTTTGTTGTTGCTATTGTGATGCTGCTGCCGGAGTGAGGAGGGCGCCTTTGAACAATAGAGGACAAATACAGAGGCTTTTGGTCGAACACAGCCTTCCTCAAAACACCACAGCAGCTGCCACCCAGCACCGAATATGGAGCTTAGTCTGCAGTAGAAGTGGATGTAATTTTTAACATTTCTGCATCGAAGTCAACGATGAATTCTGCAGAAGGGACAGACGAATGCGTCAACGATGGTGACATCGCAGCATTTTTCAAGACAGGTTAGTAGGGGATATGATTGAGGGGGCAAAGAGCTTTGTGAGGGGTGCCAAGTGGTTTTACTCTCGTTCATTGCATGGAGCAGCATCTCGAGTGTTACTATCATAATCCACGAGTTTATGTGGCCGCTGTCAGGCCGACTCGCCCACAGGAATCATGCTTGTGTACATTGAACAATGAAACCGTTTTAGGAATTCTGATGATATAAAAATAATGTCTTGGTTGAAGTCTTCTACAACTAAGATGAAGATAACGAGTCGCCTTTTATTTACAGTCATGTTTTTGATTGGTAACATTTTACCATTCTGTAAATGGAAAGCAGCACCGATGTCTTAGTGTAATTACACTACCCAGTTGCCAGGCTGTCAGTGGAAAGCATTGAAATGAAAGCTCAATGGCGCTTTGTGTGCTTCCTGGGAAATCCAGATTGCATCGTTTGGATTTTAACAAATTGATGTCTTGTGTAAAATCACGCGCTGTGGAAATTTTACTGATTTAAAATTTTGAAAACAATTTCACGTGAGAAATGGTTGGAGGTTGCATTTACTTGCATTTCAAACAATAAGACATTAATGACTCGAGTTTAATACATTCAACCTAACTATCTTTATCGTTAGTGTGTGCCACACCGTTTTAACTCTCTTAGAAGCTGCCATCTAGCTGCATCTTGAATACCCAGTACAATATTAGCTCTCTACACACGCCAGCTGTGTGGCTTGTAGGATCTGCTGTTAGAACCGTAAGGACCGCCTTCCCTACACATTTTAGACATGCTACGATCGCATCAAAATATATCCAGGGTTACAACTTTTACTTGTAATCAATATAGACGATAGTTAACTTTATGCCGTCAAGAGCCGAGGCTGTTTTCCTTTCAGACAACAGACAACTCACTATCACCTTGTCAAGGACAATTAGGGATGGCAACAAATACTGGTCATGCCAGCGATGCTCACATCCAATTAAAGAATTTTAAAAAAAGAAAGTATAGTGATTTGATTATTTTATTTTTATATAAGATGCTAATGTGTTCTCCAAGCCTGTGCAGAAACATCATAGTATGAGCTAATACATCTTTCTGTTCAATGATGCCACCATCATAATTATGAGTAATAATCAATGTCATATACATTACATAAATGGCCACATTGGTTGCTGAAATAATATTCAGTTCTTTCCATCAAGCATAACAATGCCAGGTATGGTGTTTTGGAGTGGAACTCAGGATTATGTGGGAACTTTATCCCCAGATGTTTCAGTGATATTTTAAAAATGGCATTCACCCCCAATGCTGTAATGGATTTTTCTGTCTTAAAAAATAACAGCAATTCTACATTTAATTTTGTGCCTCAAGACATCATTTACTAACACTTTTTGTGGTAGTCCAGGTGTGACAATTCACTGGCAGTATTTTTTCTTCATCTGTTCTGGTCAGTGGGTTATGGATGCATAGCTTCTGCTCTCCAGACTGCTAGAGGTTAAAAATAGCAGGTATGCTAGAGATGCAAAACTGCTCTTGCCATGTTCCATAATTTTTAAATTCCTGTTAAAATATACAAATTAAATTAGTTAAGTGATGGCTTGGTGCAACTATTTCAAGTTTGAAACTTCCTTTTAATATATTGGAGCCTTTGAAGCTCCAAGATTTGTATTCATTAAGGCCATAAACTAATCTTTCTATAACGCCTGTGTGTAATTCTCTGCCTAGTGCATTCACATACTAAACATTTTTAGCTTGATAACGAAATAGTCGGATTTGTTATACCTCTAGACAGAGATTGTAGCTGGACATAAAGCCGGATGGCAAAACTTTAACATATGGTTTTGAGTGGTTGAGTGGATGAAAGTCATTAGTGCTGCATGTAGCTGAGATATATCTTTGTTAGAAGTTATGATTCTGGTATTGGATACAAATTGAAACCACGTTTCTTGCCTGTCTTTGTCAAATTTTCTCAAAAATAGTGGCTGAACATTAGACAACTTCTTAAATATGCAGTAGAAGTGTATTTTTCTTTCATTTTGCGAATGTATTCATGCCTTATTTGAGAGTTATGATCAAATATACAGCATTGCAAAAGTTTGATTAACTTGTGAACTAATAATTTGCGTTATTTAATTTAAGCCAATGTGCCTTTTATCAATGTTTTTGTTAGTAATTGCCATTGTTGTCACATTATAATTATTTGATTTGAAGACAGCTTTTGCTGGCTTATTGGTCTTATAATTGTATAACATATGCAAAAATAATTTTGTTTTGTAAATAAAATTCATGTTGTAACATAAATATCTAGTCAGAGCGATCAAAGTTTAAGAAAGGAAAAACAATGAGTATTTTTAATGCACCAAAGCATTAAAAGTATTGTGCATAATAGTTGAGTAAGTGTCACATTTACTTCCTGACTTTTGCTGTAGTGCTTAAAACATTACATTCTTGAGTATCCTTAACCTCTATGCGTCACACCGGGGGGCATTAAAAGTCTTGTATAGAATGCTTCCTGTAAGTGTCACTTTTTGTGAAACCTATTTCCTGTCACAATTTGTTCATAATATTCTTATTGTTAAAAGTAACAATATATTTGCCGATTTACAGAGCAGCATTATTAGAGATAGGCTAGTTCTATGTTAAAAGGTCCTAAGTTGTGCACACATTCTCTTATGTACCACATACCACCTGTAATTACCACCTTTGTACAGTCACATTGATGTCATGGTACATGGTAACCTATTTGAGTATCTCATTTTCCAATATGCCATTGTTATCATGATTAATTTTAACTTCAATCAATTCAGATGAAATACTGATTCTGTCTTGCTTGCTGAACTTCCAAGCTAGGTGGTGCTATGATCATCTCTATTTTTAACTCCCAGCCCTCCCTGCCATTTAAATTTATTTTCCATTAGGACTGCCCCTTCTTTGTTCCTTCACAGCACACTGTTAGATGCTGGCTGAGCTGTTTAATTTTGGGGCATGGGTCTGGACCATTTGTCATCATTCAATGCTAATTTATGCCACCAACTCCATTCACACATATCTAGTTTTTTTTTAATGCTGTTACCTCTGCTTAGTGTTGCTCAATGTTGTCTTTGGGCTTCAGACTACAACCTGCCCATGCTCCCAATTCCTGTCCTCTTCTTTCTGCTATTAACTTTTGGGGCCAGCATGACATAACATCCCCTCATTTGCAATTAAAGCCTGCAATCACTTACCTACAGCACTGTACATCAAGTCTCCTGCAGCCAGTCCACATCCTCACCACTGCTGTCCATATTGAGCTACCCTCCCACATTGTGACCCTGGTTTTGGTGATTAACCCACCTTCTTTCTAACCAGCCATTTCTCAATCCACCTTCAATATATTTTCTTTCTAACATTTAGTTATTCTTTATTATTTCATCATTTTAGATTGCATTCTTTGGTTTTAACTAACCTTTACTTTGTTCCTAATAGCCCTCCCATGTATTATGACATGATGTGGAGATGCCGGTGTTGGATTGGGTGGGCACAACACCAGATTAAAGTTCAACAGGTTTATTTGGTAGCATGAGCTTTTGGAGTGCTGCCCCTTCATCAGGTGAGTTTGACCTGATAAAAGGCAACGTTCGAAAGCTTGTGCTTCTAAATAAGCCTATTGGGCTTTAACCTGGTGTTGTGAGACTTCTTACTATGTAATTATAGTATATATATTATAAAATATAACTTGTAGACATTCTTTCCTTATCAAACAGACTTATCCAGATTCCCAGGGGCAAAACTATGAGATCCATAGTTATATATAAACTGCATATTTACATTTCATTTTATACAGGTGTGCATATATTTTTTGTAATATCACATTTAATTTTACACTTATTTCCATTTCATTTTCTCAATGAACACCAACACTCTTTCGTATATATTTTCTGTTTTTGGTTTAGAGTAAGACTATTTTCCTTTTCATTTTTGAGACCCACTATATACATATGTCATTTGTCCTGTAGCACCGGTCACATAATCTATTAATGAATATGCATCACATATTCTTGAGCTCAATCAACACCTTGGTATGTGAGAAATTGTAGAATCTTGTCCTTTTCAGGTTTTTGGTTCTTCATCATGCTTAACACCCACTGTTACAAACTAATGAAATTAGATTTAGTAAAAATGTAATTATATGGGGAAAGGTCACCATCCCAAATTGAATTATTTTGGAAAGGTCTAAGTACCTATGCCTCTGTATCTGTACGACAAGGATATCTGAATTGTGGTCATATCGGCTCCAATAGATTGTGCCAATGACATTGTTGACAGAAATACGAATTTTCAAATTCTGATATTTAGAAAGTCAACTGTCACTTCAATGAAAATAGTCGTATGATTAAAATGTGACTAAAAGTTGTGCTAATATGGTTAATTGCTGAAGAATAATAAAGAACCACTAACAGGTTTAGAGACCTAGAGGATTGTTAAAAATAAGATAAGAATGATGAATATTATACAAACATTTGGAATTATGGTTCAAGTATGATAAAGTAGGGAAACAACCATAACAAATTAGTCAGATAAAGCCTGAGGAGAATAACTGAAACTGCTGTTAGGGTAAGAAAGGTCAGTAGCATGTAAGAAGGTGACCAGTTCCAGAGGACAAAATGAAGTCCTGATCCTGTTGATAGAAGTGTATGTAAACAACAGTTTAGAACATAGAACATTACAGCGCAGAACAGGCCCTTCGGCCTTCGATGTTGTTTATATTATGTAATGCAGGTAAGATTGGCTAGCACCTAATAAAGGAATTGAATAATTATTGACAATTAATCCTCAATGATGTCTACTGTTCTTTGATTTGAGCTAAGCAAAATTCACCAGTTTGACAACTTCTGATAAGCAGCCTGACTATTTTTTTTTTAAGCAACACAGCACGGGAAACAGGCCCTTCGGCCCAACGAGCCCGCGCTGCCGTCATACTATATAGTAGCAAATACATTATCCTATTTTAATATTCCTATAAATAATATATATATTATTCCTAATATGGAAAATTTTCACCATAGGGACAATTTGTTTCCCAATCAGCCTAAGAGCGAATTTTTGGGTTGTGGGAGGAAACCGGAGTGCCCGGAGAAAACCCACGCAACCACGGGGAGAACGCGCAAACTCCCGCAGACACCGGCCCAATTCCAAGTGTCTGCACAGCCACATCGATAGTCTTTGAGCTGTCATGGTGCCCTTCAGATGGTCCACATAAAGCACTCATTTACGACATGAGGTACCAGGCAACCCATGAATCAACATCCAAGAGCTGTACCCGCACCACCTGCCGAATGCATGCTCAATGTTGGTCAAGTATGGACCGAATTACCTGTGGAAAAAAAGCTGTAGTTAAACAGTCCTAATATATCCCTCTATCTGCATACCGTTCATGTGGCTGTCCAAGAGACCCTTAAACAGCCCCAGCGTGCCTGCTCCCACCACCTTACTCGGCAGTGCATTCCACACCCCCACTACCCTTTGTGTGAAAAACTGCCCTCTAATATTCGTCCTATACATAGCCCCCCTAACCCTATGGCCATGACCCCTCGTCCTATCCATTTCTAAAGGTGGAAAAAGTTTACCTCCATTTACTCTATCTATACCCCTTATAATCTTATACACCCCTATGAGATCCCCTCTAAGCCGACGTCTTTCAAGGGAAAACAACCCCAGTCTATCTAATCGTTCCTCATAGGACAGTCCTTCCATACCAGGCAGCATCCTGGTAAACCTCCTCTGCACTCTCTCCAAGGACTCCACATCCTTCCGATAGTACGGAGACCAGAACTGGGCGCAGTATTCCAAGTGAGGCCTAACCAAAGTTGTATCCAACTGCAACATCAAACTCCTACTCTTGTATTCTATACCCTTTTCTATGAAAGCTAACATACTATACGCCTTCTTTATCACCTTCTCCACCTGTGAGGACACCTTCAGAGACTTGTGAACCTGCACCCCCAAGTCTCTCTGCGTCTCTATGCTCCGTATAGTTTTACCTTTTATCCTATAACTCTCTTCTACATTTTTTCGGCCAAAATGCATCACCTCGCATTTATCCGGATTAAATTCCATTTGCCATCTATCTGCCCAGTCTACCAACCTGTCTATGTCCTGTTGTATTGCCTGACACTGCTCTTCTGTACCCGCCAATCCAAGCATCTTGGTGTCATCAGCAAATTTGCTGATCTCCCCACCTACCCCAACTTCCAAGTCGTTTATGTAGACCACAAATAGAAGAGGACCTAGTACTGAGCCTTGTGGCACTCCACTAGTGACAGGCTTCCAGCCGGAAAAAGAGCCTTCCACTACTACCCTCTGTCTCCTCCTCCCGAGCCAGTTCTCGACCCATCTACATACCAGACCCTGTATCCCATGCGCCTTCACCTTCTCTATCAGCCTACCATGAGGAACCTTGTCAAACGCCTTACTGAAATCCATGTAGACGACATCAACAGCCTGTCCTTCATCAACTGTTTTTGTCACTTCTTCAAAAAATTCCACTAGATTCGTAAGACAAGACTTCCCCTTGACGAAGCCATGCTGCGTATCCCTGATCAGATCGCAATTTGGGATGTCTTGTAACATGGGTATCATTTGAACCAACACATGGGCAGAATTTTCTTTTTCATCTTCTAAGTGTTGGTTCAGGTGAGAAAAGAAGCTATGCCAGCGAGCTGTATACCACTTTTCGCAGTATACTTTCCAGAACTTGGAAGAAAAAAATGTCGGACACATGAATCACACCATTATGTTGGCAGGCAGAGCCTCAAAAACCAACAACGTTGGGCTTCCAGAAATCAGGGTGCCTTTAAAAATGGCATCTTCTATCTCCAGTAAAAAGAGGAACCCCTGCAACACATACACAGGAACAATCCCCTTCCCCTCCACCCTCCAAAGGATATCAACCCTCCACTTAACAGTGAACCCATTATGGAGCTCCCAAGAGAAACCTCCTTGGCAATACATCCTGGCTCTGCCCCAGTGCTGCTGTTGGTACCTCAACATTATGCCAGGGTACTGTCCAGCATGTGCCCCGCCCTCTAGGACTGTACTGACCTGCGCCCTCTCGTGGGTTCCCTTCTCCTGATTTGCATTTTAAAAAATTGTTGTGAACATTGCTGACGTGACATCACATGGTGAGGGAGAAAATCCCAAACTGGAGAACGATAAGTGGGTAAGCCTGCTAATTACATTTACATCTGTTTAAATAAGATTCCCAAACTTCCTGGGTGGAAATCTCATCACCTCAGTGGTGGGGAATGTGGACGTTCACACCACAAGATCTCACCAGCAGGAATCTCACTTTTGGATTCTAATGGGATTTTGCAGCCATACTGCTGTTTGCCCCTGCAGCAAAGATGGGCGCAAAATCTTGGCTTTGTCAGGTGCTTCTGTCAGCCTGCCATCTAAGAAATTATTATTATTTAATTTACAGCATTGTTGCAAATTCAGCTTCTACATCCTATGCTGAAACAGTGGAGTGCTTGTGAATGATAAGGAACATTCTATTTCTTGGGCAGAATTCTCCCAAGCTCCTGTGGGCATGGCATGTTTGATGCCAGGCACAGTAGGCAAATATAGCAGAAGGCCCAGAAATTGGTTAGTGGAATACCAATAAAAGTGGAACCATCGCCACCTCGCCTACCACCTCCAACATGTGTGCATGTGCACGCACATGTATACACACACACACACACACACACACACTTGGAACAATGTGGCATGTAGATGTCAGGACTCATTTGAACAATGCCTGGGGTTTTTTCAGGAGTTTAGAATGAAGGCTGAATCCTGGAACAAGTGGTCTGGGGAGCATCTGTGCGTGGACCTTGTAGTTAATGCACTTAGAGGGGTTCCATGTTCAGAATATTCCTAGAGATCTGTCTTCATTCTCAGTGGTCCATCTTCCAGCCTCAGAGTATTCCCAGAGATCCATCTTCACTTTCAGGACTTCCACCTTCTTTTTTCAATCAATTAGTGATTTTGGGCATCTTTTAAATATGGGACATTAGTATGATAGTGGAATAGGTGCCATCCAGGCCTATCCAGCCTCTGAATATGCCACAAAATACCCAGATGCATGATTAATTAATTCAAGGCCAGAAGACTTGGTGTGTCTGTCTTCCAGCGGGAAACACTACATTCCTGTACCCACTATGGCACTTAGTCTGATAGGAATATTCCATCTCCAGTCTTTTCTCCTTGCACTGGGAAAAACAGTCATGTGTTGCCTGATAACGTCTCAGATATTTCTGGCAAAAATTCAGAGCCCACTGATAGGAATCCATTGTCATTTGAATATGGTGTGGTTTATTAAGCATAATTTACAGGGTACTTTTAAAATTACAATATTTAACTTTTATATTTAACATTTGGTGAAATGCATTTAATTATTCAGTCACCTTGGTTTTTGTCACTGGTAGACCTTGAAGTTACTAAAGGAAAACAATTTTTAAAGATGTCACTTCAACCTCAATGTTGAATCTGATCTTGACTGATCACAATTTTTCTTGACACATTCAGGGGAATAAGGTCATGCTGATTGCAGAGATGAGAAGAATGCTGTGTTAATTCATTCCATGCCGATACCAATTCTGCCATTTGAAAATGTCTTTGTATGATGTCTTTTATGATCTTAGGATGTTCCAAAGCATTTTGAAACTAATGAATTGGGTGATATGCCACCCTAACAACAGTCACAGTTTCTTCCTTATTCCTGCTGGTCCAGTCTCTCCATCTGCCACAGATTGCATCTCTCCTGACCAGTGATCTACATCGCCTCCTCCTTGGCAGCTGTAAGGAGCTTTAGGTCAAGAGCTCCTCATCCTATGCATCTTCTCTTCCTGGCATTATGAGTCTCTTTGTCCTGCGTGACAAGTGACATGTCAAGTGACACCTAACATCCTTGTGTGCATGCATCCCCGTCACTCATACTGGCGTGTTTTTCACATTTTACAATCAAGTGCAGACATAAGTCAAACTTCCACAATTGTCATATGAAACAAAGGTTGATCACATTCTCATTTCTGGCAAAGGTGTCCACTGGTATACACTATCGAAGGCTACATGAGACACTCATGTTAAGGATGTAATACAGGCATTTATCTTTGTGGATAGGAGAACATCAATAATCCAGTTCTCTGGAATAATCTCTGGCACTAATCCCAATTTTGCCTGATCACCCCATGGTTGCACACCTCCTGTGCCACCTCCATCCAGGCCACCATGGGGAGAGTTTTCTTATGCCATCTTTGGGAAAGAGCATCACTTACGTTTTCCTGATTACCTGGAAGAGAATGAACTCGGAGATATTGCTAAACCACTGGTCTGCTTCAATGGTCAGATATTTCTTCAAATTATGTGGCACTCTTAATTAGTGGAGTATGATAGTCTTGAACAGGAAGCTTTTGAATAGGCCATTTTTTAAATTCTTTCATGGGATGTGGGTATTGTTGGCAAAGCCAGCATTTGTTGCCCGTTTCTAATTGTCATAGATTCAGCATTGTTAGCTGACAGCCAGTTTCACTAATGAAAAGTTTTCCCTGCCACCATATTGTATGTGTTTTCCGTGAACACTATTGGCACTTAGAATTTTAAGTGTAATCACATGAGAAAGGGCAAAAAGAGAGAAAGCAGGAATAGTGCACTGTGCCAGTTACAATATCAAGAATGACATGCTTTTGACAAAATCCAAACCAAAGAGGCATAACATGACATTTCCGCTATAGTTCCCTACATCTGGGCCAGGATTCTCCCAAAACTAAACTAAGTGCCCAATTGGCGAGAAAATAGGGGAATTTCCTGCTGATTTTTGGGCCTACTTTCCAAACGAATCTCTGGCAGTCTGTCCCTCAGAGTGATTCATGCTGGTAAGTGGAAGGACAGGACTTTATCCCGCTGGAGAGGTGGCGACATAGTGAGGAAATTGGTGCTTACACACTGGCCTCTCTATTGCCGGTCTCCTGTTCATTAGCCTACCAATATCATTCCTGACCCTCTCACCTCCTTTGATTGCCAGCTACACCCCCATCCCCCATAGCAGCAGCTCCGATCTCCCCCCACCATTTAGCCAGGCCTGATGGCCAGCCCGATCACTTCTTCCCTCCCCCACTGATCTCATTGCTGAATGCACAGTGGGTCCCCTGCCCACTACCAGCAATCGCCACTTCCAGTAGGCCAAGGCCATCTGGCCTGGCCACTTGGCAATGCCCATGCCCCCTTGGCATTTCACGATACTCGAGCAGTGCAGCGGACTGGGAGAATCCCGGTCGTGATTTTTTACTCAGTTGCAAGGGAAGCAGCATCTACAAAAGTGGATGGAATGAGTCTGGGAACAATTTGTCAGTGAAACCTGCCTAATAAATTCAGATATACTTCCAGCTACATTGATTTTTCCTCTGTCTAAACTTGTTGCTCATATAGAGAAAAATAATTTTATCATTTTCAGGAACAATTTATGTCTGTTCTCCTACGCATTGAATAGGATTTTGACCACCAATGGGAAAACCAGTGGCAACTCTGCCATAGTCAGGTGATCTGATGGGGTTAAGTCCAATTGGGCATTTATCTTCCTCCTCTCAAACTTTTTCTCTACTGGGAGGGAACATTTTGCCCAGAAGCTGGCAGTTCTCTCATACTAACAGTGCTCCCAGGAATAGTGGGCACTGCAGGTACTTCAGTGTAGCTTGGGTAGAGGTTCAGAGATAGAGCTCCAGGAATAAGGTGAATGGGGTGGGTTATATGGGGCCATGGTGAGAGGGTGAAAGGGGGTTGATTTGACAGTTGGATTGAGAAGGCAGTATTACTCCTAGTCCCTCTGTTCCCATTGATGGATGTTTAAAAACAGGTGTAGTCAGTTGCTGGTCACATAGCAGGCTCGATAAGAGGCCCTTAATTATCCCTTGAGTTGTGCCTTAAAGACCTCAATTGTTTTTGGTTGGGAAGGATATCCTGAGCCTTCCCTTCATGGACTTAACCAAATGGAGACAGAAAGGTGGTAGAATCTCACCCTGTACTTTCCACATAGTCAGATGGCTTGTCTCTGAACCCATCTCCTGGGAGGCATTAAATTTCACCATCTTCTCATGTGTATTCTATTTTTTTCTATTTTACTTGCTTTCTACCCTTTGTCACTTCATAGCTCTGGCACATTTCTTTCTGTCAACTTTGTATTTCTGTCTGATTTCAGTTCTCATTCTCTGAACCATATGTCTTCTGTATTGCCCGTACATGTCCGGTGTCCAAAATCCATCACCCTCAGAATCGAGACATTGCCAGATTTTAGGTTTTCTGCTGGTGAAACTGGCAGTTTTTGCTCTTAATGGAAAAATGGGCCATAACTTTAACGGTACAGTTCATGACAGCAAATCAATGAACAGATACTACCATCTGAATGTAAATGCACAATTTTTGCCAGGTGGTGCCGAGTTCATTTCTAAAAATTTCTGAATGCATTGCTGATCTGATGGTAGTATTGCTGAAGCCACATCCCTTAACAGCAATATGCAAGAACATTTTACAGTTACAACAAAAACAAAAAATGCCAGAAAATCTTAGCAGCTCTGACAGCAAAGAGACAATAGAGCAACGTTTTGAGTTTGGATACCCTTCATCAGAGCTCTAAGTTTAAAAAAATAACATTTTTCCAGTTCTTGTAGCTATTGCGGATCTGCTATTTTTTAATCCCTTTCTTGTGTGTTTTCCCTGGGTGCACCCCAAACAGTATGAGGTTTGGGCAATTGTTTTAACAACACAGTACTGTTTGTGGACAGCACTCACACCGTCAATCTTCTGGGATTAGTTTGAGATTGGCCTTTTCACTTGCACACTTACTATGTTCTGGATGCAACACATAGGTCTCCCAAGAGAAAAATGTCCTATTTCTGGATAATTCCAATTTTCACATATCGGAGACATTACCTGTATGCCATCCAAACTCTGCAAAACTCCAACACTGCTAACATTTTGCTACTTGCATTTCCTTTTCCTCTTTCTGCATGCTTCATCAAATTTTCATTCCCTTTCTCTTGTATTGCTTTATACCTGTATATTTATTTTACAAAAATATCTCTCTCTAGACGTACCCAGATCCTTTTCTCTAAGTTTTTCATTCTTCATTTACTTTCATCATTTTGTTACCATCTTCCCATTCCCTTACTACGTCCATGGACCTGGACCCGATGCATTCTAACAGCTAGTGAAACAACTACAGCTTTAACATTAGAGTAATGCCAAGATTGGACTTGGAGTTACAATTCATGACTTGCCTGCATTGTTTCCGGTAGAAGTGTTTCAACACACAAATTTGCGCTACAACTTCATTTGGCTCATTGATGCACAGAACTGAGATGCACTCTTGTTTCAGCTGCCTGCTGCTTCTGTGCTGATCAAGGGACAATACAGTCCTGTTCTAAGAGCATGTATTGCAACAGTTTTCAGCCTACCTCTCATAGAGGATGCTGCATCAAACAAGAGGCACTCATTGCTAAGTACTGCAATTACAAATAAGGAAAATGGGACATCCAGGCAAAGATGAGATTCCACGCTCATGAGTGCAGTGCTGGAGCCATTAGTGGAGGAAATGGACAAGTTCCTGTGGCTCTTTAAAGGGCAGGAAGATCCTCAAGGATAGCCTTCCAAAGGGTTTGCGAATAGGTGGCCAGGAAGATAAATTTTTGGCATCTGGAACCAATGACATTGCAGCGGTGCCACAAGAAATCAGGATCAGAGAATGCATCTTCACATGACATTACACCACACCCCATCACTCATACAGCAGCACTCTCTGGTACTCAGGACTCATACATAACATCTTGATGCTCCACCTCATGGAGAAGTCCCATTCCAACTTGGCAGGCTGTGTGGTGCAGGATGAGTCTTTTCCACAGTCTTTACTCTATTTTTCTGTCATTTTGTGGATCCAAAGACACTACGCCTGCTGTCCCCATATTTGTTGCAGCTTTTGTGAGGACAGGTCACCTAATCCTCACCTTCCTTTTGAGGATGTAATAAAATATAAGGCAAATCCAAGGACATACAGCATCATCAAAATCACTCCACAGAGCTCCCAGTCACTTTGCAGTAGCAGAAGTTCTTAAAAATCATCCTACAAGTTGGATATTTAGTCCTCTAGACCTCTCACAGCAAATTTCTTGATCTTTGGTGAGAGACTTACAGATTTATACAATGGATCTTCATAATCCAAATTTGGATAATGGCATCACACTAGCCAGTTAGTCAGGGTAGCACCAGTTCAGCTGCTTCCATACACAGGAATACCCTTCTTAAGATGCACCATTCCAGAAGCAGCTGCTGATGATCCGCACTTCTGCCAGAGGCTTCTATGGCGCTGCATCTGGCAGCCTTTATCTTTCACAGAGTATGAAAGGGGAAGGAGTGGCTGCAGCCTGGTGAATGGAGTAGCAGGGGAACTAATGCCTAAATTCACTTGACTACTTTAATGCTGGACATGAAGCCACTGACCATGGCAATACTAACTCATTCAGGAGCATGTGCCATTAAATATTCTGAACTGCCTGAATCGTTTATTTCATAATCAAATCTGATACAGAACAGTGACTCATTTCCAACTTTTCAGGTTGAGAGCCATTTTGATCTAAGGGAGTGGTCTGTCCTCACCAAAGAGCATAGTTGTTAGTTGGTTATTCAATAATTGACAAACACAAATATAAATGCTCACTAGTCAGAGAATAGGTGCATGATAATTGACAATTTCACTCCTTCCTCATCTATCTCAGTGGTTGCTGTAATTTTGTTTAACTATTATTCATCCCTTGTATTTGGAGGGGGCAGGACTGTAACATTGATGTTACAGATCCCGCTGACTGTTGAGCCACAACTTTAATTTTTATGCAGAACCAGATTGTCAGCTTTCATATTGAATAAGAATTGTTCAGCTAATATTAGTAGTCATTCTTTTAAGCAATTGAACTTATCAGAATGCAATTTCGGGGGTATCGGTGATGCAAAGAGTCAGCTAGTTGAGGACAAAGCTGTTTTTGACTCCTTTGTGCTTTTCAGAACCAACACAGCAACCTCTCTGCCAGCTGCTGATGAAGAAATAGCAATTTAGGGAGATTATTTTCCGTCTACTTGTGTGTTGAAACATGTTTGTCATTTCCTTCAATGGGCTTTCACTTTTTTATTTTTATTCACTTTTTATCCTTCATTAAATTTTATAAGACTTACTGAATGTCAAAGTTCTTATTTGTCTCAAACCCAGATCATTCGAGAAGCATGCAAAACATATTCCTAATAGCAGTTACATTTTTGTTTGAATACTTTATTATTATACATCTACGCTATCAACTTTATGTGCAAGCAAAACAACTCTGGGTGGAATCTAATGCTCTTCTCTGTGGTGTGCTTGATGGCGAAGAGGCATTTAATCAGGTGGAGACCTTACAGTCTTCCTGTGTCCATCCTAATTAAGTCGTGGGTGGCCCGTGGATGGCTGTTCTGCTTTGCCGCAGTTAATGCCCACGCAAGGTTCCAATCCTATTGCCATTGGTCTTAACCCAATGATAGGCCGGGACACTTACCATGCAGAAAACGTGACAAGCAAACCCCTGTAGGAATGCTTGCAGGTTCCTCTGGGAGTCCTTATTCAAAGGCACTCACTGCTTCATCAAGGGACCTGGCATTGGGAACACAAACTCACTGAATGCCACTCTCTGCTGCTGGTCCCTATCTCCAGCAGGACCACGACATTGCAACTCCCCTCCCACCATGTCTTACCTGTAACCTGGGACCCAGGAATGAAATTGGACCTCAGTTGTTACAGTGGAAACAGCAACTGCCTACTTGGTAGCACTGACATTCATCAAAATTATTTGATTGGCTGACATCGTTCAGTGAGTAGGACTTACCCTATTGTCCAGTGTCTCAA
Organism: Sphyrna mokarran; assembly: GCA_024679065.1. NCBI lineage: Eukaryota > Metazoa > Chordata > Chondrichthyes > Carcharhiniformes > Carcharhinidae > Sphyrna > Sphyrna mokarran. The sequence goes on along the minus strand of JAGIQG010000011.1, from coordinate 48,297,091 downwards.
GAATTTTTATTCATTTAACACTGGAAATGATTTCAAGTTATTTTGTATGATGTAGAAGTAGGAAACTACATTGGGAAATTGGGAAATTAAAGAAGATGAGCAGTTAGCTTAAACGGCATGAGGAATTCAATAAATTGAATATTTTACTTAACTTATTTGCAATCATCTTGCTGTACTTTATTTTGAATATTGTTCTTTCAACTATTTGTTGCCAAGATTTGAATATACTGTGCTCGTGTCATGGCTTCGTCTGTAAGGCCAGATTATTTAAAAAAACATTTGGGTTCATTTATTACCTCCCTTTCTGCTCTGTAAGATAACACTTTTTGACAGGTGTAGCTGCCATTTGCAAACAAATACTGTCCTGAAGCACTCGTGTTTTCACAGCTGTTGTGACCTTGTATTGCTGAGGAAATTGTTAAAAATAACTAGTGACAGCTATCCCAGATATTCCACTGTTGTTGGTAAGCATTGGAAAGTCTAAATTAGTAATATGTTAGGAATGCTGTGTCTAAATTATTTATTCAGCAAAAATATTTCGCCCTCCAATTTTAATGGTCTTGCTGTTAAGTAGTCTGCTGACGTTTACCATTCAGGCTCGAAAATGTAAAATAAACATTTGAGAAAATTATCAGAGGGTTATCAGCTTTTGGGGTATTCCCAACATGGTTCACTGGTTTCAAAAGGAAAGTCACACTAAGAAAAGCACAAGAAAAATTGAAGGAAGGAAAGCATTTTACAGTGCCTTCTGGTCAGATCAGCTCCAGCCATCATTAGAACATAGAACATTACAGCACAGAACAGGCCCTTCGGCCTTCGATGTTGCGCCGACCAATATAAAAAGCAATGACCTCCAAACTAAACCATTCCCTTCTCTTCCATATACTTATCAACTAACCTCTTAAACGCCACCAAACTTGGCGCATCTACAACTGCTGCAGGCAGGGCATTCCACTCCCTAACCACCCTTTGGGTAAAGAATTAGTCCGAACAGAATTTTTTTTCAGTTGAAGCAAGAATTACTGCATTTGTCTAAAGAGCACAAACAAATCTTCTAATATTTTATTCTCCATCTTGGCATAAACCTAGGAATTTTTGTTTATGACAAAGCTAGTATATAATTGCAAGTCATTTTTGTAGGCAAGGAAAATCAAGAAAGTTTTGAGTGACAAAATTTTATTTGCATATACGTCTCTGAATATAGGATAAGTGCCAAATCCAGTGCTTGAACATTAAGTATCAAATAAATTCATATTTAATTTTATATGTCATAGAATCATAGAAACTCTACAGTACAAAAAGAGACCATTCGGCCCATCGAGTCTGCACTGACCATAATCCCACCCAGGCCCTACTCCCATATCCCTACATATTTACCTACTAATCCCTCTAAGCTACACATCTCAGGACACTAAGAGTAATTTTTAGCATGGCCAATCAACCTAATCCGCACATTTTTGGACTAGATCTCTAATATACAATAAAATTACCAAGAGTTTGTGATTAAAAATAATTGATTGAATTATGGAATTCATTTAGAACATAGAACATTACAGCACAGAACAGGCCCTTCGGCCTTCGATGTTGCGCCGACCAATATAAAAAGCAATGACCCTCCAAACTAAACCATTCCCTTCTCTTCCATATACTTATCAACTAACCTCTTAAACGACACCAAACTTGGCGCATCTACAACCGCTGCAGGCAGGGCATTCCACTCCCGAACCACCCTTTGGGTAAAGAACCTGCCTCTGATATCCGTCCTATAACTATCACCCCTTAATTTAAATTTAATTTAATTTAATTTTATTTTATTAATTCATTTAATAAATAATTCTCAATCTGACGATAGATTCACTCTTCACGTAGCACCAGCAATGAGTCTAATTTACTTGTCAGGGCATTGGATTCACTGATCTGTTGAATCCATTCATTGTGCATTCTCCAGCTGGGTCAGGCAGACCTATCTCCAGTCTTGTCAATAGTATTGCTAATGAATGTACTTAACACTTAGGCTGAACAAATCATGTCGCTACTTTAAATGAACAGGGAAAAAATATATGGTCCTACACTTTTTAATATAATTCAAACATGTATTGTTTTCATGATTTAATTCTGTTTCTGTGTTGATATTTCTTAAATAAAGTTCCACTGTTTGCAATCTGGTCTGTTTTGTGGAACAAAAACCAGGAACAGAGGTTTTCTATTCTAATTCTAATGATTAGTTAAGTCGGGCAGCATGGTTGGTGCAAGTTTAGAGAGTCGAAAGGCCTGTTCCTTACTGTAATTTTCTTTGTTCTTTGTTCTATTCAGATACTTAATCCTTTGTCAAGATGGCAGTAATCAAATTTGGTTAAGTAAATTAGTACAGCACAAGATAGAGGCACTGTACTTGTTGACCAGAAGTAGAGAAACTGGAGGCTGTAAAGTATAATTTGTGGAAACTGTAGAAACGTCATTAGCTACCCAATCACATTCTAAGACTTAGCTGAAGCCTGTGAGCTCTGACTCAGAAACAGTATTGAGGCCTTTGATGTTGTTGAAGTCTGTTTATAATTTACATTCATATAAGGAGATCCAAAGTGCCAGGGCACTAGGGTCTAGACTTCATGATCATGCAGAAGATGAAGTGGTTGGAGCCCATGCATGTTTGTGCACCAATTTTGTGATATAATCAAAGGTATCTGGATTATTGTGGAGAGTTGGGTGAACTGTTGACAAAGGTACTTGGAGGTCAAGGAATAAGACTGAGGATGTCTGTAGCATTTTGTGTTTTGGAATTGTTCTGGAGGTGAGAGTCTTAGGGATCAGGGTTGGGTCCAAGGAGCAATTGAATGGGGCCTGGTCAGACCAGAGAGTGAGATCAGCGATCTCAGGATGGGGAGCAGTATTGATTAAGATGTATACTAACCTTATTTTATAGCATTTAATTGGAGGCAATCAGCACAGATTGATTACCTCAAACACAAACCAAAGTTAATGGGGGAAAATGAACAGACATTAGGCCCCTTATTCACATGTGTTTATAGTCTAATGCCTGCTACTGGCAGTGATAAAGGTTACCTCTTGTTTGGCACTTGTCAACTGTTGGCTGGTGGGACCTATACCAAAATTGTGCATGTGTGGCATGAGCTTTTTTTTAAACACAAAGCAACACTTGTAACTCTGAAATCCTGGGTGGTACAAGCCAGATTTCTAACGCAAAGTTGCAAGGGTCAAAGATCATAGGAATGGCGATGTATTTATCACTTGAAACCCTCTGACCTTCTGATCAGAGAGCATCTAGGCATCCATTAGTCACAAAAGAGAATGAAGCTTGAAGTTCTATTCGCCCTCCCACTGCCTTACTTCCTTGATAATATTTCCCTTATGCCCATTGCAATCCCAGTTTTGCTCTTTACAAAAAAGGCCTGGGCAACATAAATTGGATGGATTCCACTGTAATAGGTCTCTTCTCTTTTTTCTCTCCACATTGCCTGGGATTGCATTGTTAAGTTCTACTGACAGCAAAGCACAGTCTTTATGTACTTATATGATTATGATTTGAAAATCTGTTTTCAACCTCCTTATAATAAAAAACTCATAAATTTGTTGCTTTACTAGTTGAAAATAATGCTGTAGCATTATTTATTCAACCTTTACATTTACTGTCAAAAATTATTAAGACTAAACTCACCCATATTGAATTTTATCTTAATGTCAGCAGTCTGGAAGTTTATTGGCACACAACAATGATTCCTAGGGACTTTTTCAGTTATTGTTCAATTCTATTTAGGAAATGTCAGAATGTAACATTTAATGTAGGATGTGACCTTTACCCTCTGCCCTATTAATTATTTTTCTTGACGTTTATTAAGTGATAATTTACAAAAACAACATACTGTGCGAGAGGGAATAAGGAACAGTGCGAAGCTTTACAATTTTATTGTAAACCGGGTTGCTTGTGACTATGGTCTTGGCATCTGTTTGAAGCTAATGTAGGGTGGCTGTAGAAAGGTCAGTCCTGCTGGCTTTTTCACAACTGGCAGTTTGTATTCTGCAGAGTATTACTGCCTCAAAACAGTACAGCTAAAATCCTGTTTGTTAGATTAAACAATAGTTTGGGTGATGGACCACCAATGGTCTTTCACTGATGGAAATATGTTCCATTGGGAAGTAATACAGCATTGGCAGATGGCTAATTGAATATCATAAACCAGTGGGGCTGGAAGGGCAGCGAAAAAAGCTTTAAGAGGATTATCTAATCCTGTGGAAAATAAGGAAACATTCCTGAAAAACAGTTCACTTTTTCTGGCTTAATAATGTGTCTTTTTTGGCATTGGCGAAGAATAGTATTTATGTTAATTACATAATTAAAGTTTAGGAAATTCTTTGTTAAACAGTTGCATCCAGAATCTCCATCTTCACCCTCCTTAGTATGTTATATACCCCAAGTACTCCACCCAACCTTCCTAGGCTTCCAACTTCTGTCTTCTAGGATGTAGAAGGGGAGATTTTATGGAGTTCACAAGGGTGGGAATGGTGGCTTTTAGGTGACATCAGCATGCTATATGGATTCCTTCCTATAATGCCACGAATACTCATTACCATCAAACTTTTTAAATTAAATACTAGCTTCAAGGTAAAGTCAGTGCCACACAAGAATCTCATAGCAATCAGCTCACGAACCAATATAACATTTTCTGAAATAAGTACCTCTAACACATATGTCAAACTGCAATGGCTTACTTCATCAATTTATTAATATACCAAACAATAAAATCCTAGATTGTACATTTAAACCTTGAGATTATCCAACGACAATTTTCTAATCCAAGTTGAACCATCAACAAGAAATACTAAAAATAATTAAACAGCTCCCTGCAAAAAAGAAGAGAAGAATCGAGAAAAAAATAATTCCCTATTTATTTGCTCAACAGAAAATTCTGGAATGGGAGAAATACCAGAAGAGTGGAAACAAAATGCAAAGAGAGATGAAGCCACAACAAAAATAAATCTAACCTTCCAATATTCCTGAATCTTTATTTGATAGACAGCCTCATTTTCTAATCTAACATTAGCACACACTTAATATTCAAAGTACCAATTAATCTGACAGATCAAATTGTTAACACTGAATGTCAGGTAATAGTCATAATCAGGTGTTGGAAGCAGTGGCAACATGAGACCAAACAAGTAAATTGCCCAGTGACTATCAACAGTTGAAATTTTGATTTATTTTGGTGAAAAGTGGGTTACAAATTTTGTAACTGTGTAGAAAATCCACCTCTGCCTAAATCAATGACAACGCTAACTTTCAGCATCCAATATTAGTGAAGAAAGAAGAATCTATTCTTGTCTCAAATAGTAAAAGTTATTTTTTTTATCTCAGCTAGCTGTATGAGTTATTAAATAATATTTGTGTATTATTTATGTGTTTGAACCAGGGAAAGCATTAGACTGTTTCAACACATTCACATCTCCAGAGAGGACTATATAGCCTAGTTTCTTTCCTATAGTAAGGCTGGTTGTCTTTGTACATAAATCAAATTTATTAGAAGTGATGTCGTGTTGTTGAAATGTTAAAGAACTGACTCACGATGCCTATTGGGTATTTAAGACATGACATCTATTTAACAGTGAGCAGGCTATTTAATATTTAAATCAGATGACAAAAGCAAACTGCACCTCCAAATTGTCAGAGGTCTGCTTGTTCATATCCTCTCTACTTAAATCATAGCTTTGGTTAATATTGCAATGTTTGTCCCAATGGAGAATGATTTGTTGGTACTAATATATCAAAGTCTGCTTTGGGATGGTCTAGGTATTGTTAATTTTCTTTATTCTCTAGTTCTGTGATCATATTCCTCTTTCCATAAGGCGATGGGCTCTATGGAGTGCCTACATTACATTAATCTGAATACTGATACTTTGGTTTGGAACAAAGTATTGTGCATGTCAAATATTGTACTGCTACTTTTTTGCCATGGAGGTATATGCCTGTTCATAACCTTATTAAAAAGCTATTTTGTGGCATGCCCTAGCACCACTCAGCCCAAGTGTTCTATCTGAGGGATGATTCTCAGACTTCTACCAATCTTATCTCACCAGCCTGGGAGGTGGTTACAAAGGCGGGCATCTTCATGGGCACCGCCTGAGAAACAACATTCATTGAAAGAAGGTGATGAATGATCTCATCTGCATGACCACAATGCAAGTTATCATTCAGCTCACTCCAAATGCATGCTCTCAAATTGGCATTATGCACTCAGAGCATTACTCAGCTCAAGGATCTCACAAAATATAAGCAGGGTAGTATAGTGGCACAGTGATCAGCATTAGACCAGTAGGCTGACAAATGGCAGATGGAATTTAATTTAGATAAATGTGAGATGATGCATTTTGGCAGATTGAACAAGGGCAGGACTTGTTCAGTTAATGGTAGGGCATTGGGTGAGTTACAGAACAAAGAGATCTAGAGATACATGCTTATAACTCCTTGAAAGTGGAGTCACAGATGGACAATAGTGGAGAAGACATTCAACATGCTTGGTTTCATTGGAAGAACATTGAAAACAGGAGTTGGGACATCCTGTTGAAGTTGTACAAGACATTGGTAAGGTCACACTTGAAGTTCTAGTCACCCAATTATAGAAAGGATATTATTAAACTAGAAAGAGTGCAGAAAAGATTTACTAGGATGCTACTGGGGATTTGATGGTTTGAGATATAAGGAGAGACTGGATAGACTAGGACTTTTATCTCTGGAGTGTAGGAGGCTGAGGGGTGATTTTTTGAGGTCTATAAAATAATGAAGGGCATAGATCAGCTAGATAGTCAATATCTTTTCTCAAAGGTAGGGGTGTCTAAAACTAGAGGGCATAGGTTTAAGGTGAGGAGAGATATACAAAAGGTTCCAGAAAGGCAACTTTTTCACACAGAGGGCGTTCAGTATCTGGAACAAGTTGCCAGTAGTAGACACAGGTACAATTTTCTCTTCTAGAAGGTATTTAGACAGTTACATCGGTAAGATGGGTTAGGGCCAAATGCAGGCAATTAGGATTAGCTTATGGGTTTAAAAACAAAGGGTGGCATGGACAAGTTGGGCTGAAGGGCCTGTTTCCATGCTGTACACCTCTATGACTCTATGACACTGGAGCTCCACAGGGCCAAGGACCCAGGTTTGGTTCTGGCCTTGGGTTAATGCGTGGAGTTTGCATATTCTCCCCATGTCTGTGTGCTCTGGTTTCTACCCACAGTCCAAAGACACATGAGTTAGGTGATTGGCCATGCTCAATTGCCCCTTAGTGTCAGGGCATTAGCCATGATAGATATGTGGGGTTATGTGGATAGGGTCTGGTGGGATCATTGTTGTTGCAGACTCAATGACTTGCTTGTGCACTGTAGGGATTCTATGATATCAGCTTTGAAAGCCTTTATACCAATACCTCATTTATCATCTTGAACAAACACCATTCTCAGCCCTAACTGGAAAGGGCTCTGCACATACAGCAGGCATGCATGCTTCCCAATTTCTGATCCATTGCTTCTCGTCACACTTCATCCCATTGTCTGCACACAGACTAAGATTGCCAGCGACAAAAGGGAGACATCCCAGACTGGAGGAAGGACAGTAGAAATCTAGGTTTTCTGTAAGTGTGAGGATGATGGGTGAAGACAGTGCTCGCCCCTATAGGGAAGGCAAGATAATCATCTCCCAACAAACCAGTATGGATGAGCCCTCTGTGAGTTCATTGCATTCTGATATTCACACTGAGCGATTTGCAATCTTACATTCAGCTTGGCCATGTACTAAATCTGTCATCTCTCCTTACAATCTGCAGCTGGTCTGACAGATTAGCACAGGCAATATAAGCTCAAATCCCCAGGTTATCTCAGTGGAGGATGCTGAGGGCCATTTGAAGAAGATTCTTCACAGTGTTCATCTGCACCCTCCACCAGTTCAAAGGCACGTACCCCAGTAAGTCATATAGATCTAGGTTAGATTCATGTCACATTCTGGGAAGTTATCCATAGAAACCAAACAGTGCAGAGGAGGCTATTTGGCCCATCAATTCTGCACCAACCACAATCCTTTCTCAAGCCCTATCCCCAGAACCTCTCATATTTATCACATTAATCCCTCTAACCTACATATTCCTGGACACTAAGGGGCAATTTAGCATGACCAATCAATTTAACATGCACATCTTTGGAATGTAGGAGGAAACTGGAGCACCCGGAGACAATCCTTGCAGACACAGGGAGAATGTGCAAATTCCACATAGATAGTGACCCAAACCAGGAGTTGAACGCAGGCCCCTGGAGCTGTGAGGGAGCAGTGCTTGCCACTGTGCTACCATGATGTATCAGTGGGAATGTCTCACTGATATATCTGCGCAGCATGGGGAGGTCTCTGACATTTGGAGGATGATTGGAAAACAAAAACCATGACTGCAATTCAGATGATGAGCCGTCATTTCAAACATTCTGGAGATGTAAAGGTAGGAACATCGGGCAGAATTGCAAGCAGCAGTCGACAGGCTAGAATGAAGGATGGAGGAATCTGTCCATCTACTGACTGATGTCTACTTTCAGATCAGCTTCAACTCTCCCCATGAGAGTTCAGGTCTCCCGATCTTCCTGGAGCCTCATGATGTGCAGACAGAACAACTGTTCATCCATTTCTCACAAGCACAAATACAATTGAACTACCCAGCAGAAATACCATTAACTTGCAATTTAAGCCTGACAGCATGCATAACAGAGCAGGTCGGACCTTTCTGCATTTACTTAGACTAGTATCGGTACAACCATAAAATAATTTTTCCACAACATGAAATCAGCACAGACAGATCAAATCAGAACAGGACTATGGCTGCAGAAAGTAAAGAATGAAAAATAAAGGAGTTCCTCTTCCCAACGCTAATCATGTAAAGTTGATGATGCTGTTATTAAGGTTTGTCTCATAATGACAATGTATCCCAATGCTTCTTGAAATAGGCTTGGGAATTGTGCCTTGAGCAAATGTTTGTACATTTAAGATTTACCAGTAGTAATGCAGGATGTAATTCATGGCTAGAGAGATCTAAAACAGCAATAGAAAGGACTTTTCTCCAGATCTTTTAGCAGCATACTGTAATGGGAGATCAACCTTCAATTCCAGAAGACTCCTAACTAATCCCAGCGGGTTGATCTCCCATTACAGCCTGCTGTTAAAAGTCCTGAAGGAAAATCCTTTCTATTCCGGGTGTTCCAGTTTCCTCCCACAGTCCAAAGATGTGCGGGTTAGGCTGATTGACCATGCTAAGAAACTGCCCCTTAGTACACAGGGATGCATAGGTTAGAGGAATTAGTGGATATAATATGTAGGGATATGGGGGTAGAGCCTGGGTGGGATTATGTTCAGTGCAGACTCAATGGGCAGAAGGGCTGTTTCTGCACTGTAGGGTTCTACAATTTCTATGATTTCTAATGCTGTTTTGGATCTCTCTAGCCCTGAACTATACCCTGCATTACTGTTGATAAATCCTAAATGTACAAACATCTGCCCAAGGAACAATTCCCAAGCCTATTTCAAGAAACATCGGGATACACTGTCATTGTGGGACAAATCTTAATAGCAGCATCATCAACTTTACATGATTAGCATCAGGAAGAGAAACTCCTTTATTTTTCATTCCTTACTTTCTATAGCACTCATATTAAAGGTCATACACAATACTTCATGCCAAATGTAACTTTGAATGACTTTGGAACTGGTGGAAACAAAAGATAAGTTCAGATTTCAGTGCGCTTAATATAGGCTGCTTGGAAGTAAGTAAATAAATTCACATGAGTGCTGCATATAATGCTTTCTAAAATTGTATCATTGAAATCATTATTTCACATTGTTACATTTTATTTAAGACAATGTTACTCATATTAGAAAGTCAGTTCAACTTTCTGTGTTTGTTGACAGTTGTGAAATATTGCTTAGGTAGGCTTGTAGGAAAGGACATTGCAGCTTTTAATACACTTCAACTGGAAAGTGATTTGTTACACTACTATATTAGGCTTGGCACTTTCTTGCTTTATTATTTGATAAATCAATGGCCGTTTTGTCCTTCTGATTTTGGGTTGCATTTGGCAGAAATGCTATTAGTCCTGGCATTTTTCCCTCTTCTTTGAAGCCGCTGCAATTGGTATTGAATTTCTCACTATCTAAAGAATCCATAACAAAATATAAATCACGTTTATTGGTTGGACAGGATCATATTAAACTGGGAGATGATAATCTGAGTGTGGTGGGGGGAGGGAACAGAATGTGCAAACAAAATAGTCCACCCAACAACTTGAATTAGAGTATGAAAAATTGTAAAAAGGCAAAATTAAAGGCTTTTTATCTAAATGCGCACATCATTTGTAATAAAATAAATGAATAGATGACACAAGAAGAAATAATGGGAATGACCTGATTACAATTATGTGGCTGCAAGATGACAAAGGTGACCAACTGAATATTCAGTGGTACTAGACATTTCAAAAGCATAAGCAGAAAGGAAAAGGAAGTAGGATTGATCTGTTAATAAAGAATGAAGTCAGCCCAATAGTGAGAAATGATCTTTTCTCGAAAGATTAAGATGTAGAATGAATTTGGTTGGAGATAAAAAATAGAAAGAGAAAGAAGTCACTATGGGGGTAGTCTACAGCATCCCCCAACCCCCCCAAACAGTAGCCACATTGTAGAAAAGAGTATAAATCAAGAAATAATGGGGACTTGTAAGAATGGTACTGCAATAATCATGAGTGATTTAAAACTTCATAAAGATTTGACAAATTAAAGGTGCCTTTGAAGATCAGTTCATAGATCATCAATTTCCTAGCCCAGTATGTTGTGGAAATAGCCAGGGGACAAATCTAGCATTGCGTAATGACAATAAAAAGTCTCACATCACCAGGTTAAAGTCCATTAGGTTTATTTGGTAGCAAAAGCCGCTAGCTTTCGGAGCATTGCTCCTTTGTCAGGGAAATATAAAGTGCTGGTGAGGCCACATCTAGAGTACTGTGTACAGTTTTGGTCTCCTTACTTGAGAAAGGATATATTGGCACTGGAAGAGATGCAGAGGAGATTCACTAGGCTGATTCTGGAGTTGAGAGTGTTGACTTATGAGGAGAGATAGTAGACTGGGGCTATACTCACTGGAATTCAGAAGAATGAGGGAAGATCTTATAGAAACATAAGATCATAAAGGGAATAGATAAGATAGAAGTAGGAAAGTGGTTTCCATTAGCAGGTGAAGCTAGAATTAGGGGGCATGGCCTCAAAGTAAGGGGAAGCAGATATAGGGCTGAGTTGAGGGGAAACTTCTTCACACAAAACATTCTCAATCTGTGGAATTCCCTGCTCAGTGAAACAATTGAGGCTTCCTCATTGAATGTTTTTAAACCAAGAATAGATAAATTTTCGAATGAAAAAGGAATTAGGGGTTATGGTGAGTGAGGAGATAAGTGGAGTTGAGTCCACGAAAAGATCAGCCACGATCTTATTGAGTGGGGGAACAGGCTCAAGGGGCCAGATAGCCTACCCCTGCTCCTAGTTCTTATGATCTTATAGTGTGGCACCCTCAAAGACCTGGTCAGTTTGTTTCAACAAATCGGGGTCAGAAAGTCAGGCCTCAGTGATCAAGATTCAGACGGGGGGGGCGGGGTGTCATGTTCTTGTGTTTTAGTGAAGGCACCTTAACTGTTGGGCTCGCCATTGATGTCAGTGGTCCCATCTATGAACCATTGAGTGGTCATTTGAGGAGACACCATTCCCCCTCTCCATCCAGAAATTTAATGAGAGTCTATCAGGGTTAACCTTGTGCTCTCCCCACCAAAATGCCAGTCAGGATGGGAGGTGGCCCTTAATTAGGCATTTAATTGCCTCAACTGACTTTCCATTGGTGGCTGTGACACTGAGTTTCTCAAAAATAAGAGAAACCCTAACATTGACCTGCTTTGATGTAAATGTTCCATTTGCTACAGAACCAAACTGGAATAACACTCATAATGGTACTAAATAGACTCAATTCCAGATAGAATACTTCAACATTTTGTATTCTAGTTTATGTTCCTTCATACCCATAATAATATATTTATTTTCTTTATTGGCCATAGAAGAATAGAGTTTCCGAATTCTTATCTATGCAAGTGTATCTGGACCATTGTGAGTGTGGAATGGACTATTGCTGTGATTTAATAATAGATTAGGTACATCATTGTGAGTGAAGGTACAGGAGTCTATTTTAAAATGTCGTCTTTATATTCCTTTTCTACTCCTCCCCTGAAGATAAGATCCTCAATCTGGGCATAGTTTCATTTGTTGCAGCCTTCTGGTACCTCACTGAAGTAGTTTTTTTTTTGTTGTTATTCCAATTCAATCAAATCAAGTCCAATTCAGAGTCTTAACAAGTTGAGACATTCCTGATCTAAGCTGACAAGACAGGGCTCTCACCTCCAGTCTTGGGCTTGATCTACGCGATCTAAGATGATTGGATTAGGTATAGCTCCTCCTCCAAGGATTTATCTTATTTGCATCTTTGCCAAAAGGCCAAGATACAAAAAAAAACAGCATGGGAAACAGGCCCTTCGGCCCAATGAGCCTGCGCCGCCACCTCGATGTTCCCATTTCTACACGCGATCCCTATCCATGTTTATAGATCTATGGATTAAAAACCAAATTTGAGACAATTTAGGGAGAATTTGTTTTGCCAATTAGCCTAAGAGCACATCTTTGGGATGTGGAGGAAACCAGAGCTCCTGGAGAAAACCCACGCAAGCACAGGGAGAAAGCGCAAACTCCCACAGACACAGGCCCAAATCCATGTATCTGCACAGCACAGCGATAGTCACTGAGCTGTCGTGTTGCCCATCAGATGGTCCAGGTCAAGCATACACTAACAATGTGAAGCAGTAGGATACTCTCGAAAAAGGTCCAAGAGCAGTCCTCTCACGACCCATCACGTGTATGCCCCTCGTTAGACAACAAGGTGGACCAAAGCACCTGTAGGATAAAAACAAGTACACAATATCATCATCTATTTACACACTTCCCAGGGACTCCCAAGGCTCATGATCCCTATTTTAAATCAGTTTTCTATACCCCTCCATTCCCATTCTGTTCATGTGCCCATCTAAGTATTTCTTAAACATCTCCAGAGTGCCTGCCTCCACCACTTTACTTGGTAGCGCATTCCATACCCCCACCAACCTCTGTGTGAAAAAACTCCCTCTAGCATCCAAATTATACCTTACCCCCCTCACCCTAAGCCCATGACCCCTCATGCTATTCGAGTCCATCCTAGGAAAAAGCTTAACCCTGTTTACTCTATCTATACCCCTCATAATCTTGTACACCTCTATTAGATCTCCTCTAAGTCTACGTCTTTCTAAGGAAAACAGTCTCAATTTGCCTAACCTCTCCTCGTAACTCAGACCTTCCATACCAGGCAGCATTCTGGTAAACCTCCTCTGCACTCTCTCCAGAGTCTCCACGTCCTTCCGGTAGGAAGGCGACCAGAACTGGACGCAGTATTCCAAATGAGGTCTAACCAATGTTCTGTACAACTGCAACATTAAAGGCCAGCTCTTGTACTCCATACCCCTTCCTATAAAGGCTAGCATACCATATGCTTTCTTCACAACCTTCTCTACTTGCTCTGCCACCTTCAGAGACTTGTTCACCTGCACCCCCAGGTCCCTCTGCGTTTCTATACTCTTAATAGGTCTACCCTTTATCATATATCTCCCCCCTACATTCTTTCTCACGAAATGCATCACCTCACATTTATCAGGATTGAATTCCATCTGCCATCTGTCTGCCCAAGCTACCAGCCTGTCTATGTCCTGCTGCATCGCCTGACAATGCTCCTCACTATCCGCAAGTCCAGCCATCTTTGTATCGTCTGCAAACTTGCTGATCACTCCACTTACTCCCTCTTCCAAGTCATTTATATATATTAAAAATAGAAGAGGTCCCAGTACCGAGCCCTACGGCACATCACTAGTGACCGACCTCCAGCTAGAGAAACACCCTTCCGCTATTATTCTCTGTCTCCTATTACCAAGCCAGTTGCTTATCCATCTAGCTACCTGTCCTTGTATCCCATTTGCCTTGACCTTCTCAACTAACCTCCCATGAGGGACTTTGTCAAACGCCTTACTAAAATCCATATAGACAACATCAACGGCTCGCCCTTTGTCCACCGTTTTCATCACCTCCTCAAAAAAGTCTACCAGATTTGTAAGGCACAACCTCCCCTTAACAAATCCATGCTGCGTATCCCTAATCATATCGCAACGCTCTTCATATGGCAACACTCTAAGTGCCTATACATCCTATCTCTAAGAATCCCCTCCAACAGCTTCCCTACCACTGACGTCAAACTCACCGGCCTATAATTTCCAGGATTATCCCTACTACCCTTTTTAAACAATGGTACAACATTAGCTATTCTCCAGTCCTCTGGGACCTCACCTGTGTCCAAGGAAGAGACAAAGATTTGCGTCAGAGGCCCAGCAATTTCACCTCGCACCTCTCTAAGCAGTCTGGGATAAATGCCATCAGGTCCTGGCGATTTATCAGTTTTAATGCTACCTAGAAGCTCTAACACTTCCTCCCTTGGTATGGATATTTCCCTCAACTGGTCCATAGCTCCCTCAGCGACAGAAGATGTCAACAAGCCCCTCTCCTTCGTGAATACCGATGCAAAGTATTCATTCAGGATCTCCGCCATTCCTTCGGGCTCTAAGCACAGTTCCCCTCCTCTGTCCCTAAGAGGTCCGATTTTTCCTCTAATCACCCTTTTATTCCTAACATAGGAGTAAAAAGCCTTTGGGTTTTCCTTAATCCTATCCGCCAAAACCATTTCATGCCCCCTTTTTGCCCTTCTAACTCCCTGTTTGAGCTCCCTCCTACTCTCTCTATATTCCTTCAATGCTGTCTCTGTTCCCAGCTGCTTCGACCTATCATACGCTTCTCTTTTCTTCCTAACCAAGTCCTCAATATCCCTAGTAATCCACGGCTCTCTAATCCTACCTTTCCCATCTTTCCTCCTGGCTGGCACATACTTATCTTGCAACATTTTCAGTATTCCCTTGAAAGAGTCCCACATGCCTAGCATGGACTTATCCTCAAACAACCGTTCCCTATCAATTTCCCTAAGTTCCTGCCTAATTCGACCGTAGTTAGCCTCCCCCCAATTCAGCACCCTGCCTAGGGCAACAAGCATCCTTTTCTATCTGTATCCTAAAGTAGACAGAATTGTGGTCACTGTTAGCCACATGTTCCCCCACTACAACATCAACCACCTGCTCTGGCTCATTACTCAGAACTAAATCCAATATAGCCCCTTCTCTAGTCGGGCTAGCCACATACTGTTACAACGATCCTTCCAGTACACATTTTACAAATTCCTGCCCATCCAAACCCCCAGCTCTAGCTACCTTCCAATCCACCCTCGGGAGATTAAAATCTCCCACTATAACGACTCTGTTCTTTCTGCACCTATCCAAAATGTCTTTACATATGCCTTCTTCAATTGCCCATGGGCTGTTGAGTGGCCTATAATACACTCCTAGCATAGTAATTGCCCCCTTTCTATTCCTCAACTCCATCCACAGTGACTCCACTCCTAACTCCTCTGTATTGTCCTCCCTCTGCACCGCTGTGATGCTCTCCTTAACTAACAACGCCAGAGCCCCACCTCTTCTGGACCTTGCTCTGTCACGCCTGAAACACTTATACCCAGGAATGTTCAGTTGCCACTGCTCCCCTTCCTTTAGCCATGTCTCTGTCACTGCAACCACATCCAAGTTCCTCGCAAACATTAAGGCCCTAAGTTCATCCATTTTTCCCGTTACGCTCCTCGCATTGAAACAGATACACTCCAGACCTCCAAGACCACTCGGAACCTCCTTCTCCCCAATGCATCTCTTCTCATCCAAGCTTACTCTATCTCCCATCTCGCTCTCTACCGAGCTATCAGTCTCATCCCCTCCCCCCCTCTATATTAGTTTAAATCCTGCCGAAACACTCCAGCTAACCTCCCAGCTAAGATATTCACACCCTTCCCATTCAAGTGTTCCCCATCCCTTCTATACAGATGCCCTTCTTTCACAAAGACTTCCCAGTTATCCACAAATATGAAACCCTCTGCCCTACACCAGTCCTTCAGCCACGCATTCAGCTGTAGGATCTCATTTCTCCTGGCTCCGCTATTACCCGCACCTGGAAACAGCCCTGAGATCGCCACCCTCGAGGTCTTCGCTGCTTTTAAAAATTGATTCAGTTGAAGCTAAAGTTAATGTAATGATTTCAACCAAGTTGCCATGTTGGCCAAAAGGCTGAGAAGTCCACTATATAACAAGGTTCAAGAGATCATTCGTCTGAGGGTTACAGAGCGTAGCCTCCTCTGAACACATATACTTGCACAAGAAGCAGGACTTTCTGAATAGTAATCAGGAATGGAGCTTGAACAAAGTTTAAATCGCTGAGGTTTGGCTTCATTTTTAAGTATGCATGACAAAAGCCATTTTTGGTTTGCTCATGATATTCATCTAGCGGACAGATATGTTCAAAAACCAAAACCAAAAAAAAGATCAAAAATGTAGAAGAGCCATCAATATTGTAAAATCCTTCTGTATTTTTTCCTAAAATTAAATACATATAAAAGTGGATACTTGAGTGTTTAAGAATCAGTCATGTTTTTACTAGTAAACATAGAGTGGAATAAATGCACATTTAACCATTATGTTACTTCACAAGACATGAAGTGTTTTACCCACTTAAATTACAGTATGTGCACTGAGGTAATTTCAAGCAGTTTTTGAAATGTGACAGTTTACAATGTAGAGATGTCTGAAGCTTCAATTGAAATAAACTTCTGCTAATCATTAACACGTTAAAATAATGTTTAATTTGTAACTTTAATAGTATGAATGGATTGGTAAACTCTACACTTATATTAAATATATCTTTTTCAAATTAGCCCAGTATATACCCACTCTTAGAGGATCAGAAAAGTAGTTGGTACTCCATGAATTATGATTTATACTTGAAAGGTGTTAGCCCTGCTGCCTCACAATGCCAGGGACCTGGGTTCAATTCCCGGCTTACTTCTGTGTGGAGTTTGTATGTTTCCCCTATGTCTGCATGGGTTTCCTCCAGGTGCTCCGGTTTCATCCCATAGTCTGAAAGATGTGCTGGTTAGGTGCATTGAGCCAAACAGGCATCAGAGTGTGGCGACTAGGGGATTTTCACAATAGATTCATTGCAGTATTAATATAAGTCTACTTGTGACTAATAAATAAGCTTTAATAGTATATTATTGTGAGAATAAAACAATTAATATAGTTTCTACTACTAAAATGCCAAACAAGCTGCAGAAATATTTTTTGTAATGATGATATTTGTGCATAAAAAACAGAGAATATTGGACTGGGGAATGGCAGTCCAATTGTGTATAAATTGGAGGGGTGCACGGTCTTATCTTTTCAGTATTTTGGAGATGGTGACTCAATACACATTATGTAATCTGATACAATTAATATTCCAGAAATGATTCCATTTGATAATATAGTCGTTAATGTATTAATAATCATAATGTTGTGGATTATTATAAACAAATTTACGTGGGAATCAAAAAAGTAAATGTATTTTAAAAGAAACATTAAGGTACTAATTATCATGATAATTTGCTGCTTATGTTTCCAGTGTGCCCATTGTTTTATGCTGATGTACTGTAATAGGATAGGTAATCAACATTAGGTAACAGTAATCCAGGGTCCAGTTTATTCAGATCTGATTACTGGCCAATTAATTTATTATAATCCACAACATTATAATTATCAATACATCAATGCTTGTAGCATCAAACAGAATTTTTTCATCAATATTTCTGCTATGCACGCTAGTTGAGTAAATATAAACATAAAAATTAAGAGGAAGAGTAGGCCATTTTGTCCTTCATGTCCACTTCACCATCCAATAAGATCATGGCTAATCTGATTGTAACCTCAACTGCACATTCCTGCTTACCCCATCACCTTTCAACTTGCAAATCTGTTTGATTCAGCCTTAAAAATGTTCAAAAACCCTGCTTCCACTGCCCTTTCAGGAAGAGAATTCCAAAAACTCACGGCCCTCTGAGAGAAAACATTTTTCCTAATCTTGGTCTTAAATGAGACACCCCTTATTTTTAAACAGTGACCATTAGTGCTGGATTCTCCGTATCCATCCTGTCAACAGCCCTCAGGAGTTTAAAGGTTTCAATCCAGTTGCCTCTTACTCTTCTAAAACTTAATGAATACAAGCAAACCTATAAACCCTTTCTGTAGAAGACAACCTATCCATTCCTGATAATAGTCTAGTAAATCTTCTCTGAACTGCTTCTAACACATTCACATCTTTCCTTAAATAAGGAGATCAGTATTCCAAATATTGGTTGGGATTTCACAGCTTCGCTCGGGCGAGACTGGAAATTCCCACCTGATGTCAA
Source organism: Sphyrna mokarran (assembly GCA_024679065.1). Taxonomy (NCBI): domain Eukaryota; kingdom Metazoa; phylum Chordata; class Chondrichthyes; order Carcharhiniformes; family Carcharhinidae; genus Sphyrna; species Sphyrna mokarran. Next base: position 48,278,591 of record JAGIQG010000011.1, on the reverse strand, counting down.
CAGAGATTTCTATTGTCAGATCCTCGCCCACTCTAATTCCACGGCAGGCAAATTCTAGCCCTTGTCTCACTGAAGCCCTATAAACTGAAGCATAACCTTTCTACTTTTGTGATAATTTCCCTTCACAATAAACGTTTTATTAGCTTTCCTAATAACTCACTATATCTGCATACTACATGTGATCCATGCATGAGGATATCCAGATCCTTCTAAATTTCAGAACTCTGTAATACCTCACCATTTGGATAATTACTTTTTATCCTTCCTGCCAAATTGACAGTTGCACATTTTTCCATTTGCCAGATCTTTGCCTGTTCACTTATGTCCCTTTATAGCCTCATTATGTTCTCTTTACAGTTTACCTTCCTACCTTTCTTAGTGTTGTCATCAAATTTTGTAACCATATCTTACTTCTCTTATCCAAATTATTTATATAAATTGTAAAAAGTTAAGGTCTCATCACTGATTCCTTTGGCACAGCATTTGTTATATCCTGCCAACTACTAAAAGGCCCATTAATGCCAATGGCCTGTTCCTGTTATCTAATCAGTCTTCTGTCCATGATAATATGTTATCCCCACACCACGAGTTTTTATTTTCTGCCAAAAGCTTTGATGCGGCACCTTATCAAATTACTTCTGGAAATCTAAGTTAAGTATATCCATACTGGTTCCCCTCTATCCACAGCACATATAACTCCTTCAAGAACTCCAATAAATTAGTGAAACATGATGTCCCTGTCACAAAACCAAGTTGACTCTGCTTGATTGCCTTTAATAATAGCTTCTAGTATTTTCCCTATGACAGATGATAGGCTAACTGGCCTGTAATTTCCCACTTTCTATCTCCTATCTCTTTTTGAATAAAGGAGTTACATTTGCCATTTTCTAATCTAATAGAGCGTTCCCTGAATCTAGGGAATTTTGGAAAATTAAAACCAATGCATCAGTCCTCTCCCTAGTCACGTTTTTCAAGACCCCCATGGATGAACCAGCCATACCCAGGGATATGTCAGCCCACAGCTCCAACAATTTACTCAATACACTTCCGTAGTGACTGTAATTTTTCTGAATTCCTCCCTCCCATTTCCTGATTTACAGCCATTTGTGAGATGTAATTTGCAAAAAAACCGGTTTGGGTGACTGTCTGTATGAATATGCATGTTCTCGCCGTGTCTGGGTGGGTTTCCTCTGTTTATTTCAGCTTCCTCCAACATCCCAAAGATGGCGTGGGTTAGGTGGAATGGCCACCTCTGTCTCTCTGTGTCTCAGGATGCGTACGTTAGAGGATTTGATGGGTAAATACGTGGAGTTATGGAAGTAGGGCCTAGGTGAGATAATTGTTGGTGCAGACTAAATGACCTCCTTCTGTACTGTAGGATTCTATGATTCTAAAGCATTTGAATAGGTCTCTGTAGTTAATCTGCATTATTGTGAGGTCTGATTTTGTCAATCAAACTCCTTTCTTCCACATTAAAGTGTGAGGATTGTGGATGTCATGTAGAATGAAAAGAATATTTCCTCTCCAGCAAAAAGGCTTACGCACTCCCTACATAAACATGAAATACCAGATTAAATCATTATTTCTCATTTTTAAGTGCAAGATCTGATAAACTGTGTTATTTCATTCTTTCTCATTAAATGTTAATGCTTTTACACAGAGCTGTTAAGCAAAGAATATTTCTCTTTACACACAGTTGTAAAGTTCAGAAACTGTTTTATTCTTTCCTAAGAAGTTATTTGAAGCAACCCAATAGCAGTGGCGAGCCAACTAATAAGTTTTAGATGAAAGTAGTCAAATTAGTTTCAAACAAAACAAGAGAAGAAATGATAAGAATTCCAACTGAGCAGGAGTATTTCAAGAGGGCAACTGCAGCTGATTCACCATCAGTGTGGAATTTCATTTTGAACCTGGGTTTTGTTATTGTTTTATTATCTCTTAATTACTGCTGTATTATCAAAATGAGTGAATTTGAGTTTATTTTGAACATAGGAGAAATGGGAAACCCATCTGTTTTGCATTATACATTTCAAAGTTCATGCAGAAGAATATCAGACAAATTTTATAGTGGCCTGGATAATGGCATTGGCACATTGAAAGTGGTAACAGCAGTTGGGAAAGGAACGAATTAGCTTACCGGGGATAACAGTGATAAGGTTTGAAAAGCCAAGGCTCGGGAGGATATTTACACTTACAGAGGATAGATTAGTCCAGGGTGATAGTGCTCTGCTACAGGAAACCCTGGTTTTAAGAGAGCAGTGGAAATTTACAAAAGGAAGTAGTGAGCTTCAGAGTAAAATAGTGGCAGTTTAGAGAGGAAATTGGAGAGAAGCATTCATTTATATAAGGATCTGGTCCAATTTTAAATGACAATTCGGTCTATTATAGAATAAAATGTCCCAGTTACAATGACTTTTCTCACAGAAATGTTTATTAAATGTTATTCCCAGCAATGTTAGTTTCTTTGTTTCTACTCTTAACTATAGTTAATTACAGTATTACCATGTGAGAGATTAGAGTCATTTGCTGTGAACAGCATCATAATTGAATCCAAGCCACTTTTAAATTTTAATTAATTTCTTGGTAAGAATTAATTTGTTAATAGTAAATTGCATTTACTAATTTAGTGGCAATTTTTTTGAAAGAGTGAGCAATTACATAGATAAAGGAAATGCAATGAACATAGTGGGTATGGATTTGTAGATAATTTTTAACGAGTTACCTCACAAAAAGGCTTGTTATAAAATAAAGAAAATGCAGCATTATGAATCAGGAATTGGTTAATGGAAGGGATACAAAAACATACGGTGACAGGGTTTTGCTTAGATTAGGTTTGATGAATATAAATGATTTGCATTTTAGCAGAACCAGCAAAATTTATAAGTTTGCTGATAATATTAAAATCAGGGCCTTGGTAAATAGTGAACAAGATATAGAAAGATTCAGGAAACCATTGATAGTTTTATGGAAGAAATAGAGAGGTGACATGCAATTTAATGCAAATAAGTCTGAGGCACTCAAGAAATGGAATGTTTAAAATAAAGGCATGGAAATGCATGGGTAAACAGAGGCCTAAAGATTCAAATATGTAATTAACTGAATATACTAGCACTATAAGCTATAAGACAAACAGAACATTCTGGGTTTCAGAAAAGAAGCATAACGCACAAGTGTCAAAAAGTTTGTTGATGACATTTCTGTGAAGTTCATTCACTGAAATGTTAAAGTCAGCAGCTCGTTTTGAGTAACAAAATAATGTTAAATTTATTCATGGAGTATTGGTTAGACCATGGTTAAAGTGCTTTGCTCAGTTTCAGGTTCCCCATTATGACAAGGGCATTATAGTTTTCTAACCCTGATATTGTCCTGACCCCATCCTGGTGAAGCTATGCTGAATGCATTCTATAGTTTAATAATGAAGAGAGACTTGAAATATTGGGCTATTGCCACTGGAGCACAGAAACCCAAGAGAAAGTTTATAAAACTATAAAGGCTTTTGCTGGAACAAACAGGGAAAGACTATGTTCTCTATTGGGATACAGTGATGTGATTCATCAATTTAAAATGATCAGTCAGAGGGTGAGGGAAGAGTTCAATAGAAATATATTTACACGGTAGGTTGCTAGAGCAGGGTAAATTTTGCCATTGTGATACAAAGACCAGTGCACGTCGACAGAGAAAATTATACATCAGGAAAAACAAAACATAATGTTACTGGAACAAAACAGGGCAATGGGTAATATTGAATTGTTTTGTTAAAGATTGGCCCAAATGTCCTGTTGTGTTGTAAACTTGTATGTTTGCAAAATGATGTCACATATTTTAATCCTACAGCATAAATGTCATCATGCACCAATAAAATGAGGGCATGTTATCAGTCAATAGCTACAATACAGGACAAGCCACTCAGAATTGAATAAATTCTATCTATTGAATAAAAGTATGTTGAACTTTTAGAATGCCATCTAAACACTTCATTACCATGTTCTCCATCATTCTCTGCATTGATGTATTTCCCGTAGCATTTGTATGTGGTGAATCAGAAGTATTTTGCTTCATAAGAACATAAACAACTAAAGCAGGAGGAGACCATGGGGTGAATTTGTACCCTCCCACCTGTCCAGGAATTGGAGTGGGCAAGGGGTAACCGTGGAAAGGTCTGTTGATCTCGAATGGGATTTTCAGGTTTCAGGGTGAGCGAGGCTGAAAAATTCTACCCTCAATGTCCTCTCAAATCTGCTCTGACATCCAGTAAAATTATGGCTGATGTTTCATCTCACTTCCAATTTTCCACTTCATCCCCTAAATCTCTTGAATCTGTAATAATGCAATGTTAGACCACATAATACTCAATCTCAATAATATTAGGTATATACATATTATGGGCGAGAAATTGAGCTATAACACTTCAATAAGGAGACATAATGATCTCTCTAATGCCCTGCACAACGGAAGCATAACCTCCCTACTTTTGTAATCAATTCCCCTCATAATAAATAACAATAATATTATTAAAGGTTTGCATAGGTAGTTCTAATGTTAGATGTTGACATAAGTATGTTGCCAAAAATCCTGATAATAGAAAGGAAAGATTGAAGTCAGGAAGGGGGCTAAATTTTATAGGCCTTGAAAATGGACATGAGGTTTGATGAAGCACAATTAGTCCACACCTCTTCAGTGCAGCCTAGACAATCTGCCACCTTTGTGCTACCTGCACATTTGAATGTCTGCTGCATGCAATAGCACCAAGTGCACTTTTCATTGCTTTGCATGCTCAAGTAGAGAGACCGACAATCTGATTTTGCAAAGCCAATCCACACTGTGAAAAGCTAGCCTGAACCACTTAAAAGGGAGGTGCATTACAACTGGAGAAGGTCATGAGCAAGTGAATCTGACCTAGGAAACAGAGAAGAATGCTCCAATGCTTGGAGGGAACAAATTGCAGAGCTTTTGGATGATGCAGTGGAAATCTTAATGGAAGTAATGGAATGTATTAGAGGGAGCCTGAATCAGCAAGGAGGCAGAAGGCCCTTATGACATATGCTGAAAAGTCAATGGGACCAGATGAAGTTTTTAAAGTTTATTTATTAGTCACAAGTAGGCTTAACAATGCAATGAAGTTATTGTGAAAATCCACATTCTGGTGCCTGTTCGGGTACACTGAGGGAGAATTTATCAAGGCCAATTCACCAAAACTGCACATCTTTGGATTGTGAAAGGAAACCAGAGCACCTGGAGGAAACCCATGCAGACACAGGGAGAATGTGCAAACATAAATAGTGATCCAAGCGGGGAATCTAAACCAGGTCTCTGGCACTGTGAGGCAGCAGTGTCAATCCTAATAACCTATCTGGGAAACCTTGTCCAGAGTGTCATCTCATAGCCCTATCAGAGATCTTATCACATTTTGAGAGAGAAAGGAAGTGATTTTTCTGAAATTAAGGTATTTTTCTTTGTTTGAAGTGACATGAAAAGAATGATATTTCGTTTAATTCTTTGGCCTCTTCGTGCATTGGTGAAAAGAAACAGTTCAATGTTTCTGTCATGCATTCATACAAGCTCAGTTGCCTGTCTTAATTTATAGAAATTATTTTCTCCTTGTGATTCAGAATTAAATCCACCTGGACTTCCAGCAGCTGAAAATGAGAAGAATGGAGGTTATGGAATAACTTGGCAGTGGTGTTTAAAATTATGAAGAAACCAGACAGGGTACATGGAAGCAAACTATTTAAGAACTTAAGGACATGGAGCAGGAGTAGGCCATTTGACCCCTCGAGCCTGCTCTGTCATTCAATAAGATCGTGGCTGATTTTTTTTGTGGACTCAGCTCCATTTACCCACCCACTTACCATAACTCCTAATTCCTTTGTAGTTCAAAAATTTATCTATTCTGTCCTTAAAAACATTCAATGAGATGGTCTCAACTGCTTCACAACCCTTTGGGTGAAGAAATTCCTCCTCAACTGAGTCCTAAATCTACTCCCCCTTATTTTGAGGCTATGCCTCCTAGTTATAGTTTCATCTGCCAATGGAAACAACTTCCTTATTTCTATTTGATCTACTCCCTTCATTATCTTATATGTTTCTATAAGATCTCCCCTCATTCTTCTGAATTCCAATGAGTGTAGCCCCAGTCTACTGAGTTGGCTCCTCATAAGCCAATCCTCTCAACTCCAAAATCAACCTAGTGAATGTCCTCTGTAGCCCCTCCAGTGCCAGTATATCATTTCCAGTTGCTGTGTTGTATAGGATAGAGTTCATTGGAATAATACTAAATATAACTGGTTTAGAACAGAGCAAGCAAACCTTCTTTGTGTAGAGATTTGTAAAGCTGTGGAATGTAGTTCCAGGGTTATTGATTGAGGGTAGAAACCTTGTCAGTAAGATTAGATTGGATGGGTGGATGAAGAATGAAGAGAAATGGAACAGAGCAGGTGAATGTGATTGCGACTTTGTGTGGGTGCTAGATGTCAGCATAGATTGGTTAGGCTCTTTCTATGATGGGTGGAATCTTATGCCCTCCCTGTGGCATATTTAGCGGTGGGGAGGACATTTAATTGAGAAAATGTATTGTAGTTGATGACCTGGCCATGTTCCCGGCTCAACTCCAATTAATAACCTGGTGAGAAGATCTGTAGTCAGCCCTCCTGCTACACTGTCAGTTGAGGCTCTTAATTGGAAAATTAGTGCCATTATTCACTCAGTAACAGGTGGGGGAAATCACCACATGGAAAGCATCTCATGCAAATTCTGATGGGTTTGCTTGTGTTCTCCCAGAGGGTGATCCCTCATTCAAAAGCACTTAGTGCCTGACAAGTGAACTGTCTTTGGGAGAGGAGGATGCTGAAAGCTATCCCTCGGATCCCTCTCACCCCTCTGTCTTATGTCCTCAAACCTGCAACCCTTTTTCCACTATCACTCTTTAATGCCTGGATCCCTCCTTTTTCCTTGGCCATGGCTGTGTGTAGCAGTGACACACAATCACTATGTGTGCATTGATGCTGCTGACTATAGAAAAGCTGCTGGTCTCTGATTGCTCAGTGGCTCCCAACAGATGGGACTACTGCCCCTGGGGCCCTTGATCCTGGGAGAAGTCTCAGTGCTGGCCTGTCGAGTGTCTGAGTGGCACCTGATATAAGCTTTCCTTAAAAGAGGTGATCTGGACTCTTCAGCCAAGATCATGTACCTCCATAAGATTCTGTCCATGGCTACTCCTATGTTCTTTTATGGTGTGTTTAATTCCAGGACTGGACTGGGTGATGTCCTAAATTGTGACATTTCCACCCAATCATAAGAGAATCTCAGGAAACCAGCTAAAGAAGGCTTTTGCTGCATTCCTGCAAGTGAGTTGTTGTGTTTCTTTTCATATTACGTAAAGATAAACATGAGTTAGTTATGTTTTGAAAAAAATGTTTTGCAATAACAGCATCCCCTTGTTTAGGTGGTTTCCCTCAAGACTCTACTTTTTTGGGGAATTTTCTTAAAATATACTGTAAGACTGCTTTATGGGTTTCCAAATGAGATTTCTCTCTTTGCAATATATATGTTAGAAAGTAAGTGATACGAGAGTATTCCTAGTTACATATAAATAGGCTGTGGTTCAATAAAGAAACCCTGGAAAGAATTTCATCTTGAAGGGAGATCTGCATAATTTATCAAGAACCAAGTCTGTTGCAACTGTGCCTCAGGAAGTCAAAGCAGTGCTTAATTTTCTAGCCAATGGATCAATCCCAGGAGCAACTGGTGCCTTTTGGCAGGTCAGTCAATTTCATGCTGAATCTTTCATTAGACAAGTAATTAATGTCCTGAACAGAAATGTTCATTACTTTTGATACAGGATCAAGAAAATCAATAGGCCCTTGATTTTTATCAGTTCATTGAGTTGTATGAGTGCACGAAGCAATAAATTGTAACGAAGGTCAGAGGAAGTCCGAGTGTCAGTCTACACCATTTTATCAATCTGAAGTGGTTTCAGTCTCTGATTGTCCACTTAGTGTATGATTTTAGATGTAGATTTCAGCATGAATATCCAGTACGCAGAAGGCTGCCTTGATTTTTTTCATGCTTCAGCTGTCCACTGATCCTGCATTCTTTTAGAATTAAGTACAATGTGAAAGCTACATAACTTAAAGGAAATGAAGGATATCCAATACAATTATAGCTTCTAACTCCATTAAGAGGATCCAAGAATGAACCACAGGAATGTTACAAAAAGACTCAAGTTCACACTCAATTTAAAATTTTGATAAACCATTAAAATTCTAAAATAAAGATCTGTCTCCTTTTTTATTTATTCATTCAAGAAATGTGGTCTTCAGTGGCTAAGCCAGTATTTATTGTCCATCCCTAAATGCCCTTGAGAAGGTGGTGCCACGTTGAGCTCCAGTTGAATATCAATTACCAGCATTAGTGGACTGCAACTATGGGGTAACTTACTGGCCCCACTGATCTTATAACCTGTATCCCTGTATAACCTGTATAAATAGTGTATCCCTGCTATTATACATTCGGTTCCTGCAGACCTTATACAAGCTATAGTAGGACTTTCATGGAACTCCCAAGAAATTCAGAAATTCAGAATTTCTGATAATTAATTTTGTATCAGGGTTATAGAAAAATAATTGGGAAGTCATTTAAAATTACAACTGTGTTTGCATGCACTTCACTTATGATGTTTAAATTTTTAATTCTATTCCATCACTTTTTCTCAGTCTCACATGGGGACTTGGGATCTGAATTGAATTTCTTGGGACAGAGGTCCTCTTAGGGTCACTGAGTCCTAGAATAGAACATTAATATCTAGACCAGCATTGGACAAAGCATTTCTGTGGCCCTATGAAATTTTGCAGTTCTTGCAAAATTACGGTAAACAGTTCCTCAAGGCAACCCTCTCTCTCTAGCTAGTGCCTTATATTGAACTTTCCCTTACTTCTAATGTATTATTATTAATTTTCTAAACATTCCTTGTGTATGGTCCTCCAATCAGCCTTCTGCTTCACCCAAAACATGAACATCTAATTAGTGAAAATAATCAGAAACATACTTGCCTGAATTCTCCGGTCATTCACACCCTGTCATCCTGGCAGTGAGAGTAGATAATTTGGTAGTCAGCCAAATCTCAGTTGACTGCAGCAGGTCTGGAGAATCTCTGTTGTGGGTAAGGTTGGAGAATACTGGTCTCTGTGATTGCCAAATGTAACTCAGTGTCCATCCTCATTCTCCTTGATTCAACACTCTCCTCAAACAATATCTCCTCCATAATCAATCTCCAATTCTTTATAAATGCTGTCTAACTGTTTACAGCATTTTCTATTTTCTTCCCATGCCATACCACGCTTCTGATCTGCTTCTACCTGTCACATCTTGGACTTTTCATCACCTCAAATGTTCCTGTCTTCTTACAGAATCATATCATGCAATCCCTACAGTGCAGAAGGAGACCATTCAGTCCACCGAGGCTGCATCTATTCAGTGAAAGGGCATCTTATCCAGGCCCACCACCACCTTATCCCCATAATCCCATGCATTTACCACCCTAATCCCCCTAACCTAGACATCTTGGGACACTAAGTGGCAATTTAGTGTGACCAATCCACCTACCTGCACGTCCTTGGACTTTGGGAGGAAACCGAAGCACTCTGAGGAAATCCTCATGGACGTAAGGAGAACACAGTCACTCAAAGCTGGAATCAAACACGGATTGCTGGTGCTGTGAGGCTGCAGTGCTAACCATTGTGCCATAGTGCCGCCCCTATTTAGTGTCCTTTGATTTTCTATCCATGGTTGTCTCTTCATCATCATTTCTATGCTGGATATAGAAAAGACATAAAAGAGAAAACTGCTTGGCACACTTGACATATCAACAAGCAAAGTTTGATGGATGAGCATGACCTGTGTGGGATAGGATACAGGTAGCAATATTTCTAATGAACTGACAAATCTGAAGACTGGAGAATGAGAGGCAATCTAGGAGAGTATGGGATGTCTGGAGGTGATAAAACGTGAAAAAGGGTTTCAACAGAAGATGGGCTCGAGACAGGGGAAAAGATGTACGATGTTTTGGAAATCTTTATGATATAAAGAATATGAAGTTGGAAGCCTAACTCAGTGCAAAATAGGATATTGAGAAATTAAATTGTTTTTCTCAAAAAAATCACAATCAGATGCAATTGCAATGAATAAAAGGAAAATTAGATAAAACCACACTGAGATCACGATATAGAATCCAACTGGGTAACAGGGCCTATGAGCTGTAATGATGCATTGATAAATTGAAAAGTGTCACATTCACTTTATATATATATATATTTTCAAAACTTTATATATTTACTGAATTTGATAATCTCTTTCATTCCACCATTTCCCAAACCTTCTCTCCACTCAGACTTTTCAGGTGATAAAATTCCTGCAGTGGCTAACTGTGTACTTCTGTGCTCTCACTGAAGATTACCAGAGGGCAAATTTACACAAAGACATCTTGGAGTAGAGTGTCCACTTGTTTATTCTTGTGATAATAACACAATCTGTGCAGAATTGATGATAACAGCGCAAAAGATTGGGAAATTGAAATGTGTGTTTTATAGTAAAACTACTTATACTTCTGTTTTCCATAATCTTTTACAATGGTTCCAGAGTGAATTCATCCAGATTAGGCCCTGTCTGCTAAACTAACAACGTCTACAGGTTAAAATTGCAAGATTCCACTGTTTGCATTGTTTTGAGAAGCTCTTCAAATTGCACACGTTTTCTTAGGTACTCAGGCATGAAATGACATCCTTAAAAAGTTTTAACAGCGTGTATTTTAACAGTTGTATATGTACATGACAAATGCAATATAAATATGCATGTAATTAGCAAGGATATGACATCATACTATTTGAAACACACTCAGACATTGTTTATAAATAATACAATAACAATTCAGGAGGAGCAGTTTCTCGTATCCACTGCCTATACAAACTCATATATCTTGACTCAACTTTGTGAAAAAACAATGGAAACAGTGCTTGAATTAATATATGCTTTAAGAGCAGCTTTATGTTTAATGGCATCTTTGTATTCTCTATATCTCTGCCTGAAGTGGAAAATACTGATCGGCACATTAAACAATATATATTTGTTTTTTTCCAGTTAGTTGCATCTGTAGAAAATTCTTCTGAAGCTGGTTGTTAAAACAGCAGTTGCACATTTTGATAGTGCCATTTCCACATTATGCCAAATTTTGAACCTTGCATGTGTTTTGCAACATACACCATTCAGTCAGCACAGTAGCTATGGAATCATAGTTAGTTTTGTGCCACGTTATGGGGGGCATGGGACATAGTTAGTTTTGAACACAGGGCATGATTCAGGCAAACTGAATCTTGGACCATTCTAAAAGATCATGGAAAACACAAATTTAAGTGTAACACACATTTAAAATTCCCTAATCTTTTGCCAATTTAGCAGATTTCATTGTTGTTACTAGAGTAAATAAGCAGAAACTTTTGGGCTGGACAGCTGGTTAAATTTAAGTTTAGGTTTAATTTATAAGTTTCACAAGCAGTTACATTAACACTGCAAAGAAGTTACTAGGAAAATCCCTTAATAATACCTAGCAATGCCAACAACACTGGTTCAATTCCCATACCAGCTGAGGTCATTCATTAAGCTGCCTTCTCAACTTGACCCTTGCCTGAGGCGTGGCAACCCTGAGGCTAAATCACCATCCTTTAGCTCTCCCCCTCAAAGGAGAAAGCAGCCTATGATCATCTGAGACTATGGCGACTTTACTTTTATCCCAATATGTTTTTGTGCAACCTTCCACCTGGTAATTTTCAGTACGAAGTATACAATCACTTCAGGAATTGTACCAAAAGTATGTTATGTATGATAGTAATAATAATAGAAATGTTCTGGATATTTCTCTTGACTGAATTTATTATTGTATTACTTAGACATTTAGCAAGCACCTTTTCAATAAGTGATTCACATTACATACTCTGTACTGTTACCTCACTTATGCATTAAACATATTCCAACATGAAAAATTAAAATATAAAATGCTGGCAATTATCAGCAGGTCAGGCAGCATCTGTGCAGAGAGACTCTTTGGGATGAGCGACGATAGTATGATAGAACTTTTCAACAGAACTAGGATTGGTATTGTCATTCTTAGTGACACTTGGTTTCGCACAGGTGGAGGGCTGGATAAATTTAGTAAAATGCTCTCTTGCCCATTTTTCAGCTGGATTCATTAAAACTTGAGTTTAGCACTCAGAAGCATCAAGAAATACTTTATAAATTGTAAAACATTACTTTGTATTAATTTATTGCACTGATTTGTGGAAATTTTTGCAATTATATGCAAAGGAATATTGGCAGAAACTTAAATTGAATCTAACCAACAGTTTCAAGTGAATTTTGGGCACTATTTCCTGATTGCCCAGAGCAGATACAGTGGGCAGCATTTTCCCACGGACTTTGTGACCCAGGGATCAGGAGAAATTATGGGCCCAAAGTTTGTACTTGCCAGCAGCAGTTTAGCGGTTTTCCCAGAGGCAGCCTTTCAATTAACCTGTACAATCGCAGCAAGAGATCCCTGCTGCTGTACTTGAATCTTTCCTATGAAGATTCTGTGGAGGCCGATGTAGATTTGGATGCTGCTGAGGAAGATAGGAATATTTTGGAGACGCAGATGTTAAGTTTTAAAAATAAAACACACAGAGGGGCCAAGCAAGCAGGTGCATAGGGGCCAAAAAGATTGCCTTCTTTGCAGCCTCCTCTTTGGGACATGAGGACTCCAACTCCGATGATCACTCACTGCCAACATCCCCTCATCCCTCCACCCACTCTAAGCTTGGAATAGTAATGGTATTCCTGAAGATACTATACATGCTGATAGTTACATGAGTTAGACTTTCATTGGAGTAAGTCAATTTCTCAAAATTGTCATCATCAATTTTATATTTGTTCATTGGCATTCAGATGGACAGTTATAACTATGCATTATGCTATGCTTTTTTTTTCAGCATAACTGTGTCAAATAGGTGGAAATCATTTTTTGGGATGGATATTACACTTCCTGTTGATGTATTTGAAGATGGAAGGGCCATATTAAGTCTAGGGTGCAGCCTGCCCACCTCCCCCTTTTCCCAGCCACCATTGTAATTATATCAGTATTGAGGGTAATGTCAGATGGCCCTTTGCCAGTGGGTAAATTGAGCCCCTTAAGTATTTAATTAATTCCCGTTGAAATACTTCAACGCACTGTCATCAGGATTTAACTAGCATTGGGAGAGATTCACACCAAGTGACCAGCCCAGCAGTTTTCCCTGCTTAAGCTTGTGGGATGGCAGAGGATATTCCTCTGTAATGGGCCCCTGGGATGCCCATTGGAGATTTGGTCCACAACGTTTGCTCCCTCAGGTTTCATTCCTGTCATTGGCATCCCAAACCCCAGTTACTCCAACCCCTTGACTAGGGCCTGCTAACTTGGTACAGTGAGATTTCCAAACACTGATTCAAATCCCAACCCAGTACCACATGCCTCTGTCTTGAAATAGTGGAGAATTGCCATCTGCAATAGGCCAGCAGCTTTGAGACAAGACTTCCTTTATCTGAGAGGTGGAATCCTCATCTCCAGATTATTATAGAAACATAGAAAATAGGAGCAAGAGTTGGCAATTCTGCCTTTTGAGCTTTCTCCATCATTCATTATGATCATGGCTGATCATTCAACTCAATGGACTGATCCTGACTTCCCCATATCCTTTGATCCACTTTGCCCCAAGAGCCATATCTAACTTCTTCTTGAAAACATGCAACAAATTGGTCCCAACTGCTTTCTGTGTAACCAATTCCAAAGATTACCATTTTCCAGGTGAAGAAATTTCACCTCATTTCAATCTAAAAGATTTATCCCATATACTTAGAGACGATGACCCCTGGTTCTGGACAACCTTACCATCAGGAACATCCTTCCTGTATCTACCCTGTCTAGTTCTGTTAGAATTTTATAGGTTTCTATGAGATCATCAACCTCTGCCCCCCTTCTCCTATTCTTGTAAACTCCAGGCAAATATAATCCTAACCGACTCAATGTCTCTTCATATATTAATCTCACCATCCCAGGAATCAGTCTGGTGGACTGCTACTGCCTCAATAGCAAGAACATCCTTCCTCAGTTAAGGACAGCAAAACTGCACACAATATTCCAGATGTGGCCTCATCAAGGTCCTGTATAATTGCAGCAAGAGATCCCTGCTGCAATTTGAAAGATTGAAAGATTTGAATCTTTTCACTATGAAGGCCAATATAGATTTGCCTTCTTTACTGCCTGCAGGATCTACATGCTCACCTTCAATGACTGGTATATAAGAACACCCACTTCACATTGTACATTTCTTAATTTATAGATATTCAGAAAATAATCTATCTTCCTGTTTTTGCTACCAAAGTGGATAATCTCATATTTATCCACATTATCTTTCATGCATTTGCTCACTCACTCAGATTGCTTATATCAAGCAAAATTTCATAAATTCCTGCTGAGTCTGTTTGATTCTCCCACTATTTACTATAAAATCTTTGATAATGGTCACCAGAATTTTCCCCACTGCTGGTGTGAGGCTTTCTAGTCTATAATTCTCTGTTTCTACTTCTCTTAAATAGTGGAGTTACATTAGCTAACTTCCAATCTGTAGGAACTGTTCCAGAGTCTCAAATCCTGGAAGATGACAACCAATGCATCTGCTATTTCTATGGCCACTTGCAGTTTTTTTTATGGCCAATTTGTATGCCTCATCCTTGGATTTAGTACTATCTCTAATTTCCCTCGTAAGCCATAGTTTGGCCACCTTTCCTGTTTTACTTCTGTGACAGACAGAAATGAACAATTGTTGCAGTTCACCCATGCGCTCTATGAATGTTTGCCATAGCCAGTCCACCATCATCCTGTTAAGTAAGCCAACTTGCACTTCATACCATTAGTCCACCATTACCAGTCTCCTCTGTTCAGATTCAGGGCTCTCATCTCAGAATCAACTATATCACTCTTCATCTTGATGAAAAATTCTATCCTATTATGTTGCTCATCCCAAGGAGTCCCACACAAATAGATTGCCAATTATTTCTTTCTCATTACACAATCCCCAATCTAGTATGGCCTTTTCTCTAGTTGGTCCCTTAATGTACTGTTCTAGAAAACCATTCCTTATACACTCCAGGAATTCTTCCTTTTGTTATGACTAATTTTGATTTGCCCAGTCTATATGTAGATTAAAGTTACCCATAATTACAGATGTTCTTTTATTGCATGCATCTCTAATTTCCTGTTTAATGCTATTCACCACATCAACTCAACAGTTTGGGGAACTACTACAACCCCCAATAAAGTTTTTTGTTCTTGAGTGTTTCTCAGCTCCATTCACACAGATTTCACATCATCAGAGCTAATATTTTACCCTCACTATGCCCATTAATTTCGTCTTTAATCAGAAATGCAACTCCACCACATTTTCCTTTCTGTCTGTCTTAAATACTGAATACTGCTGGTTGTTTAATTTCCATCACTGGTCACCCTGCATTTTCCATAATCCCAACTAATCTTACCTGTTTACATCTATTTGCACAATTAATTCATGCAAATGCACCATGCGTTAAGGCACAAAGCACTAAGGCTTGTTTTTTAAACATTCCTTGTCCCCTTCACGCTATTTTTCACTGTGGCCCTGTTTGACTCTTGCCCTTGATTTCTCTACCTATCACTTTTCTTATTCCCCTTTTTGTATTTTGTTCTTCTCCTTGATTCCCCATCCCCCTGTCATTTTAGTTTAAACCCTCCCCAACCACTCCAACAAATACTCTCCCTGGACAACAGTTTAATGGCCAATTGATTGTTAATTGCTTACAAGACATCTGGTATTCCCCTCAGCTGTTCACGCCATTGACTTCTTAGTTGGGGAGGTAGGCTCGTAGTGAATGGGAATCATATAATTCAGCCTCCTTTTCTTTATATTTAAATGTGTAACATAGGGCCCAATATAATACTGAGCAATTAATGTCGCAACAGGGCTTGAGTCCAGCATGAAATTGTACCTTGGGCTTTACCGAAATATGCTGGGCAAGTTACCAGTGCTATGTTTTCTCCATAGTCAGCTTCTCCTTTTAGAAGAATGAATTTTGAGCCCATACTCTGGTAAATTACAGGAGGTCATGATGTGAAGCTTCCAGCATTAGACTGGAGTAAACACAGTAAGAAATCTCACAACACCAGGTTAAAGTCCAACAGGTTTATTTGTAGAAAAGCCACTAGCTTTCGGAATTAGCTTTTCCTTCGCCCTGGTGAAGGAACAGTCAGTTCCGAAGGCTAGTGGCGTTTGCTACAAATAAACCTGTTGAAGTTTAACCTGGTGTTGTGAGACTTCTTACTGAAGTTGCAGGAGGGACATGAGGTTGCATGGACAGTAGAAGGGAGACCAGTTGTTGTTAGCAGCAGTCATCAACAGTATTGTGGAAGCAAAAACAAAATTCATCAGATAGTGGAAATCTGAATTAAAGCATTAAGTGCGGGAAATACTCAGCAAGTTTATGGAGAGATCTGTGGAGAGTTGTAGAATTTTCGTTTCAAGTCGATCATTCCCATTGCAATATAAAAGGGGCCAGCATCTAATTGCTCTTAAACATTTTTCAGATGTCCTGAGAACACAGTGCAAAATCCATAAAAATTGGTCACTTTTGTCTTAACATTTTGTCCAGTTATTGACCATTATGATGATTGATTCTACCGCTATGATGATAGGAAGATTTAACTACCTTTTATAGTCAGTAATGTACCTTTAATGGATAAAACAGGCAAATGTCTCAGGAGGTAAACCAAATTTAGTTACCATGATGTATGATGTGAGTGTTATGAGAGGCAGAATGAAACTTGATGAAAAGAACTGTTTGTTTAACATAGCCAAACATTTGGTAAGAATGAATTATGTCTGCAACTGGCAGACAAAATGGAGTACTCTTCAACATATTAAGCCATAGTTGAGATAGCAAGAATTGCTGGATGCTTTGCACTATCTATGATAATTATGCTATTTATATTGTGGATTCTTCTTTTGAAGTTAAGAGAAATGCAAGTTGACAAAACATATAATACTCCAGCATGATGTAAGTAATTGGCTTCTACTTTGATACATATTTTCCTAAATAGAACACAGCATTTAATTTATCAATGTCAATTTTGCAGTGGATTCTTCAACCTACTTTGATATCTTGTGCTTCATCAGAGCTAAGTTCAGAACGTTGGCATATTTGCAATTTCTCATGTAAACACTTTGACTGGGATTCCCCTTCACAAAGGGAATCTAAAGGCATTCACTTATAATTGTGCTATCATTGCAGGCAATACTAGTCAATTCACTATTCATTAAATTGCAGGAAATGCAATTTGGAATTATGCAATGGTAAGAAAGGAGCTGCACCCATAGGACTCCATGTAATTCATCATTTTCCTGGTGGAATCTGGTTGCTATCAGGCCTCGTGTGCCTGATTGCCTTGCCTTGTTCTATGATCTCTTCCCCTGCAGCCTTGTCTTCCTCGAGCTCATCATCCTCATCTCGCGATATTAAAGGAGACAGCTCTTCTTTCTCATTATTTGGATATATAAAATTATAAAATCTTTTCAGTGCAGAAGGAGGCCATTTGACCCATTGTGTCTATACTGATCACAATCCTCCCCCTTTTGCAGTGTCCAGTTATGCAACAAGCCACAATGATGTGTGAAATTCTCTGAGGACTGTAGTGGAGTGCTCCACCAGATCGGTCCTGGCATTAGAATCACATCTTTAGGATCTCTATAGTGTGTTGCACCAATGCTCAGCTAGCAGCATAAGCCTCATTGCACACTCTTTCCAAAGGAGGGGCATCATCGACCATATCTTTTGCAGGTATCCTTGGTCACCACAGAGCCAACTGTAGATTGTGCTTGATCTCTCACAGATGTGCGGGATCTGTAATCTATTCAAAATGTATAAGTTATGGATACTTCCTGAATATCTGGTGCCAACCAACATGATGAGTTCTGAAGTTTCTGATTTGAAACATTACCCCGGCCCAGATGTTTGTCCAACAGTCAGATTTGCAGAGTTGGGAGATTTCCCAGCTCAGCAAACACAACCTTTAATAATGTCTGCTCATAGGCCGGAATTTTGGTCAAAGTGGGTGGGGAGTGGATGGGCCTTGAAATACACGTCAGAGTGGATCATCCTGGAACAAGTGCAGACACTGCTTGGTGCAGCAATCAGCCAGCCACAACAATTACCTCTGTGCTTCACACTGTCTTTAAATAAAAATAATATGTCTCTAGCCTTCAACCCTCCTTCTACACACTCCCTATGTCTCATCCTTGCTAACCAATGCCAACTCATATCCTTATCCCTTCTGGTCCCTTATGTACCTTATGCCTGCCTGTGACCTCTACCCATCCCCTTGGCCCCTTATATGCTTATGCCAGCCCCTATACCCCATGCACTATCATCTCCAAAACCAACTTAGTGCCAACTCATGCCACCCGATACCCTCAACTAACATCCTATTTCCTTACCTTCTCCGTGTCAATTCACTTAGTATCCTTTGATACTTCATGAACAGTTTGATATTTCCTGAGCATCATGACGCTTCCTAGGCAACTTGATAGTTCCTCAACAGCTTGACAATTTATGGATAACTCAACATTTCCTGGAAGCATGACATATCTGGACAGCTTGACAGTTCAAATAAGTTTGTATGTAAAAAATGCATAACAATATATAGCAATCCAAAAGGTGCCTTACCTCTCCAAAAAAGGCATCTTATCTCTCCCAAAGGGTGACTTACCTCTCCCAAGGTGTTGTGGAACCACATCCAAAGAGGATTCTCTTGTTCAGGAGAATATACTAGCTATCCAAAGAATCTGCCAAATTCAGACCTCATTTTGTCTGGTCTGTTCTGTGCACTCTGGGATTCACACAGCTAGCATTCAAAAATCTCACTGCAGTGGTGGCAGCTGCTGATTTAAATGGCCAGCTGTTTCTGCAATTTATGTATGTGCAAACCCCAGCTCAACTCCAGCACCACCTCACAAAGATAGGAAACGTTGGGCTCAGGGACAAGACTTGAATTTTTCTTAATTTCTAGGATTTTTGTCACAACAGAGTGCCTCTCCATCATGGTGAAAATCCAGGCCTCTGTTTTTTTGTTTACAGATGCTGCCAGTCAGACCTGCTGAGTATTTCAAACATTTTCTGTTTTCATTTCAGACTCCTGTAATTACTCTGGTGTGAATCCAATAGAAGAGGGTTGCAAATAGAATGTAAACCAAAAATGCGGATCTGTTGAATATAGTTTGTTGGTGATTTTCAGTTACCCTAATCCAGACAAAGCTGCAATTCAAATCAGGCAGGTCAACTGACTTAATCTGACCCCCAAAATTAAATTACAACCTTCAATTAATTAATTAGTCAAAGTTATTTCATACCGAATGCACACTGGATACAGGTTTCTGCATTAATTCATAGCAGGTTTTTTGAAAGTACCAGAATGCCTTGCTTTTCACAAGCATTCCAGATTCTTACACGGTACATTAGTAAATGATGTTCCCAGAGTAGGATAGCAACTCCTTAGTGACATCATTAAAACAAGAAAATAACTTGCAGCAGATTTCAAGGGATCTCTTTATCCCAACTATACCTTAACTTACTGTCATTCTTTCAAAGCAGCTTGCATCTTGCTGTGTTGCCAAAATCCTTCTCTTGAGGGTGGTGGTTTGTATAGTTAACCTCCCTTGGTTTTAATTGGCTTGAATACAGTAATGTAACCAATAAATGCACTCTAGACAAATGCAGGTGGTAATGGCTTGACGGCTGCTATAGTGCTTTTTAGCTGAGGGTAATGCATTATCGCATAAAATGACCTAGTACTGTAAATTGCTGAAACACAGGAAACAGGAGGATTATATATACTTACTAAAGTTGAAACACATTGACTACAATCATTCAACCATTTCTTCCAGAGCGCCTTTCCATTGAGAAAATAAAAAAAGTGTACCTTTTCTAGTATGTCTTCATTTGACTTAGTTGGTCATCCTATCTACAATCAATATGTTTCTTACCTAGTTACCAATTTCACATACATACTTGGCATATTTCCACACTACTGGCATCTCGCCACTAGGAAATGAAGAGTTTTGTATAGAAACAATACATTGGTTTAGAAATGATTTCATTATGAAGCTATTACATACTAGACAGAGCATAATTCAAACCAGCATCCAGGGAAGTCTGAAACATTGATATATTAGAGCAATGTGACTTCATGTCTAAAGTAAATATTAAATCCAAGATTTTCTTTTTTCTTACTGATATTGCCATGATTCAGACTACTTAAGTATCATAGCATTTTAATGAGAATTTAGTGAGAGACAAAAGTCTTTCTAAAAATTTAGCAATGTTTATATGGTTTACAAATATTCCAAAACCGAAAAAATTGTAACCTACATGATGGGTGTTTGGTTAAAAGGCATTTTTTATTCATTCGTGGAATGTGTTGACAAAAATTCAAGAATTAGGAGTAGGTGTAAACCATTTGGCCCCTTGAGCCTGCTCTACCATTCGATAAGATCATGGCTAATCTAAATGTAGCCTCAACTCCACTTTCCTGTCCTTCTCCATAAGAATTTACTCTCATCAATCAAAAATTTATCTAATACAGCCTTGAACATATTCAATGACTCTCCGCTACTGCTCTCTGAGAAAGAGAATTCCACAGACTAATGATCCTCCTTTCCTTGTTTCAGCCTGAAATGGGAGATTCCTAAATTTTTAATTGTGTCCCTCTAGTTCTAGACACTGCACAAGGGGAATCATCCTTTCAGCATCCACTCTGTCAAGTCCCCTTGGGAATTTATATGTTTCAATTAGATCACCTCTCATTCTTCTAAAATCCAATGAGTGTTGACCCAACCAGCTCAACCTTCCCTCATAAGGTAACTCCTTTATTTCAAGGTAAGTCAAATGAAACTTCTCTGAATTGCTTCTAATGTGATTATACTTTTTCTGAAGTACAGAGTGCACTTTGACTAAGGCTCTATATAGTTGCAGCAACATTTCTGTACTTTTCAATTTGATTGCTCTTACAATAAGCACCAACATTTCATTTGCTTTCCTTAGAAGTTACTATGGCAACATACCAACTATTTTGTGATTCATTTGCCAGGACACTCAGATCTTTCAGTACTATAGAGATCCGCAGTCTTTCTCCATTTTCTATTCTTCCTGCCAAACTGAACAAATACACATTTTCCAACGTTATACTCGATCTGCCAGATTTCTGCCAATCCTTTTACCCTATCTAGATTCTTTATGCGCTCTTGACAGCTTGCTTCTCTACCTATCATATCATCAGCAAATTTAGTGAGGACCCTTTATTTATGTCATTGATATAGATTGTTAATAACCAGAACTGATCCTTATGGCATTCCGCTAATAACAGCTTGTCAACCTGAAAATGACCCATTTATTCCTACTCTCTGTTTCTTATAAGCTAACTAGTCCTTTATCCATTCTAATATATTACTTTCTACACCATGAACTCTTATTTGTGAAGTAAATTTTGATGTTGGTACAGGCTCAATGGGCTACATTGTCTCCTTCAGCACTGCTGGTATGTGGCACCTTATCAAATTTCATTTGGAAATCCAAATATAGCTACAAGTTCCTTTTAATCTACATTGATTGATACTTCCTCAAAGAAAATAAATCAAACGCGATTTCCCTTTCACAGAGTCATGTTGACTCTGTTTGATTGTATTATGATTTTCTGAAATTCCTGCTACTAGCTCCTTAATGATGGATTTTAGCATTTTCTCAATGATAGCTGTTCAACTAACTGGCCTATATTTATTGCTTTCTATCTTCCTCATTTCTTGAATAGTGTTAAATAAGCATTTTTAAAATTTATAGGGACCTTTCCTAAATTTAGAAAACTCTGGAAGATTACAACTAATGCATAAACTATCTCTGCAGTTATTTGCATCCTACTACCAAACTATCAGGTCCAAACAACTTGTCAACTTTTAGTTCTAATACTTTCCACTGGTGATTGTGATGGTTTTAAATTTCTGCCTCCCTTTTACCTCTTGATTTTTCAAGTATTCTTAGAAACTTTCGTGTGTCTTCTACAGTGAATATAGACACAAAATTCCTGTTTAACATTGCAGCCATTCCCTTATTTCGCAATACTAATTCCCCAGTGTCACCTTTTAAGGGACCAACGCTCACTTTAACTATTGTGAGAGAACAGAACATTATTGCTGAAGTATGGCAGGCAGAAGCCTTCTTTTCAGTTTAAATAGGGGCCAAGGCAATTCCCAAAAGAAAGGAGCAGATAGAGAGTGAGATGCCTTACCAAGTTGAAAAACCGTAAATGAGTATAGCTGCTCCTCTATTTGAGGGCAGATGTGTCCCAGGAGACATGAAACAGATTACATTGAAGCCTGTAAATGAGTTAGTTTTATGGCAAATTTTAACAGGGACCAGAAGAGTTCCCAAATGAGTTGGGAAAGCGTGCAAGTGATGCTTCACTTAGTTGAAAAGCCATAGGAGGTGCAGCGAGATCTGACCATCCACCAGAGAACAGTGATGTTCTAAAAGAGATGGAACAACCTAGAGGAAGATTCATTCCCAAAGCAAAAGAGAAAATAACTGGATTGCAGGGAGATAAGGTGAAGCCCATTTTAAAATCCTTACTATCCATTGACAATAGTGGGATTCCAACAAGATTGGATCCTATACTCACCTACTGTTATGCAGAATTGTGAGACAACCTTACAGAGCTGCATTAAAAATGACCTATAGCCACCCATCAGGCTACATCACTATAACTCTATGGATTGGAGAAGAGACTTTCCATAAGGATATCTTATTATTATCCAGGCCCAGAAAGGATGGCCCGGATACAGGAGCAGATTGTTATGGTGCCAACCCATAGCACCTAGCAAGAATAATTGGAACCTCCTGCACATCCACCCCCGCAATTGTGTTCAGGTCTGAGTCAGACATTGAACCAGATGCCCTGAAAAAGATTAAAATCCCATTAAAGAATCCCAATCTTTTGACACTCAGCTTAACCACACTGTGTGGGTTTGAACAATTGAACCTGCAAGTTACCAGGATGAACAAGAACAGTTCAGCCCTACCACTGATATACTCTGCATTCACTGAGTGAGATACCCAGCATTCTGCATTCAGAGTTCAAGGCAGTCTGACCATTCGGGCAGCACGACAGTACTGTGGTTAGCACTGCTGCTCACAGCGCCAGGGACCCAGCTTGTTCAATATCTGTGCGGAGTTTGCACATTCACCCATGTCTGCATGGGTTTCCTCTGGGTGCTCTGGTTTCCTCCCATAGTTCAAAAATGTGCAGGTGGATTGGCCATGCTAAATTGCCCCTTAGTGTCAGAGGTCCTAGACAGAGTGAATGCATAACGTTATGGAGGTAGGGCCTGGATGGGATTGTGGTTGGTGCAGACTCAATGGGCAGAATGGTCTCCTTCTGCACTGTATGATTCTGATTATTAACCCCCTGAACACTAACCACCCTGTAAATCCCACAGACTCTTTAAAAGATATATAATCAGGATTTGGACGGGCACTGTATTACAAAAACAATGGCTTTGCCTCTGCCTGGTCTCCAACATGAATTCAGAATTCAGAACTCTAACACCAAATAAACTTTCCTATAAAGAGAGATTTTGAATCTCCATAGGTCCCTTCAACATTCTACACCCCAGGCGCTAACGCCCTATCCCAGATTTCAGCTTCAGAAATGCAGGGGGGAACTGCCAATGCCCTACTAGCTGTGTGTTTGACTTTCCAATGTGAATGAGAGAATGAATGCCATAATAATAAAAAAAATGAAATCGAGTTAATTTTTTTCCACAGATGGCAGGAGGATTGTGATGGAACAGAACCTAACACATTTTTTTTAGAAAACATATCCTCATGGCTATTTCTTAATTTTGATTGATTTGATTTATTATTGTCACATATATCAGTATACAGTGAAAAATATTGTTTCTTGCGCACTATTCAGACAAAGCATACCATTCATAGAGAAAGAAAGGGGAAAGTGCAGAATGTCGTGTTATAGTCATAGCTGGAGTATAGAGAAAGATCAACTTAATATGAGGTAATTCCATTCAAAAGTCTTATAGCAGCAAGGAAAAACTGTTCTTGAGTTAGTTGGTATATCATTCAGACTTTTGTAACTTTTCCTGATAGAAGAAGGTGGAAGAAAGTATGTCCTGGGTGTGTGGGGTCTTTGAATATGCTGTCTGCTTTTCTGAGCAGCAGGAAGTGTAGACAATGCCAATAGATGGGAGGCTAGTTTGAGTGATGGACTGCACTTCATTCATGACCTTTTGAAGTTTCTTGCGGTCTTGGACAGAGCAGGAGCCATACCAAGCTATGATACAACCAAACAGAATGCTTTCTATGGTGCATCTGTAGAAGTTGATCAGAGTTGTAGCAGATATGCAAAAGTTCCATAGTTTCCTGAGAAAGTAGAGGCATTGATGGGTTTCTTAACTATCGTGTCTATGTAGAGAGACCAGAATATGTTGTTGGTGATCTGGACATCTAAAAATTTGAAGGTCTTTATCATTTCTACTTCATCCCCATTGATGTAGACAGGGACATGCCCTTCACTACTCTTCCTAATGTCAATGACTATCTCCTTCATTTTGTTGACTTTGAGGGTGAGATTATTGTCATTGCCCAGCTTACCAGATTCTCTCTCATTCCTGTACTGTGTTTCGTCATTGTTTGAGATCCAACCCACAATGATGTGTCATCAGCAAACTTGAAAATCAAGTCGAAGGTATATAAAGAATATAGTAAGGAACTGAGGACACAGCCTTGCGGAGCACCGGTGTTGAGGATGATTGTAGAGGGGGTGTTGTTGCCTATCCTTACTGATTGTGCTCTGTGGGTTAGGAAATCTAGGATCCAGTCACAGAGGGAAGAGATGAGCCTCAGGCCACAAAATTTGGTGATGAATTTCGTAAGAATAATGGTGGGAATAAAGTAGGTCTTTCAACTGACAATGACCATTAAAATGGCTGATCCAAAAACAGAAAAACTCAGAAAGAAACTCAGCAGTTCTACATCATCTGTGGAGAGAGAATCAAGCCAATGTTTTGAATCAGGATGATCTTAGTCATCCTGACTAGAAATGTTGGCTCTATTCTCTCTCTGCAGATGCTGTCAGATCTACTGAGATTTTCCAGCATTTTCTGTTTTTATTTCAGATTCCAGCATCCACAATATTTTGCCATTATATAAGATGGCTGACCGTGTGACTCAGCAGAACAAACTACGATGCAATGTTGATTTCTTATTATTTCTAAAGAGCTTTCAGCAGACCACCCAGCCACTGTTTAGCCGAACTAGCTACACGAAAGCCATTTACATTTGATCAACCAGGCTTGCCAGCAGAGTCAGAAAGTCTACTATGACAATGACCTTTCAAATATTCCTTTTAACCATAATGGCAAGGACATTAGCAGTCCTGAAGACTAGGCCAAATTGCAGACACTGAATAAACCGCCTTTGTTGAACTTGTAGAGAGTTACGCTCATATTACCCAAGACGCTGGCTTGTTGAACAAGTTACTATTGCTTTCCTGAGCTGCAGGCCAGTCTGCTGCTTTAACATCTGACTAGTAAGCCACACGGAACAAGTTCTGGCCAAGCTGGACAACCGGCCCTATTTACTGCACTTCTGCTGGAAGTTCTGTGCTGCTGTCTATGATTTGATTAATCTCTGAAGTCAACACTAGCAGAAAATGAACTTTTACAATCCCATACCCATCCCTTTGAAGGAATTTGGATTTTGGACTTTGATCCTGGATTTTGGATCACATGTGAATCAATATTTGTTTTTTCTGTGGACAGGAGGTGAGAGGAAAATTAGTGCTATTTGAATGGAGCCTCCTCCTGTTCACAACACTTTATTCTTTTTGATGTCATTGTAAACACTCTTACCATCTGCTTTTATATTTCCAAATAGTTTTCACTCGTACTCTAATTTTTCTTTTGCCTTTTAAAATATTTTTTGCTGGTTGCTAAAATGTTTTCAATCTTCAGACCTACCACCATCCCTAACAGTTTTGTATGTCTTTTCTTTTAATTTAGTATTATCTTAACTGTCTTAATTAATCATGGTTGATGAATTCTTCTCATTACTCAATGGAATATATGTTTATTGAGAGATATTAAATATCTCCGTAAATATTTGCCACTGCATTTCTACTGTCCCAGCTGTTAAATCCATTTTCCCAATTGACTTTGTCCTCATACCTTTCATAGAATCATAGATTCCTACAGTGCAGAAGCAGGCCATTTGGCCCATTGAGTCTTCAACGACCACAATCACATCAGGCCCTTTTCCCATAACTCATTTATTTACCCTGCTAGTCCCCCTCACACTAAGAGTTAATTTACTATGGCCAATCAACCTAACTCACACATCTTTGTACTGTGGGATGAGCACCCGGAGAAAATCCATGCAGACATGGGGAGAATATGCATGCTGCACATAGACAGTCACCTGAGGCCAGAATTGAACCTATGTCCCTGGCACTGTGAGGCAGCAGTCCTAACCACTGTGTCACCATGTCGCCCATTAGTTAATTCCTTTATTTAAGTTTAAGACACCAGGCTTATACCCACATTTCATACAATCAATTTGAATGTGAAGTTCTATTGTCATGATCACTGTTGCTTAGAGGCTGTTTTACAAAAAGGACATTAATCCTGTCTCATTGCGTATTAACAGGTCTAAAATAGCCAGCTCTCTGATTGGGCCTAGAATATATGTTCTAAAAAACACTGAATGCATTTCACAAATTCATTGTGAATTTATTGCCCATCCTTAATTGACTTGTGATGCAGGTAGTTAATTCTCTTCTTGAGCTTTTGCTGTCTAAATGGTATAGGAACTCCAAAGCAGTATTTTATTCCAGCAATAAATAAGGAATGGTGATATCTTTCCAAGTTTGGATGGCATGTGACTTGGAAGAGAGATGCAGATGATTATAATATATCTGTTGCCCAGTGAGTAATTGCTTTCCAAGTGCTGATCCCAGAAAAATGGCCATGCGGCAAGAATTTACCTTGGAACAGTATATTTTATGTGCAATGGGATTGAAATGAGAATCCTCTTTCTGAATGGGTCACTGTTTCTGGGAGTGAGGAAAAATTGGAGCATGCTTTATAGAAATGACTTAGAAACAGAAAATGTCTTAAATGAAGAGGAAAAAGAATGACAGGGAGAGAGAGACCGAAAAAGCCACATATCATAAAAATGACGTAAGTGAGTCTGTCAGTGGATTCCAGAGACCTGAGCCACTGCAGCTCCTTTTCTACCATTGCACAATCATATTGCATTTCCTGCAATGTTTGAGTATATTGTTGCAGTGCATCTTATAGATGGCATACACTGTAACCATGATGAACTAGTGATGGATTGACTACATTTTCCAGGCAGTGGATGCGATGCCAATCAAGTGTCAATTATCTAAACGATGTTGAACCTCTTGAGGTTTGGTGGTGTTGCATTTATCCAGGGAAATAGATTATCCCACCACACTCCTTATCTGTGCTTTTTTTAGATGGTGGGTAGGCTTTGAAGAATCATAAGGTCACTTGCATGGAGCTCCTGGCTTCTGACCTACTCTTGTAGCACTGTATTTATGTGATTGGTCCAATTAATCTTCTGCTCAATAGTGAATTACAAAATGTTATTAGTGGAACATTTAATAATGGTAATGCCATTGCATTTCAAGGGGAGATGGTTACATTCTTTCTCATGGGAGGTGGTTATTGCCTGACATTTGTGTGGAATAAATGTTACTTACCATTTATCAGCCCAAGCCTGTATGTTGTCCTGCTGGATGCAACTACAGTCTGCTTCAGTGTCTGAGGAATTGTCTCTGGTGCTGAACACTGTGCACTAATCAATAAGCATCCCCATTTTCAACTTTATGACAAAGGAAAGGATACTAATGAAACATCTGAAGATGATTGGTGCCAGGATGCTACCCTGAGGAACTCCTCTCAGGATATCAACATGTGATCAGTTTAAAAGTTTAATTGAAGTTCAGGCTTATGTCTGAATCAGTAGCATTTTCTTGAACACTATAAGGTTTGAAATTCAATATAAGGTTTGAAATTCCTGCAATCCCCCTCTCCATTGCCAAAGTTCAGCGGTTGCTACTTTTAGCCCTTCGTCTACCTCAACTATGCCCAGTCCCAAATTCTTTGGACTTGGTTCTTTGCAAAGCATGTGGCTGCTTGCTCCACTTATTTCACTCCCTTCAATTCATAATGTTAGAAAATTGGCATTGCAGGACTGTGTTGCACTGAAAGCCTCTTGACTATTTCTCAGTCCCTATTACTTGAAACCCAGAAAATGTGACTGCTTCCAATATCCTTACAGTGTCCTATAACACAATTCACAGCACCCACAGCAAACTGCCTTTCAGACATGAAATTCTTCCACTGCAGATTTCATTGGATTGTCCAAACATCTAACCTAGGCTTTTCCAGGTGGATTCAACATTTGACCCAAAACCTGAAACACAGTCTGTGCAGTGTCAGATGGAGTAATCATTGCCTGCTGTTTCCCTTGACTGTCTTCAAGAATCCTTCTTATAAATGCTCGACTTGTGAGTTCTCCAAGCAGGAGTTGAAGCATTCTAATCACTACCTTCAGTATCTTCCTCCTGTATTCTACTTTCAGCTGTTCCACTTGTGTTCATCAGTTTGTACACTCCCTTTTAGTTCACCCCCTAATGCTCCAGGGTAGATTATACAGAAATTACGGCACAGAAACACGTCACCCAATCCAGTCGCTGCCCACCTTCTTAGGAACTCCAATGCTTCAGTAGATAATTACAGTACAGAAATTTAGAATCCTCCAAACTATCATCAATTTCATCAATTATTATGGACTGTAATATGCAAGGAAAAGATGGGGAAGATGATCACAATTGCTATAGAAGCAATGTGAAACAGTATTTAATTTCACTTCTAAGCTTGGTAACACGTGAATACCATCATGAATAAAGTTCCACATGGCAGTTTTAGTAGGGTGATTGTATATAGGGATGTAAGTCACAGAATTCTTCCAGGTGAATATTGTAAATATAAATGTCACTGTGCAATTGCAGAGCCATTCAGAAAGCTTACATCATGAGATATGGTCATTATAAATGGTGGACATGCTCTCGAAAAAACTGGCTGGCTGTTGTTCCCTGTTAAAGTCATAAAACTTTTTGCAGCATTGAGTATTTGTGCAAGTACTGAAATTGGTACTCACTGACCTGGCTACCTGTTATTCCTTGTGGGGATCCGCTAGAGAGGAGGATATCGGTTAGCTAGAGTAGGATTGTCTGGCTCAGTTGGCTGGAAGGCTGATTTGTGATGCGGAGCGATGCCAGTAGCCTGGGTTCAATTCCTTCATTCATGAAGGCCTGTTTTCTCAACTTTGCCTCTCACCTGAGGTGTGGTGATCCTCAGGTTGAATAATGACCAGCCAGCTCTCTCCCTCAAATGGGAGAGCAGCCTATGGTCTTCTGGGACTATGGCAACTTTGCCTTTAACCCTTATTTGTCAATGCCGAAAAGCATCTCATTCCTGTATTTGACCTCTTGCAGAGCACTTTGATATCAACTATAATAAAATGAGATCTCTGGGTCCTACTTTGTGTGACATTTATCAAATAATAAATCTGATGGTTTGCATCATGAATTATTTTGATGGTGTCTGCCCCTTCAAACTATAGCAAGTGATTAAATGTTGCTGCAATATATGTGTCCTGTCACTCAGAAGTACTTCTAATGTCTGGAACTAAAATTATGCTGATAAAAATGCAATACGTCTGGCAAAAGTACATTTTGGCAGCTAGAGGTCCTGGCTTATCTCAATTCTAGCAGTGATCACAGGGACAGAAGAGCATGAATAGTGTCATTCAGCCCTTGAGCCTGTTCTGCATGAAATTACATCATGGCTGATTTGTACTATTATTATTATTATTGTTTTTGGCTGCCCCTTGCTATTGAAGACAATTCTTTCATGAGTCCAATGATAGTTGATGAGGCTGATTCTGGATATGCAGATGTAGGGCATTTTTGTGACATGGGATATCTGGTTGTATGCTATCGGTTCAGTCACAGTATATTCTCTTCACTCTCTTGCTTTTTGTCTTCATTTTGTCATTCTTGGACCTCAAAATGCTAGGATCCTTCCCACAGATTATGTCACCATCTGGTTCGATCCAAGGCAATATTCTCATAGGAGTTGATGTCAATGTTGTGGGGGTGATCTTTTGAGCTCAATGCACCTGGCACAGATTGCCGTGGCTCCAAACAATAGTGTGCACCTAAAAATCAGTGCGCCAGGCGCGGAACTATCAAAATCTTCAATCATCCTACCAGTTAAATAGTGTCTATTCAAGGGCACTGAAGTCTACCTTGCACATTTTTGGAGAAGATGGACTCGGAGGACCCAGCAAAAAATGTGAAGCAGCATCTATGCATCAAAATGTTTAAGCAGAGAGGGAATCCAATGATGAATGCTGCTACATAGAAAATATGGGCTGATATTTCATTGATTTGCTGGGTTTAAATTTCAAGTGCAAGGTGGTGGGTAAGAGTCCTTCACTGATAAATTATCAGTTTCCATTCTTAGTTGAGCATGAGTGACCCTGCTGATATGATAGATATATGTATCTTATTAAAACTCTCTGCGAACAGAAGCATTTTGGATGATGATAAGTAGGAGCATTTTACCTGTAATAAATGATAACATTTTCCTGTTTTAGGTTCACATTTAAAATGGGGTTTATTCAGACATATATTGAAAATAACAAATATAGTTTCTGATTTCTAGCAGATATTTCATAAAGCATTTTTATTTTTCATTTAAAGGGAAAATGTATACGGGGATGAAAGTAATTTATTTTTGAACTTGCAGAAAATGTCAACTTACTGGTCAAAAATGTTCACAAATGTCTAAAATGTGCGCAAATGTCTAAAGGTTTTGTGTCATGCTATATCCCATTTATAGTCACATGCTAAATCCCATTTATAGTCACATGTGTAGAAAGATAGGGGGTGATAGGGGAAAAAGATTCATTTGCAAATCGGTAGTAAAAATGTTGAATTACATTGATAATGCATCCTTTATAAGCTTGACAGAAGCTGAATGATGCAAACATTTCTTGGAAAAATATGAAGTGAATATATAATTTCTCCAATGTTTTCAGGCATTTAAAGAGGAAATACAGGACACAGATGTTAGATGAGATTTCTATTGAACTGTAAGAAATCACTTGCTCCACAAAGGCTGTGAGTTTATTTGGAATAACCTGTTCCTTGGAAAGGTTTACTCAATGAGTTTCAACTTCCCCAGTGAACCAGCAGTGTGGCAGTTCAAAATGCAACCTTACCCAGTCATTGTTGTGTGTTGGATATTTGTGCTGACTTGCAATCTATGCATGGGATTATTTTGTGTCTTCTCAGGAAGCTGCTGTTGCTGATATAGATAGCTTGGAGATGAAATGCCATACTTTACTGAGAAGGAAGAGATACTGTTGACAGCAGAAGCTTTTCTGAAGGAATTTGAATTTCCAATAACTTGAAGATAATCAACATTTGTTTTGGCAAAACAAAAAGAAAGAATGTGCTGTGTTCTTCTTTAAATTGTCTATTAATCTGTGAGCAATGAAATAAACTGGATTGTTACTGTTTCAGGTCTGCCACTAAGAAACTGCACCATAATAACCTTCCCACAAAAACAATAAGCAATCTTTTAGACTGGTGGAAGTCCAACCACCAATAAATGACTATGTTCAAGGAGGTGTGACAAAGTCTGTTAGAGCTACTTCATCCTAAATGATTACCACTATTAGACTTGTTGAGCAAGAAGTTAACTATAAACCATATACCACACTGAGGAGGCCGTATTTTATGCCACTGTTTTGCTTGCATTTTGATCTGTTTAGTAACTTTAAAAATGATTTTTTCCTTTGAGCAATATGTAGAAATGTTGGAAGAATCAGCAGGCTGATTATCAGCCTGGTGACTCATTGCCATATAGGGAGCAGGCATAGGTCACAGTCTGAAAATTCAGAGTAGATTATTTAGGATGGAATTGAGGAGATGTTTCTTCACCCAAAGAATAGTGAGACTGTGGAATTCATTACCAAAAGAAGTAATTGATGCCAAAACATTGAATGTATTCAAGAAGCTGGATATAGCACTTGGGTCAAATGAAATCAAAGCTTATGTAGAAAAGCCAAGATTAGGCTATTGAGTTGGATGATCAATCATGATCGTAATGAATGGTGGAGCAGGTTCAAAGGGCTAAATGGCCTCCTTCTTCTCAGATCTTCTGTTTAAGGGCATTCAAATGGTCAGTGGATAGGCATATGGATAGCATTGGAATAGTTTTGGTTAGAGGGTCATAAAATTGGTTCCATTGGTCGACGCAACATCAAGGGCCGAAGGGCCTGTACTGCACTGTAATGTTCTATGTTCTATAAAGCGTTAACAACCCACAGAGCACAGTGCCACCTAAACTGATGTAAGAGAAGACATGACCTATACCTAGGAGTCAGCCTAGGGTTGGACAAAACCACATGCACAAGCAAGCAGTTCATAATTTTAATGTACACATAGCAAGCTAGAACAGCATAGCGGACCACCAGACATCAGCAGAGGCTGTTACGCAGGCTTGCTGCTGGGAGCCATGGCTTCCGCGAGTCTCTCAGCCGCAGATTTCTGATGTAATCAATTCCATACCAGAAATTGAAATAGAGCTGATTAGCAAGCACAGGACTGGAGTCTCCAGGCCCGCTAGCATCCCACACCACCAGGAGTGGTTCACTCCAGCAGGATTTACAATTGTTCCTCAATAACAGGGAACAGGTGGCCGACCCCGCTAGAGGGAAGAGAGACCATTGAGGCTCTCTCCAAGAGGTCAGGGGTAAGTGGGGAGGTGCCCCTTGAGCAGTGACAATGTGGCAGTTTCAAAGGGACACCTTATTGCTGCCCTCCAGGCATCAGGCAGTGTTGGGCATGGGAGCCTATTGGGGACAAGGCCTATTGTGTGGGCGATTGGTGGGGGGTTCAACAGCCACTCTGCAATTGGGATGTATAGCAGAATGAAACAGGAAAATAATCTGGGCTGGCCATCTGGGAGGGTGGTACTCGGGTCTGTCGGGGGTGTCGGGACTGCTGGGGAGATGTTGAGACTGCTGGGTGAGGATCAGCGAGGGGTTGGAGCTGGGCAAATGGGAGCTGGGGGAACACAGGTGGACATCAGGGTTTGTCTGGAGAGGTCGAGAGCTCAGAATCAAGGGTTGGGGTGGGGTTGGTATGTCAATGATGGGGGATTGTGGGTCTGGCTAGCTATCAGGTTGGGCAGCAGTCAAGAAGCCAGCAGTGCAGGGCTGCTGTGCATGTGCTGATCTCAATGCTGACAGATGGGCATATGTGCAATGGCTCTCTCAGCACTATGCTGCCAGCCTCTTGAGTGGGAATAGGCCCTGTCCCCTGATTTTCAGAGTGAATCCCACTAAGGCACTCTCCAGTGCTCAGAGTGCCAGAAATTGGCTCAGAAAATCACACTGGCAGGTGTTACTCCTATTTTCAAGAAAACTGGGGAATTTAGAATTTTATTGGGAAATTCCGGTCATAATTTTTGTAGTTAAATGCATAGTTAATCCACTTAAGACCTACCAAACTATATCCAGCACTGACAACAAGCATTAATCCTCTTCCGCAATCAACAAGTCCTGGAATGGGATTTGGACCCAGAGCATCTGACTCAGAGGCAGAGATGTTTCCCACTGAGCTACAAGACATCCTAGCTGTTTAGTACTTTGAAAATTTAATTAGGTCTTTTGCTGCTGGTTTTAGTCAGCTGTGCTCTATGTACTACTTTGTGTTAAGGTATGGTTTTCCCTCTGCTTTGAATTTTATGAATAGGAGAATTGGGGTTGCGAAGAAGTTACAATGAATATTATGATTTTTCTGGAGGCTGAGTTTAGAAAAACCCTCCCACTCTATTGCTAAGGAAAGCAATACAAATGCATTATATCCAAAGGCAAGGTTATGAACCTGGCAACATGAGGAAAGACTGCTTGTCTCAGTTGACTGGTGATCAGTTCATGTGAATTGCTGCTCTGCCTTCTTTTGTGGAGCACAGGGAGAAAAGAATATCTAAAGCATGCAACAATGCTTCCAGTGAGGAATGCCTCGAGTTGTAAAAAGGAAACCCCTGCTCACAAGCAGCAATTTTCATGAGGAAAACAAATCAAATAATCATTTCCAGCAACAGACAAGTAAAAATGTAAGTAGAAACACTGGAACGTTGGAGTGGGCTCCAGTGGTTCTGAGAAAAGTAAAAAGGAGATTGGCATTAAGGACCACATTGCCAGCACATTGTTCCAATGGATACACCCCACCTGAAGCATCAACCTTCCAGAAACAGCAGAACACCAATTCCACAAGGCCAGCATCTCTTGCCAAAAAGAAAGTGGAATAATATAGTTAAAACTTCAAGCCATTTAAGACGTCATTAGTGGCAGAAAGCTGCAAAGTGCCAATCTTCGCCAGCAATTATTTTTTGTTTTTCGTTTAGTTGGAGAATATTGTTAAGATTTTTAACTTAAAACTACAATAGTAGCAATCTGTCAATGGAGGGCCCATAATGTAATAAAATGTCCTAAACAACTCCACAGAAGCTATATAAAATAAAATATGATACTGAGCCATGTAAGGGAATTTTAGATCAGATGATCGAAAGTTTTTTCTTTAAATTCATTCTAGATATATGGGTTTCACTAGCAAGTGCAGCATTTATTTCCTATTCACAATTACCGTTGAGAAGATGGGTTGTGAACTGCCTTCTTGAACCACAGCAGTCCATGTAGTGTAGATCCACCTATGGTGTTGTTAGGGAGGGAATTTCAGGATTTTCATCCAATGACAGTGAAGGAACAGTAATATATTTCCAAGTCAGGATGATAGTAGTCAAAGGGGTAGGTTTTAAGGATTGTTTTAAAGGAGGAATGAGAGACTGAGAGGTCGAGAGTGGACATTCAAGAATTTTGAATCTAGTCAACTGTGAGCCACCATTCGTGGATCGATTAAAATTTGAAATGCTCAAGAGGTCTGAATTAGTTGGATGATGGTACCTTGAGGGTTGTGTGGCTGAAAGGGATTACAGACAAAACAAAGATTAGAGTTTTAAAATCAAGACATTGCTTGATGGGGAGACAATTTAGAAGAGTACAGCATGTCATGAAAATAGAACTTGGTATCAGTTATCATACAGCAAGCAAAATCTTGGATGACGTCAAGTTTGGAGTACAGAAAGTGGCCAGCATTGCATTGGAATAATCAAGTTTAAAGGTGACAAAGGCATGAGTATGGATTTCTGTAACAGTCAAACTGAGACAGGCACGAAGTTGGACAATATTATGAAGGTGGAAATAAGCGGTCTGAGAGATAGCACAAATATAAGATTGAAAGATCGTCTTGGTGGGCATTTGTGACATCAAGATGTGACCGGCTGATTTAATCTCAGACTATTGCCAGGAAAAGAAATAGAGGCCAGGAGTCACCAGCCTTGCTAGTCCTGGCGGGAATCCCAATAGCCTGTTGAATTAGGTGTTAGGCCTAAAACAAGATTCCTGCTGAGCAGCAAACCTGCCACAGTGCTGCAGGCTCGCCCTGTCAACCCCAATCAGAGTGCAGGGACCTGATGAATATTTAAGAATTAACATTAATTAGTGAACTGGAAAGCTGGTACAATGGCCTCCCATTGTACTTGTCACCACCCCCTACAGGAGGCTCATCAGGTGTGCTTTAGTGCAGGTCCTATCAAACTTGGATCTGGTGTCTTGGAAATAAATGGTGTGCCCATGGGCCACTCTGTTGCTGCCAGGCTATACAGGGTGGGTGATGTATACTTTAGGGTACAGATGTGTACTTTAGGGTACAGAGGAGGTTTACCAGGATGTTGCCTGGTATGGAGGGCAGGTCTTATGAGGAGAGGCTGAGGGATTTGAGGTTGTTTTCGTTAGAAAGGAGGCGGCTAAGAGGGGACCTTATCGAAACATATAAGATGATTAGAGGTTTAGATAGGGTGGACAGTGATAGCCTTTTTCCTAGGATGGAGAAAGCTAGCACGAGGGGACACAGCTTTAAATTAAGGGGTGATAGTTATAGGACGGATATCAGAGGCAGGTTCTTTACCCAAAGGGTGGTTCGGGAGTGGAATGCCCTGCCTGCTTTTTATATTGGTCGGCGCAACATCGAAGGCCGAAGGGCCTGTTCTGTGCTGTAATGTTCTATGTTCTATGTACTTAAAAAGGACACAGATTGCTTTAAGAGCTGATCACGTGATTTGATGATGATATCATTAAGGATTTGCAGAGGTTTCCGTTTTACTTTCAGTTTTGCATCTATGCAGAGCAATGTGCATCTTTTGCAATAAACCTATTGTGTATTGGTATTGCAAACTATGTTTTTTTCTTTATGATAAAATGCACATTCCCTAACGTAATTAGAGAAGGAAAGTTGCCAGCAAGTCTGGATTTTGTTTCATTGATAACATCGAGAAAAGATCCAAAAAGAGTAAGGAAAGAATTGTGTGCCCTCATCTTGAATATTGGAAGACTGAGAAAAAGTCACAGTAGGATTGAAGATTAAGTGCCAATGAAGGAAAACACAAGTAAAAAAAAACTCTGTGTGATTTTATAAGAGAGGATTTTTTGAATCAGTGAAGGGTGAAATTCCAGGCAATATCTGGCATATTTCAAAAGAGAGGAATGCTTTGCTGAATAGCTGGGGCTGTTTGAAAAAAAATCAAGTCAACTGTCTCCAGATTAAAAAGGGGAGTAATGGGAAGACAATGAGAAAATATATATTAAGCAGTCTCAAGTTGCTAATGCCTAAAAGATTCAATGAAGAAAATGAATTGTGAAGTTTCTATGCGGAGTGCTTTCAGTGCTTTGTACAAGCACAGAGCACAATGATTAACACTGTTATCTCGTAGCACCAGGGACCTGGGTTCAATACCAGCCTTGAGTGACTGTGTGAAGTTTGCACTTTCCCCCCAGGTGTCTGCACGGATTTTCTCCAGGTGCTTTAGTTTCCTCCCACGGTCCAAAGATGTGCAGGTAGGTGGATTTGTTGTGGTAAATAGTGTTCAAAAATGTGTAGGTTAGATTGATTACCCATGGGATTACAGTGATAGGTAGGGAAGAGGGCCTGGGTAAGATACTGTATCAGAAAGTCAGTGCAAACTTGATGGGCTGAATGACCTCCTTCTGCACTGTAGGGATTATATGATTCTATGAAATAGAATTGAAAATGAATTGCTCATACCAGATTTTTTCAGTAAAATAGGAAGTAAAACCTTTCATTTGCTCTGGAACTTGGTTCATCCAGTAAAGCCAGCAACCAAAATTTACGATGACTTCATTAAGATTCTTGAAGAATATTACTCTCCAAAGCCATTGATCATCAAGGAACAGTTCAAGTTCACTGAAAAAATCAAGTAGAAGGGCAAGAATTGCTCCTTTTACAGCAGCCTTAAAAAGGCTGGCATAACATTGTGGATTTGGTGAATTTTGAGAAGATTCTCTTCGTGTTTGTCATGTTCAATAAACAATCCAAAAAGGACTGTTTATTGAACATGCTTTGACTCTAAAGACAGCAGGGCAAATCAGTGTTGATAGAACTGGCTGTTGATGAACCTTCACAACTTGGGATAGGAATGAAGATCCTCAAGTTGGAAGCTGCCCATAAGAAGTCAAAACAGCAAAAAGCATGTCATAGATGTGCCAAAATGGACCACTTAGCAAGTGAATCCTGGAACAAGGATAATCAAAAATTGTGACAAAATGGAATATGGTCACCAGATTGGTTGAGGACTAAACAGCCCTGTAGCACCTGCTGGACAAATAAAAAGGTGTATTTGAAAGAAACATTTGATTCAATGAAGGACTTTCAAGTGAAACTCAAGATAAAGCTTCACAGTCAACTAGAAAGTCCCAAAGCAAGAGTGGTATTATGTACCATTCATCCAAAGGTTGAAGAAGAATTAATATGACTTGTTAACACTGGCGTGTTAAAGCCAGTTACAATGAGTGACTGGGCTACCCTCATCATGAAACCATATAGTTCAGGTCGTATTTGTGCTGATTTTAAAACCACCATAAACCTATTTCCTGTAATTGAAGATTTGTTTGCTGTGTTATCAGGTGGGTAGAAATTCAGCAAGATTGATCTTTCACATGCATATTTAGAGATAATGTAGTTGCTGGATCTCAACCATTGTTTAACATTGTTACTTATAAATGTCTTTTTTATTACAAAAGACTACTTTTGGAATAACATCTGCAAAAACCTATTCCATAGATCAGTAGTTCAGATTTTAAGTGCATTCTCTGGTATACAATGTTATCTAATTATATGCTTAGTGAACAAGGGCACTTGAATAACTTAGAAGCAACATTGGAACTTTTTCAAGCCCATAATCTGTGTATCAATAAATAAAAATGTGACGTTTTACAGATATCAGTCCAGTATTTGGGTCACATTATTGATAGTAAAGGCCTACGTAGAGCAACTAAAAAGATTGATGTCATTTTGAAACACCACATCCAAGAAATTTGAGGTTCTTTCTAGGATTAATATTATCATGCAAAATCTGTTTCTAAATTAGCTACATTATTATTGCCATTGCATAATTTACTGAGTGTGAAACAGTCATGAGACTGGTCAACAGACTGTAAGAAAGCATACAAGATGTCAAAGATGCTTTGCAGAAGTTTAAAGTATTGGTTAAGTTCAGTCTGAAGTTACCTTTGATGCTTGTTTGTGACGCTTCACCAAATGGAATAAGGGCAATAGTTTCACATATTATGCCTTTAGCAGAAGAATGACCAATAATTTTTTGCTTCATGTACTCTGATTAGTGTTGAATCTGACTATGCTCAGCTAGGAAAACAAGCAATGAGTATAGTTTTTGGCATACAAAAGCTTCATCATTTCACATTATCGACTGATCATCAAACTTCACTACTATTTTTGGGTTGCTTACTGTCGTTAGCTGCTAGTCGATTGCAAAGATGGCTGCTGCTCTTATCAGCATATTCATACGATGTAAAGTATCGTCGTTCAGAGTGTTGTGGTAATTTTGATGCATTATCATGCTTAGCTTTATCTGTTGAGCAGTTAACATCACATAGTTTGCTAATATTCTTTATTTTTTTGCGAGTAGATCATTTGCCTCTGACAGCTTCTCAAGCTCACAAACATACCAGATATAAAGTCATGATGGGAAAGATGATGGATATGATATTGAAAGGAACAATAACTGGAATGCATCATCCGGATCCTGATTTGAAACAACGTGCATCAAGAAAGCTTGAACTGACCGTTCAAGATCGGTGTCTGTTGTGGAGCATCTGAATGATCATTCCTGCTAGTCTGCATTGAAGAGTTCTTGAACAATTACATGAAGGAAAATCTTGGTACAATCTGGATGAAGGGATTAGCACATTATTATTTTTGATGACTGGGTCTGGATGTGCAGATGGAAGAAAAAGTGGGAGAGTATCAATCATGTATATGAATAACAAGTACATTACGTTGTCTCCTTTAACTCCATGGGAATGACCTAAAATGTCATGGCAACAATTACATGTAGATTTCGCATGTTCCTAATAATAATCGAAGCACGCTCAGTTGGCCAGAAGTTGCTATCATGAGA
The DNA here is from genome assembly GCA_024679065.1 of Sphyrna mokarran. Taxonomy (NCBI): domain Eukaryota; kingdom Metazoa; phylum Chordata; class Chondrichthyes; order Carcharhiniformes; family Carcharhinidae; genus Sphyrna; species Sphyrna mokarran. The sequence continues at coordinate 48,238,728 of JAGIQG010000011.1, read as the reverse complement.
TCTTCGACAGCTGAACAAATTATTGAAAAACTTGACAAAACCTTTGCAAGATTTGATAAACAAGAACAGATTGATTGTGATAATAGTTCACAGTTTACTTCACAAGAGTTTGAAGATCATCTCAAAGTAAATGGTATTCAGGATATAAAATCTGCATTTTGTCATCCATCAACCAATGGATTAGCTGAAAGATTCATACAATCCTTGAAACATTCTTTAAGAGCTTCAGGAAACCAACATTCATTACCATATTGTGTGAATAACTTTTTACCATCTTATAGAAACACTACGCATGCAAGCACTCAAAGTGCACTGTCATTACTACTCCCAAGTAGAAAGTTGAGAACTATGGTTGATTTATTATTACCTTCAGAAACTTCAGGAATAATAGAACGTCAGCAACAATCTCAAGTTGCTAGACGAGAAGTGAGGGCAAAAAATGCTCATTTCAATAAGGCGGTCAAGTGTTAGTGTGTAATTATGCCAAAGTGAGAAATGAGTACCAGCCATAACCTTAGCGAAAGCAGATTCAATTTTTTACATGGATCAAATCAAAGATGTAATAATTTAGAACATAGAACATTACAGCACAGAACAGGCCCTTCGGCCTTCGATGTTGCGCCGACCAATATAAAAAGCAATGCCCCTCCAAACTAAACCATTCCCTTCTCTTCCATATACTTATCAACTAACCTCTTAAACGCCACCAAACTTGGCGCATCTACAACTGCTGCAGGCAGGGCATTCCACTCCCGAATTCTTTGGGTAAAGAAAGGCAACACCATGCCGATCAATTATTATTAACTTGAAATAATTTATCAGAATCATCTCCAGAAGTACCAACTTCTTTAGTCCCTAATTTTATGAATACCACTAATTGAACCTGAGTTGCCTGATGATTGTGTCTATGCTAATATATTGAGTCAGAATGATATAGAATTAGTTCCAAGAGAAGAAGTGTCTACTGGAGTTCCAAATCATACCTCTAAGGTCAAGGACAGCCAAATTCCAGAATATCATATACAACCAAAGAGGAATAGATGTTCTTTTGATTGACTTTCTTATTGACTGTGTATAATGATTAATGTTGCATAGTACTGTGTCTACAGTATTATTGATTTAATATATAACATTATACCAATTTGTTGTTCTGACCACAGAAGCAAAGAGAGAGGGATGCTTTATACTTAAAGAAGGCTGCAGGTTACTTTAAGAGTGCTCATTTCATGATCGGATGGTTATGTCATTAGTGTGTTGCAAAGTCTTTTGTTTTACTTTCAATTTTGTATCTGTAGAAGGCAGAGACCATCCTTACCAATAAAACTTGTCATATGTTTCTTTGAGTCTGTGTATGCAAAGCACATTCTTTTCTTTCTGTTAAAGCATACAACCTCTAACTTAGTTAGGACATTATAGAGGGTCCCCCAATGGACATGGGCATTGGGTGAGCTTCAGCTGAGGGGTGCAGGAGGTGGAAGAGAGAAATTAATCTCAAGACTGTCCCTTTGGGTGATGATCTCATGGCTGCATTTTTTTCTTGTTGCCCTGGGGAAGGTGTTTTCAGTTTCATAAAGGTGAATTCCAACACTATTCTAGGGTAAGAAATTACTTATTGCCTCTGCCCTCTGAAACCTTTTAATAGTCCTGGTCACTTTGACATCTATGCCCCATGGACACCTGGAAGCCTTTAAAAACGTAGCACTCAATTTCACAACAGAAATTGGCTCAGGTGTTAAAAACCCTCTTGTAATGTGCTCTTACAGAAACATGTCAGAATTTCCTGAGAGAACCATTGCTTACTCTTGTAGTGCACAGAAACTATGAAAGCCCTTTGAAGTGCTTTGATAGTCAGTTTCACTGGGAGTACCCTTTTAACATTGTACAGTTAACATTTGATGTCTGCGCCTTTTGAGGTGGTTTGATTGACAGGTATGGATTATTAACCCACTAGTGTAATGCTGCTATATCTTCAAGAAATTGAAATCATCACTTCTGCAGTTTGTAAGCAGTTTGTATTTTATCGTGCTCTGGTTACCTGCTTTGATTTCTTCTATTGCTGCTTAAATGGTTTAAGTGGGGTTTGTTTATTTTTATTCTGAATCTAATACTGTTTCTGGACGTTTATGACCTTTTGAAATGTTAAGGGAAGAATGATTGCCAGGTTAGGTGACAAGAATTTTTATTTTCAGTTTGTGCTGCTGACTGCTGTTTTGGTTAAAGGTGATTTACTTCAGGCTGGATGCAGTGTTCTGTCTCTCTCCTAGTGTTTTGGGAAGTTGTTCTAACTTCAAGCTTATCCGTGTATGTATCAAGAAAGCTTGCAAAATCCAGTAGCATCACATGAGCATCCTTGATTTCTGTTAAACCCGTGGCATATGTATATTTATAGGGAGGTTTGTTGTGTTGGAATAGTATTTAGCTGTTAAGGTTTGTATAATGCAGTGTTTTTTTGTTTGTAATTGTAAAAGTTATTGCTAATTTTCTTTCGATATGTTAACTAAATTTATTTAAGAATATTGTTTACCTTCCTAATGGGTCATTTGATTCGTACCTAAAGTGAAGCATCTCATGTTTATCCCAGCCAAATTCAAAGTGCAAAACTTAAGACCAAGGTGGGCTTCATAAAATACCTTGGAGTTTCTGATTTGGATTATAACACTAGCAAAGACCCTTGTTTGTTTTTCTTTCTCTTCATGCTTGAATGCATCTCGAGTGCATTGTAAATATTGCAGGAGAGAGTCATATGGTCAAGCCCTTCTCCCAGCCTGAACCCACCCAAACCTTCTCTCTGTAGCCTGACAATGGCAGTGGGACAAGTAGGCACATCATTTATCTCATTGTCCCCTCTCGGAATATAAGGCCAGGGTGTCATTGCCAAGAAGTCAGGGGGCAGTACAATTTTGGCACTGGGGAGCTGAGTGGTAGCCTGAGGTGGACTGAGGGCAAGCCAGTGGCATGGGAGGTACTGACTGCACCTCACCTAGGACTACACCTCTTGAGGAAACGTTATTGAGGCCTCTGGCTGTACGGGGAACATAGGCTCACCCAATCAAACAGGGGAAGCCCACCAGCAATAAAGCTGTTTTAGGGCTTCCATTCAATTCTTTGCCCCTCCATGGTTCCTGCTCCCCTAAAGCAGGGATATAAAATCACCCCTCCACCTCGCACCCCCCCCCCCCCTCCCCTGGCCTTCCCCCATCAATCTCAGTTTAATAAAATTATCTTTTTCCCAGTTGAGAACTATGAAATAGCGTCCTACAGAACCACACTGGCAGATCGAAGCATTAGCCAGCACATTGTGTGTCCATTACAATACCATAGTTCAGTGATTTTACTTCGTTAGTTTCTGATCCGTATGGCAAGGATGACCAGAGTTCTGGACCAGGAATTGAAGTGTCCGGGAAGTATTTCATTTTGAGATTTTGATACATAGTGACACATAGCAATTTTGTGCACAAAATTTGATGGTTAAGTTATACTTCTATTTCAATTAATCTTTAGTAGAAACCATATACATTATTCAATGGCGCAATTATAAATTGGGAAAATTTGTTTGAAGGTGGCATTGTTTACTCTATCTCACATTAATGATAGAAAAATATATATATCCCAATGTCTAATAAAATGTTCACTTTATTTGTGTGTCAAATATCACAGAAGTCTCGATTTCTTAAAATTGACTTGTTACAGTTCAGTTATTTCAAATGATATGTTTGAAAAAAGGAAATGGTGAGTGTGGATATAAAGTAGGAAACAGACATGAAATGAATAATTAGTTCAGAAAACAGGCCTTGTAGGATACACATTGAACTACAATCAATTTTTTGCCTGGCTTACAACTGATTGCAGTTCAGAGCAATTCACTGTTAGCATTCCAGACATTTGTATTGTAATATGGCATTGTAAGTTCTATTTGCTTTTAAATTGACTTTATTTTTAAGGGACTTAATTACAAATTATTAATAAAAGCAATACAAATCTAAGGATGGCTATATAGGTTGAAATTGATAAACAAAGTCTTAACTCATTTTTGATAAAGTTGATATTTGTGAATTTTCATGCCATATGCTAAATTCCACATTCCTACAGTGCACCATCATTTGAATATCAACCTGGTTAAATAAATTCATAATTTCTTAAAAATTGAATATGTACATCAATAATACAGATTTCAAAATAATCTGCCATACAACTTGGAAAATTGTGCTAGTATATTTTCAGCCTTATGGCATTCAGCATTTGTCAGTGTGAGATTTCTGCCATTAAACAAATAAACAAATTAATAAACCAGTTTAACGTTAAGGTTGCAAATGCAAGAACACTGCATAATAATGTACAATAAATTCAGCAGAAGCATTTTCTTGTGAATTTTGTTATGACTCATTGGGAGCCAGTTCACCCTTCCTCATTCATTTCAATTCCCTCAGTTAGTCGTACCAATGGATTTTAAAATGAGTCACAGAAAATTAGCATGCAGGTAGAGCAGATAATAAAGAAAGCAAATGGAATGTTGGCATTTATGGCTAAAGGAATAGAATATAAAGATAAAGAAATATTGTTGCAGCAATACATGCATTGGTGAGTCCGCACCTGGAGTATTGTGCATAGTTTTGGTCCCTTTGAGGAAAGATGTAGTGGCATTGGAGGCAGTTCAGAGGACGTTCATTGGATTGATTTCAGTGATGAGGGGTTTATCTTATGAAGAGAGATTGAATTGTTTAGGCCTATACTATCTGGAATTTAGGAGAATGAGGGGAGATCAAATTGAAGTATGTATTGATAAAGTAGACATGGAATGGATGCTTTTCCACTGGTGGAGCATTCAAGGGCATTCTTATAGTCTTAGGCTAAGGGTTGGCAAATTTAAAGCAGAGTTGAGGAGAAACTATTTCTCCCAAAGAATTGTGAATCTGTGGAATTCACTACTCCAGAGTGTGGTGGATGCTGGGACAGTGAGTAAATTTAAGGAGGAGTTAGACAGATTTTTAATTGGTAATGGATTTGAAAGGTTATGGGGAGAAGGCAGGAAAATGGGGATAAGAAGCATATCAATCATGATTGAATAGTGGAGTGGACTCGATGGGCCAAATGGCATAATTCTGCTCTTATATCTTATGAACTTATGAAAATGTGTTTTCCCTGTGAATGCCTTTCCAGTTTAAGTGTTTTATTAGTTACTAAGGGACCAATCAAACTAGGTTTTCTTAGTTGCAGAAAAAGTAAGTTTCTTAAAATAATAACAAACATAAGGATTGGAAGTGAGAAAACTAGAATCCAAATAGAAGTTAAAGTAAGTCCTTTGGCTTGACTACAAGTTTGTCGAATGTTGCAGCTATTTGATGTGAGTTGGGTTTTTTTAAAATTCTGGAGTCAGATACTGCAATTGCTGGAGAGTCTTTTCCAGATGACTTTGATGATTTTTCACTGTTTGTAGCTTTGTAGTTCTTAAAGGTCCTGTTTGCATATTCACGGAGAGATATTCAATTAACATGCCTTGCAGTCATTGTTATAGACAAGGTAATCACAAGTTTTGGATCCTTCATCTCAGAAATTTCATGACCCATTTTGACCTGTCAGAAACCAAAAGGGTATGAGATTATTTTGACCTCCGTATAGGGTTTGAATATCTGGTAGGTCAGGGGAGCAGTTCTCAATGTTCTAGACAGAATGACAGTGAATTAAAAGTCCAGCACTTTGCACTTTTAATGCCATCCTTTCAAGAATCCCTGTTTGTGGTGGATCTTGATGCCCTACTTGCTGTGAAATTCTGTGCAACATCTCAGAGCAGATCTGCAACGCAGTCCATAGATGGACTATTGCTACCTGATCTGCACCGATTTTTTTCACCCAAAATAGTCAGTTTTTGGGAAAATTCAGCCCACTTTTTTCCCTGTCATCCTGACACAGAATACTCAGTATAGGAATCTACTTTGAAATAAATGTGAGAAATTTAGTTTTCAAATTTAATTTGAAGTTGGTGTCCAAATGTTGATTTTTTTATTATCTATGCTTCTGTACTAGTTCTGTTCTGTTCTAAGAAGTATTTGCTACAATGCTTATCGTAATTGTGCAAGTGCTTAATGCTCTTTGAGATATATTGTTATTAGTTGAGGGGAATAAAAAATATAAAACCAAGATTACCCATAATCTATGAAAGCTGACTATGCACCTTGTTGTCTTTCCACTTACTTTGCATTTGCTATTTTCAGTTTGTAGTAAATACATTGCAGCATAAGGAATTTTTCATCTTCATTTTGAGAGTCATCCACCTTAAACTTATTTACTCAATTTTAAGTAAGTAGACTAGCTGTATGAAAATCTGCTTGAGTCATCCATTACTTTTGCTGGGGTAAGAGCTCTACATCTCTATTAGCTGGATCATGAGTTAGCACTTAGAGAAGGAAACTAAAGTTTATTTATTAGTCACAAGTTAGGCTTACATTAACACTACAATGAAGATACTGTGAAATTCCCCTAGTCACCACAATCTGCACCTGTTTGGGTCAATGCACCTAACCAGCATGCCTTTCAGAATCTGGGAGGAAACTGCACAGACAGGGGGAGAACGTGCAAACTCCACACAGACAGAGACCCAAGCCAGAAACGAACCCTGGTCCATGATGCCGGGAGGCAGCAGTGCTAACCACTGTGCCACAGTGCCGTCCACTATGCAGAGGAGCTTAAATCTTTGTGGATCTATAATGGTAGAAGATGCAGACAGAAAACAAACTAATATCTCATGAATTTTCTACAACCCTCTTTCCATTCCCCATTCCAAAATAAAACAAGTTAAAAAAAATACATTTTGGCACGCCAATTCATTTTAAACAGTGAATAGCAGATGAATAAGCAAAATGACATAGTATTTACATAACATTATGATGCCACAAGATGAAATACAATGTTTTATTCTTTCCATTTATCCATTACTAACAATGCAGAGAAATGTGCAGATTGCAAATTTGCCTTTAAAGTTAATAATGAATTTTTCATTTATCAATCCAATTGTATCAGAAGGTAAGAGATGTCTTGATGAAAAGGTAAAAAAAATGATTGTATTCTCTGAATGCATGTTCAGAATATTGCATCAGAATGAAGTTAGATGTTGCTACTATAGATTTAACTATTAATCTTGATGACAGCAGATTTAGCTGAATATTATTAAGCAGCTTAGCACCTGAGCTATTGCTTTAACACATGGATGACAACACAAAGTTGATACTTAGCATTTATTAGGTGATTTTAGAATTACAGTCCAAAACCTATAGATTTGTACAAAGGAACCAAAAAAAATTAATAATGTGAAATCTTATTTCAATAAAATAAACATAATTTTTCTATGTATAGTCAAAATATATTTTGTTCCATCATGGCTTGTGATGAAATGTTAATGTCTATATGAGAACATATAAAATGGGAGCAGAAGTAGCCATTCTGCTCCTTGAGCCTGCTCTGTCATTCAATCAGATCATGGCTCAGCTGTTTGTGTTTCAAATTCCACATTTCCATCTACCCCTGATAAACTTTGATTCCCTTGAAAAGCATGAATTTATCTATTTCTGCCTTAAAAATATTCAATGACCCCCTTTTTCATTACTTTCTGAGGCACAGTTTCAACTCTGTGTAAACATTCATATTTTGTATTATAAAGGAACTTGTAGAGCCTAGTTTTCAAATTTTTCCATGGCCCTTCTCCACTGCTTCTGTGTAATCTCTTCAACCCCACAACCATCTGAGACATTTCTACTCTTCCAGTTTTGGGTGATTGTGCATTCAAATTTTATTTGCTCCTCTGTTGTTGGCCATTCCTTCACTCGCCAAGATTCCATATCTCTATCTCTCTACCACACCGTCTTCCATTAAAACATCTTTAAAACCTAGCTCTTTGACCAAACTTTTGATCTTCTAATCTAATATCTCCTTACGTTGCTCAGTGTCATACTTTGTTTTCTGATGCTTCTGTGAAATTCCTTGGGACATTTCATTATGTTGGTGCTGCAATATAAATATCTGTACTGGACCATTAGAAAGAGGAATGGGGTCCAAAGAAGAAAGTAAATGACTGAATTTATAATGACAATATATAGGTTATATATGTCCCTGTGCATAAATTGATGTACCAGATAATGCAAAGTCTGTCAATTGACATCACTTATAGGCAATTCTGCTGTATTTTCTATGAGGTGTTAAGGGAACATTAACATCTATAACTAATAAAGGACTGACAAAATTGGAAGTTCTTGCTGAATAATAAAGAAAAGCATTTCTGTCTATGAAGGATGTTTTTATTGCATTATTTCTTATTGGAAACACAGCATTAGTTGTACTCAATGTGTAGATTGCATTTAATATCATTTCATAGATGCGTCTGTAGATCATTCTAATGGAACTAAAATGTACTCAAATACATTAAATTTGGTGAAAGACAGAGTTTTATTATTAGTCTGTCCACCAATCTCTTTGATAAGTGAATAAGTGTGAATGGCTTACAGCTACAAGTTGAAGCATTTGAAACAGATCACTGATGTTCAAATAGGAGTCATGTGATTCAGTTCAAACTCAAGCATTCTGTGAATAGTTGACCACTTATATATAGTTGTAAGTGCGTGGGAGAAGTTCTACCCCTTGGAAAGCATGGAATTTTGTCATAATGCAGGCTGCTTCCATGTGCTAAGTCCCCACAGAGTTCCTTGTGTACTTCAGGATGGTGGAATGTCTCATCAGACTCACTATGCTGGGTGCCTGTGAAATTGAAGATGTAAGGGAATCCCCACAGCTGGTTGAGCCCCCCCAATATGAGAGCCCTTACTAGGGTGAACAGAAGTTCCACTCTTTCAGGCATGATGGATACTGGCACGTACATTTAGGCCTCAGCCTATTTTGCACCCACTGTACTACACTCTTGCCAGTATGGTTAACCAGTTCCAGCCTCCAGTTTATTTATAATACTGCTCATGTATTACATTCAAACTTCTGCTACTTTCTATTCATTACAGAAATGAAGGGATGATCTTTAACAGTATTTTTAAAATATTGTGCATTCAGTATATGTCATTCTCAATTCACGATCTGATTTTTTACATACTTTTGCTTTTGAAAGTTATGATGGGGAAGAGATGAAACAATGTAAATAATAACACAATCAAAGACGGAAGTGGAAATGATTAAAAATAATACCTGTACAGCTGAATAAATAATTTAAGGCCTCTCCATGAGCAGATCATAATTGAATAAGCAATTTTGTCAAATGTCCACATTACAGTGGCTCATAAAGCTCCTCAAATAAACTGCTTAGTTTAGCTAATGATATTATGTTTTTCAGATAAAATCAGATTTTTGTTTTGATTGAAAAATAGGAGTACTGGGATGGGGGTAGGGGGTTTGCATGGAAAATTAGAAAATCAAAATTAAAGGAGAAGGTAGGAGTACCAGCTAGTGGTGAATCAGATTGTTACCAGAATATAAAAGGAAGGAACAGAACATGTGAATCCTTATTGCAAAATGACAATTATACAAGCAAAGTTGATAATAGAACAAACTTAAAGGCTTTGTGTTTGAATGCACAAATTCAGAACAGAATTAATGAGTTAACAGTGCAAATAGACACAAGAAGGTATGATTTAGTGGCGATTACTGAGGCATGGTTACAAGGAGACGAAGAATTGAATATTTAAGAATAATCAAAATTGCGGAAAATAGACCAAAGGGAAAAGGAGCTAGTGTAGCTTTGCTGGTTAAGGAAGGGATTGTTGCTATAGTGAGTAATGATATAAGCACTGGCATCAAGATGTGGAATAAATTTGGGTAGAAATAAGAAATAGCAAAGGAAAAAAGTCATTGGTGGGAGTAATCTATAGGTTGAGAAACAGTAGCTTCATAGAGGGGCACAGTATAAATGAGGGCTTGTAAGAAAAATATGGCAATAATCATATGTGATTTTAATATGCATGATGGACTGGATTAATCACATTGGTACGGAAAAGTTCATTGAGTGTATTAGAGACTGTTTCTTGGAGCAATATGTTGTGAAACCAACCAGAGAGCAGGCTATTCTAAATTTGGTGTTGCGTAATGAACAGTGATTAATTAATGACCTCATAGTTAAGGATCCTCTGGGAAAGAATGATCATGGTATCATAGTATGATAGAATTCAAAATTTAGTTTGAGAGTGAGATTTCCACATTTGCATTATGAAATTAAACAAAGACAATTATGTAGGTATGAGGACAGACTTGGCCTAGTGGGCTGGGCAGGAAGGCTGTCAGATAGAATAGTTGATGAGCAATGGCAGTGGTTTAAGGTGATATTCAATTCCTCCCAACTAAAATACATTCCAGAGAGGAAGAAAGATTGTGAGGAGAATCCATAAGGACAAGTCAAGACATTTGGAAAGTCAAAACACAATCCATTAGAGTTAGCGTGGTTTTACGAAGAGTAAAATTTATTTGACAGATTTGCTTATTCAAAGATGTAACAAGTGAAGTGGATAATGGGGATCCTGTAGCTGTAATATATCTGGATTTTAAGAAGATATTTGATAAAGTGCCACACAGAGGGTTAATACGCAAGGTAAGATACCATGGGGTTGGGGTCAATTATTAGCTTGAATAGAAGACTAACTAACTGATAGAAGGCAGAGTGGGAATAAATGATTCTTTTTCTGATGGGCACGATGCAACTAGTGGAGTGCCACATGGTTCAATCTTTGGGCCCCAACTATTTATATCAGTTTTAATGATTTGGATACAGGGATATAAGATACCAAAGCTACATTTGCAGATGATACTAAAATAGGTGGGATAGTAAGTTACAAAGAGGAAATAAGATATTTACAAATGGGATGTAAATAGGTTAAATTGGGCAAAATGTAGCAGATGGAGCTTATCATGGATAAGTGTGAGGTTGTCCATTTTGGTTGGAAAAATGGAAAGGCAACTTATTATCCAAATGGAGAGGGACTTCAGTGTGCAGATGGACCTGGGTGTCCTGTTGCATGTATCACAGAAAACTGGTATTTGAGTACAGCAGGTAAGAAGGAAAGCAATTGAAATTTGGCATTTATAACTAAAGGAATAGAATACAAAAGCAAGGAAGTGTTGCTGTAACTATGCAAGGCATTGTGAGACCTCATCTGGAGTACTGTGTACCGTTTTGGTCTCCTTATTTGAGGAAAATGTATTGAATTTGACGCAGATCAGAGGAGGTTCACTAGATTGTTTCCAAAGATGAGGGGTTTGTTTTATGAAAAGAGATTGAACAGTTTAGGCCTATAATCTCTAGAATTTAGAAGGATGAGAGGAGATCCAACTGAGTTATATAAGATGATAGAAGGTACTGATAAAGTAGGTGTAGAGCAGATGCCTCCTATTGTGAGGCAATTTAGAATAAGAGGTCATAGTTTTAGGATAAGGAGTAGCAGGTTTAAAACAGAAATGGGGAGAAACTATTCTCAAAGAGTGGAGAGTCAGTGAAATTCATACCCCCAGACTACAATGGATGCTGGGGTGTTGAGTAAATTTAAGAAGGAGAAAGATAGATTTTCAGTTAGCAATAGATTGAAGGGTTATGGAGAACAGGCAGGAAAGTGGAGTTGAGGCAGAGACCAGATCAGCCATGATTGTATTGAACGATTGAACAGGCTCAAGTGACTCAATTGCCTACTCCTGTGTCCAGTTCTTATGTTCTTATGTAACATGTCTACCATGACTGACTGTGATATATGAAGTATATATGTCCAGTTGAATTCTGGTCAGCATCTTCAAGGGAAACATTTATCACATCTTAATGATCTATATCCCATTAACAGCCTGTGAAATTAGTTGAGGAAACTGGTGATACAGTTTGTCACAGCAATATCATAACAATGGAATCAGGAATTTTGAATTAAAATTGAGAGAATTGGTGAGTTGATAAAAATAAGTCATTTTTAACATTGTGATTTCCAGATTTTCTGATCATTCCTTCATCCCACACAAATATCTTTAATAAATAACATTAAACATTAATTTTTATCTTTTATATTTTTAAGCTTTTAAATTAAATTTCCACAGCTATATAGTTGAATGTTTCTTTTGAAACAGTTTCCATTGAATGAGCACCAAAGAGTTTTTGGGCTGCCAGTGTGATTGGCTCTGAATTTCGTTAATTCCTAGGGATTGGCTCAATTAAAGTATACATGATGAATTCTGTGCATTTTTATGGCCATGTTTAGGGTGAACAAAGGCTGCAGCTTCAACAAGCCAAATCATCAAAATCTGGCAGAATGACCAAGATTCCAGCTGTAACAACAGATTATTCTCAAGGTTGTGGTAGAAAAGTAGTCACTGATTTTGGTGGCGGGGGGGAGGGAAGAGGGTGATGTATCTTGAAGAGCGGTTGTAGGGTTTACCTTTGGTAGTGAATTTAACTCCAAAAGAACTGGTGTGTTACAGTTGGGTGAAATGTCAAAATTTTTAAAATTATAAATCTGACTCCAACGTGACCATTTCTAGTATGTTCAGGAAATTGTGAATATGTGTGTCTGTTTCTGATTTTTGTTTAGTACTCACATTTTATTTTTCACTTTTGGTCTGTCCTTATTTCTGTTACTCCTTTTCTTTTTTGTGTTCTCTGCAGACTTGTGCTCATTGCATTGCATTCCAGCTCCTCATCCCTCGGTACATAAAATAGGATTTCCTCACATCATCTCTGGCTCTTTTGTCAATTGCTTAAATTTGGGCCTCAGGTCATTATCCTTTCAGCCATTGGAAGCAGTGTTCCTTTGATTTGCTCCTTATTTTCCATAGGCCCCTAACGCACCCATCCCTCCGATTGAACCTCCTCTCTCACACTGTACTTTCTCAACACACACACACACATACACATCAATAAGCACAATGTAGAAGAATATCTGCACAATTTTTTGGCCTATCTGCTCACTGCTGGTCAGGTCAGGAAAAGTTCTGCCTTACACCTTTATTTATAAAACTCAGGATTCTTCCATGCTTTAGTTCCGAAAGAACTAGTTTTCATTTCGAACTGTTCTGCCAGGTTTCCCTCTCTCTTGTTCTCTGCTATTGACTCTTGACATGATACAATTTCATAAATATGAGTCATCATCCAGTGGTTTATCAAAATGGTCAATATTGATGAGTATCCAGTGGAATATTCAACCACAAGATTTCACTGGAGCCAAGACTAATCCTCTAACCAAAAGTTCATTAACATGTTTTCCAGCAAGAATTTCTACACAAGTCAGAATCTTGCTAGATTATTCTTTTATTAGCCTTCGGTATTTGCAAAACACCTCTATTGTCTCCTCAGTCACAATCAGCTAATTCAACTCAGAAACAGCATTGAAAGCTTAGAACATCCTTGATACTTAACTCAGCATTACGAATTCCCTTGACCAGTTGAGGCTGAGGACTTGCTTTTAAATTAGAAGAAAAATCGTTATTAACAAAAAGAGTTGGGTTTACAGACAGTTCAGCTGAGATTCTCCGAAAATAACTCTAAGTCTGAATTCGCGTGAAAATGGGAGTAATCCTGCCTGTTTTTTCAGCATGATCTTCTGAGTAAATCTCTGACATTCTGTGCATCACACAGTACCCTAGCAGAATTCCCTCTGAAAAATACCCCTCCCACTCTTCCTGAGAGGCCATCAGCATAGTGTTGAGCGGACCACTGTACATGTGCTGATCTGTCACTGTGGAGATTTGTGCATGTGCAGTGGCCCCGCCACAGTTGCCAGCCTCGCAATCACTGGCCAACTTGATTGCAGGCCTTCGCTGCAATGCCCCCATTGTTGCTCTTGCCATTCCCCCCTTCCCCCTCTTTCACATCCCAATCACTGGCCTCCCAGATCTCGCCAGGACTGCCCTGATGTCATTTCCCCACCCCACTGCCCGGCCATCCCCAACCTTCCCGCCCTTCACCCAGTCAGCCCCAATCTCCCGATCCCCCCCCAATAGTCCCACACGCCCTGCCTAGCAGCCCTGACCCCCGCAACCAGATAGCCGGCTTCGATCACTTCTTCCCTCCCTCTAACTATGATCCTAGTGCACAGCGACAGGGGACCCCGTCATACCCACGGATCAGCCTCATAATTGGCCCTGCCTCCAATAGGTCCCACTCCCACTGACCCCACCTTCACCTCTGATGCCTGGTGGGCAGTACCAAGGTATCCCTTAGGTAGTGTCACTTTGCCCCTTGGGCAGCGCCAGGGGTCAGGGCACTGGCCAAGGGGCAGTTCCCTTACCCCTGACCTCCTTGGGGGGGCCTTGGTGGCCCTTCCATTTCAGCAGGGTCAGTGTGGGCAGCAGTTGTAAACCCTGCTGGAGTGAAGCAGTACTGCCGGGGCGGGGGCGGGACAGGAGTAGAGATGCTAGCGGGCCTGGAGACTTCGATCCCAGGCCTGCTAATGACATGAAAATACACATTTCCACATTGTAACCAGCTCCATTAATTTCAGGCATAGAGCTGATTATGTCAGAAATCTTTGGCTGGAAGACTCACAGAGGCCCAGTGGGGAACCCATGATACGGCCTTTACTGATTCTCCTGGTCCACTGCACTGTCTGGAAGAATTGCCCCCTTGCATGAATACACTGCTTATGTTGAGAAAAACCACTTTGAGTATACTACACAGAATCACTATGTTATTGGCAGGATTTCTATGAATAATATTCATAGCTAAAATAAAGTAATGCAGAGCAGTGGGCTAAGATCAAGTTAAATCAAAATACCTTTCTCACAAATCTTAAATCACACACAAAATTTTGCAGAAATCCGAGATTTCTTTTCCTCAATACCAATTTTCACTGTTTATTTTATATATAATCAGCTTTTCTTTCATGTTGTAGGCTCTGCATACTGTTTCAGGTAAACTAAGTGGCATTGATGCCAAGTTTATTGAGTTAAGCTGTGAGTCCATCTGTTTGGGTGTGTTTTGGCTGACAATGGAGCAGGTACTTCTGGCATTGCCTGATTAAAACCACTGTGGCTATAATCCAGCATCCTTCTCGTCAATGGTCTTCCTGTGGAGTACCTCCTGTATAAAGGAGTTTTTAGCCACCTGTCTTGTCAGTCTGTGAGATAGAGTTGCTAATAAAATGGTTACTAGAAAGTCTGTTTGCTGCCAAAAGAACTCACCATAGGTCCCTTTAGCAGTGTTTTAGGAGTAAAACCTGATTCTTAGAATTGTAATGCTGCAAACAAATGCTCTAGAGCACTCTGATCCACAATTGTGATGATGTCTTATGATTCAGATTGACTAAACATGATTAAATGGATTTTTAAAAATCTGTAGGTAGTTTTCTACCCTAGAAACGGAAAAGATTTTGCATGTAACCATAAATACATATTTTCCATTAGGAAATTGTTCTCATGTATAATGATAAAATGATTATGGTATAATTGTCTTTTACACATTAAGAAAGTTAGTGATGGAGCTGTTCATGAATATTAGGGCATGTGGCAGGCCTCCACCATTCTCCTTTAGAACACTATATCGGTGGCATATAGGAAATAACATCACAGTTATCGGAACAAGTTTGAGGCATACAGCTGGCAACTGCTAAGTTGCTCCATGATGGAGGGAAAGCACTTTCCCATGATCCCTTTACACACACCCTTACAATACTAACTCTTGGGTTGCACTTAGAAGCACTGGGAGAGGAAATTAAAAGAAATGGATTAAGAAGAAAATGGTTGGCTTATGTTCATTTTAGATTTATTAGTACGAATAGAGAATATAATATGATTTTGTGATTTATGAAGATTAAGATAATTTAATGCTAGTTCACTTATTTGGTGCATAGCAGAAATGAGATTGCATCTGTTGCTATGTTCTGATGGATGCTGGATGGAAAAATTGGTCCTTTAAAAGTGAGGGGAGAAGGAGTCAGGGGAAGAAGATATGATTAACTATGTTAAACATATAATAACATAGCATTTTCAATATGGAAATAGGATAGCCTAAACCTTCAGCATTGGTGTTTATTCTCCAAGTGACAGTAATCTGAAAATCCCATATATCCATTAGGTTTACATGTTCTGAAATTCCATTTTCCCATCTGCCTATCCATTCTATTAAAGGTTCTCTTGGTCATTGCTTCAGTCACTATCTCCACATACGTTTGCACAGGCATTTAAATCACTAAAACTTAGACCTGTCACCTTCTCAAAAACTCTATGATGTTTGTCAAGCAGTTTTCCTTTTCGAAATCTATATTGGCTGATTTGAATTATTTTCTTATATGCATTTAATACGTTTATCTTCACTTAAATACTTCAATGTTTTATCTATCACTTATGTAGATTTATCTCCTTTGTGGAAAATAGGTACTACATTGGTCAACAGCAAATCCGTAGATATATATCTGTTTTTAATAAAACTCAGGACTATAATTTGTGGAGCCCCACAATTTCTTCCCCCAATCTTTGTACTTATTCTCTCCCACCCACAGCCTCACTATTTCACTCAAAATCTTTTGTGAACCTCAACAAGTCCTGGCACTTTATAAATGTTAATTAGGATTAACAAATACATCAATTACATTCTTTAAAAGTACCTCTCATTTCACTTTAGAGCTGATTTAATTCTTCCCATAATGCTTTTCTTTTGTATACATTGAAGTGAAGTACTTGTTAACTTGCCCATTTCATCTCACTGTGCTCTCAAGGGTAACATTTGTGATCTTTGATAATTCTTTTTTTTTACAACAATTTGTGTCAAATATTTTATTATTTCTTTTAATTTTTTTTGAGATTCTCATCTCATACCATCTGCTTGCTTTCTTATTTAAATTCATTCCTTTATTTATATTATCTTTTCTAATGTTTATCACACCTAAAGGCCCCAATTTTAGTTTGTTTCTAACTTCTTTGTTTACTCGTGACATTCTGAAATTTGGAGACTTGCTGGAAACCAGATGACCTATGATGGGAAGACCAGATGAGTGTGCTGGATTGTAGTTGCTGTGTTTTGGAATAAGGTCATTGTGATGCTCTTCTCTGTGTCCCTGTGCCCCTGACGCCCTGATGCTGCTTCCTTAGAAAAGTCCAAGATCAAGTATTTTTATATGGTGAGGCTTTGCAGGGAATAGCAGGTCACATACTGTACAGTCCTTTCTAAGGCCCCAATAGTCCTCAATGATCACTTTGATAGAGGCAAGGATCACTTTCCATGTGTGCAGGTATGTGTCAGTTACATGCTATCCATTGGCATGATCTTTTTTGAGGGGGTTAGAGAGAGTCAGATTTTGAAAGGCTTATGGATTGTGACAATTTGCAGCATTGTTTGCTCTAATCTGCAAGATCCTTTACATGTTGTGAAGCTCTTCCTGATGAATAGTTGAATGTGAGGTATTTTGGAAAACTTAACAGATGAAACTACTGCATCTTAGGCTTTGGGATGCCCCAACTATCCCATAAGATTGATACTACCTTGCTATAAACCAAAGCTGTGAATTCCCTAGCTGTTTTGAATAATGGCTGCCTAAACTGCAGCCTGACAGATATTACATTGCGTTCCCCGTCTCCTCCCTGCCACAATTACTAAAAATGATCCAGTGTTACGAATATCAAGTGCAGCCATCAATTCCATAGCCTCTGGGAGAACAGGTGTAGGCAGATGAGCATGGCTGCTGGTCTTGTCGTTGATAGTGGAGCTCCTATTTCCCTCTAAGGAAAGCACGCTTTTTAATACACTTCTACCTACTAAAGACCTTACAGGATCTGGTATTTGTATGTTCCATGGGCAGTAATCTCAAGCACTATGTATTCCTATTCAGTGTTGATTCATTTTCCTTCATGCTATGCTGCTGTCTCTTCTAGCATGATAGTTGCATTATATGGTAAGCCCATAAAGAATGTCATTCCAGCTTCTAAGAAGACTTGACCGTTGTGTATAGTGGGGAGAGGGGTAACATTTTCTAGTGGTCTGAGACTCCAAAAAACGTTGAGAAGAAAATCCAAATCTAGCAGTTGATTTATTAATATGCGAAACCCAAAGCAAATCCTGCTTAAGTGTGTATAAATCCATTACAATCAGAGCAAGTCTGAAGCCATTCAATTAACCCAATCTGGGGAAGTTGGTTTGTGATAAAAATGAGCTGATTTACATCCCTTTGCTGAGATTTAGAAACTGACTCAAGGAGGCAGCTCCACAAATACCCCCATCTTCAATGATGGAGAAGCCCAGCAGACCAGTGCAAAAGATAAGGCAAGAAGTATTCGCAGCAATCTTCAAGCAGAAGTGCCGAGTGGATGATCTATCTCGGCCTCCTCCAGTGGTCCCCAGCATCTCAGATGCCAGGCTCCAAACAATTCAATTCACTCCATGTGATATCAAGAAATGGTTGGACACTGCAAAGACAATGGGCGCTGATAACATTCCAGTAATAGTACTGAAGACTTGTGCTCTGGAACTTGCCAGTCCCCTAGCCAAGCTCTTCCATTTAGGTTAAGACATTGGCATCCACCAAACAATGTGGAAAATTGCCCAGGTATGTCCTGTACACAAAAAGCAGGACAAATCCAACCCAGCCAATTATCACCCAATCAGTCTATTCTCAATCATCAGTAAAGTGATGGAAGGGGTCTTCAACAATGCTATCGAGCAGCACCTGCTCAACAAAAAGCTGCTCAGTGACACCCAGTTTGGGTTTCGTCAAGATCATTCAGTTCCAGACCTTATTACAACCTTGATTCAAACATGGACAAAAGAGCTGAATTCCAGAAGTAAAGTGAGGATGACAGTCCTTGACATTAAGGCTGCATTCAACAGAGTGTGGCATCAAGGAGCCCTAGGAAAGTGGAATCAATGGGTATCAGGGGACAAACTCTCCGCTAGTTGGAGTCATACCTAGTACATTGGAAGATGGTTGCGTTGTGGAAAGTCAGTCATTTCAACTCCACCACATCTCTACAGGAGTCCCTCAGGGGAGTGTTCTAGGCCCAACAACCTTCAGCTACTTCATTAATGATCTTCTGACTGTGATAAGGTCAGAAATCCGAATGTTCACTGATGATTGCACCATCTGCAACTCTTCAGATACTGAAGCAGTCCATGCTCAAATGTAGCAAGATCTGGACATTTCAGATCCAAGCTTGGGCTGACAAGTGGCAAATAACATTTGCGTCACAGGAATGCCAAGCAATGACCATCACCAATAAGAGACACGCTAACTGCTGCCCCTTAACATTCAGTGGTGTAACCATCACTGAATCCCGCACTGTCAACATCCTTGAGGCTACCACTGACCAAAAACTCAATTGGATTCACCACATAAACACAGTGGCTACAAGAGCAGGTCAAAGCTAGGAATACAGTGGAATAACTCACCTCCTGACTCTGCAGAGTCTACCCAACATCTACAAGGCACAAGTCAGAAGTGTGATGGAATACTCCCCACTTACCTGGATGGGTGCAGCTCCAACAGCACTCAAGAGGCTGTACACCATCCAGGAAAAAGCAGCCTGCTTGATTGGTACTACATCTACAAGCATTCAACTCCTTCACCATCGACACTCATATATACTGTTGCTATATATCTAGCAACAGATATATAGCACTCTGTTGCTATATATCTACAAGATGCACTGCAACAATTCATCAAAGATCCTTATTCAGCACCTCCCAAATCCATCACCACTTCCATCTAGAAAGACAAGAGCAGCAGATAAATGGGAAGACATCACCTGCAAGTTCCCATCCAAGCCACTCACCATCCTGACTTGGAAATACATTGCTGTTCCTTTGCAGTCACTGGATCAAGATCCCGGAATTTCCTCCATAATGGCTTTGTGGGTCAACCCACAGAACATGAACTGCAGCAATTCAAGAAGGCCGCTCACAACCATCTTCTCAAGAGCAATTAGAGACAGGCAATAAATGTTGGCCAGCCAATGATGCCCATGTTCCACGAATGAATAAAAAAAAGTATACTTGATTCTGGCCAACCTGAATCTCAGGACTTGGGTCACTAAATGGAAGTTGAAGCTAAAAGATCCAGCAGGTAAGTGTTGTTATAGCACAGCTTGTGGGCCAGAAGGAGCAGAAATTCTTCCCTGGCATTTTAAGCAAAGGTTCTGCTGTGATAGGCTGACCATAATCCCTCTGGTTCTCTCCTAATGTCCCATCCCTTCTAGGTACTGATACAATTTCCCTCTCATCACTGTCAACTATGCCATCTCCCAAGGTGTCCTCTCTCCCTGGATTTTCCTTCCTTGGATGTAGTCTTTTGCAGCTGGCTTTTCCATAAGCCAACACCTGGGTGGGAAACTGTTAAAAAAAAAAATTAGATCTTGTTAGAGTAAGTTCAGCAGGATCCTGGGTTTCCCCCCTGCAAACATACTCCCCGATCCTCCTACATTCCTGTAACTATCAAGACTATGGTGGCCAATAATGTCTGTTAATGAAGCTTCTTTACATTGAACATATCAAATTATAATGAAATGCTATCAGCTGAAATCATAGAACAATGTTCATAAAGTCTATACTGTCTAATTTGCCAAGTTGAGTCAAATGTAGATTTAGGTGATGAGCACATCTGTAGCTGGATAAGGCTGATGTCCAAAAATGATCCCTGATGGAACATTTGTAAAAATGTTTTTTATTATCAACATTAAACTGTGGGTAATAGCAAGGGGTCAAAAATGCAGCTGCTGTCTGGAGTGCATTTGTAGCTCCTTTAGGATTCATTACACAGCAAAAAATTCCTGAAGCGAACAGCATATATTAAATTCATAAACTACTGGAAGAGACCTCTGCACTACTGTAGATTTATGGGCAAACCTGCAAGTTATTATCTGTTAACTATGTATTAGACTAAAGCAGCTAGACAAAAGATTTTTCAAAATGGCATACTTTGGAACAATCCTGCTGGAGGTGAATGTGAAGTGATCCATGTTGCCCTTCTCTTACCAGAAAAATACAGTGTTTTCATTATTTTTGTTCCAAACTAAAAATGCCAGAATATTTTTTAACTAAAAAGAGGCAAAAGTTATAATATATTATTTTGTGCCATTAGTCCAAAAAGAGTCATTTGAATTCAAGCAGCTGCTTGTGTATGCCAGCAGTCGTAGTGAGGATCATGACTCAGCGGTTGTGTGAAACTAAGTGAGGGGCCCATCAGCTTTAGCTGGTGTAGTGTGGAGAGGTCATCTCTTTTAACATGATTGAAATCTGGAAATGGCAGAAGAAGCAGAACATCTCACCAAGCTCACAAAAAAATGGCTCAAAAGCAGAGACTAGAAAAGTGTGTGACACCTTGGGCATAAGTTAGACCAGCCATGACCATGGAAACGGGAGAGGTTCCGGAGGATTGGAGGATTGCGGATGTGGTTCCTATCTTTAAGAAAGGGAGCAGGGATAGTCCAGGAAATTACCGACTGGTGAGTCTGACTTCAGTGGTTGGTAAGCTGATGGAGAGGCTTCTGAGGGATAAGATATATGAACATTTGGAGAAGTTTGGACTTATTAGAAATAGTCAGCATGGTTTTGTCAAGGGCAGGTCATGCCTTACGAGCCTAGTTGAGTTCTTCGAAAATGTGACTGAACACATTGACGAAGGAAGGGCGGTGGACGTAGTGTACATGGATTTTAGTAAGGCGTTTGATAAGGTCCCACATGCAAGGCTTCTGGAGAAGGTGAGAGGGCATGGGATCCAAGGGGCTTTGGCCTCGTGGATCCAGAACTGGCTTGCCGGCAGAAGGCAGAGAGTGGTTGTGGATGGGTCTTGGTCTGCATGGAGGTCGGTAACCAGTGGAGTGCCCCAGGGATCTGTTCTGGGACCCCTGCTGTTTGTCATTTTCATAAATGATCTGGATGAGGAAGTGGAGGGGTGGGTTAGCAAGTTCACCAACGATACAAAGATCGGTGGTGTTGTGGATGGTCTGGAGGGATGCCAAAAGTTGCAGCGGGACATAGACAGGATGCAAGACTGGGCGGAGAAGTGGCAGAGGGACTTCAATGCAGATAAATGTGTAGTGGTCCATTTTGGCAGGAATAATGGGATGAAGGAGTACAATATAAGGGGTAGGAGTCTTAGCTGTGTTGTAGAACAGAAGGATCTCGGGGTCCGGGTCCATAGGACTCTGAAATCGGCCTCGCAGGTGGAGGAAGTGGTCAAGAAGGCGTACGGTGTACTGGCCTTCATTAATCGAGGAATAGAGTTTAGGAGTCAGGAGGTAATGATGCAGCTCTATAAGACTCTTGTCAGACCCCAGTTGGAGTATTGTGTGCAGTTCTGGTCGCCTCATTATAGAAAGGATGTAGAGGCTATTGAGAGAGTTCAGAGGAGATTTACAAGGATGCTGCCTGGATGGGGAGGCAGGCCTTATGAAGATAGGTTGAGGGAGCTGGGACTCTTCTCACTGGAGAGACGTAGGTTGAGAGGCGACCTGATAGTGGTTTATAAAATGTTGAGAGGAATAGATAGGGTGGACTCTCAGAGACTATTTCCCCGAGCTGAAACGGTCACTACGATATTTAAGGTGCAGGGAAGCAAATACAAAGGAGAGGTCAGGGGTAAGTTTTTCACTCAGAGGATGGTGAGTGAATGAAACCGACTGCCATTGCAGGTTGTTGAGGCAAACCCGCTGGGGTCTTTTAAAAGACTTCTGGATGAGTATATGGAAAAGAATAGGATAGGGGGTTATAGATAGGTCTGCGGATTGGTAGGTGTGATCAGCGCAACTCGTGGGCCGAAGGGCCTGTTTGTGCTGTATTGTTCTATGTTCTATGTTCTATGACCCTTGTAAGGCAATTTGGCCAGTCAACTGTGAAGAGTGTGGGCCTCATAAACTACAGTTAGTTATGGAAAGTCATAGTTGAAGAATACGAGATAAAGAAGAGTTGGACCCATGCAACTGATTCTGTTATAGATAGTGACAGGACAAGAGAAGCCCCGGCTTCTTGGTGAACAAAATCACCAACATATATCCACTCACTCAGCTTGTCCAAATCACACTGAAGTATCTCTACATCTTCCTCACAGTTTACTCTGCAACCCAACATTCTATCATTTGCAAGTTTAGAAATAATATCATCTGTTCCTTCATCCAAATCATTAATATATAATGTGAACCGTTAGCACAGATCTCTACAGTACCCCACTAGTCAGTGCCTGCCAATGGGAAAAAGACCCATTTATTGCAAATCTTGCTGTCTGCTAACCAGTTTTCTATCCATTTCAAGACACTACGCACAATCGAATGCGCTTTAAGTTTACATGGTAATCTGCTACGTGAGACCTTGTCAAAAGCCTTCAGGAAGTCTAAATAAACCATATCCATCAGTTCTCCCTGGTCAATTCTAGTAATTACATTCTCAAAGAATTCTAGCAAGTTTGTCAAGCATGATTGCCCTTTTCATAAGCACATGCTGACTTTGTTTAATTATATCACTGCTTTTTATACGCTATGCTAAGAAATCCTTGGTAGTAGACTCTAACAACTTCTCTACGACCAACATTAGGCTCACTGGTCTATAGTTCCTTGATTTCTTTCTCTCTTTTTTTCAAAAGTGGGCTTTACCTTTGCTACCCTCTAATCTGTAGGAACTACTTTTGGAAGATGACGACCAACAGATCTACTGTTTCCAGGCCCTCTTCCTTAAGTACTCTGGGATGAAGATTATAAAGTGCTGGAGATTTATCAACCTTGAATCCCATCAATTTCCCCAAAACTATTTCTCCACTATTACCTTTAGCTCCTCACTGAAACTTGGGTTCCTTAAAACTTCTGGTATATTATGCTTCTGTCTTCACAAAGAAAGATGTGAAAAGTACAAATTTAGTTGCTCAGCATTTCTTTCTTCCTTGTTATGAATTCCCTCTTTTTGACTGTAAGGGGTCAACATTCATTTTTGTCAATCTTTTTCTTTTTACATACCTATAGAAATCTTTATAGTGAGTTTTTATGTTCCCATCCATCTTAATTTTATATTCTTTTTCCTCTTCTTAATCAATCCCTTGGTCCACCTTTGCTGAATTTTAAACTCCACCAATCCTCAGGTCGATTTGTTTTTCCTTGTATGCTCTTTTTTGAATCTAATACCATCTCCAATTTTCCTTGTAGGCCATCTTGCAATTTCCTTTCCATTCTTGTGCCAAATAAGAATAAATAACTTCTATTTCTTCCTTGAATGTCTGCCATTGCTTTGTCCACTGTCTTTCCTTTCAGTAAAGCCTCCCAGTCCATCATAGCCAACTATACCTCATACTATCATAGTTACCTTAATTGAGATCCAGGACCCTGGTCTTGGAATCAACCATCTTAGTATCCATCTTGATAAAGAATTCTATCACATTATGGTCACTCATCCACAAGGGTTCTCTCACAATAGTTTGCTAACTAATCTTTTCTCATTGCACATATGTATCCCAGCATAGACATAAATTCAGACCATTATCTTCTTGCAGTAAAAACTAAGTTGAAACTGAAAATACCAAGAAGGAAAACGGTGTGTGACCGTTTGACAGTGTGATATTAAAGGAGAACATTAGAGAGGCATTCATTCTTAAAGTAAAAACAAACATGAATGTTTCAGGATTGAGGAATTAGAACAAAAGTCTCAGAACAAGAAATAATACACCCTGAAAGGGAAATGTTATCAAAATGGAATAAAAAAAAGAAGTGGATGACAGATGAGACATTAGCAATGATGACAGAAAATTGAAAGAAAAGAAACACACTTGAATGTGACTAAATTGAAAAATAAATAAAGAATAAATCTAGGTAGGTTAAAGAGAAATGGTAAAATGAGATGTGTAGTAAGGTATTGAAGCTGGAAGGAAATCACAAGATGTAAGTTAAGCACCTGTAAGTGAAATCTTTGACAGAATGTGATGACCGCACTGGGGTCTCAATGATGGGCATAGCCCCCGGGTAGTAAGGGAAACAATGCCAGGGACAGGCTCTTTAGGAAAACTTTTTTGGGGGTTTGGTATCAATGATGGAGGGGAAAGTGGAAGGATGCCTGAATTGCAATGGTGGGGGAGGGGAGATACCTGCATTGCAGTTGAGGGAGGGGCCTCTGATGCCCAGATGCTGGCAATGATGAGGGAGAGTGGTCTTTAATTTCAATTGAGAACAGGATGCCTTTTAAAAAGGAACTAGTCTTGCAGACATCTTTAGGCCATGCCTTCAGGAATGACAGCGCAAAACACGCCCCCTGTCTGTTTTTGATAAAGTGTCAAAAGCTTTGGTGTTGATTCTCCAACATCCCCCACAGCTGACATTTTCCAGTCCTACTGCAGGGAATGGAGGTTTGACTAAATGCCAAATTCTCCATTCTCACTGGCGGCAGCATGTAAACGCCCAGAAATTCTGGCCCTAAAGAGGAAACCTGCCAACATGCCGATTTTCAGTTACAACCTGGCTGCCATTTTCTTTGGAAAACTCTGTCTATTATGACATCAGAAATAAAAAGTGCTTTGAAATTGTTGAGTACAGGAAAAGCTCCAGGCATAGATGAAGCAACAACAGAACAGTATCAAAGATTCATTCCAAATGACAAGAGACATTCATTATGGTGTGCAATTATTTTAGCGCTAAAGATACAGTACCTCAAATCTGGCCAATTGGAAACTGGCAAATTAAAAAAATCCAACATTTTTTCAAGAAAATCTTGAATTGTTTATTCCTTTAGTCTGCTGGCAAGAGCTATATGTTTTTAGATAGCAGCCAAAGACAAGGTACATGTCTATGCTAAGAGTGTAGTTGGGTCAGCTCGAACTGCCTGACCCAAAAACCAGCAACATCTAAAATTTGACATTCCTGAAGGTTTTGGTTTTGAGAAAGTCTCCTGTTCTCACTTGTGGCAGGCTTGGAAGCAAAAAGGGCATGTAATTAGGTGACATGATGACATACCAGAACCTTGCCACCTTCCCACCACCACCAGGATTAAATTCTAGGCAGGGAGGCCCCTGTTTGACCTTCTTGCCCATCACCAACTGAGGTACTTGTTGGACTCATCCCATCACTATCGGTGTAAACCCAACTGCAGGAGGGCCTGTCAATACACAACAGACAGGCTGAACTTTCACAACCTAGTTTTTCTCCTCCAGAGATGGGGGCACTGAAGGCCCTTGATCAAATGCACTCAATGCCTGATTTAGGTGACTGGGCTTTAGAAGGAGGATCATGCTGACAGCACCACCTTTCCCCTCCTCCCACACTTCAATATTTACCTGTTGCCTGAACCTCTGTGTTATCCTGGGACTCCAGTGCTAGTCATAGTCATACAGATATACAGCATGAAAACAGGCCTTTTATCCTTCTAACAACAGCCATGGTCTCTTCTGTGGCACTGCTGAGCACATGAGCAGCTGGTCTGTGACTGGCTGGCAGCTCTCAAGACATGATGTCCACTTCCAAGTCTTAATTCTGAGGCTTTACCACTCTCTTATATGCCTGTGGTTCAGTGGGCCTTCTGAAAAAAGGCAGTGTAGGTCTTTCACTGTGTCTCCCCCAAAACCTAAACAACGTTCAATTCACTGTGCACAATCTAGTGTATCATCTCATTAAAGTGATCTTGAAAATCATAATAGAAAGAAAAAATAGCACATTTGAAGCAGAAACTGGTGAAACATGATCTGGAATTAGACCTGGGATAGGAACAAGGGAGGGAATATTTAACCTAAGAACAATGGATGTCATGGTGGTACAGTGGTTAGCACTGGGACCCAGGTTCAATTCTGACCTCAGGTAGCTGTCTGTATGGAGTTTGCACGTTCTTGCTGTGTCTATGTGCGTTTCCACTGGGTACTCCATTTTCCTCCCACAGCCCAAAGATATGCAGATTAGGTTGATTGGCCATGCTCAATTGCCCCTCTGTGTCAGGGAGATTAGCAGGGTAAATACGTGGAATTATAGGGATAGATCATGGATGGGATTATTGTTGGTGGAGGCTCACTGGACCAAATGGCCTCTTTCTGCACTGCAGGGATTCTATGTTTCTATAATACTATCTGGAAATAAACAAGAATATTTACAAATGCTTCATGGACTATGAAAAAATGTTTGAATGTTTTTATCCCAAAAGCTTTATGGATATGTTCTGAAATGTGACATTAGGAGTAAAGATAGGATTTATCCATGGTCTATACTGTGACCAAAAAATGAGAGGGACACGTTTAAACATATTTACATATATTAAATATGTTTCATGTGAAGAAACCACTCTGACAAAGTTGTGTACGATCACAAAATTATTCAATCTGTACACCCAACAAACATTCAGAGAATTAGATGTACTTCCAGAGGTATAAATTGGAAGCAAGAATGTAACAAACTTGTGGAATGTGGAATGTTGACAACAAACACTGCTCACAAAATCAGAATTGGCCCTACAAAATGTCATAAATCAAGTAAAATCTGAAAGTTTAAAATGCAGATTGAGTATGAACACCAAAAAAGCCAACTAAGAAGTGGCACAATGGCTCAGTGGTTAGCTCTGCTGCATCACAGTGCCAAGGACCTGGGTTCAGTTCCTGGCTTGAGTCACTGTGTGTGTGGAGTCTGCATCTTCTCCTGGTTCCTGCATGGTTTCCTCTGGGTGCTTCAGTTTCTTCCTACAGTCTAAAAGATGTGCAAGTTAAGTGGATTGGCCATGCTAAATTGCCACAGTGTCAGGGGAACTAACCAGGATAAACACTTCGGATTATGGGGATAGGACCTGGGTAGTCAGTGCAGACTCAAATGGCTGCCTTCTGCACTGTAGGATTCTATGATTTTATGAAATGGTAGAAGGAATATGCCAAAAGAAAATAAAGTTGAAGTGATGCTGTCACATTAGAACAAATCTGCACTGGAATTACATGCTTAGTTTGAGTTTGGTGACTCAGGGACTTTGGTGAAGAGAAAAGGAGTTGTTGTGTTTATTTTCTACCTTCCATTGTGAAGAATAGTGATGCCTTGTATTTCCACTGTCCTTAATACACCCTAAACTAGAAGAAGGAGAAGTAAAAGGAGTCATTTAAGAGTACATCATGGCAGGTCAGCTCGACATATGGAAGACTCTTCCTATGTGATTTGCAAAGTCAGGGACATTCCTGGTGTCCAGCATGACCATGTGTGCAGGAAGTATTCCAGCAACAGCTAATGGAAATCTGCATTTCAGAGATGGAGCTGGACAATGAACAAAATTGAACTCTTAATGGATAACATGTAAAGTGAGGAGGTCACATCACAAGTAAAGAGTTCACACGCAGGAAAAAAATGATTGACTGCTAGACACAGTAAAAGTGCCAGCCAGGCTCTGCAGGTGTTCCTTATGTCCATCTCTCTCTCTTAACAGACGTTGCATTTTGAATACTGCTGGAGGAGGTGGTTTCTCAGCGGAATGCAGCAACAGCCAAGACTGTGGCACCATGACTTGTTCAGTTGCACAGTAGGGAGAGAAAAAAATATGGGAGAGCAATAGTGATGGGTAAGGAGAACAGATAGATGTTTCTGAGGCTGTAGATGTGACTCCAAGATGGTGTGTTGCTGCCCGGTGCCAGAGTCCAGAATATTACTGAATGACTGCAGGATGTGGTTTTGTGAAGGGTAGGTCATGCCTTACTAACCTTATTGAGTTTTTTGAAAAAGTGACCAAAGAGGTACATGGGGGTAAGGCAGTTGATGTGGTATATATGGACTTTAGTAAGGCGTTCGATAAGGTGGCCCATGGAAGGGTTCTGCAGAAAATGCAGATGCATGGGATTGAGGGTGATTTAGCTAATTGGATTAGGAATTGGCTAGCAGATAGAAGTCAGAGGGTGGTGGTTGATGGGAGATATTCATCGTGGAGTTCGGTTACTAGTGGTGTACCTCAGGGATCTGTTTTGGGGCCCTGCTGTTTGTAATTTTTATAAATGATCTGGATGAGGGTATTGAAGGATGGATTAGTAAATTTGCGGATGACACCAAAGTCGGAGGAGTGGTAGATAGTGAAGAGGGGTGTTCTAGTTTGCAGAGAGACTTGGACAAGTTGCAGAGCTGGGCCGAGAGTGGCAAATGGAGTTTAATGTGGAAAAGTGTGAGGTAATGCACTTTGGCAGGAATAATAAATGTGTAGAGTATAGGGCTAATGGTAGGATTCTTAATAGTGTGGATGAACAGAGGGATCTTGGTGTATTTGTGCATAGATCCCTGAAAGTTGGCAGTCAAGTCGATAAGGTTGTTAAGAAGGCATACGGAGTCTTAGCTTTTATTGGTAGGGGGATTGAATTTCGGAGCCGCAACGTCATGTTGCAACTGTACAAAACTCTAGTGCGGCCGCACTTGGAGTATTGTGTGCAGTTCTGGTCCCACATTATAAGAAAGATGTGGAGGCATTGGAGAGGGTACAGAGGAGGTTTACAGGATGTTGCCTGGTATGGAGGGCAGGTCTTATGAAGAGAGGCTGAGGGATTTGAGGTTGTTTTCGTTAGAAAGAAGGCGGCTAAGAGGAGACCTTATTGAAACATATAAGATGATTAGAGGTTTAGATAGGGTGGACAGTGATAGCCTTTTCCTAGGATGGAGAAAGCTAGCACGAGGGGACATAGCTTTAAATTAAGGGGTGGTGGTTTTAGGACAGATGTCAGAGGTAGGTTCTTTACCCAGAGAGTGGTAAGGGTATGGAATGCTTTGCCTGCGTCAGTTGTAGATGCGCCAAGTTTGGTGGCGTTTAAAAGGTTAGTAGATAAGTTTATGAATGAAAAGGGAATGATTTAGTTTAGAGGGTCATTGCTTTTTCTTAATTGGTTGGCGCAGCATCGAGGGCCGAAGGGCCTGTTCTGCTCTGTAATGTTCTATGTTCTATGTTCTATGACACTCTGAAGGGGGAGAGTGAACAGCCAGATGTTGTAGTCCATATCAGTACCAAGGACACAGGTAATAAGAGGGCTGAGGTCCTGAAAGAATAGAGTAGGGAGCTAGGAAATAAATTGAAAAGCAGGAGCTCAAAGTTTGTAATCTCAGGATTACTTCCATTACTATGAACTATCTATACGTCTCAAAACAATAGCATAGTAAGGTGGAAGGTGGTAGTAAGCAAGAAATTAGAGATGCATTTAACAAAGGTGCAAGAAGTCATGGGTTTACATCTAGATGGGGCAAACCAAATTAGCAACAATATTATGGTGGAAGAATTCTCGGAGTGTATATGAATTTTATTTTTAGACCAGTATGTTGGGAAACCAACTAGAGAACAAGACATCCTAGATTTGTCATTGTGCAATGAGAATTAATAGTCTTGTTATACAAGACTCTTTTAGAAACAGTGACCACAACATGATAGAAAGTAAGGCATTAAAATATTCACCAGCCAACTCAGCAATATTTATACTGTTTAAACCTAAAAATGCAGCTGCACTACAATAATAAGCTGACCTTCAAATGACATTTTATATGCTGTTTTCCCAGTATGTTTATATCAAGTTTCAAATGGAAGTTGTTTGCATCACACTGTGTTGGGGAGGGAGAGGGGGGCATGGTGGATAGTTATATGACTCCATATATTGAACTTCACCTTATTGGTCCAAGATGGTGAATGATGCCCAGGACCACTCTAGCTCCAGATCTGCCATCATTACTAGGATCTCCAATGGGCAGAAGGCCATGAGACTCTTTGCTTGTTTTCTTTTTCTTGTATTTATTTCATATTATTTACTCTTTTTCAATAAACAATTATAGTAGTTTAGAGATTATATTTCTAACCTGTCTCATTCTCCCGGACCATTAAAATAACAAACAGAACAGAAGTCCGATTCAAAACTAGGATCCTAAAACTAAACAAAGGAAATTATGGAAGTATGAGGCATGAGTTTGCGCAGAGAGGTTGGAGAACATTATTAAAAGGGCAATGGCTAATATCAGAAGAACGAATGCATGCATTCGTTATACAGTCCTTTCTGGTGCAAAAACGCAACGGAAGAAGTGGCCCAACCATGACGAACAGAAGAAATTAAGGATCACTGATATATATATAGAAGGAAATAGATTTCTAGACTCTAAAGACATCAAAGGGTGTGGGAAAACCTTGGCCTTCAGATAGAGAATCAACCATGATCATATTGAATGGTGGAGCAGCCTCGATGCAATTCTATGTTTCTATAAATTTGTCTATTTAAGAAAATTTGTAACAGAAAATGGCAAAAGTTAGAGGAAGATATAATAGAAGTAATTTTGCAAAAATGAAGGATATGTTAAAGACAAGAAGGCTCAAACTTGTAACAAGGGAAAAACTTGTAAGATTCTAAACTTCATACAGTTTCCAGGATGCCTCAGAACCTAGACAATAAATAAAGATCTGTGGAAGAAAATAGACACCTTAGAAATGTGAGTGCTAAGATGAACGCTAAAAAATTCAAATACAGACTCATAAAGAGGAGCTTAAAATTGCACGAGCAAAAAAGAACTCTAAAAAGTGACATGAAAATCTCAATTTTTCTGGCATTTGATCAGAGCTGAAATATTACTAAAATCACTTCTAGAGAGCAAAGTTGGGGATAGCAGAAAGAGGGTTCGACATATTCATAGTCAGATGATGTATATCACAAAGTGGTTAAAGACAAGTTATGGTGGATGTTTGAGGGCAGTGCAGGACAGATGAGTGTGGCACACCATGACAGCAGATCTCCTGGCAGGAGTAGCTACGAACTCAGTAAGAATTTAGCAACACCAATTTTTAATCCAACTGATTTATTTGATAGTAAAAAAGCGAGCTTTCGACATTGTGTCTTCCTCAGGCAAATGCAGTGTTCTGGTCTGCAATAGCACACATCAGCACAGACAGTCAGAGATTGCTGATTAGAATGCGAATCCTTACATCTAACCTGCTATTCAAGTGTTAAAGTGGCGAACCATGTGTGTGAAGGGAATCCTACAAGCAGAGCAGCATTTAAGTAATAGAACATAGAACACAGAAAAACTACAGCACAAACAGGCCCTTTGGCCCACAAGTTGCGCCGATCACATCTGTACCTATTAGGCTTACCTATAATCCTCAATCCTACGAAGTCCCATGTATTCATCTAGAAGTCTCTTAAAAGACCCTATTGAATCTGCCTCCACCGTCACTGCCGGCAGCCGGTTCCATGCACCCACCAATGTTATGGCTCCTTTAAAAAGGCAGTGATATTTTGTGCTAAAGCAAGGTTATTTCCCAGGTTATAATTCATAAATAAAATCAAAACATTTAAAGATTTAAAATGTTAATCATAATGTTTGTATAAATCATCCTGACACTCGCTATCTTGTTTTCTCCTTTACTCATCTGCTAGGCGCTACTCCATCTTATGAAGTGACTGGAATTGCAATGGAATTGATAGATGGTACCATATTTTTCCTTTTATCCTTTTATTTTTCCTTTTGATTAGTTCTGCTGTTATATTACCAGCCATAGGCTAATATCAAAGAAAAATACTGAAAACCATTCTTTCATGGAATAAAAATGACTGTGCAAACAATTTACTAGATCTTAGGACTTTGATAAGGATTTGCTTATGTTGGAAATTCTGTCCACAATGTAACAGATCAGCACAATTGCAGAAAGGACTTTGAATGAATTGGAGAATTTTGCAATCTGTTTTTTTTCAAACTGTGGGAGTTGCAATGGATTTTGGATACTTTTTTTAACACCAAACAATATATGAAGTACATATGGCAACAGTTGAATTTTAAAATAATTCGTAAGTATTAGTCATCGCAGTGTAATCCTATTTGTACATTTCTTAGTCAGCTGCTTAGCATGGCTAGAACACCCGACTACAGAAGAAAGATTTCTGTTATTTCCATGACAAAATGGCAAAACTATTTCAAGGTACAAATTCTTTTTTTTAACCAATTCTAAGTGTTATTATTTATATAAAAGAACAGGAAAGCCAGGTTGTTTTATGCAGTAAAACTTTGGAATGTTTTACATGTCATTGAAGTGTCTTATTTATTATCTGGTATCATTGTTGTTGAAAACAGAGGAGGCTGAGGGAAAGGTGTCTGTTTTTTCAGGTCTGCATGAATAAAGTATCTTATTGTGAATGACAGCTGTAGCACCAAAATCCATTACCGCTTCACCATATGTGCTTGTAGATTAAATGATTCAAGGCCTTCCATGGAGCTGAAGCAGATTAACTATTTAAGTGAAAAACACCCAATGCAGCTTTCAAAATATTGTTGTCTTCATTCTTACATAGATGTAAAAGAATAATTTTATGAGTTTCTGACACTAAGTCCAAAGATATAGAATTTGTAAAATGAGCAAACCACTTTATTTAATTACCATGTTCCTGCATTAAAGAAGCATTTTTAACTTTATTATAATTCTCCCTTTATTATTGAAATCTTACTTAAATACTCCAAAACTTACAGTTACTGAGGATTATTTAGTACAGGTGCTTTTCATTGCATTGGCTTCTTGGATAGTTGCTGTTTGCATAATAGACTAAACCATACAGCCATATGTAACTGATCTGCAAATTGTATTGTTCGATGGTTGATTGGCAGTTTTACAATAACATTAATTGAAAACTCAAGGTCCTAAAAATTCACGCTGTAGTAAATTCACTGAAACTACAAATAATTGTTAGAACTGTGCTTGCAATGAATAGGAATGTGGATCAAATAGACTTTTGTGGATCTTATACTCGAACAATGACTGCTCCTGTTTTTTAACCTACCTCCTTGCATCGTTTCAGAAAATTTGATATGTTTTGTATTTTATCTGTAACTAATTCTAATTGGTTGCCATGGGGAAAATGTGCTTGATAGCAAAGAAGACTGATGGCACTGTACCAGCATATCTGGTGTTGTTGAGATTTTGACCTTTGGTTTTGGAATTAATCCTTTAATTTCAAGAGAGGTATTAAAAATATGACTGTACAAGGGGCATTTTTTTAACAAAACAACAACTTGCATCTGTGAAGTAAATCATTTGCAATGTAGTTATTGGACATTTTTGGCACAGGTTTTTAAGGTAAGCAGGACCTGCAATTTCATGAGGAGTTTAGCTTGCTGAATAGTGACTGTTAATGTAACCTGAATACAGCAGCCAACTAAACAGTGGTTCTTTGTCAGAATTTTTTGTGCTGCATTAGGAATGACTTGTATAATGAAAGAAAGGTGAATGAATCTTAAGACCTTTCCATGTCAGAGTACCTTAATCCTTCAAAAGATGTACAAAGTGTTCCTTTGTATTAATTGGAATATTTTTGTATTACATTTGTTGGCATTTCATTAACATTAGAGACTTGCCTGGCATTATTTTATGACTTCTGTATCAATATGAATATCTGTAACTGTTGTTGCTGATCAGTGTTCCCTGAAAAATATTCTATTTTGTCGGCTGGCTTTTTTTTAAAACACGTAATAGGTAAAATTTGCTTTAAGGGGTTGCAGCCCGATAAGGTACCTCGAGGTACCAGCAGAGCTACTGTGTGGAATAGAGGGAATATTATTGTTGGATAATAATCTAATTTTTTGGGGGGGTTCCCTCAAAATTGGAATGTTTCTTGAAGCAGCACAGTAGTGTTCATTCCACAATATATTTCAAATAAGTTGTTTGATCAGTAATAATTATCTTGATTCTTTTCAATCCTTTCTATTTTAGAGATCCTAACCATTTGAATACAGGGGGGTTCTATGTTTAAAAAGGTTAAAGGTAATTCTATGAAACTACTTCCTTTGGCTTGGCAGTCCAGAAAAAGGCATTTGACCTTAAAACGAGAGATAGATTACTCATGTGGGAAGTCAGAGAAGATTTTACACATAGGCCATGAAATCCAGGAGCTGCCTCCACAAAAATACAAAAAAATGTTGCAGCTACGTAATTGAAAATTTCAAACCTATTGCAGATGCTGGAAATCTGAAAACATAAAATACAGGAAATATTCAGCTCGCCAGGCAATTCCTGCGGGGAGAGAGAGAGAGATAGATCTGAAGCATTAAATCTGTTTCTCTATCCACAGATTTGCCTACCCTGCTGAGTATTTTCAACATTTTTGTATTTTTCTTAGGCAAGGACTGCAGAACTAAGGCAGATAGAAACAGTAAAGAAGCAGATCAGTTATGATCTAATTGAAAGGCAAAACATGCTCTAAATAACCTACTCCTACACCTATGTTCCTTAAACTGCTGATGTACAATACATTGTTGTAGAATATGAATTTCCAAACATAATTCCTCACAGTGTGTTCTATTTTTCCACAAAGAAGTTTATTGCAGGGCTTTTTCATGACTTTTAGCAGCTGCTCAAAAATTGATTTGTTGAAAGCCAACAAATAGATTGTTCTTTATATCAGGAGCTGCTGTTTGGAGAGTGAACAAAAGGAGACAGAACATAAATGGGCAAGTATCAAAAATTGTTTGGCTGTTAAATTTTGAGCACAATAGGTTTTCAGCAATCAATCATTCATTGCAAGAGTCAGGGCATTTTAAACTGATACATAACGTTCAGTTCCATTGAGACTGGCTGTAAAATGTTAGAATTGATTATCATGATTTCCATTTAGTATCAGCACTTCAACACATGTACACATACTTAATGTCAAGAATAATACAGATTTTAAGTTTCTGTATGGATGAATTGTAAACTAGTTTGAAAGCTTGATATTTTTATGAAAGGACATCATCTCTAAATATAGAATTCTATTCAATAGAAAGAAGCAACTGAGAAGCTAAACAGCATATACTAGAGTAATAGATATTTTAATAAACTTTTCCTCAAGTTTAAAACGTTTTGATAAACAAATCATGTTTTCTATATATGGCAATATTAAACAGATAATTTCATATTATTTTACGACCAATAACTACTACTCCTGTAGTAACTTAACAGCAGTTGGAGATGTTTATCTGTTTCATTTTCAATGAATATATTGTTGTTTGTCAATCTGAAGTTGCAAAATAACTGAAAAAAAATCCATAATTTGGTCTGTCTTTTGGATTCTGGGTGCCATTTAAGATCCAAGATGGTTTCTGAGGTTTGCTCACATATTTCTGGGGTGAACACCTGCTGAAAACATTCAGAGAAGACAGATTATGACATCAATCAGCATTCAGTACTGATCTGATACCTAGGTCACTTTGGAATTCAGTACTCCAGCCAATGTGCTCTCTTAATCATGCATGGCTAAACAGCATCAGCAGCAGAAAGGACTCTGCAGTTGTGCTATTTGAAGGAATCATCAACTACATACAGGTTAGTCGTTGATTGATTTCTACTGCCATTGCTACAATTCTACAACTGTTTGATGCTTTCTATCTGTTTTTAGTTATACACATCTACTGGGAGTGGCGTGACAGATGTTGAAAGGCATGTTTCTGCATAACACAATTGCTCCCAGACATAGGTGCCTTGGTATGCATGTTGCATGGAATACGTAATCATTTGAAAAATAAGCAGTGATCACAAGGGAGGACAAGCTATTGTCAGCTGCTACATCGATAACACACTCCAAGAACATGGCAGGGACCACATTGTCAGTGACTATGAAGCTAACCATGCCAATAAACATTGACGTGTTTGGCTCTTTCCAGCCTGAGCAGGCAATATTTGCAACATATCAATATTTGCCATTTGCTGCTGCATGAGAAAAGTCACTAAGACTATCTTTCATTATAAACTAACTATGTTACTGCCAGGGAGAAGTAGAGTGAGTGAGCACATGGCTTTGCCATGTGTACCCCTCCAGTTATTTTCTTTTGCTTTTGTCGTACAGTCTGTTTGGTTGATGGAGCTGTTATAGTTGAACAGCTGGCAGTGTGCAAGCTGTGTGGTGTGTCTGTGAGGCTCCCAGCATTGCAGAGTGAATGAGGGTGCAATGCAACATGAATTGCGGATCTGTAAGACAACTGAACAAATACAAACTAATAAGCTAATTGAAACCCCTTAACTGTAACAAAAAACAAAACTCTGAAAGGAAACTTATCAAATTAAAACATGTTTTTCAGGGTTGATGATGCACTCCAGCCAGTCTCTCTTTATACTCTTTTGAGTATATCAATTAAATAAATCTAACAAATTAACCAATTGAAAAAAAACTCACTTAAACCAATTGATAGTCCCTAATGGTCACTATAACAAAAGAAAAACAATTAAAATAACTACCAAATTAAATTAAAATGTGAATTGCAGATATAAGTGCTGCATGATCAAGTGGAATGAAAAAAGCAGTATTAGAAGTTAGTGGTGTGGTGCAGTTACTAGGATATGGCACTTGAGGTTGGATTCACTGACCTCAGTTGTTTGAGATCATTGAATTTCTTACAGCACTGCAACCAGGTCCTCAAGGCTTGATTCTCGGCATTAGCCTTCCTGGCTATCTGCTTTCACTGCCATCTGCATGTATGTCTGGAGACCCTTCTAGCTCCCTGTAGATCCGGACTACCTCTCCTTCTTCCACCTTCTCCACCTAAGGCCTTCAGTGTGGTATCCAGAAACCTTCTTGCTTAGTCTGTCTCATAAAATGCATTCTTCACTTCTTCCCAGGTCAGAACCAGTTATAAATGACTTTCGCATCTGCTCCAGTCACAATGCACTTTTCCTTTACAAAGTGTATGTAGGCTTTTAGTAGTCTATGCTGGCTATAACTGGTGTTAGTCTCTCAAGATGTTGGGGCCTGCTGAGGCCTGCAGCTAGTCACCAGGGTGGTTATAGTGCTTGTTGCACACTGCATGTTGCAATCATGTTAATCAGCAGGCAGCATGAGGTTGGCCTGCTGCCGGCAACAAATTGAATGGGTAATTGTGCATTGCAATCTGTGCACTTGTACTTAGCAGCTATTAAATTTAGCATCCAGTATATATCAAACATAAGAATTAAAGAAATGGCTGACACTGGAGCAGTTTTATTTATGATGCCAATAGATTGAGAATTTACATTTATTTTGATGCAGAAATGCAATGGCAATACATCATAGCATTTTACTGACCAAAAACATCTAATATAATGAGTTCTCATAATTGTTGACATTCATTTTTTACCTGTTGTTCCAGTAATAATTCCAAATAGAGTCTCACAATATGTTATTCATAGTGCAATACACAGTAGCTGGCAGAAACAACAAATTAGATGGAGGTTTTGTAAATGATAGCATGGTGTTAATATTACTGGATTAATAATCCAGAAATCCAGACTAACCCTCTGGAGACATGAGTTCAAATTCCACCTTGACAGCTGCTGGAATTTAAATGCAATTAATGAAGAAGACCTGGAATAAAAAGCTAGTCTCAATATGATGATTCTAACCCTGTTGCATTGTTGTAAGACCCCATCTATTTTACGCATGTTCTTTAGAGAAGGCAATCTGCCATTTTTACCAGGTCTAGCTTCATGTGCCTTTAGCTTCGCAGCCATTCAGTTGTCACAAACCACTGCAGAATAGTCAAGGAACAAAATAGGACAGGTCATCCAGTATCAATCTAGGCACTAGATTCAGCAAAGACACACCAAGCCCTGATGACCATTCAAAGTCCTTCCCAATGATATCTGGGGGCTTGGGCCAAAATTAGGAGAGCTATTCCACATAATAGTCAAAAAATAATCTGATTTAGTCACATTCAAAGAATCATATTTCACAGCCAATGTCCTTGACTCCACCACAGTCTTCCCTGGATATGTCCTGTACTACTGGTCCTGAACCAGAGCAGGACAGATGAACCAGTGATAATGGCACAATGGCTATACAGTCAGGGAGCTGAGACCCATGGACCCCATGAAAAGTCTTATCACATCAGATCAAACATGATCAAGAAACTGCTAATTATCACCTATAGCCCTCCTCCACATTGACCATTACTTGGAAGGAACACTATGGATGGCAAGGACACAGGAAGTACTCTGGTAGATGGGCTTCTATAATGATCAGGAGTGTTGTGGCAGCTCCACTACTAACCAAGCTGGCTGCGTCCTAAAGGAGATATATGCCAGATATCACCTACAGTGGGCGGTAGGAGAAGCAGCCCAAGATAAAAATCAGTTTGACCTTGCCCTTATCGATTTACCTGTTTCAGATACATCTTTCATACTGTAGGAGTTACCACCACACAGTCCTTGTGGACACCAAGTTCCATGTTCACAATGATGATATGCCCCATTGTGTTATGTGTCACTGCCAACATAGTAAATGAAATTTTAAACAGATCTAGTAGTTTAACTGGATATCCATAAGATGTTGTGACCAATCAGTAGTAGAGTTGTATTCAAGCACCATCTATAATCTTGTGGTCCAACATATC
The DNA here is from genome assembly GCA_024679065.1 of Sphyrna mokarran. Lineage (NCBI taxonomy): Eukaryota > Metazoa > Chordata > Chondrichthyes > Carcharhiniformes > Carcharhinidae > Sphyrna > Sphyrna mokarran. The sequence continues at coordinate 48,199,545 of JAGIQG010000011.1, read as the reverse complement.
TGTCTCCGATTGCCACAGTGCCAGGGAATCAACCCAGGTTCAAGGAGGAATGCAGATGAGTGTGTCAGAATCAACAGCAAACATACTTTAAAATGAGGTGTCAAACTGGTGAAGCTGCAACATAGACTGCAAACATGCCAGTCATCATCAGCAACATGCAGCAAACTGATTTCACAACGATTCACTCATATCTAAGTTTGCAGTCCTGCCACATCCAGTCATGAATGATGGTGAACAAGTAAATAACTAACTGGAGATGACACCACAAACATTCCCATCCTATATGAGTGCATTATACAAATGACAAGGTGAAAGCATTTGCAGTCATCTTCAACCAGAAGTGCCAAGTGAATGATCCGTCTTCCAGGTGTCAGGCTTTAGTCAATTCAATTAATTCCATGTCATATCAACAAATAGCTGAAAGCAATGAATACAACAAAGATTCTGAAAACATTTCAACTGTTGTTTGGAAGACTTATGCTTGACATTTAGTGCATTTACTCAGCCCACCCTGCTTACCAATGCTCACTTTGGGTTCCACCAGGGCCATGCAGCTCCTGACCTCACTACAATCTTCATCCAAACATGGACAGCACAACTGAATTCATGAATGAGGTAATAGCAACTGTCTTTGACATCAAGGCATCATTTGACTGACTTGAAGCCAACAGGAATTGGGGGAGAATTCACCACTAATTGGACTCATACAAGGGAAAATTCTTATGGTTGTTGAAGGTCAATCATCTCAGCCCCAGTACATTGCTGCAGGAGTCCTTCAGGGTAGTGTTTCAGCCTAACCATCTTCAGCTGCCTCACCAATGACCTTGTGTCATAAGGTCAGTAGTATGGATATATGGTGATGATTGCATAATATTCAGCACCATTCACAACACTTCAGACGCTGAAGCAATCCATGCCACATGCAAAAAGGAGTGGACAAATTTCAGGCTTTGACTGATAAGTAGTAAATAACATTTGTGCCACAAGAGCCAAATAATGACTATTTCCAGCAATTTAAGCAACTCCTCATGACATTCAATAGCATTACAATCAATCACTGAATCCCCCACAATCAACATCCTGAAGCTATATGACCAGAAGCTGAATTGGATCAGCCACATTAATAACGCAGCTAAAAGAGCAGATGAAAATCTCAGAATTTTGCAGCTCCTAACTCCCCAAAGCCTTTCCACAAGACAAGGTGTATAACAATTGAAATGGAATACTCTCCATTTTCCTGGATGAGAATAGCTCCACCAATTCTGAAGAAGCTTGACACCATCCAGAACAAAGGAGTTTAGTTTATTGACACCTCATCCATCACCTTAGATATTCATTCCCTCAACCACTAACATAATGACAGCAATGGGCACTGCAGCAAAACACCTTCCAAACCCATAAACTTTATTACTTAACGAACAAGGACATCAAACATGTGAGAACATCATCACCTCTAAGTTCCCCTCAAGCCACATACCATGTTGACTTGGAAACATATCACCGTTCATACATTGTCACTTGGTCAAAATCTTGAAATTTCTTTCCTAACAGCATTATGGGTATACCTAAACCACATGAACTGCAGTGGTTTAAGAAGGTTTGCCAGCATCTTAAGGGCAGTTAAGAATGGGCAAGTAAGGCTGGCCTTGCCAACAAAGCTCATTTCCCAACAACGGATGCAAAAAATTCCTGTTATGTAGTGTTGATTTAGATATTCCTAATGAAGTTTAGTGGTGCCACGTAACCCTTTGAATATTGAAATAATTTTTCAGCATTTAAGAGCACAGATCTACTTTATATATTGCACATCTAGATTTTGAATAATGAATGTTGCAAAGTGAAATTTTAATTTTTAAGGAATTGTTTTATACAAACTAAAAGAGTCACATTTGTTAATGAATTAGAATTAATTTAATTTTGAATTTCAATTTACGGTAGACATTGGGCACTCAAGCTGTTGTTAAATAACTTATTTTAGTGAATTCAGAATAGTACTTTTCATTTGTTTGTTGTCACAGATAGTTTTATTTTCTTACATTGCCTTGGGCACTGAACAGAGAAAAAATAGCTCTGCTTCCTGATTTATGCCAAGTTCAAAATGAGCCACTTGCTAAGTTAATCTGTCTTTGTATTAAATGCCTATGTACATAAACGGTTGGCAAAACAACTCACATTTATGTAGCATTTTTAGTGTAAGGAATGCCCCAAAGCACTTCACATAGAATTTTGAAGATGACATCCAGCTTGAAAATAGGGATTAGACTGCAAGCTTGATCAGAAATGAACTGATAAGGTTTTTAAAGGAGAGACGAGATAGAGAAGCGAAGGATAAAGAAACCCAAAACTCTTAGCCAAAGCAGTGAAAACTGTTGTCAATTGTCAGGAAAGGGAGTGCACAGAGCATTGAATTCCGTGGAACATTCCATGTGCAAGATTTGGAGCGGAAAAGATTGCAGGGATATTGAAAAACATATAACTGAGAATAATTTTTAATTGAATGTTTTAGGATACTCAGAACCACTGATAAGCCAAGTGTTACCAAGGGCTCTACTTTCCCACAGGCTCCGGGCCACGCTATCAGGAGCAAATTCTCACCACAGGCCTACATTTGCGGCTACAAGATGTCTTAAATCATCTGCTGGGTGGTGGCTTCTTAATTAGCGGTCCTGTGAAGGACATCTTTGCATGGAGGCTTGAGTACTTAGAATTTGATTTTAGAATGGAAGAAATGCTGCCTTAGTCATAGTAAAAGAGAAGGTAGTTGGAATATTGTATAAATTAAAAATTGATAAAGTGGAGCTGTTGGAAAGGCAACCATTTTCAATTAAGAGGTTATTGAGGGAAGTTAGAAATTACAAAGGTACTGGCATAGATTCTGCAATCCATATAGTCTCTTTTTGGGAGAACACCACTGATTAGTTTAAATATGCAAGTCCATTAAATTTTTCGTACGGCCACACATGCACGTCATTGAAAATGACCAACTTGTGCAATCTTGGCCACGCAGATTGTGGAAGCATCGATTGTCATCCCTTTTAGCTATGGAGATGATGCTATACTACTGTCTCCAACTGTGCTCAATAACTTCTCTGCCAGGTCGCAGAGGACAGTGGGGGAGAGAGGAGAGTGATGGTTCCTCAAGGAGCTTGGAGGCTGGGGGTTCACAATGAGGGGCTCGCATGGCTAGAGTTCTCCGTTTTGTAAAAAATGTTGGAAATCACTCTTAGGATGGGGATTTTGGGTGTCTTTCTGCTAAAATTCTTAATTATTGTCTGTGTTCTGTAAAGTCTTTGAAGTGGTCCAGTCTCTTTAAAATCCATGCCTCTTGAACATATGGAAGCCTTAAATTCTGACAACACTCCATTTTACAGCAGAGATTACCCTTGGTTGATTTCAGAAGCCCCAAGTGTTACCAGACCTCTTTGAAGTGTTTTAATTAAAAAGTGCTTTCAATTTCATGGAATCCTTACAGTGCAGAAGGAGGCCATTTGTTGCATTGAGACTGCACTAACTCTTAACAGATCATTTTACCAAGGCCCATGCCATCTCAGTAAACCCGCAAATCCCCCTAACCTACACATCTTTGAACACTAAGGGGTAATTTATCATGGCCAATTCTCCTAACCTGCACATCTTTGGATTATGGGAGGAAACCTATGCAGACACAAGGAGAATGTGCAATCTACATGCAGACAGTCACCCAAGTCTGGAATCAAACCTAGGTCTCTGATGCTGTGAGGCAGCAATACTAACCATGAGTTTGACTGACCCTCAGCAGCTTTGAAACATCTGAGAACTACTTTAATTGACAGCTCCAGAGCAGACTCAAAGAGGATTCGTTTAGGTTTGTTTACACAAGGAGTTGATGAACTATTAACTGTTAAATGCTTTTTTGACCGTTAGCTGCTGAGCAGATCAGAAAGTTCATTTTTGATACGGTCAGTTCATGCTCCATTAAGCTGAAGTGCTTCTTCTTCTCGCCATATCTGTTCTGTCTGGTCCCATTTTTTTAATAGTGTAGCTTTTTTCCCAGTCTCTGACTCTTCCTAGTAAACAGATATGCTTTCTAAGGATTGTTTTTTTAACCATTGGCTTTTTTTCCCTTGTCTGCAAGGATCCTCACTAAACCTATAAGCTTCATATTACCGTTTTTTCTTTCACTTTTTTTTTAACTTTGCCAGGTTTCAAAATCGGGTAGGCTGGGGTTTTTATCTTTGAGGTAGAGAAGACTGAAGGAAATTTTAACTGAAGGAAATTTTAACTGAAGTGCATAAAATAATGATAGGGCTTAACAGAATGGATATAGAAGGATATATTTTTAAAAGCAGAGGAGTCATAGACTAAAAATGACAGGCTGAAGGATTAAAATAGAGTTGAGAGGAATTTTTTTACCCGTGGAGCGGGTATAGGCAGAAAACTTCTAAAACATGCACTGCATAGTAATTCATTAGAAGTACCATGATCCACAGCTACTTCCAAGGTCTGAAAAATGAAACTCTTTCAGCCAAATGGGCTAAATTTAGCCCATTCATGGGCTAAATGACCACCTTCTCTGCCTTTATTTTTGATAAAATAGGAAATATTTTATTGTTATAGTTATATTTTATAGTTACAGGTAGAAGTAAAGAGATTATTTCCACTTAGAAAGGAAACAAGAACTAGAGGACACAGCCTCAAAATAAGGGGCAGTCAGTTTAGAACAGAGTTGAGGAGGAGCTTCTTTTCCCAGACAGTAGTGAATCTTTGGAATTCTCTGCCCATTGAAGCAGTGGAGGCTACCTTGTTAAATGTACTTAAATGTAGATAGATTTCTATCAATAAGGAAATTAAGTGTTATGGGGAGCAGGCGGGTGAGTGGAACTGAACCACTATCAGATCAGCCATGATCTTATTCAATGATGAGGCAGGCTCGAGGGGCGAGGTGGCCTACTCCTGCTCCTATTTTTTACGTTCTTATAAATCTATAGCTAGTCTCTTCACTTTATTTAATGAGACCCACAGAAGGACCGTTCACATTAGTTAAATAAAACATCCAAATAATTTTGCTGTTGACTATTGAAATGAGGATGCAGAATCCTATCCATTTGACCATTGGCTCATTTGGTATTTAGTTGGCTCTTAAAAGTTTTACAGGTTTGAATTTTGTTGTGGCTATCCTTAGATTTGAAATTGACATGAGAGCTATGACAATGCCACACTTAACAAACATTGCAGATCCTATGTGTGAAAATTTAATTAAAGCACTAGACTCTTTCTACATGATTTTACCTTCTCATCTATGTTTGTGTTCTTAAGAACAGTTAATCCAATTTCAGTATAATTCATTGGTACACTGGGACATCATGAAAACCTGCTATGCAAGAATGCAAATCTTTTTATGATGTTTTTCTCCTCATTTTCAGCATCTGCAAGTGACATGGTGGGCAGCTAGTCTCTAGGAAGCAATGATTAGATGAGATTGAAAATTCATGAGACATTATTTATGTTAATCTATATGACTCTGCTCTATTATATACAAGCTCAAAACCTATTGTGTTCTGCCACCCTGCTGCTCATGTCCTAGGTGGAATTTCATAACCAAACCTCATTCTATTATCATGGATACATGTGAAAAATAGAACCATTGAGTTGCAGTTGTCATGGGGAAAACTACAGGTTTGATTCAAATATATCATGTATTTCAAATAGACATTGTGTGGAATATCTAATTAGTCTTGTAATGAACTAAAGTTTTGGGGAGCAGTTCAGTAACAGGCTTCAAAAATAATTTTTGTGGGTTCTTAGAATCGTAGAACCACAGAAGGAAGCCATTCAGCCCATCATGTCTGTACCAACCACAATCCCAGCCAGGCCCTATCCTTGTAAGCCTCATTCATTTATCCTGCTAATCCCCTGGGTCAATTTAGTATAGTCAATCACCTTAACCCACACATCTTTCATGGGAGGAAACTGGAGCATCTGGAGGAAACCCACACAGACGCAGGAAGAAAGTGCAAACTCTACACAGACAGTGACCTGAGGCTAGAATTGAACCCAGTTCCTTGGCACTGAGGCAGCAGTGTTAACTACTGCTGCACCATTTTTGATGCAATACAGAAGTCGGAGGTAAATCCATAGTTATAACTCCAAATTATTTGTCTCATAAAGGATATAACATGAATTGTTTCCTACATTAATGTGAGACTGGCTTATTCTTCCTTCAGTTATTCAGAAAGAAGGAATATCAAGAAGTGTTCTTGAATCCCAAGCAGCGGATTGATGATTGGCGAGCCTGACACGCCTGGATTGTTTGATCTGGCGTGATTCACATTGGGGTTCTTTTTTTGAGTTTCAAATGGTTGAATCCCACCTCAGTAGGACTGCCAGCGTTAGTGGGAAACACACCGATTTTTCTGGTGGCAGCAGCAGTTAGAATTTATTTAGCAGAAATGTAGCCAGGACTTTTTGGCTTTTTAAATAGAGGCATAATGTACAAAAGGAAGGAAGTTATGTTATATATGTTTAGAAAAAAAAACTTCCATTCAGCCTCTTCTGACATACTGTGCCCAATTCTGGACACATCACTTTAGGAGGGATGAAAAGACTGCAAAAAAAAAAATTGAGACTTCTTTGAGAGTTGAAAGAACGTGAATTATATGGATAGACTGGAGAAGCTGGAGTTGTTCGCCTTGAAGAATAGAAGATTGAGAGGAGTTTTGATGAAGGTGATCAAAATCATGAGAAGAGATGTCTACACAGCGTAGGTCAAACCAGAGATGACCAAGTCAAGGTGTTTGGCAACGTAAGAAAAGGTGGTGTAAGAAAAAGTATTATTCTGGTTATGGTCTGGAGTGTACAATCCCAGAATGGTGGAGGATGATTCAATCATGGTTTTTGAAAGGGAATTGGATAAGTTAAGAAGGGAACAAATTACAGAGCTACAGGTATGGGGTAGAGGAATACAACTGGCTAAATTTCTCTTGCAAAGAGCCAATACAAGATGCGTAGGTTAAGGGATTAGCAGAGTAAATATATGGGGTTATTGGGATGGAGCAGTGGATGGACCTGGGTGGGATGCTCTGTTGGAGAGTCAGTGGAGGCTCAATGTCCAAATGGCCTCATTCTGCACTGCCAAATCTTCAACTTGCCCATTCATATAACAAAAACTAGTGATGCTCCAACCCTAAATTTCCTGCTTTTATGCAGTCCATTAGAAGTAGATTGGGTTGGGAGGTATGTGTAGAAGCTACCAAAGTGTGCCGGGCCAGATGCAAACAAATAGTTTCTGATCCTGAGGTCTGGAGAGTTGAAGGTGGACGTTGGGGAGCTGTAATTGTAGATTCTTCATACAATTGAAAATAGGGAAAGTGAAGAGATTACCCCTAAGGAAAGTTGAAGATTGGGTGTTTAGGAAGTGATGGAGGGGCCATCAACCATAAATTCCTCTATATCAGTTTCTAGAGCAATAATCTGAAATCCTGTCTGCAGACATACTGCATAACATTATTTGATTCTGGCATTTATACTGGTATTGATTTACACATGAGAAGATGGTAGTTTAAAGCTCTAGAACTGTCAGAATTGTAACATCTTTTTGGAATGGAGTTCATTTGGGATGAAGCTTCTTGCAAGTCCCCTGAATTCATCCATAATTATGATGGATTATGTCATGAATCAGCTAAAAACTTTTGGTATTTCAATGCAGTGGGCCAAGGCAGACAATTTAAACTGGATTGTAGACAAGTTCCGAAACGTAAGTTGAGGCTGCAAGTTGCACCAGTCTAATTGGTTATTACTAAAGCCCAGAGTCAGTTAGGACTTTTGAGAAGAACAATGCTAATAGAATAAATGTAAATTATAACGAAGAACTTGCTTATAGTGGGGTAAATTTTTCAGTCCCGTTTCTTCAGCGGAAATTGTAGCAGGTTGGACAGAAAATTTGGCAGACCATTTAAAGTTACGTTAACCTTGGGCGGGAATTTCCAGTCTTGAGAACCACGCAGCTGGAAAATCTCACCAATATTATACAGTAATGATGTATCTAAATTGAAGAGATTTAGCTCAAATTTTGTAAAAAGCAAATATTCAAACAAGGCTGGGATCAGGGGAAATCTATGACTTGGTCGTCTCGAAATTAACATTAAATACGCATGGAAAAACACCTGCCATGTGATTTGTTACTTTAAATGGCATGGACATCTGAAGCCAGCGATGTGTTCATGACTCTGCTACCATGAAAATTGTACGTGTGCGCAACTTGTTTCCATGGTGAATATGAAAGGACTTGCAACATGTTTTGTGAATTAGGCTCCTTTTTTTTTATACTAAGCTGTTTGATGTTGGCACGGGGCACAGCTATACTTCTGGTATTCAAGTACAAATATGGCAGGTCACGATTGAAGCTGGTATCAGGAGTACTTGCCACAGGCAAAGCTGCGCTCTTTCATTGGAGGTTTAATACAATCCTAATTAATTCCACCTACACAGTTTAGTAACTATGGAGAGCACAAGTGTCTTGGAGAAAACAGCTTTGATGCAAATTTCAAAGATGATTGTTGCAGGTTTCTGTTATAAGATCATAAGAAATAGGAGTAGGAGTGGATCATATGGCCCATTGAGCCTACTTTGCATTCCAAATGGACAAAGTTGATCAAGTTGTGGTCTTAACTCCTCTTTCTTGCCTGTCCTGCATAATCCTTAACACCCTTGCCAACTAAAAATCTGTCTTATGCAGCCTTGAAAATATTCAGTAACCCAGTCTCCATTACTCTTGTGGAAAAGAATTCCAAAGACTAACGAGAAGAAATTCCTCCTAATCTCCATCTTAAATGGGAAACTGCTAATTGTTACAATGTATCATCTGGTTCTAGATTTCCTCCAGAAAAGGGAACATCCTCCCAATGTTGAACCTGTGAAGCTCCCTCAGAGACTTTGCCTTACATTCTTTTAAATTCCAATGAGTATAGGTCCAACCTGCTCAACCACCCCTCATGAGACAATCATTTCATCCAGAAATCAGCCTCATGAATCTTCCCTGAACTACTTTCGATGTAAGTATATCCCTCCAGGTGCAGGCTCACTAATGCCATATACAGTTGTAGCAAGATTTCTCTGTTTTTGCACTACCTCCCCCTTGCAATGAAGATCAATGTTCCACCTGATTTCCTAATAGCATGCAGGTACAACAGTCAAACTTTTTGTGACTCACATGAGAGGACTCCCAGATCCATCTGCATTGCAGCATTCTGCAGTCTCATTCTATTTAAATTAACCAGAGTAACACATGGACTTCAGTAAAGCCTTCAAGTAGGTTCTTCATGGCAGGCTGATACAGAAGATGAGGTCATATGGGATCTGAGATGAGCTGTAAGATGAATACAAAACTAGCTTGGGCATAGAAAGCAGACAGTAGCAGTGGAAGGGTATTCTTCTAACTGGAGGTCTTTGACAAATGGTGTTCCACAAGGATCAGTGTTGGGGCTTCTGTTGTTTATAATGCATATAAATAATTTGGAGGAAAAAGTAGGTATCTGATTACTAAATTGGCAGATGATACAAAAATTGGGGGAGTAACCAATAGTGAGGAGCGTTGTCAAAGCATACAGTTGGATATAAATCGGCTGGAGATCTGCGCAGAAAGATGGTAGATAGAATTTGGCCTGGACATTTGTGAGGTGATGTGATTTGGAAAGTCAACTGCAGAAGGAAAGTATACAGTAAATGGTAGAGCCCTTAGAAATATTAGCGTACAGAGGAATCTAGGCGTGCAGATCTAAAGTCCCCTGAAGGTGGCAACACAGGTGGACAAAGTGGCTGAGAAGGCACATGGGATGCTGTCCTTCTTCGGTCAGGGTGTTGAGTATAGAAATTGGAAAATTATGTATAAGGTTAAATTGCATTTGGAGTATTGTGTACAATTCCGAAAAGGATGCAGATGAAATTTACCAGGATGTTGCCTGGTTTGAAGAATATGAAGGTTGAATGAACTTGGATTGTTTATATTGGAACATAGGAGGATGCAGGGGGACCTGATACAGGTTTACAAGATTATGACAGGTTTGGATAGAGTGGATAATTGGAATCTTTTTTCCAAGGTTGAAGGGTCAATTACTTGGGGGAATAGGTTGAAAGTGACAGGGGAAAGTTTAAAAGGGGTGTAATGGACAAGTTTTTCACACAGAAGGTGGCGAATGCCTGGAATATACTGCCGGATGAAGTAGTGGAAGTAGATTATATAACAACGTTCAAGAGGCATCTGAATAGATACATGAATAGGCAGGGAATGGAGGGATATGGACCATTTAGAAGCAAGAAAATATTCGATTAGAGAGGCATCCATGTCAGCACAGACTTGGTGGACTGAAGGCTCTCTTCTTGTGCTGCTCTAAATAATATCTGCTTACCAAAGTGGACAACCTCACAGTTTTCCACATTATACCTCATCTGCCAATATTTTTCCCACTCATTTAACCTATCTACAGGCCTTTTCTCTTACCAAATTTTGCTTTCCTACCTATATTTGCCTATAATTCAGTCTGTCCCTTCATCCAAGTAATTAATATGGATTGTAAGTAGCACAGGCCCAGAGGTAGCAGAGATCCCTCTAGCATACCATTAATTAGTGTTTGCCAACCTGAAAATGGTCTATTTGCCACTGCTTCTCTACCCTCTTATCACTTAACTTTTTTCCAATTCCACATTAGCCTACTGTTACCTTACCCTTTCTTTCAGTTCAAGACATTAGTTTCAGATGCAAACCTCTCATCCTTAATCCACATATGAAATTCTACCATGTTATGATCACCCTTACATGGAGTATCTTTTAATATGAAGTCAGTCCTTACGAGGTTTAAAATAGCCTGCTCCAAGACTTCTTCCACCTTATCCCTGTTGGTATATGCCCACTCTAATCAACAGAAGAATGGTAATTGAAGTAGTGGTAGTGAAAAAAGGGGAGGGAAGGTGCAGGGAGGGAGCCTCACTTGATCGGAAGAAATTAGTTGCTAATTTTCATCATAAAAAATGCATTTTGCAAGGTCTGAATTGAATTACACCATTGATGATGCAATGAATGAAATCATCAATGTTCCAAAGTGATCTATGATAGTGTCAACTTGCCTTAGATCTTCAATATATCAGTAATGTGCATTGTAACCCTTTCACAACCTGTATTGTCTTGGCTAAAAAGAAATACAAGCAACACAACCATATTGAAACCCAATGCAAGTTTGTTATGATCTATTGAACGTTTATGTATGGCACTGCAAAAACGGAACTATTCCTCTTATAACTGCAAGTGTTAATATTTTTCAGGGAAAGTAACAGGAGAAGCTTCCCAACAATGCTAATCGAAGGCGGGTGGGGTATGTGGGTAGAAACACTGTACAAGAATTAACATAAACCAAATGTTTATTTGAAGTAAACGTGAGAAATGCAAACTATTAATGTCTAACATGTACAAGCATCAGGTAAATCCATGGTGGCAGTGTGTGCTCAGACACAACTGAATGGGTTGTAAAATTTTGGTGTTCTTGTGATATAAATGCTAAGTTTGTTTTGTGGATGACGACAGACAAATATATTGCTTGTATGTGTGCAATTTGCTTAAGTTTAGGTATAAGCTGATATAACTGCACACAATGGGATGTTTCCATTTTTTTCAAATTGACTGATTTGAAGCACAGAATAAAATAGCAACTATAGAATAATATCTCTAGTAAATCTATTTTTGATGGTTAGGTGCAATATAGACACCTTCAGCTCAAGAACATCCCAGGCTACTAAGAAATCTACCCAAAAGGACACTGCTTGTCCAACACGCAATGCCACTATATCACTTTATGGTCACAAAAGAGTTACTGAATACCAGAGTGAGATTAGCTGCATACATGGCTTAAACAGTCAAAGCCATGTATGCAGCTAACAGAAAACATTAATAGACTATCCGAGACCGGAATATCCTACCAAATGGAGCAACACTTACCGGATTATCTGGAACAATGTAGGAACAATCTCAGTTACCAGTGACATGTCTACCAATTCAAGACTAATTAATGAGTGAGGATGCAACAATAACCAAACTATGGTAACTTGTAGGTAACTTTTACGAATATTTATTGTCACTATGATAGAGTTAAAAAGCAACAATTTTTAAACTGAACAGACCATCAAAGGTTAGAAGTTTGATATTTTGAATACTTATAAGTAATGTTGGCATATCTCACTGACCAATCTCAATACATTATTGCGTGTTATCTATCTTTGCTGCTCTTGTAATGGTAACAAATGTCTTTCTACGTTGTTATAGGGTCTGTAGGACTATGGAAATGATGTTTGCTACCATCTCATTTCATATTACAATACTTGCTGTTGCATTTGATGTTTTTCACCACAGTAAATGGCAACACTCCTTTGGCATCTCCCAGGAAACTGAGATATTTTAGATTGCTGACAGAGAAACTTCCACCACAATATCCTGAATCTTTAACAGACATTGTGTCAACTCCTTCAATATCTCTTTACAATGCAGACAAAAATTTAAATTCTGCTGTTACACTTGTTCCAACCGGGATCATCCAACTATTAGAGTTTTATCATTTATAATGTCACATGTATCCTTGTCCCATCCTGCATTATGCAAATCAAATAATCAAAGAATTTTTGATGACTTCATGGTGTTTGCCATTCTGTGCACAGTTCTGTCATGCAACAACAATGATAGTGAACTGAGTCCAGAAATCTTAAGCCCTATCTCCATAATGCAGATGGCAATTTCAGATTTAATGAGTGTTGTAGGTAAAGATACCTCTGAGATGAATTGTGAGTCAAAGTACAGTAAGTTTATTCAAAAGCTTTTGGGAGATACAACTGGCACCTAACAATGGTTCCCCAGGTATCTCACCAAATACTATTTATATCCCCCCCACTCCAGTTACGTATGCATCTTCTCATTTTCATCAGGTTCCCAGGCTGTAGGTTGTCCTCCATCATGGGAACGTGGCTGCCTTGGCATTTCTTCATGGTTATCTCAAGGGCACAACTGATGTATGTGATTAGCCCTTAGCTAACGCACAGGCTGACAAGACAAGTTAAAATTAATGGGCTGGTATAACAATCTATGATGTAGAGATGCCAGCGTTGGACTGGGGTAAACTCAGTAAAGTTTTACAACACCAATTTTAAATCCAACCAATTTATTTGATAGTAAATTCGCGAGCTTTCGACTCTATAGCCTTCGTCAGGCAAATGCAGTGTTCTGGTCTGCAATAGCACTCATATCCACACAGACAGTTACAGATTGCTGATTAGAATGCGAATCCTTACATTTAACCTGCTATTCAAGTGTTAAAGTGGCTAACAATGTGTGTGAAGGGAATCCTGAGCATTGGTTACAGAATTGTGTATTTTCTTCAGACAGCACAATAAGTGAGGTTTTTTGCTAACCCAGGCAAGTTATGGGGGTTACAGATAGTGTGTCATGAAGCCAAGATCCCTATTAAGACCGTCCTCATGTGTGCGGAACTTGGCTATCAGTCTCTGCTCAGCGACTCTGCGCTGTCGTGTGTCACGAAGGCCCCCTTGAAGAACATTTACCCACAGGTCGGAGGCCGAATGCCCATGACTGCTGAAGTGTTTGCCCACAGGAAGGGAACTGTTTTGCCTGGTGATTGTTGAGCGATGCTCATTCATCTGCTGTCGTACTGTCTGCATGGTCTCCCCAATGTACCATGCTTCGGGACATCCTTTCTTGCAACGTATTAGGTAGACAACGTTGGCCGAGTTGCAAGAGTATGTACCGTGTACCTGGTGAATGGTATCCTCACGTTTGATGATGTCATGCATGCCTATGATCTGGCATGTCTTGCAGAGGTTGCTGTGGCAGGGTTGTGTGGTATTGTGGTCACTGTTCTCCTGAAGGTTGGGTAGTTTGCTGTGAACAATGGTCTGTTTGAGGTTGTGTGGTTGTCTGAAAGCAAGAAGTGGGGGGGGTGGGGATGGCCCTAGCGAGATGTTCATCGTCATCAATGACATGTTGATGCGCTTGACTCATCAATCGACAGTTCCAACGTGCCACAGCGATAAACCGCACTGACCTCCTCAGAAGACGAACACGGGACAAGGTGGACAGAGTACCTTTGTTGTCCAGTACTTCCCCGGAGCGGAAAAGCTACGACATCTTCTCTGGAGTCTTCAACATGTCATTGATGACGATGAACATCTCGCTAGGGCCATCCCACCCCCCCCCCACTTCTTGCTTTCAGACAACCGCACAACCTCAAACAGATCATTGTTCGCAGCAAACTACCCAACCTTCAGGAGAACAGTGACCACAATACCACACAACCCTGCCACAGCAACCTCTGCAAGACATGCCAGATCATAGACATGGACGACATCATCAAACGTGAGGATACCATTCACCAGGTACACGGTACATACTCTTGCAACTCGGCCAACGTTGTCTACCTAATACGTTGCAAGAAAGGATGTCCCGAAGCATGGTACATTGGGGAGACCATGCAGACAGTACAACAGCAGATGAATGAGCATCGCTCAACAATCACCAGGCAAAACAGTTCCCTTCCTGTGGGCAAACACTTCAGCAGTCATGGGCATTCGGCCTCCGACCTGTGGGTAAATGTTCTTCAAGGGGGCCTTCGTGACACACGACAGCGCAGAGTCGCTGAGCAGAGACTGATAGCCAAGTTCCGCACACATGAGGACGGTCTTAATAGGGATCTTGGCTTCATGACACACTATCTGTAACCCCCATAACTTGCCTGGGTTAGCAAAAAACCTCACTTATTGTGCTATCTGGAGAAAATACACAATTCTGTAACCAATGCTCAGGATTCCCTTCACACACATTGTTAGCTACGTTAACACTTGAATAGCAGGTTAAATGTAAGGATTCGCATTCTAATCAGCAATCTGTAACTGTCTGTGTGGATATGAGTGCTATTGCAGACCAGAACACTGCATTTGCCTGACGAAGGCTATAGAGTCGAAAGCTCGCGAATTTACTATCAAATAAATTGGTTGGATTTAAAATTGGTGTTGTAAAACTTTACTGAATAACAATCTATGCCCATAAGTTGTATAACATATGTATAATATGTTGATACATGACACATAAGCAGTATATAATAAATATATATATGAAATACAATTAGAAATGCAGGCTTCACTATATTAGGTAAAAGTTACTTAAACTACAAGCTGGGTCAGCTACATTTCTGAGTGGGCTTATCATAAAGGTGTGTATAATAGCAAGAGGAGTGGCTGTCTCCCTGAATCTGGGCACATGAAAACAAAGTTACATTTATTTGAAATATATGAAAACTAGCTGCATGTAAGATATTTTTCTCATTCTCTCAAGTATCACAAAGTTGATTAACTCATTCACTACTGCAATGAGGTAAAATGAAGAATTTGCTTTCGAACATTGTTCCCTGCCACATTTAGAGATCTTGCATGTAACCCTCCTTCAGAAATAGCATAATCTTTGTGCAGGATTGTCTTTAAATCCCATCAATCTGGCTTTAACATCAAAGGTGTTGATGCATATATTTCTTATTCATGGATTGCTTTGTTTGAATTGCATTGAATGGGTGCTGAGATTTGAGCATTGATGCCCTAATCAGAATAGCAAAATCTGTTAATATTGGTAATTTTAAATATTTGAACTTATCAGAAGCTTGGATTTATGTGGCTTTAATACTCCATGTTACATCTATGTTTGTCCATGATGACAATAGTTTTGGTGCCTGTGCTACTTCAGATTTTGAAGCATTTCAAACTTTACATAGAATTCTATCAACCAGTATTAGAACTAAAAAATTATCCACACAATAATATGATATAATTTTATGAATCTTGCCTAAAATTGCAAAATATAATAGATGGATAGCCTACTGGAAGCGACATCTGGACACATTGATTTCAGATCCTATAGCAAGATATGAAATTGAATTTTAAAACATTTAATAATCTTTGGACAAGCACCAGGAAATTATGATACCTCCTAGAATTGTATATTAAAAAGCCTAACTTCTCTGGTGTACATGTATCTTCAGTCCCAAAGTGTGTATTCTGTCAACCAATGTGTATAGCTCATTAACTAATTATGGCACTTTGTAGCATATCAGTTAGCTTTGCTCGCCACATGAAATTTTAATGCTGCTTCTGCATTAATTGTGCTAGGATCACATTCATATTCCACCAATACTTATACAGGTAGAGCTAGCTAAACCAGGCATGACCTACTGAGAAAGAAGTCCCAATAATAAACTTTTAACAGCAATTTCTTTGTGCATCATTGGGATCCATAGAATTATGAAGGTGCTACCACTTCCTTCCACATTACATGTGCTGCTGCATTTGATAGTTTTCACCAAATAAACTGGCAATTTTCCTTTGCCATCTCCCAGAAAGCTTTCACATTTCAGATTGCTGTCAGAGAAATTTGCACTTGAATGTCCTGAACCTTTAGCAGTGCCATGTCAACTCCTTTCAATGCAGTTTTGAAATACAGGCAAACCTTTAAATCCAATCATTATACCTTGTTCCATCTGCAATGCCGATAGTGTATGACACGCTGATAGCGAATCAGCAGCCAATATGCTTTTCCATTAGTTGGACATGATGTGGAATGTTCTGCTGACTCCCCATTGGCTCATTTTGTGCTATTGCAATTGATTATTCATCTCCAGTGTCCCCAGAGATGATTAATAAATATGGCCTTGCTCACAGTCCATGAACAAATTTGAAATATATAACTTGGTATAAAGAATTAAGTTACTACATTTTTATTGATCAAATAATTTAGGATTTCCTTTTGCAATACTGAAAAGTATGCAATTATTAAATACAAATTGTTGCAGAATTGTTTTCTGTTTTAGTGTACATTCTCTGCAGATTTTATTAACAGCATATGTTTTATGTAGTGAAACATTATTAAAGCTTCGGGGATGTTTATGTTGAGTTGCTGCAGCAGCTGAGAGGAATTGGTGTTAATGGTTTCACTCTGAATGAAAATTCTGACTTGGCCCCCGGGCAGTTGTGACTTGCCAAGAATAATTTGACATACAACCCAGTGAAGATATGTATTGTTGATTTGGCAAGGATTTATTTTGGTGGGTGGGGAGAAGGAGGAGCTATTTGCATTAATTTTGATGTTTGTTAGATTGCTCCATTGTTGAAGAAATCAAATTATTAAATAGTGATAAGGGTCTAATGATATAGTGATTAAGTGTAATCTGGATTTTTTTTTTAGGTAGGCCAGAACATTAAAAAATATCAAAAGCTGTTATTGACAAAATACTATTTACTGTTCTATACTTAATAGATGCAGAGGTTACAGAGAATAGACCCAAACCCAGCCACAGGTATGTCCAAAAGAAAGCATCACAAAGATTAATTTTGTAGAATTGTACTATTAGACACACAGTAAAAAAACAGCAAAGATTCCAGGAGCTTTCTGGTTCCTGTCGTTGTTGGCAATCTACCACCATTAGTTTTTGATGTGTCACTTCCAAATATGTAAATAGGGTAACATGATACTCAGAATTGGCATTGAGCTTTTCCACATGAAAATAAATAGAATCTTAAACTAATGCATTTTGTAATTATTCTGAGCTGTTACAATTTGTAAAAGGCTGATTGAGTAACAGGTTTCTAAATGAGTATTGACCTTTATGACTGACATCAGGTTGCTTTTACAGTGCCATTATAAAAGTACCAACTTGCTGCTCCTTCATCAATGCTTTAATTCTGCAGCAGCTGGTGCATTGCCTTAGTTAGGTAAATCTAGATGAGGCTGAATATTAAATATATAATTGGTGCATTGTCTTCATAACTGGTCGTTGCTCTGAAGCTAAGTGTTCATGTCCTGTCAAAATCAACAATTACATCTGAGCTGGAATATATTTTAAATCCTTTCCCACAATAGTTACTGGAATAGGTTTCTATTTTTAGGAGTGTAGATCATTTCAATACATTACTACCAGCAATACAAAAAATGGTGCTGAATAATAAATGAGAAGACTGTAGCTCCTGGAAAGAAGGTTGAGTGTGGTATAATATGTAGAATTTTTGCAACATGCTATTTTTGCATTAAAATTGATTGCATGGATGGAATACTTTATGCAAATATACCAGTAACAGGTCAGGAACCTGTTTGTTGCAATGACACTTAGCCACTTGTCCTCCTTCTCCCAGATTTCCTGACCAATCAGAGAACACAGGTAGGATGCATTCTGTTTCTCATTAAAGGGATCCCTAACAGAATAAAGTTTATTTATTAGTCACAAGTAAGGCTTACATTAACATTGCAATGAAATTCTCCTGGTTGCCATGCTCTGGCACCTGTTGAATCATCACACCTAACCAGCACATTTTCAGACAATGGGAGGAAACCGGAGCACCTGGAGGAAACCTATGCAGTCATGGGGAGAACATGAAACCTCCACATTGACAGTGACCCAAGCCAGGAATCGAACCCGGGTCCCTGGCACTGTGAGGCAGCAGTGCTAACCACTGTGTCACTGTGCCACCTGTGAGCCTAGAGGTCAGAATCACTGAACTATACATTTAATTCCTGTGGCTTCAGCTACCACAAGAATGGAAAGTAGACCTGGAAAAGCTGCACGCCAGATTTCTGAATCGTAGCTGAGGTCATGCTACAGGGTCTGAGGGACAATGCTGTTTCCTGCAGATAGGAGAAAGAGACCAGTCTCAGAAACCAAACAGCCATGAATGGAAGGAGTATGGTCTGTCATATTGGGAGACAGTGTACCAAGAAGTTCAAAGAATTCAGGTGCACAGGAGATGTGAGCAGCATACCACCCTCAGGTGCCAAGTTCACTTTTCAGAAAACAGGCCTTGCAAGTCCACTCATCCAGGCACCTTTGCACATTACCATCTGAACAGCCAACACTCACAATCACAAATTGTGCTATCTTTCATCCATGCCTCAAAGTCACCCTCCACAAACATTGTTCTTCTCTTCCCTTCCTATAAAAAAAAGTATTGCTTTCTCTTCTAGTGGGAGAAGATGGTACAAGAGAATCAGGACTTTGGTCTCAGCTATTTGCAATTAATGACTTGGATGAGGGAACTGAGGATAACAAGATGCAAAGATAAGAAAGTATACAAAGAGGGATAGAGACCCACTATTGAAGAAAGAAGGTAGACTTTTAGGAACATTCTGAGGCTGGAGGATGGACATCCATGAAGGTACTGATGTTTCCCCAATTCACTGCTGTGGTGTTCTAGGATCCAGTGTCACTGGTGGATTCCATCCTTAACACCAAAGGCAGCTCCAGTCTTCTTCAGTTAAGTCCTGGCTTTTGCATGCCACTTTGGTCCAGATGTGTTGTGGCATGTTTTCCAGTTGCCGTTATGGAAAATCGGACATGGAGGAAAGATTCAGGTCAGGCTTTCATCTACATGAGCTGGATGCTAATTAGTTTTATTCCAACCACCAACGGGACTTCTGATCGACCATGGTAGGAAACATCCGAAGTTCCTGCTATAATTCCACACCATCTTGAAACTGATTTTAGGGACATTGCCGAATTCTCCACTTGCCATTGATTCTGCTGGCTGTAGCACGGGAGAATTTTGCTGCGTGATTCTGTTCTAAATAACCTCCGAAGGTGAAATTGTAAAATGATTTCTCTAACTTACACCCTAAACACGTTAAAGAAGCCTTCCCCTACAGACAAGCCCTCCGTATACACAGATCTGCTCAGAAGAGGAGGATCGCAACAGACACCTCCAGACCTCAAACACGCTCTCATAAGAACAGAATAAGGCACTCGACTCATTGATTGACAGTTCCGATGCACTACAGTGAAGAATTGCACCGACCTCTTCAGAAAACAAACACAGGACACAGTGAAGAGAGTACCCTTTGTCATCCAGTACTTCCTCGGAGCAGAGAAGCTACGAAATTTTCTCTGAAGCCTTCAACATGTCATTGATGAAGATGAACATTTCTCCAAGGCCATCCTTACACTCCCACTTCTTGCCTTCAAACAACTGCACAATCTCAAATAGACCGTTGTCCACAGCAAATTACCCAGCCTTCAGGAGAACAGTGACCATGATATCTCACAACTCTGCCAATGTAACCTCTGCAAGATGTGCTGGATCATCGACACAGATGCCATCATCTCATGTGAACACCCCATCTATGGTACACAGTACACACTCTTGCAACTCGGCCAATGGTGTCTACCTGATATGCTGCAGGAAAGGATGTCCCAAGGCATGAAATATTGGAGAGACCATGCAGACAATCACCAGGCAAGAATGTTCTCTTCCTGTTGGGGAACATTTCAGCTGTCATGGGCATTTGGCATCTGATCTTTGGGTAAGCATTCTCCAAGACAGCCTTCATGAACATGACAATGCAAAGTTGCTGAGCAGAGACTGATAGCCAAGTTCTGCACACATGAGGACGCCCCAACCTTGGGTTCATGTCACACTATCTGTAATTTGCACAATTTGCCTGTGCTTGCAAAACTTCACCAACTGCCCTGTCTGGAGACAATTCACACCTCTTTAACCTGTACTTAACACTCTCTCAACTCATATTGTCTGTACCTTTAAGACTTGATTACCTGTAAAGGCTTGCATTCCAACCATTATTTTGTAAATTGACTTTGTGTCTTTATATGCCCTGCTTGTGAATAGAACTCCCACTTATCTGACAAAGAAGCAGCGCTGTGAAAGATAGTGGCATTTGCTATCAGATAAATCTGTTGGATTTTAACCTGATGTTGTAAGATTTCTTACTGAAATTGAAAAACCCATTAATATTAATAAAGTAAAGTGAATACATTTAATCCTTTGGAGGTATATGTTGGGCTGAATAAGAAACTCCCTTGGCAGTATATTTTTATTTAATTTTTAACCTGAATTTGGAATAAAATTGTCGTGGAGAGAAATGATAGCATGTTAGGTGAATAATGAAGCAGAAAATGACAAAAATAAACAACTAAAGTAGAAAAAGATACACACCTATTCAAGGAAGTAATTCAAAAGAATATCTGTAATAATATAATGCAGAGAAGAGGTCTAAAATGGATGACCTCATAGTTGGAACTGAAGACTGGAAGTTTCCAGCTGTTCACACTGGTGGGATCTTCTGGTCCCATCAACCCCCACTGTGGATTTCCTAATGGCATGGAATGGAGTCAGTGAGAAATCCCATTGATAGCGACAGAACCAAAAGATGCTGTTGTTGACCAATGGTGCGCCACCTCCTTCTGTGAGAAAAATGCTGTGGGGAGACCAGAGAATCCTTCCTGTAATTTGTTAGCATCTCTGTAATTTTATGCTTCGATCTATATTGCTCAAAATTCGACCTGCTTTTGTATCATTGGAAAACTTCATATGCGTATCTCTATTCTGCTGTTGAAGCTGTTAATAAATGCAATACATAGTTGAGGCACCAGTCCAGTTCCTTGCAAGTCAAAATTAATTGCATCTTGCCAATTAAAGTGCCTTCTCATTATGCTTGCTTTCTGTTATTTGTTTCTTAGTTAATTTCCTAACTAGAGGCTAGATTTTCACTCCCTGGTCAGGTGTGCACTGATGAGACAATTCCCAGTTTTGCAAAACGGATCTTTAAAAACTTTTTATGTTCAGGTTTTCATTCCGGGGTTGGACTGGATTGGAAGTGGGGTCCACTACCCCTGGAATGAGTGTGGGGACTATCTGGTGCAGAAGCAAGTGAACAGAAGACTTGACTCTGTGCATTGAATTATTTTTTAACAAAAAAAAATCCATCACCCACAACATACATAACAACCTATGCCATTTCATATCCCAACCACATCCCCTTGGCACTTTCTTGCCCCAGTGCCAACTTAGTGCCAACTCATGCCCCCACTTCTTTCCCCTTATCCTTCATGCTAACCCACTTAATATCCTGTGACAGTTTCTTGACAGCTTGACAATTCCAGTGATTTAATGTGATAGAAGGCCCGTGTAACTGGAGATCGGTGACCAGTAGGCATACCACAGGAATTAGTGCTAGATCCCTTACTGTCTGTGAGATATATATATATTTTATATATGAATGTTGGGGATGATAAGTAATGTTTGTGGATATCACAAAGATTGACAGGGTGGTTATTAGTGAGGAGAAAGGTCTTAGGTTGTAAGAAGATATGTACATATATATAGATCAGATGGGCAGATCAGTGGCAGATAGAATTTAATCCCGAAAAGTATGAGGTAATACACCTTGGAAGGACTAACAAGACAAGGGAGTAGTGAATGGCAGGACACTAGAAAGCTCAGAGAAACGGAGGGATTTTGGGGTGCTCCACAAATCCCTGAAGATGGCAGGACAGGTTATAGGATAGTTAAGAAGGCAAATGGGACACGTGCCTTTATTAATCATGGCATAGGTTATAAGAGCAGGCAGGTTATGTTGGAACTGTACAAAACTTTGGTTAGGCCACAGGTGGAATGTGCAGTTCTCGTCACCTCACAATAGGAAGGATGTGACTGTACTGGAGAAGGTGCAGAGAAGATTCACCAGGATATTGTCTGGGATGGAACATATAAGCCAAGAAGGAGAGGCTGGATAGACTTTGATTGTTTTTTTAGAGCAGATGAGGCTGAGAGATGTGCATAAGATTATGAGGGATATGGACAGAGTAGATAGGAAGCAGCTCTTCCATGTTGAAAGGTCAATAACATGGCAGCAAAATTTTAAGGTGAGGGGCAGCAGGTTTCAAGGAGATTTGAGGAAATGTTTTTTCACCTAGACAGTGGGAGTCTGGAATGTACTGGCTGGGAGGGTAGCAGAGGCAGGAAACTTCATAACGTTTTAAAAAGTACATGGATGAGTAATTAAAATGTCACAACATGCAAGGCTATAGGCCAAATTCTGGATTAGTATAGATTTAATGTTGTTTTGCAGTGCAGTCTCAATGGGCTGAAGAGCCTTTTCTGTACTACATGTCTCTATGGCTGAAATTCTCCCATCTCGCCCATCACAGGAATCATAGCAAGCAAGACAGGAAATTTGGTGGGCCATTGAAAGTCCATTGAGCTCAAGCAAGCTGTGGTCTTGGGAAGTGTGCAGATGGAAAATCCCACCCAATGACTTTATTACTCTAATCATGTTTACATTTAACAATCTCAAAGGCTTCTTACTTCTCCTAAAGGTGACCTTAGCCATATCCAAAGGGGTACTTTACGTCTCCAAAGTGGTACCCTGGCTAATGAATCCACCATGTTCAGACCCCTCACCTCCTCGTACCCTCCAGGTTTCACTGCAGTGGAAGCAACTGTTGATTGAAATAGCCAGCGGCCTCCATAAACTACCCAACCTGATCCTGTTGCAGTGCTGCTTCTGTGAAAATGCAACATGCCGTGTTCAGGGGCAGGACTTAGAATTTCTGGCCATTTCTGAGCCATTTGCCATGACAGAGAAGCTGTCAACATTTGCTTCAACATTAGCTAACAGTTCCTGACGAGGGACTTTGTCAGATGACTTATGGAAATTCATAAAACTTACTTGCAAAGAGATTCTCTTGTTCACTGTCATGACCCCTTGAAAAAAATTCAATAAGGTTTGTCAGGCCCAGCCTACCCATTCCAAAACCTTGCTGGCTCTCTTTAATTAGCTTACATCATCAAGGTGTTCAGTTAATTTATCTTTAATTATAGATCTAGTAACTTTCTGACAACTGATGTTAGCTAGCCTGTAATTCCCTAGTTTCCTCTTCAGCTTTCTTAAATAACAAAGGGACATATGCAATTTTCCACTTAAAAGGAACGGTTTCTGAATTGAGAGATTGTTGACAGATTATATATGCGGCAAGTACATCAGCACAACACTGTGGAATTATACAGCTTGGATCAAAGCCACTAGACCCTCTGCTAATACCTGTTCTTCAACTAATGGTAGCTAATCCTGTTTTGTTGCCCTATTCTGATACTCTTTTATGTAAAAATTGTTACAACTTATGCATCAAAATATCTTATTAATGTTTCTTTAATTTGCAGCAGTCTTCCTGGGTCTGAAATTACTAGCTTTTTTTTTGTTTGCTTTACTTAAGATTGAATTGAGTATGAAGTAATCATTTACTTTGGTACATGCACCAATGTATTTTTGACAATGATGATGGGGTTCAAGCGAGTTTCCCTAGCTCTGAATTAGAAGCTCTGGATTCAAATCCCATATTAGGACTAGAAAGTCCTGGAACTTGTGTTCATAATATGGCCAAATAGTTTGATAGCAATCTGTAAATCTTATGGCAGTCAATAAGAGTGGAAGAGTCTCCTGGACAGGCAAGAGCACTGCAGTTTCTTACTATGCATAATCATGGACCAACATATGGAAGTTCATAATTGCCAATGACCTTTTAGAGCATGCAACCTGAAGAGAGAGTGGGAATGGGATTCAGCTAAATGGTATAGAATGTTCCAGCTTGTATATTTATTTCTTAACTATAAGGTGCATGATTATCTTTCAAGGCAGTTAAATAATGAAAGGATTTAGGAGGTGCCATAAAGTGCTGTAATGTTAGAAATTGATTGTTATTCATCTCTGAGAATCCTCTAACAGCTCTGAATTCAATTAGTATCATATTTTACTTTATATATGCAACACAGTGAGTGCTTATGATAATGTAAAATTTCTGCATTCAAGCATTTTGATTTGATTTATTCTTTGATTTGATTTATCATTGTCACATGTATTAGCATACAGTGAAATGTATTGTTTCTTGCGCGCTATACAGACAAAATATACCATCCATAGGGAAGGAAACGAGAAGTACAGAATATGATGTTACAATCATAGCTGGGATGTAGAGAAAGATCAATGTAAGGTAGGTCCATTCAAAAGTCTGACGGCAAAAGGAAAGAACCTGTTCTTGAGTCGGTCAATATGTGACCTCAGACTCTTGTATCTTTTTCCCAATGGAGGAAGGTAGAAAAATGTCCAGGGTGTGTGGAGTCCTTTATTATGTTGGTTCCTTTGCTGAGGCAGCCAGGAAGTATAGACAGAGTCAGTGGATGGGAGGCTGGTTTGTGTGATGGATTGGGCTACGTTCATGACTTTTTGTTGTGTCTTGTGGTCTTGATCAGAACAGGAGCCATATCAAGTTGTGATACAACAAGAAAGAATTATTTCTATGGTGCATCTGTAAAAGTTGGTAACAGTCGTAACTAACATGCCAAATTTCTTTAGCCTTCTGAGAAAGTAGAGGTTTGGTAGACTTTCTTAATTATAGTGTTGACATGGGGGAACCAGGACAGGTTGTTGGTGATCTGGACATCTAAAAACTTGAAGCTCTCTGAAACTCACGACGTTCCCTCTATAAAGTTAAAGACAATTGTTGAATGTGAACAAATGCTTAAAATTCTCACGACATTTTCTTGTCCGCCTTTTTAACAGAGGTGCTGACCCACACTGTTAACATTTTACCACACTGTATAATGTGACACACACAAATGTAGTTACTAGAATGTAATGTTAAAAATTTAAATTCATCAATTGAATGAGAGAAAGGCCTGGTTTAATCCTATTCTTGTATATAAATGTCATAGATTATTAGAAATAAAATCTTGATATGCACGTATCCTGGAAAATAAATTGCTAGCCAATTAAACCCTTTATTTCAAATTATTATGTGGGGAAAATACAATAAGTGAAATAAAACTGATCGTAAACAATAGGAATATATCTTTAAATAGGATGTGCTCTGCATTAATGGATGCAATGTAAATAATTGGGAACACAATTTAACTTGACAGGTAAAGGCAGTCTTAAAAAAACTCTTCTGTGTTTGTGATGTGGAGGGTTCACTGCACTTTCTCAAAAATTCAACAAATCTATTACTTTTCTGAAATTGTATAGTTCTTTTCACTTTGTGTTTCCTTCAAAGATGCATGTAGCAGCATCTTCATATCCCTGAGTTCTCTCTGAATAGACTTGTTTTAAGGAATTTATGCTAGCTTCATTTAGCTGGATAGAACTGAGATGTATCGTATTTCAATCAGTGTGCTTCCTGGGTCTCCACGCTGACATTTTTCTGATGCCTCATGAGCACAGTGATAAACATGCTCAGTCCTGACCTGAGTTGGAAGCCATTACAGCTAAGTAACCAGCTCCAGATAGATCTGTAGGAATATACCCCTCACTGACTGTCTGCATTGCAATTCATATTTCCAGCAGCAGTCCTGAAGTGTTGGTGTATAAAAGCTCTCAGAATGATGGAGTTCGCTGGAATAGCAATTGTCAGAATTCCAGGCGTGTGTGCAATATGACAGCTGTGTTTCTGCTATGCTTCTTGTCTTCAGGCAGTATGAGTTTCCGCAAAGGTAATAGAGTACATTGATGCTGATTTAATGTATTGTGATCCTCGGAGATATTTTTACTAAATAGTGTTAAATTTTGTCATCCGAGTTGTACTGTGTTATAAGCAGCTCCGTCTTGTGGAATCCAAATGTTTCAGTAATATGATGAACATGATGTTAATTCATGTTTCAGAAAAAGTATTTTGTGATTATTTGCCTGTCAAAAATTTGCCTTATTCTGGTATCATATCCATATTTATTAAATGCAGAAGTGGTTGTATTTATTCTCAGCAGCTCATCTCACAGTGCATAAATGAAAGCTGTTTTTTTTTTGAATTGATGTGAATAAGATTGCAATATTTTACATTGTTTTGCTGCATGTGCTGCTATAGAATGCTTGCAAACTAACCCAAGAAAATCAGAATTTTTCTGGTATGTTTCATGTTTGTTCTTGGTATTCATGTCTATTCAGAGATCTGCTCTTTGTTGTGGCTGTCATTCAGTGTTTCATAACCTTTTTGGGTATCTAGTAATGTCAGCTCAGAAAAAGAGAAAAAAAAACTAAACTGTCAGCCTTCATTTATTTATACTGACTTATACTGCATTGAAGAAATTGTGATTCTTTCCAAATTGTGTTTTTAACAGAAGTAAAGGGTTTTTCAAAATAAAAGTAATTACCTCACATTTAGGCGAATAGAACTAAAAAATAGTTTCATACTCAGTGTTCATTAGACCATCAAGTAAGTTCCTTTAGCAATTTTGGTCATTCATTATAACCTTGTACGGTAATATTTTGGGCAGAGGAAGTTTAGTTTATACCTTCAATGCTGATTTCTTGTACCCAAGTAGAGCAACATGACATAAATATGTCTAAAAAACTTGGGATAGGAAAATAGATGCATTATTTTCTCTTTTCCCCTCTTAGGGATTTTTCTTTCCCTTCGGATACTTTGTATTCCCCAAGCAAGAGGTTAGGCAGGTGGCCTACTCTCAATTATCTGCCAACATGTCATATGACACTAGGAACAAATGCCAGAGATATTGGGTTATTCTGCTTTAAGAAAAGCTTTACTTTGTTTCAATCCTTTAATGCCCTATAATTTTGCAGTTCTAACATTATTGGGGAAAATGCTAAAGGAAAACAGAAGAGTTTTAAAGAGAGATTTTTTACAATGTAAAAGCATTTTAAACTGGAAACAGGCTGAGAACCATACAGGAAAACAAAACCAACGTGAAAGGAAAAAAGTAAAAACAGAAAATTCTGGAAAATCTCAGCAGGTCTGACAGCATCTGTGGAGAGAGAGTAGAGCCAATGTTTTGAGTCTGGATGACCTTTGGGATTTTCCATTTTGTGTTCTTGTTTCAAATTCCAGCATCTGCAGTACTTTACTTTTATGGAAGGAAAGAAAATTTTAGAAGACAATAGTGAGAAAGAAAAGGATGTAGAAACTGCTGAAACGTGCAGGAAAAAACAGGATAGGAGAACTAAAATATTAAGCAGCTGCTGGAGCCGGGAATGGAAAATCCCCTCCCAGTATCCTTTACAGAGCTCACCTAGAATTGAGCTGGTTCCCAAATTGAAAGTAATGAATGCATCACCTGGAAAAAGGAATAAACAGTCAAATTACAAATCTGTAAGTCTTACCTTGACTGTGGTGAAAAGTGTTTGAGACTTTGCTGAGGAATAATGTAAGGGCTCATCTGGAAGGGCAGGATCTAGTTGGGTAGAACAAAAGTGGACTTAGAAAGCTCAAGTCACGTCCAAACATCTTACTGAATTTTCTGAGGAGGATTCCATTCTGATAGACAAGGATGAGATGATAGACATGTTCACCCAGATTTCAGGAAAGCATTTAACATTTATCTCTATATTCTTATCCAAAAGATGCATTGTTGTGGGATAGGTGACAGAATATTAAATTAGATTAATGCATGACTAAATAATAGGCAGCAATGAATGATGTTCTATGTCTAGTTAACTGCCATTGCTGTTCTAGTGATAAAAGTTTAGTCATAATCCTATATAAAACCAATTCTTTTTACTTGTACACGATACAGTAAATTTGTTCATAGATGGGCATTGTCTGTCATTTTGTGAAACAATAAGAATGATTTGATTTAAAGGATAATTGGCTTTGCTAACGTTGTAGAGACTTAGATAGAACATGCATTTCCTGCAAATGTGTCAAAAATGTACTGCCTAAGTGATTGGCTATCTGTGTGACATTTACAGGGGAGCTTTTTGTAATTCAAATTTCTGGCTGAAATGCATTTTTCTAATTTTTGCAATCCTAAGACAATGAGACTTTTTTTCTTAATTGTGTAATTGTGGAACTTCAGGGATGACATTTCTTTCTAAATTCATCTCTCCCTCTCTGTGGCTCAGGGGTTCCCAGAAGGCTCTGGTGCTCATGCTCTTGTATTGCCATGCACTCACCTTGCCTCTACAGCTGCTGCTCCATCAATCACAGGTTATTTCTCTTCAATGCTTGCTGTTATGTGAGAAGTGGAATGATGGGATTGGGAAGTAGGACTATGATTGAGGGCATTCATCAATATATCTATTAACTAGCAAATGTTTTCCTAATATGCTAATCATTTATTTGTCATCAGCTTCTTTGTTATTATTAAAAATGTAGCTGGAGTATGTAAAATCATTCTGAATGTTCCAATGAGACTACATTGAACACAGAAAAAAAATACATGAACTGTTTGCATCTATTGATCATACGACATGATGTCAAACTATTTTGCTGCTATTACAACTCTTTCAGCCATACTTTTCCAAAACTTGTGGTCATTAATAAGGTAGCTAGAAAAGAAACTGCTTGACAGAGTATATCAAAATTTGATAAATCTGAATATGGGCACACAACCAAAAATGTTTGGGAACCAAAAACATCCAGTACATATTTCGCTGCTTGTACGCACTTATCTTCCTGCCGTGCTCTACCATTGATTTTATTTATTTCAAGGGAAAATGGTGACCAGGTGGTTCCCAAGATAAATGAGGAAAATATTCACTTTCTTAGCAGAGGCTTGGGAAAGATACACTTTAGGGGTTTGATACACGAAGAGCCTGAAAGGGGGAAAAAAGTTTACATTTTCGTACAATACCTGAAGCTTTATTGTATAGTTTAGTTCCATTCCTAGGCTGAAATATTCCTACTTGTGAACTGAAAATGCATATGGATTGCTGGAGCATAATTGTATTTGGAATTTTTATGGCCAATTGAGCAGCATCTTTATCTGTGCTCTTGTTGTCATCTTTTGTTGGCTCTTGTTTCAAGTTGTCCTTGTTTACAATTTACTATTTTTTTTCTCCTTCCTGCAGTCTATAGCGATGCTGACATCTTAGGTAACAGTGGCAAAAACAATAAAATTATGCCATTAGAACATGGACATTTAATTAAAATGATAAGTAGTGTGAAAGCTTGTCAATGGAAATTAAGTTACTCATAAAAAAGGGACAAAGTAAAACAGCCCACCTGTTGTTACACAGTTGGCTCTCCTCCCTTAATTTGTTAGTGGAATCTGCAGGGTCATCAAAGGTAGCAGTAACGATGGAGCTGTGACAAGACAACAATTATTTGTGTCCTTTGAGAAAAATTGAATTGTCGAAATGCTTGCTTAGAAATCATAGTGAAACTACAGAACTGCATACATTGAGATTATGTTGTGTGGCATGTGGCCCTGCAGCAGTCCAAACATAATAGCTTGATGGTATGATTTGATTATTGTATTCGTACAGCATAATCAGTTTGCACAAGATAAAAAATAGTAATGCAGAATGTATGCAAATCATTGAAGCTGGAATATTTTGACCAGTTAGTGCATTATTTCCTAAGATAAGGTGACCAAACATGACAGCAAAAAACCACCACCAAAACATGGCCGTAAT
This sequence comes from Sphyrna mokarran, assembly GCA_024679065.1. Lineage (NCBI taxonomy): Eukaryota > Metazoa > Chordata > Chondrichthyes > Carcharhiniformes > Carcharhinidae > Sphyrna > Sphyrna mokarran. The sequence goes on along the minus strand of JAGIQG010000011.1, from coordinate 48,169,334 downwards.
ACATCCTCCTTTATGAGTGTAAATGTCTATTATTTTAAGGGCAAATGGCTTTGGTTACTAAAAAAGGCTAGAGAATTGCTGCTTTTTAGAAATTAAGGTGGCGCAGTGGTTAGCACTGCTGCCTCACAGCACCAGGGATCCAGATTCAATTCCAGTTTTGGGTGACTGTGTGGAGTTTGCGCATTCTCGCCATGTCTAAATGGGTTTCCTCTAGGTGCTCCAGTTTTCTCCAACAATCTGAAAGATGTTAGGTGCATTGGCTGTGCTAAATTCTCCCTCAATGTATCCCACCTGAATAGGTGCTGGAGTGTGGCAACTTGGGGATTTTCACAATAACTTCATTAGTGTTAATGCACTTGTGACACTACTAAATAAACTTAAAGAAAGAGTTTGATAGAAGTGTAGCAAATTAAGAGTATGCTGAATAGAGAAACTATTTCCACTGATCTATGAGTTGATAACTAAAGAGATGATCAACAAACGAATAATGGATAAGGTTGGGGAAGAATTTTGTTTGTTGAAAATATGGAATGCTGCATTAGAAACAGTAGTAGAAAAAGGATGTGGAAATAGGATCCATTGTAACTTTTAAAGAGGAGTTGATAAATATTTGAAAAAGACATCTTCAAAAATGTATCAGGGAAGGACAATACAATGGATGAGGTAGATAGTTGAGAATACTGTCTTTGACATCAAGAGAGCTCCTGACCAAAGAGCTCAAATAAACCATGAGACTGAGAAAACATATTTTTAGCCAAGGACATACATATAGAAGGGACAATATGATATAAAATAGATATAAAGTTAAATAATTTTATTTCACAACATGTGGATTTTGCTCCAATGGAAGTAGCTTTGCCCACATTGAGTTAGCTCAGGGGCAATTTTAGAACTAGCTAAGACATCAAGAAAACAGCTTATCTAATATTTCAGAAGATTGAGTGGAAGCGTTTAAGCTGCCATTTTGATTTACGTACTGGCCAGGTTTACATCCATATAAATAGATTTATAATGTCAATGTTAGGCATTTAAACAAAGCAATTGAACTTCATCTATTGTTAATTGTACAATTATTGTTCTTGATGTGGTTTATATTTATGTTAAAGGTAACAGATGTATTATAGCATGGATAAATATGAAGTTATCCACTACAGTTCAAAAAACAGAATGGCAGAGTATTATTTACATGGTGATAGATTGGGAAAATGTTGATGTACAAAGGGACCTTGAGTGCCCCGTTATTCCAGTCACTGAAAGCAAGCATACAGACAAAGCAAACAGTTACAAAGGTAAAAGGTATGTTGGACTTCTTTGCAAGAGGACTTGAGTTCAGGAGCAGGGATATCTTAATGCACCTGTAACAATCTTGGCGTGACCGGGAGTTTTATGTGCAGTTTTGGTCTCCTTATCTAAGAAAGGATAGACTTATCATAGAGCGAGTGCAGCAAAGGTAAATCTGACTGATTCCTGGCATGACAGGATTGTCACATGAGAAGAGATTGGGTCGATTGGGCCTATATTCATTGGAAGTTAGAAGAATGAGAGGGATCTAATTGAAACTTGTGAAATTCTGGCAGGGCTGGACAGAATGGATGAAGTGACGTTATTTCTTCTGACTGGGCGGTCTAGAACAAGGGTTCACAGTCTCAGGGTACAGGACAAGCCATTTAGGATTGAGATGAGGGAAGTGAATCCATGGAATTCTCTATAGAAGGCCATGGAAACAAGTCATTGAATATATTTAAGAAGGAAATAGATAAATTTCTAGACTCTAAATACGTTAAGGAGAATGGAGTATGGCGATGAAATAGAGAATCAGTCATGATGATGTTGAACAGTGGAGTAGGCTCTCTGGGCTAAATGGCCTATTCCTGATCCTATTTTCTATGTTTCTATCTATCTTGAGTCTTAATAATTTTGACCTTCCATTACTTAGCAGAGATATGCTGTCCATTTTTGCTTGTTTGCTTCAATTTTAATTGTATAATTTTTTGCCTGGTTGGGGGCACAGAATGGGTGTGGTGTTATTGCCACCAGCTCTCTAGCTACTGAATAGTCAGTCTGTGACCTTTACATTTTATTCAGTGTTTAGGCTAATGACCTTTCAGATGTTGTTGACCTGAAATGTTAACTGTTCAACTTTCCACAGAAGCTGCTGTATTTTGCCTAAATTTTCTGTTTTTTTATTTTTGATTTCTAGCTACACGATATTTTGCCTTTCTATGGTTATGTTTTAAATTATTATATGTTTTAAGATTTTCCAGTAAAAAATATTCTTAATCATTATCCTTTCAATGTTGCCAATTATATTATTTTTAGATTGGTTCTATTTTTTGTGTAAATAAGCCTCACCATTAATCTCAAAATATCAGATGTTACTGTGGTATTAGTAGGACATTTAATTGTTCAGTTTATGAAAAACTTTTTATAGTTCAACGATTTCTAAGGTATATAGTTAAATGTACCTTGAATATTGAATTTAAAAAGTTTTCTTGATTTACAAAATGCAGGTTGAAGAAATGGTTGTTGTCATTGCAGAATGTTTTTGATAAAATTCATGCAGTTCGTGGTATCATGTTCCTGTTGTGTAAAATTGTGTTTCCTCTGATCTATATCAAGGTAATGCTGCGGGTGATGCATTCCTTTTTTAATTTTCAGCACCTGCAGTCTTTTAGATTTTCTTTTGCTATCATTTTTTCTTTATTCTTTTTGTTGCAATTATACTATTGTAATATGTCTACTAAACATCAGTTTTTCATTTTCGCAAATTTGAAACCAATTGAACTGAATCAGTTGTCAGCACGATGGTTAGCACTGCTGTCTCCCAGCTCCAGGGACCCGGGTTCAATTCTGGCCTTGGATGTCTGTCTGAATGGAGTTTGCAAGTTCTCTGGGTTTCTTCTGGGTGCTCCGGTTTCCTCCCAAATTCCAAAGATGTGCAGTTTAGGTGGATTGGCCATGGTAAATGATCCCTTTGTGTCCTAAGATATGTAGGTTAGATGGATTAGCCCTGGTAAATGTGAGGGGTTATGGGATAAGATGGAGGTTAGGGCCTGGATAAGATGCTCTGTTGGAGTCAGTGTGGATTCGACTGTATGGATTCAATAATTCTATGATGCAAACTTACCTCTCATAAAAACTAAAGCTCAATATCATTGTTGAATTTAGACCACATGGCATGGGACACACGCTATTTAAGACCTATTACCTCAGATATTTCTGTTGTATTACACAGAAGGAAATATGCATCATTGGTAAATTCAGGTGTTATTGAAGGAGTGGATGTGAATGCAGAAGGCATGATTATTTTAGAAGTGTCTTGAGACATTCCCCTAAGGTAATATTGATTGACATATCATTTGGTGCATTTTCTAGAATTTTGCAGCCTACAGTAATTCTGAATGTAAATCTATGTATTCTCAGTAAAACTCCTCACCACTGCAACTTCATTCTCTTAAATTTCCAAGCCCTTGCTGATTCTGCAAGTTAAATGACAGGAAGGCTCAAGTTAATATATTCATACCAGGAAACGCTATTTTTATTTTTAAAAAAAGTCGCAATTGTACGAAGAACCATTACATAAGTGAACAGCTAACAATTCCAGAAAATTGAGGAAAACTGAAAGTTTTTAAATGAAATGTTTAAGCTTATAGAAACAAATGCTTTATCAAATGCATAAGTCTATAATTGTGGTACCCAGAAACTGTTTATTTAACATTTTGTTACCATGATGCAGCAAATGGGGCATAAACAGTCTGATGGTTCTAACAGTCCAACACTCGACCTAACCAGATTGGTTCAAACAGCCTAAAATCCTGTCTTCTAGCTATTGCTGATTGAATTTGGTTCAGCTTTGACACTTTCCTCCTCTTCATTTACATACTGACCTTTAGGTTTACCTTCCAAATTCAAGAACCCATGCATTGTCAATACTTGGATAAGGAATCTGTTTTGATGCCAATCAGCAGGATGTATCAGTAAAATCCCAAAGAGGCAGGCCTCCCCCGGCAGACCCACCAGCCCCCCGTGATCCAAACCCCCAGGAGGCAGACCTCCACCCCTGGCAGAGCCTCCCTCTGCGATCCGAATCTCCTGGGAGGCAGGTCCCCCTCAGCAGATTTTTAAACTAAATGCATGTATTTCAACACTTAATTTATTGAGTCAATTGAGATTGAAGGTGAATAATTTGACGCTTTAATTGTCTTGGGCAGACTGTTCTAGTCTCCCTGACACTAAGCAGCAATGGATTGTGGCCAATCAACCAAATCCACATATCTTTGGTGTGTGGGAGGAAACTAGAGCATCCAGAGAAAACCCACACAGACACAGGAAAATGTGCAAACTCCACACAGACAGTCACCCAAGGCAGGAGTTTAATCTGGGTTCCTGGTGCTGTGAGGCAACAGTGCTAACCACTGTGCCACCATGCCTTTCATATGCTTTTTACTGAGTACATTCCAGGTAAGTACTTCCTATGTTTTTCATCATTAAAGAAGCTATATGACAGCAAGCCATTGCTTCTGTTTTGATTTCAATATATATAACCCTAGAATCGGTGGTTCTTGGCAATAATTATGCTTTTTAACATAAGACACTTGCAACCAATCACCTGGGTTCGATGCTGGACTGCCGATTTAAATACTGATGATTGGCATGCATCATTCATTCAGTCTCTTTAGCAAATGTGTGGGTGCACTGTATAAAGGAGAAACCCTGTGATCCAGAGGGAAAGAACTCAGTGAACAATTATGCTAAGCATGTCTACCTTGCAAATGTTACTGACTCAATGGTTCATCATTTTTCAGGATTCCATTTTCATTTCTTTATGTTGTGAATCTCAATCATTTTGCTACAACACCTTCTCCTTAGAGATCAGAACATCACCTGGAATCAGTTTGAAAATAGTTTGATCAATTTGATTGATGACAACTACTGACTGGTAGTTGTTTGCTACTTGTTGAGAGAATGGAATTGCTGTTTAGCTGGCTTGGGAAGTGAAGACTTATTTTGTGTTTGTCTGTTGGTGATTGGAGCTTTCACTCAACTTTTTCCTGCTTGTTGATTAGTATCTTTACATCCTTGGAACAGTCGTTACCATTCAAATAACAATGATTTATTACAATTTTGTCAGAGATATGTGCGAGATGCAATTTTAAGAATTAGAACTAAATATTGGTTGATCTTCTGATGCATTACTCATAGATGGACTCATTGGCAGTCTAGTATATTTAGCTACTTTCACATTGACATTCTTTGCTCTCTTAATCTAGTGTTTATTTTTCTGCCTTTGGTATTTTATTTGACATTAAATTTATTCACTTCCATTTATACTTCCTTCTCAGCACTGAGCTGTTAATTTCACAATCCTTTAATTTCTTTAAGAAGATACACAATTGTTTGCCTTATTTATCCATTTCCTTGTCCTGTTTCCCTTGCTGCCACACTATCAGTTCACACTTTCATCAACTTGCTGCACAGAAAAAAATAAAAAGGGCCCTATTTTATCAAACGGTGCAAAATCACGGTAAATTTGGGCGTCGGGCCGGTAACGCGATCTGCACCCAAAACCAAGCAGATCGCGCTTTTACCGACGCCTGATTTGGGGGTGAATCTGGTCCACGCCCCATGCTTGAAGCCCGACAATTTAAATGCATTAGCAGGCATTTAAACTGATTTAATAAACTGCAAGTCCAACTCTACCACCAAACCCCACTTTACTGTCTTCGGACCCGTTTCGGATCTGCTCTGTTACCAACCTACAGGATAAAAATCTGAAGCGGATTTCTATTCTGCAGGGAAATTTCAGAAGCCCATCCTCCTCAAACACCTTTCACAGACCCCCCGCTAACCACCCTGCACACTTGCCCCAAACCCCCTCTCCCAAAGAGGCAGGCCTTCCCCGGCAGACCCACCAGCCCCCGTGATCCAAACCCCCAGGAGGCAGACCTCCACCCCTGGCAGAGCCTCCCTCTGCGATCCGAATTTTCTGGGAGGCAGGCCCCCTTCAGCAGATTTTTAAACTAAATGCATGTATTTCAACACTTAATTTATTGAGTCAATTAAGATTGAAGGTGAATAATTTGACTGCTTTAATTGTCTTGGGCAGACTGTTCTTCATCCTGGTCACCATTACTTCCTTTCTTAGTCATCTTGCTGACTTTCCTAGGGATTTTCCTCAAACTTTTGTTAAGCTCTGTTGCCGGTGTGTATGGAAAGGGATGATAAGTTATTTAATGCATAAAAATATTACCACATTTTGTTAGATTTAAATATGTTTAAAGGTGTATAATTTATTTGAGAGTTTAATGTCAACAAATGAAAGTTATACTTTTGGGCTTATAGATGTGTTCAGTGGTCAAATTTACTGTTATGTTTGGAGATGCAAATTTGGCCCGAGAATTACCACATCTTGGATGTAGCTGGGTTCCTGTGGGTTTTGATACTTATTGCATTAATTTTGCAGGTTATGAATCAGACAGGTGGGATCCATGTAAGAGACGTGAAACATTCAGCTGCAGGACAGATTTAAGCAAGGAATAAGACTTGAACAATGAGATACGAGAAAAGCGTCAATCATTCAGGAAGATATGTTGTCAGGGGAAAAGGCAAGATAAAAGTGCAACAAGAAGCAAATGATCGGACATTTGCTGGCTAGGAGGAATAAGAAGGATATAACATTAAAAAACACCAGACTTGGAAGAGCATAGTGGATGCAGAAAGGCATGAGGATGGATGCCATGTCAAGGGGGTGATGGCAAGGTATTAAAGTAGTATAAGCATGGGCAGTACACTGCAAAGAAGAAAGATTTGTGCCAAAAAGATATCGTTTGGTGGTTACAAGAAGACGTGGAGAAATTAACAGTGATAAAGCAACGGCAATAAAGGTATGCTAGAGGGCGTGTAATGTGTTAGGCTCTTGGATATGGCAAAGAGTAACTGCAGGCACAAGGAACAGATGACATATATCTACCTCAACATTTTTGATCAGTAAAGGCATATCCTGTGAAGTATGGAGGTAGTTCTGTTTTTGACATATTTCAGCCACCCAGACCTCACCGAAACTATGGCCAAATCTCCCCTTGAATTTATGAATCCAAATTTGCCTTGCAACCCTACAGTGTCTACCATGCCATATATTTTTTTAGTTCTGCCCTTGATATGTGTATTTTTTTCTAAGTTGTACTCCTCTCTTTTTTGCATTATACTTTTTGTTGCTCGTCTTTCTTTTAAATTCTACTTATCTTTCTACTTGAAGTCCCACTCCTGTTTACTGGGGGGAGGAATATAAAATAAAATGCTTTTACTCCCTTTACAGAATTGTGGGTTTGATGCTTAAAATTCCATTGCTACCAGCTAATAAGAATGGAATTTGAGTCATTTAGACATTGTAACACAGGAATTATGCCCTATATGACGTACGCATCCATTTTTTAAAGCAATATCTTTGCAGATTCTCAGTGAACATCACCATGGAACATGAGTAAAAATGTGGTGGCATCCATCTATCTTGCATGATGATGGTTTGCGCTGTGGTGGTCAATTGGTGTGGCTGAAGGGCTGCATGCATCGTCTCGTGTGGCTGAGGGTCCCCACTCTGGCATGGCAGTCTATGCTGCATTTGCTGCAGAGGAAGACAGTGAGATGAGAAGTTGCAGAATTCATTTTGTTTTCTCTTGGCCCTCTTCTCAATGAGCTTTTCATTTCTATTCACCTCTTCCAATGTTCTTATAGTTAGCCTTTAGATAGGAAAGAAAGTAGCAAAGAGGACAAGAGGGGTCTGCAAAGAGATATGGATAGGTTAAATGATTGGGCAAAAAATTAGTAGAGGGAGTATAATTTGGGAAAATGTGAATTTGCCCACTTTGAACAAAGAAAATTACAGCACAGGAACAGGCCCTTCTGCGCTCCAATTTGTGCCAGTCATAATGCCTTAACTAAATTTAAAAAAACATTTTGCTCTTATTCAGTCCATATCCCTCTATTCAATAAGATCACTTCTCATTTTTCTAAACTCCAGTAGATACTGGCCCAACTTGCCTAATCTTTCCTTATAAGATAAAGCCCCATTTAGGAGGAATCGAAAGGTAACATATTACCGAAATAGAGAGGGAATGCAGAACTCTTGAGATACAGAGGGATCTGGTTGTCCTACATGAATTAGGAAAAGCTGCATCTACAAGTACAACAAGTGATTAAGAAGGTAAATGGAATGTTATTGTTATTTGCAAGGGAAATAAACATACAGTAGAGGTGTTTTGCTACAATTGTACAGGCCAATCATGTGGTCACATCTGGAGTATTGTGTACAGCTTTGGTTTTCTTACGATATAATGCATTAGAAGCAGTTCAGAGAAGAGTTACTCAACTTGTTATTAGAATGGGGTTTATCTTGTAATGAAAGGTTATCTACGGGAGATTAGAAACATGAGAAGTGATCTTATTGAAACATATAAGATCCTGAGGGGACTTGACAGAGTGGATGCTGAAAACATGTTTCCCCTTGTGGTAGAGACCAGATGAAGTTTAAAAATAAGGATGGGGAGAGAATTCTACCACCCATCACGCTAATTTTCTAACAAGGCGGGGTGAAAGGCAGGACTTAGGGATGATTGGTTGGGGTGAAGATCCCACTATCACTCTGCATTAGAATCGATGGGGGCAGGAGGAGGTCAGCAATTGGGGTGGCTGGGGGATGTCTGCTGGGGCGAGGTTAGCTGGGGTGGTCTGCCTGTGAGAGTGTCTGCACTGTGGGGTGTGAGTGGATTGGCACTGCGGGGGGTGGAAAAGGCTGGAGATTGGGGCGGGCCAGGATGTGGCAGTTGGGCTGGACTTGGGAATAGTTGGACAGCTGTGATCAGGCTGTGGAGAGGTTGGAGGGCAGCACTACAGGGGTATAGGGCTGGCCAGCGATTGAGCCAGCCAGCAAACAGGAGATTGGTAGTTTGCGGCCACTGATTTCAGCCTGTCAGATGGAAATAGGTCCCGCCCTTTTCGTGATAATCTTTAATGATATTATGGTGGCCTCTGTAATGCACAGAGTGTGGGATATTCTAGTGTGAAAACAGCATGAATTACTCCAGTTTTCTGTGAATTCAATACTTCAAATTTTTTGGGAGAATTCCACCCAAGGTGTTTCCCACTTAAGATGGAGATGTGGAGAAGTCTTTTCTCTAGAGATTTATGTGTCTCCTCTCCATAGAGTCGTAGAGACAGGGTCATTGAATATGTTTAAGACAGGTGGATAAATACATAAATCCTTGATTGACAAGGAAACCAAAAAGTATTTGTAGTAGATCTTGTAGTGGCACTGAAACCACAAGCATATCAACAATGATCTTATTGAATGGTGGAGCAGGATCAAGGGGCCAAATAACCTATTTATGCTCCTAATTCTTATGTTTGAATATAGGTCATAGCTTTCAGCAAATGTCTCCCATTTTTCAGTGTCAGTACCCAATATCTTCATACTTTGCTTGCATATGTCATGGTAGTGGAGGTATGGATCTCTGAGAAGTCATGACCCAGTGACCACTTCAGCATGCAGAAGTATTTGGGTATATGGCCATCATCCATCCAATGAACATGGCCGAGACAATGTAGATGAAATGCACAGGGATGTATATTTTTTTAAATTACTCAGTAGTGGGACAGTTGAGGAAATAATGGTATATATCTTTCTTAGCTAATTGATGGTATAAACAAATTCGGGAACATAAAATGTAGAAATTGAAAATCAGCTGTGAATGTCGAGCAGTTGATTACAAATTAAAATTTATTTTCAAAGCATGTAAAAGCAACAGTGGACAGTCTGAGAAACGTTTTGGGATTGAAAATGGATTAGTGGAGGAAGTGCAATAATTACAAGAAAAAAATGATTGAAACAATGACAAATAACAATCTCGATTTTGTCTTGCTTAGAAGGATTTAGGTGTACTCACACAAGAAACATGAATTTAGCATGCAGGTACAGCAAGCATTTGTGAAGACAAATAGCATGTTGACATTTATTACAAGGAAATTGGAGTAGAAGAAGTTGAAAATCTTGCTACATCTGTATGTAGCATCTTGCTACATCTGTATAGCAATATTGTGCCATGTTTTGATCTCCATTTTTAAGAAAGGAAGCAGAACAACAAAAATTTACTAGAATGGTCCTTTGGATGAGAGCATTGACCAACAATCAGAGGCTCCAGGGAAAAAAGTCCCAGCCTATCCGGCTTCTCCTTATAATTCAAACCTTCCAGTCCTGGTAACATCCTTGTGAATCTTTCTTTACATTCTTTCTAGTTTAATAAGATCCTTCCTAAAGCAGGGTAATCAGAATTGTACGTAGTATTCCAAATGTGGCCTTATCAATGTCTTGTACAGTTGTAACATAATGCCCCATGACTTGGCATGGACTGACTGGATTCCCTGTGTGCGTGATGACTCATGTTGATGCTATGCATTGTACAAGACTCTGGAGGGGGTCAGCAAGGTAGATATTGAAAGATTGTTTCATTGGGCTGAGGAAGCTAGAACTTGGAAGCATAATCTCAAGATAATAAATTGGTATATTGAGAAAAGAAATCTTCATTCAAATGGTTGTGAATCTTTTGAATTCTCTAGAGAGATATTCTTGCTCCATTGTTGAATATATTTCACTCTGAGATAAACAGACCTCTTGGAGATCAAAGGATACGGGAACAAGTGGGAAAGTGGAGTTGAGGTTGAAGATCAGCAATGATCATACTGAATGGTGAAGCAAGCTCAAGGGGACATATTGTCTTCTTCTGTGCCTTCCTTATGTTCTTGAATTTGTGATGTAGTAGTGAATGATTGGTGGGTGCAGGAGGTACCCCAATATAACACTTAATGACAGGAAGACTCACACTATGGCAGATGGTTAAAATTTAATCATTAATTATGAGCTATCAACAAACTTGTTTTCCTTTATGTAGCATTGAAAGTTTGGCAAAAGACATTTTATTTTAAATGTCAACATAAATGTGACACAATATTTGTGAGAACTGGAAGTAAAGGTATATGCAGATAGGAAATTTGCACCATTTATGTGTTTATGATATAGCAGATGTTAATTGCCGTGCAAACCAAATCCCAGAGGGAAACTTGGCCTATGTATCACAACTATTTTGTATTCTTATAAGGAAAATATCTCCCAGATTCTGATTCTACACATTCCAGTAATAGTTTTGGGATTTTAAACATTAAAAGAAAATTTAAACACACAACATTACAGTTACACATTTAAACTTTGCTTCACAGGCTATTCCTCAAAAGAATCTCACTTGATGAGACACACATGTAAACACCCTCTAGGCCATTAGTCCCCAGTCTTTCAGTGACATGGCACGACAAGCCATTCCATGGCATACTGACCTCTCCTCAGCTGAATTGACCATTCGTATGCGCCACTTTCACACACACGCACCACAACCACAGCCTCAAGACGGTAACTCCAATCTAAAGCAAACCCATTAGATTGTAGCCTTAAGAATTCTGCCCAGACTTGAAGCCCCATTCAGAGCTGAAAACCAACAATTTTACTTCTAGTTTGTAGGAATCCTGGGATGCCAATGTTTATATACCCTGCAGTGACATGCTACTCATACTGTTGCACTTCCCAGCTATACGCTGCACAGAAAATAGCTAAGTCACCCTCAACCATGTGTCACATATGCCCACAACTTTTGTCCATTCACAGCAGGACAAAGCATTGCTGAATGGATGTACCATTAGCTCAACCACAACTGGTGCATTGAAACTCTGGAGCCGCAGACTGCTCACACAACTGAGTCACAAGCAACTGCCCCTGATTGAGTTACAGCTGGAGCCAATTCAATAGCACCTTTAGTTGCTACTGACTGTGACAAGATGACGATTTTCAGTGCCTTAGGACTTCAAAATTAGGGTGCTGAACTTTACTTACCCACCACTTACATACACAATGGGTCCACCCATTGCCATTTCTTCCTAGTTCTGGATGTGGACAGCCTGTTTATTTCAGACAGATGTCTCTTTAATAATGGTGAAATAGTTGGCCAAATTGGGAATTTATGATGTATGTGGGATCTCAATCCAATATCCAGACACCAATAAGTGAAGCCTGTGTTCAGACTGCTTCTCCAAATGGTATGAGACTTACAGCAGCTAAATCAGTAGTCATTAAAGGTGCCATTGCATGTCACTTCCGAAGTTGCATACATAGATGTTCAGCATGGTTTTATTAGGGCCAGATGAAATATGAATGCCAGTTCTACTGTGGCTCAACTGTAGCATGCCACCATGACATTAGCCCCCACTTTCTTTTACATCTGTGGAGGAGTCATTCAATTTCTCTCTTCCCGATTATCAAGTTGCCTGCTTTTGCTTTATCATATGCCACACAAGCCCTTCTTGCCAAATTCATGGCATGGCTGGTATGATTATGTTACCCACCATCTACCCAATATCCCCTGATATTGAAAATAGATTGTGAAATTTTTACACCTTAATAATACTTTTTTTGGTGAAGTTTGAATGCTCTTGACACCTAACAGGTCTTATACAGCAAAATATAAGAAATGGGAGTACGTGAAGGCATTTGACTTTACAACCCTGCTCCTCTGTTTAACACCCCTATGTTAGAATGGCTGTGGGTCATATTGACATCAATAGAACTCAACATTAACATATGCAGAAAGAGGCTTCTTATGTGGATAATTTTTAAAGCGGCCATAATTAGTAGCAGCCACACCCCTAATTATTAATAAAAATATCACCACTCTTTTCCTTCATCAGTGTCTGTAGTAACTCCTCCTACTTTATATGCCTTGAATTAGCTGGTCCATCTAGCTTTGGTCGTCAGTTCTTTGCAACAATTCTGCAGCTGTCAGTCTGCTGAATTACTCTCTCAGTTCCACCTTTCACTTGTCCCCAATAAAAACTTTACCACGTACCCAGACAGCTTATTCATCACTTTGTAAATCTTGCTTAAGCTGTGAAAAACTTCATTCGTTATTCCCTTCTAAAAACTTCCACTCCCAGCTAATCATAAATCTCTACCATTGGCAGATTGTCATCAGTTTCTTAAAAAGGTAGGTCTGCCCTCAGGTGGAGAATGTTCAGTTAGATCAATTAGCAAGCAAAGGGATCATGATGCACAACTATCCTGCGCGTGGTTGAATTGAGACATGCAGCAGCAAACTTTGAGTTGCCTCATCAACATTATTGAAGTGTGTAGCCCAGTATGGATCATGCTGCAGACAGACTACGCACTCATCACAGGAGGCCCAGGTACCACTATGACTAACATGGCTAGCCTGCATGTCTTAAAGGCAGCTGGCCCCTCTTAAAGGAGAGGTGCACCCCTACAGTTGGTAAAACAGTGTCAGCATATCTTTGATTCATGGAAGATTGCCAGAGGAGCAACAAACAGCATCTATCATAACTGAACCATGAGTTTTGGTTCCTGGGAAACTTAATGAACTGAAAACCAATATTCTCTCATTCACAAAATCTGCCAAGAAAGTGTACCATATTCTTTGGCTCATTGTGAGCAATCTTTAGTTATTTCCTCTGGAATATAAAAATATTGATTCCAGTAAGTGTAACAGTGGCATGGCAGTCAATGGTAACATTTATGATGCTTAAAATGTGAACTTCTATTGAATCCAAATATTTATATTGTGGAAATGTTGGGCAGAAATGAAAGCTCAATGTTTTGATTAATTGTCTAGCAACAAATCTAGTTTTTCTTTGGGATCCATTATATTGAAACTTAAATCCTTCATTGGCGGATTTTCGTTAACAGCCAAATCACCGCATTATAGAATGTACCCCAATGTGCCAGGTGCTTGTAATGTTTATTCAAATTAACTGAAAAGTATGTTTGTTAAGTAAATTAGAATTTATTTTTTTCATAATCAAATGTTAAATAAGCAACAGTGGGATTCTACTTTACTCTCTTGTTACAACATATATATAAATTTACCATCTAAAAACCTTGTAATCTCTAGAGGATAATTATGATATTAAGACTAATGTTATTGAATTATGATAATTAAATTTGATTTGTATTTGAAATTGGGTCAATTAAAAAATCTGACTATTCCATAAATTCATAATCTGTGGCAACAAGAGCAAGGAATTCTGCAATGATTAACTCAGCCCAACTCCCCAAAGCCTGTCCACCATCTAAAAGGTACAAGTCAGGAATGTGATGGAATACTGTTCAGTTGTCTGGATGAGTGCAGCTCCAACATCACCCAGGAAACTTGACACCATTGAAGTTAAAGCAACCCACTTGATCAGCATCCCATCCAAAATCTTAAATGGTCATTCCCTCTATCACTGGCACATTGTGGCAGCAATGTAAACTGTTGACAAGTTCCATTGCAGTAACTCGCCAAGCTCCTTCAATGGTTTGGAATGGTTTGCAATCTCCACCACTTAGAAGGAAAAGGCAGCAAATTATGGGAATTCTACTAACTACAGGTTTCCCTCTAGATTTAAGTCTATATTACTGTTCTTTCATTGTCCCTGGAGTCAAAAAGCTGGAACTCCCTTTCACTAGCTGTGCATGTACCAATTCCAAATGGACTGCAGTGGTTCAAGAAGGTGGCTTATCACCATCTTCTCAAGAGCAATTAACAATGGGCAATAAATAGTTGTCTTTCCAATGGCACTCACATCGCAAGAAAATCATTTTAAAATTGAGGTTATCATTACATTTTTGTAGTGTGGAATGCAAACTATTAGGGACATTTATTGTTAATAAATAACAATAATTAGACTTTCAATATGAATTAGACTTACTTTATATATAAGTTATGCTCATAAGCCAGTAAAACTTTCTTTATACATTAAAAATCTATACAAAACTTGTTGCACACAGTTAAAGTTCAGTCTCCGTTCTTTTAACCTAAGAGAATAATTGATTGTTAAAATGATTTTTTATATCTCCGTAATTCTAAACTTCAATGACATTTTAATTCATAAATTAGCACATTAAACAGATTCCAGTTTAAATACTTCTCAGTACAGGCAAAGTACCATAATGCTGATATCAATTACTACCCGTGTTCATATTAAGGAAATTGATTACACAGAAATACCAGTCTGCAAAATCCTCCAGTGAAATTCATTTTGGAAGGTTGCACTCAAATTCTCATTTTCTGAAAAATGTTAGAAAAGATTGTTCTGTTGAAATTGTTCTGCAACTAACAAGTTGCAGAATGTATATTTTTGAAGGACGTTATTTCTAGTAATAATGATTTTATTTATTGGCAATGGAAAACTGTTAACCAATCACATAAGATCATAAGAACATACGAAATAGGAGCAGGAGTAGACCATTTAGCCCCTCGAGCCTGCTCCATCATTCAGTAAGATTGTGGCTGATCTGATAGTGGTTCAGTTCCGCTTACGCGCCCGCTCCCCATAACCCTTAATTCCCTTATTGGTTAAAAATCTACACCTGTGACTTAAACACATTTAACGAGGTAGCCTCCACTGCTTCAATGGGCAGAGAATTCCAAAAATTCATTACCCTCTGGGAGAAGAAGTTCCTCCTCAATTCTGTTCTAAATTGATTCCCCATATTTTGAGCTGTGACTATTCCTCCAATTCAGTTAGCCTCAATTTTGTTAACTAGCCTTTTATGTGACACATTGAAAATGCTTCTTAGAATCTACAGAGATAATGGGTGGAATTTTTCTTCCATGTGTGCTCTGTGACTGGAAACTCCCATCAGAGGTCAATGTATCCTTAAAGTCAGACTTGTCCCAATGATTTCCATAATGGGTGGGACCAGAAAATTTACCCCAATATCTACTGTATTCCTCTTAATAACTTTCTCTGTTACTTCATCAAAAACTTCAGTAGGATTAGTCAAACATAATCAATCTTTGAATACATGCTGGCTTACTTAATTAATTCAAACTTCTCCAAGTGTCCATTATTGCATAGTATTGTCTGTAAAAGCTTATTAACTAATGGCATTAAATTGATCAGTCTATAGATATTAGCACTCTTTCTTGAACATTGAACAATGGTGTCATATTTACCATGTTGTAATCTTTTGCACCTTTTTCATATGAAGGGAAGATTATGTCAGGCAAAAACAGAAAATGCTGGAAAATTTCAACAGATCTGACTGTGGAGAGAGAATAAAGCTAACATTTCGAGTCTGGATGACTCTTCATCAGAGCTTTTATTTTAAGATCAAAACTATTTCATCCTTTCTGCTAACTCCACTTGGATGCAAACAATCTGAATCTAGCAATTTAAGCCTCGCTGACCTTTCCAGGACATCCTACGTATCGATTTTCAAAGTATTTATTAAGTATTCTGGCTTTGTCCTGTTTCTCTAAGCATGTACCACCTCTTACTATTTCTGTACAGAAGGAAAATGTTTGGGTTCCCTTCTATGCTCCGTTCTCAAATTCTCTCTCTGCCTATCCTATTTTCCTCTTCACTCCCTCAATCAATCTATTCATCTGACATACATAATGCACTTTTTTTTGACTCTTTATTTTTTATATTGCCTTTGCCATCGAAGGAGCCGTGGCTTTGGTCCCACTGCTTTCTCTGTTGATGATACGCACCTTGCCTGTACATGAAACATCTTTTCGTTAAAGACTAACCATTGTTCTATTGCAGTTTTCCCTGATTTTTGTTCCATTTTGCCTTTTGGAAGTTATCCCTCTTCCAATCCAGAAATTCTAATTTAGATTACTGCTTGCTCTTCTCCATTATTAATCTGAATCTTATAATAAGATGATCATTCGTACCCCAATGTGTCACCACTGATATTTGTTCCAATTTGTCCACTTCATTCCCCAGCATCAGATCCAACAATGCTTCCTTCTTATTTGAACCAAGAATATACTGATCAAGGAAGTTCTCCTAAACACATTATGGAAATTCCTTCCTCTCCTCACCCTTTGGTATAACGTTATCCCAATTGATATTTGGGCAATTAAGGTCTCTCAACATTGCAATTCTATAGCTCTTGCACATCTTTGTGATTTCTTTGAAGAATTGCTTCCACACATATATTTCACTATTAAAAGGCCTACAGAATCTCCACAATAAAGTGATCATTCTTTTTAACCTTATCCTAATCAATCAAATCAAAATCAAATGGATTTTGTCCGTACTCACTCAAGGACATCCTCTTTTTGTAAGTGCTCAATCCTCACTTTTTAAATCATGTTTCCATTATTATCATTACATCTTATTTCCAATTAGCTATTTGTGTTTAAATCTCACCAACCTTATTCACCACACTTTGGGCCTGATTTTATCAATAATTTATAGCCATTTTCCAGCACGAAATCGCGGTAAATTCAGACGTCAGGCCTTTAATGCGATCTGCAGCTGAATCCAAGGAGATTGCGACTTTGCCAACACCCGATTTGGGTGCAGGTCTGGTTTGCACCCAAATTCGGTGGCCCGACAATTTAAATGCATTAGCATGTATTTAAATTGATGTAATGAACCGCACGCCCAACTCTCCCACCAAATCCCACTTTACCTTCTTCTAGTTCATTCCATATCCATGCTGTGAGCGACCTGCAAAATAAAAATCTGAAGTTGATTTTTATTTTGCACAGGAATATCCGAACATCGCTTCAGAGCTTGCAATGGCTCTCTCACCTAGGTCGTCCTCTGATGGAGGGAGGGCAGGAAGAGGAGGAGGCATGTCAAATGTATCTCTAGGGTGGAGGAGGGTGAGAGGGCTGATCGTTGTTGTCTAAAGGTGGGGGGGAGGCCCGATCGCTCACTGATGGTGGGGGGTGCAGATGGATCACTTGTGGGAGCGGCAGGGGTTCCGCTGCCATTCTGCAGGTAATTGGTGGAAAGGGAGGGAACAGGGGTGTCAGCTGCCACTCTGAGGGCAATCCCCCCTCCCTAATTCCCCCCGAGGATGATCATATCTGCCTCCTCTCCCCCAACCCAGGATGCTCTAACCCCCCACCCGCTGTCCCCTCCCCCCAGCACAAGATGATCTGTGTCAGAGAGCTGCTGTCTCTGCTTTCTGCAGCGCTTTTTCAATTTTTTTTTGAACTGCACATGCCCACAGAGCGAATCAGACTAGAGCTAGCTGAAAGCATACGGGTGCATTACTAAGCAGATTTTAAGGTCAGATCTGTACTACACCCAGATTCAGCACTTAGAATCAAAATGATAAAATCGGGTCCTTTGTGTGTTTATATGCATGCCTTCTCAATTGCTTTTTGCATTCCACATAGTCTTTCTTAGTCTGCTCCTATCTAATTATGGTCCTGTTTCTTTCCCTGGTACTGTCCAATACCCTCACTCCTTTTTGCACATAGTTCCTTGCGTCCACTTCTATATCCCAGTGCCCATCCCCCTGCCAATTTAGTTTCAACTGTTCCCAACGGCAGTCATGAACTTCCCTACCAAGACATTGGTTCCAGTCCTGTTGAACTGCAACCCATCCCTTTTGAGTAGGTGCTTTCTGTCCCAGAATTAGCCCCAATGCCCTAAAATCTGAATCTCTCTATCTTGCACCATGCCTAAATACATGTATTGATGCTTCCAATCTTTCTATTTTACCCTCATTGGTGTCTCGTGTTTGGAGTAATCCCAACATTACTACCTTTTGAGGTCTCATTTTAACTTCCTTCCTAGCTTCTGAAAGTCTTACCATAGGACTCCAAAATACGCCCTCTAAATGTCATTGGTACCATCTTCTAGCTCACTCCATGATATTTTGAATTTGGCTTTTCATTGCCAACTTTCTTATCCTTTCATTATACCACCTTTCAGATCATTTTACAGACTGAAAGATTTTCCAGTGTTTCATCACACCTCTATCACCAAAGTTCAACTTTGTAGCTCTTCTGTCTATTGCCTCCGGTTTTTTTACTGTCTTCTTGTGTCACAATGGTCTAAGGTACCCAAAGGTGTAGTTTGACTAGAGCACAGTACAGCTGATTGAAGTCCACTTTGCTTTTTATTCTACTATTTTGGCTGAATAGTTCAGCATTCTCTTGACTTGGATAGCTGTGCTGCACTTTTGGCTGGTTGCAACAGAATGCTCAAATGTTTCAATCCTGATTCCAAAAAAAGCCTTCAAACAGAGCTCACTTTGCAAGACATCATATGTGATTTTTATATAACTATTTGTGTGCCTGCTTAGAAATGAGTGTGAAAGCAGACACGAGCAGTGTGGTCTGAATCCTAAGTCTTGAAGATGCTTCCAGCTTCATTTTCTTTTGCTTCCTCTATGCATTATATGCAAGAATGTCCAGAATGACTTCTTCAAATGCTGGAAATCTCTCTGCTCCAATTGATTTGGCAATTTGGAAATCAACCCTCACTGATTTGTGACAGAGAATGGACGTTACTTTCATCTGACTGTTGTAAAAGAGAGGAGAGGAATAAACAGAAAAGTAGCAAGAAAAAAGTTGCATTCCATGACGGGACCTCTTTATCATCATTAGGTTGGCTTGATCCCTTGAAGGCTGATATTGCTGGCCACCAGCATTACATAGTGTGGGATCCATTTTCAGGATTTATTTTGATTAAGTCAAAAAATATGGTGGGAAAAGCCACATTGGAACTGATGGACGACACACCACTTTGCCTGCCTGAATTGCCACTTAGTCAAAAAAATCAGAAAATTCCGCCCCCGTGTCTAATGTCTTTGTAAATGCCGTATTGTAAGAATTGTTTATAATTATTTGCTACACTGATACACACAAGAAAGCCCAGCAATGAGTAAACTTGGTGTTTAGTAACATGCTGAGTTACAATAATAACATGGTCTTACACTAGGAGAGCAAAAATTGTTTTTTTTAATTTGGGATAGCACAGTAGCATGGTGGTTAGCACAGCAGCAGGGACCCCAGTTCAATTCTGGCCTCAGGTCACTATCTGTGTGGAGTTTGCACATTCACTGTGTGTCTGTGTAGATTTCATCTGAGTGCTCCAGTTTTCTCCCACACTCCAAATATGTGCAGGTTAAGTTGATTGGCCATAATAAATTTCTCCTTAATATCAGGGGGATTAGGAGAGTAAATATATGGGGTTATGGGGATAGGATACCGTAATAAGGAGGCAGAAATCCCTTCACCAAAATCCCTTTATTTACAAACTGCAACAGCAGTACACAAAATGCTGGTAGCTAGCAGTCTACCTCCAGGGGTGTCAGAGAAACAGACACTCTCAATTAATTACAAAACAAAGACTCCCTTATTGGCCCATCAATTGTATCCTTAATTCACACTCCAATAACCCAACCCCAGTGGCCTGATTGAAGTCATTACAAATAGGACCTGGGTGGGATTGTTGTTGGTGCAGGCTTGAATGGGCCAAATGGCCTCCTTCTGCACTGCAGATTCAATGCATTTCATTTGTCCTTGAGTTCTTTGTTTTATTATTAAGGTACTAGAAAAACAAAACATTAGTCCAATGAAAAGCTAATAAAATCCACAGGTATTGAAAATTATATAGATCTCTCGTGATTTTACAGTAGATTCATTATGAGTTCTGCTACAAATCAGAAGCAGAAGAAAATACACCATCTTGCAGTCAGAATACCTTTTGTTCTCTTGTGTATGTGTCATTTCTCCTGATTGATTCTGATTACATAACAGGGGAAATACAAGCAGTGTTTATAAAGAAGCAGTTTATATACTGTGCAGTTTTGAGTTTTTAAACAATATAGAACCCATCAAAATAGGTTTTAATTTCTACATGGACTCAACTTACAATTTGAAGTTTTTAAAGCAAGATGAAAATTGTGCAATGTACATAGAACATAGAACATAGAACATTACAGCACAGAACAGGCCCTTCGGTCTTCGATGTTGCGCCGACCAATATAAAAAGCAATACCCTCCAAATTAAACCATTCCCTTCTCTTCCATATACTTATCAACTAACCTCTTAAACGCCACCAAACTTGGCGCATCTACAACTGCTGCAGGCAGGGCATTCCACTCCCGAACCACCCTTTGGGTAAAGAACCTACCTCTGATATCCGTCCTATAACTATCACCCCTTAATTTAAAGCTGTGTCCCCTCGTGCTAGCTTTCTCCATCCTAGGAAAAAGGCTATCACTGTCCACCCTATCTAAACCTCTAATCATCTTATATGTTTCGATAAGGTCCCCTCTTAGCCGCCTCCTTTCTAACGAAAACAACCTCAAATCCCTCAGCCTCTCTTCATAAGACCTGCCCTCCATACCAGGCAACATCCTGGTAAACCTCCTCTGTACCCTCTCCAATGCCTCCACATCTTTCTTATAATGTGGGGACCAGAACTGCACACAATACTCCAAGTGCGGCCGCACTAGAGTTTTGTACAGTTGCAACATGACGTTGCGGCTCCGAAATTCAATCCCCCTACCAATAAAAGCTAAGACTCCATATGCCTTCTTAACAACCTTATCGACTTGACTGCCTACTTTCAGGGATCTATGCACATATACACCAAGATCCCTCTGTTCATCAACACTATTAAGAATCCTACCATTAGCCCTATACTCTACACATTTATTATTCCTGCCAAAGTGCATTACCTCACACTTTTCCACATTAAACTCCATTTGCCACCTCTCGGCCCAGCTCTGCAACTTGTCCAAGTCCCTCTGCAAACTATAACACCCCTCTTCACTATCTACCACTCCACCGACTTTAGTGTCATCTGCAAATTTACTGATCCATCCTTCAATACCCTCATCCAGATCATTTATAAAAATTACAAACAGCAGGGGCCCCAAAACAGACCCCTGAGGTACACCACTTGTCACCGAACTCCACGATGAATATCTCCCATCAACCACCACCCTCTGTCTTCTATCTGCTAGCCAATTCCTAACCCAATTAGCTAAATCACCCTCTATCCCATACATCTGCATTTTCTGCAGAAGTCTTCCATGGGCCACCTTATCAAACGCCTTACTAAAGTCCATATATACCACATCAACCGCCTTACCCCCATCCACCTCTTTGGTCACTTTTTCAAAAAACTCAATAAGGTTAGTAAGGCACGACCTACCCTTCACAAAACCATGCTGACTATCCCCAATCAATTCATTTCTCTCTAAATAACTATAAATCCTATCCCTAATAATTCTCTCCAATACTTTGCCCACAACAGAAGTAAGACTCACTGGCCTATAATTCCCTGGAAGGTCTCTCTTCCCTTGTCTCTCTTGTTCTTGCATCAAATTCGATATAATGATTTCCTTTTGAAAATAGGATTGTTCCAGTTATATTATCAGCTGATGTTGTTCCTACATTGGTTCTCATTGTCACTGTAGAAACTTAAGAGGTGCTCAAATGAATTACATAAAATTGAGTAAGCCACCCTCATCTCCTCATTGTCTACATTTGTTTTCCTTCTGTGTCTGCATGTTGAGTATGTATTGATATATTTTTCACTTTGGCATTTGGTGACTGTATCTAATCTGTAATTAACCATTCCACATAAATCAAAATTATATTAAACCTGCTTGATGTCAAGTGAAATTTTGCAGGGGCCATGGCAATAATTAAGTATATAACCCAGTAATATACAGAGAGAATTTATGATAGCCATTCTTGTCATTTTGGATTTCAGCCCCCCGATAAAATGAGGATTTTGACAAATTCACTATATATTCTGCACGCAGGCTTAGCTGTTCATATCATGGACACGTTTGAAATTGGCTGCTTCCATTGAATTTTAAATGATTGCCAATTGGATTATTGTTTAAGTCTCCTTGACAGTTTCAGGATTCTAACAGATTTTCCTTCATTACATTGTCTGGCAATATATAACACTGTGTGGACATTTTATTTTTGAAATTTCATTTATTAAAGTTTTTTGTCCTTTTAATAACCCAGGAAATCATATGCACTTATGATTCTGAAGCTGTCAAACCTATTTAAATGTTTGAAAATTTATATCGAATTGAATTCAGAAATTCAACAATGGATTGCTGGAGTAACAGTGAATAAATTAATCAATTTAGTAATGAGGATCTGCCACAAATGACACCAGCATGCCTAAGAAATGTCATACACTAAATGTATTAGTAATCTCTAATATTTGGAGAATGTTATTCTGTTGTTATGGAATCACAAAATAATACAATGTAGAAAGAAGCCATTTGATCTATTGAGTCTCTGATGGCTTTTTTGAAGAGCAATCCTTTTGGTTCCAGACAATTCCACCCATCCACTAACTCCACCCCCCCACCCCCCATCCACAACATTCCCTACAATTTCTTGTCATTTAAGTATTTATCCAACTCTGTTCTGAAAATTACTATTGAATCTGTTACTACTACCTTAACAGGCAGTGCATTATATTATGAAAATTATTATTTTGTCATACTATCAAAATTGTGTGGCTTGGGTGCTTTCATTTGGCTTGATTGAAGTAGTACCTCTTTACAGATGAATATACAACCAAAATGTTTTCTGATTAATTTGAAGATATTTCAATAAATAAAGCTTTCTTCCAAGAGGAAAGCAATGCCATTATAATTTCTGTTAGGCTTCAGCATTTATGTTTGATGAATTTGCATTGAACTTGATTGACCATTTCTGATGTGGTAACATGCTCACTGCTTCATCTTAGAAAGTGTTAGCATAAGTTTGATGTAACTTTATTTTAATCTAGATGAAAAGTGGTAAACTGAATTGTCAAATCCAAAATAGTTACTGTCTTTCAATGTGTGCTGGGAAGGATTGAAGTGTACTTTGGTTTTTGTCATTTTGTCAATGACTAAAAAACTAGTGCAAGTTAAAACATGAAACAGGTCACAGAATAGTTGCATGCAGAAAGAGCATGTTGAATCCATTCCAGATCTCTACAAGAGCAGTTTGGCTGATGTCCTGCCCCTGCCCTTTCCCTGTGTATATAATATGTAGAAGGATAGAAAAATCATGTATGTTTGCTGCATACATGAGGTTCAGTTGGTGCACTGTATTTGTTCTGGCGGATTGCCAGAATGATCCAAAGCTAATGTCGTTGCTTTGCTCTTTCTTTTCAATCCTGTATATTTCTTTTAAGAGAAAACAAATATGTTGTGAAGTTAAAAAAATGCAAATATTTCTGCCTTAACCATCCCTGCAGGGTAAAAAAATTGCACACTTACAAGCTTGTCACGCCACACTAGTGTGCCATTGCACAGCAATTGGGAATCGCTAATTTAGGCAAACTATACCTATGCTCAATGAGTTAGATCTGGAATCAGGCAATGAGTCAGCTTGTGACAAAAATGGAAGGCTAAGGCTCTGTGACAGAAAGACATCAATCTTGCCTTTCAACTCCCTGAAAAGGGAATCACCCTAACTGCTGACATGAATCCTTTCCAAAGATCCTTTAAGTAAGGATAGTATGTAACATCGAACTTTGACATCTGAAATTTCAATAGACACAGCTGTAGACACTCTGTGTAAAACCTCTGAAGAAGGGCCATCTAGACTCGCAATGTTGGCTCTACTCTCTCTCTCCACAGATGCTATCAGACCTGTTGAGATTTTCCAGCATTTTTCTGTGTAAAACCTGTTGAGCCTATTGCCCTTGGTTTCTATGCCACAAGTTCTATAATTCTATGTAATCAAAGTAAATTGCGCAGCTCGTTGAAATAATTTGTTCATTGCATGGTTAAGACTTGTGGTGGAAGCTGCCGGAAAACACTTAAGAGGCTGGTATGAAAACACAAGACCAAACATTAGCGAACACAAGGTCCTCTAGCCAAGGCTTGGTGCCCACATCATTGAGTTGAAGTGAGCAACTAATGCAGAAACGCTCCACCACTAATTGCAAGGACATTTCAACAAAATAGTAGGTACTTCCTCTTATACAGCGTCTCTCACTTGTTCAAGATGCTCCAAAGTATAGGTATAGCTAAAGAAATTATTTCTGAGTGCGGACACTGTCTAATATAAGCAAACTTGATAGCAAAGTTATAAAGTCCTGCACATTATAATGAAATAAATGACCAGATAATGACTTTGAAATTCCAAGTGGCCAGTTGCATTACTTTTATATTAATAAAAGTTTGGAGTGTATATACCATTCAATTTCAGGTCAGTTCATTTACACATCCATTGGTATGCTGATTGAAAGAAAACTTGTTTACAATCGGAATAATGTGCTGGGAAGTGTGGAAATTGGATTGCACGTTTAGAAAGCTACTTCTGGTTGAAGATTTCAGCAGCAGATCAACAGGTAAGGAAGGACAGTTGTTGGTTCAAAGAATCAACTGTCAAATAGTTTGATCAGATGTCTGATGGCTGTTTTATTTTTAACACTTTGCTCAATTTTCAAGTATGAGATCTTTTTGTAGAGACAGCCAAAGAAAGGACATGACACAGAAGCTGAAAAGGCCGATTATATTGAATTGAACTGCAAACTCTACTGGATGAAATAGAGCACAGGAAAGTTAGCATATTGGATATCTAAAGCAGTTAAACCTGTTGAAAGATAACTCATACCTTGTGGAGTGGGGATGGCATGGATAGTGAATGTCAACTCTTTTACTCTTCACGAATACAGGCCAATTCCAAACAATATTCAATGACCAGTACAGGCAAGGTGACACAAAAGTATAAAAGTTGTTTTATGAACAAATGATACTTATTTTGCATTCATTTAACAAGATATAGTTTTTAAGCTTATTAGTGGTGTGTATGGCATGGTTCTTTTATATATATTTATGAAAAACAGTGTGTTTCACTGACTTTCACCAATTTGAACTTGTGATGTAATCTATGGTAAAGATGCTGTAAGATGCATAAACAACATTAGGAAAAGCTCTCTGCTTGCTGCAGCTTTCACATAGCCTATCTATTTGGGTTGATTTAAATGTATTCAAAAGTATAAATATTAAAATGGTAACAATTGTTCTGCTTTCCAAAAGTAACTGTAAGTGACAAATAGGTAGTAATATACCAGAATCCTCCAATTTTTCTTTCTTTGTGGGGTCTCCAACAAATCTTACCCATTACTGAGCCATGGATGTGATGGTCTATTTTGTCCAATTTGACAGAGTTACTGACTTTAAGTCCATGGTTGCCTTATATTACATGTTTGCTTTCAATATATATTGGAATTAAGAAATAAACTAATTCTTCATCCAGGAAGATGGATGAGATACAAGAAATTGAAGCTAGTAATTTAATATGAGATTCACAGTTATTCATAAATTGAACATATGGTGGTCTGTAGCATTATGAGAACCTCATGATTTAATTACATCCTTAACTTCAGACACTAATTACGCTATTATACAGTTTTCTGAGGTTCACTTGAAAATAAATATTTGTCTAATCCATGTTTGCAAATAGCAATGGTTGCTTTTGAAACAATAGTTTTGTTGTAGAAATCAGTACCATTGAAACCACCAGAACATCTGACAGTAGGTACAGGATTTTCCTCTCCTTTTCAGCTTTCAGCAGTATGAGATTGCTGCTTGCTTCTTCAAACCTTTCTTTGGTTAGGTATCAGTTCCAAAGTATGGCAAAGTCTGAGTGGGTTCTCCACCTTCAAAAAACAACTAACCAATACAAAGTAGGAATGCCTCCACAGCATCAGAAGAGTAGAAAAGGTCTTTACAAACGAAAGCATTGTAAAATTTGCAACAAGCTCCTTTATAATTTTGTTTTAACTGAGACTTTTAGTTTCTACTGTTGGGAACAAATTGGAAGCAGAGAAGCCCTCTACAAAATCCTTTGCCTTTATTCTCGAGCTTTGGAGCCTTTGCTGTGATTACATCACTTTTACCATCCTTGTACCATTTTCCATATGACTCCAAGGGCCAAAGTTGAGTGGGGTGGATAAGAGAGACATGTGTTCTTAACTAAACCCTACCACTGTTTTTGTGTGGAGTGGATTGGGAAAAATTGGTTAGCGGTAATGTTGTAAGAGATGGGGCTATGGTCATTTACGAGGAGAGAAATCCCAGATGAGACAGTGATAAATGCCAGTGCCTGAATTCCCCTTCATTCTATGAGATGATCCTATCAAAGATTGTAGAAAAAAAAATCACGTTCTAACTGCCCTTAAAAGTAGTTTAAGGTAGTTGATGAAAAACAGATTTTTGCATATAAAACATTCTTTGTTAGATTCATTTGTATTTATGTTTCACAGATAACTAACTTTCCATATTTAACACATTGCAAGTCCACGCTACTATATTTATTCATTACTTGTCAAATACATTTGTCAAAAGAGATGGTTTAGAATAATTTACATATAATATGCAAAATATTGTGCAAAATGTAGCTGATTTAACATATAGCCAGGTACCGTGAAAGCTTGGAATTGATCCAGTGAATAAATACATATTTGAATTAAAAATTAGTTGCTGACAGACTTTCCCAGTTATTATAATAATGTACCGGAAATAGACATAGGCCTGAATATGATATGCCTCTGCTTTTCCCACCACACCAGTGGGCTTCGAGGTGGAGGAACATAAAATTGCATTGACAGGATTCTCTCGGGATTTTGGCCACCCTGACATGGAAGCAATTTTGTGGCGGGAAGGACAGGGCCTCAGGTGGGAAGTCCACCTTTGTCCTGGTAATGCCACTTAATGCCTTTTCCCCGCCCAGCCTCAATTTTTAGTCTGGCAAGCTGTGGATAGATCAGAAACATTTTAAATTCTCAATCTCAGGCAGGAAAATAGAGAAGGTGGTGCCTCTATCAAAAGTCCCCTTCTGACTGGGGGCACCCCCCTCAAGGACCAGACAAATCTGGGCATTCTTTACGCCCCCAATCACCCGGGCCTCTCTACAGACACCTCAATTGCTCCTCCCCATGAGCTTTACCACTTACATTGTGTCTGGAGAATTATTGGTCAAACTGATTGGCTGGCAGCTCCACAAGGTCATATTTCCATCCAAGTGAGGACAGAACCCCCTTCCAATCTGCTGCCAATTGACATTCATTAGAGCATTAAAGAGCAGCAAAACTGTGGGAGCCAGCAGTGGCCGAGCCCCTGCCATTCTAAAAGTTCAATCCATAGATCCAAGATGATTCATAGTGCTAGCTATCAAAATACTATAAAATCCAAACTTTGTCATCTTTGAAACAGAAGATTGTGGATTCCAGTTCCACTTCAGAGACTAGGCTGATACTTCAATGCACTATTGTCTGTTGAGACATTTGGCAGATAATCGGAGTGGGCAAGGGGTGGACAATGGGAAGGTCCATAGACCTTGCACAGGATTTTATAATGTTGGGACAAGCAAGGCTGTCCATAAAATCCCACCTGCATTCTCAAGTGGTATCAAAGAACTCATGCCACTTCATGCAGAAGATTGGGGAAATGATCTCTAATGTTCTGGCCATCATTTATTCTTCAGCCACATCACTGAAAATGAAGATAGGTTATATGATCATCATCACATTGCAAATGGTCTCTTGCTTTAAATTGACTATTGCCTTTCCTAAATTACAAGTATGATTACATTCCAAAAACATTTCATTGAATGTAAAATACTTAGGGATGTCCTGAGGTCGTAAAAGATGCTATATATATTCAAGTATTTTATTTCATAGTCATAGAGGTTTACAGGCCCTTTGGCCTAACTTGTCCATGCCACCCCTTTATTTTTAAACCCCTGAGCTACTCCCAATTATCTGCATCTGGCCTATATCCTGTATACCAATCATATTCATCTAACGATCTAAATGCTTTTTAAAAGACAAAATTTTATCTGCCTCTACAGCTACCTCTGGCAGCATGTTCCATTCACTCACCACCTTCTGTGTAAAAAAAATTGCTCTCCTGGACACTTATATATCTCTCTCCTCTCACCTTAAACCTATGCCGTCTCATTTTAGACTCCTCTACTTTTGGAAAAGATATTGACTATTATCCTTGTTCAAACATTATATTGGCAATGGCATTATCTTACTAAATTATGAATTAATTAACATTATTGCAGCTGAATGAAAGAAAGACTCCAGCATCCTGACGGGATGTCTTTTGCAATGAAATGGATTAAACAGTTGGTGGTGTTTACGTTGGATTAGGGTATCAAAAGTGGTTGGTAATGTCACATGTTGTTCTGCAAAACTCTCACCTACCCATGGCAGCTGGGCACAGTATTTGCCAGTCACACTGGGCGAGGCTCTGTCACGTGTGCCCATAGTTCCACTTGTGTACACTTACTCATGCAGATTACCACTTTATGCTGCAAATTCATGGCCACAATCCCAGCCAAACTCTGGTTATTGCATGCTTAAAAATTACAATGCCCATAGATTTTCAAGTCAGTTTTTTCTTGTTTTCCAGTTATTTATTGCTGCAATAGCATTCTAGTTTATTAAAAAGCCAAGTAGTGTCTTAAAAGCTGCAACCATGGGACTAAAGATGCACTGTATTTCAGATCTTGCCAGATTTCATATTAGGCATGTTGGGGTGATTCAGATCCAGTTGGATGGGTTGGAATCAGGGACCTCTCATAGTGCTCAAGCAGCAAAGGACATAACAAGTGGTGCGTGCCAAAGCATGCCACGCCAAGTTTTCAAGGTTTTTTTTCTACTCAATTAAAACGGATGCAGGTTTTGGAGCTGTAAACTCCAGTTTTTGATAGTTGGATTGAAACTCTATCTGTACTTTGTTTCAGTTAAGAAATTTGATTTTATTAACAATGGCATTTTGGAATTGGGATATCAAAGGAAAGAACTAGAAAATCGTTTTGTGGTACTGCAGCTAATTACTGCAGCATAATTGGAAATGCTTTGCTTTGATTGGGGTTTTCATTCATTCCTTTGATATGCCATGCATTTTGGTTTCCTTAGAAACTGTTATCCTTGGTAAATTTTCAGGAAGATGCACTCTCTTGACCCATAAATGTCCTGTAATGATACTGGAATTGCTTATAAGCCATATGGTCCAGCTGATGATTACAAAAAAGTTTAAGATGATGCCCATTCATCTTTTCTTTCCTCGCTACTTTTTCTTATGTTTGGGTAGTATCTGCTGTTACTTGCTCAGTTTTTAATGCAGTGTTGTCAAAACAAACCCCCTCATTTTGTGAAATATTGGATGCATGATATGTTGCAGCTCTTGAAATAATAAAATTGTGAATAAATGAATGGCGGCACAATGGTGAGCATTGCTGCCTCACAATGCCAGGGACCTGGATTTGATTCCAATCTCTGGATTCTTGCCTATCCACACAGTGATTTTACTAAAGGGCGTGCAATTCCTCAGATGGCATGTTTGCTCTTTCCACAACTGATGTCCGTAAATGCCCAATTATTGGCCATTTAAGGACCATTTCCACCTAACCTCACTTTTTAGACTTATTTGACTTAGGTTAAGTCCAAAAATGAATGGGCAGAAAAGGGGGCAGGGAGAAGGCCTCCATTAGCAACCCCTTTCTGACTTCGGGCATCTTCCCTTCAGGTCTGGTGGCCACTGGACCACCACCTCCTCTGACAACCCAAATGCCCACTTTATGTCCTCCCTGCCCTTGGACTTCTTCAACTTATTTTGCCCTCCAGTTCCTGGATTTAAGCTTAAGCATCTTTCTGAAATCCTATTTAGTCTATTGCAATTGCTACAAAACTAATTGGTTGGCAGTTCTCTAAGGCAGGGCTCCCTTCTGAGTGAAGGATGGATGTTCCATCTACAACCAATTGATGCTCATTCGCAATTGGGTATGTTCCCTCTGACTTTTTGCATGATGGGGAGTGGAACCCTGTCATCTGGAAAAAATTCAGGCCATTGTCAATTATTGCTGGCATTTGATTTTTCAGTGGTTTAAATTCAAAGAACGTGAACGTATCTCATATGTAAACAGAAAAAGATTGAAAAAACAAACATAGGCCCCTTACAATTACAAATTGAAGAATTTATAATGGGAAAAAAAGAAATGGCTGAGGAATTAAATTTCAAAAGGAACGCACGAAAAATGTACCAGAAGTGCTGAGAGAACCATGTTTTAAATCAGCATTAATAGGAAAATGGTTTTGGGAAAATGATGGGATTGAAGGTAAATTTCCAGGTCCTGATAATCTTCAGTCCAGAGTACTTAAGGAACTGGCTGTGGAAATAGTGGATCCATTGGTATTATTTTCAAAATCTTTTGGGCTCTGGAATAGTTCCTATAGGTTGGAGGATAGCTAATGTAAGCCTGCTATTCAAAAACGGGGTAGAGAGAAAACAGGGAACTATAGACCAGTAAGCTTAATGTCGATACTGGGGAAGTTGCTAGTGTTTATTATCAAGGATTTCATAACTCGGCATTTGGAAGGCAGTGATTCAATCAGACAAAGTCAGTACGTTGACTTTCACAGCGAGAGGATTTGAGTATGGGATGTTTTGCTGCAATTGTACAGGGCAGTGGTGGGGCCACATCTGGAATATTGTGTGCAGTTTTGGTGTTCTTATCTGAGAAAGAAAGACCTTGCTATTGAGGGAGTAGAGTGAAGTTTTATCAGCCGGATCCCGAGGATGGTAGGTCTGTCATATGAGAAGAAACACTAGGTATATGCTGGCGGTCTCATTGGGCAATTTGGGCCCTCCTGATCAGTCACTCTGTGGCCCATGGAGGGCATTTCCGATGGCAAGGACCTTCCCTTGAAAGAACTCCTCTCTGCCTTTACAAGAAATTCTGCCTCCCAACCCCTACCCCCACCTAACTCCCCCACTTGCTAAGCCTGTCTGATTGCTTGCAGTGTGACCAGCCAATTAATCTTCATGCTGGGACTGCCACTATGATGCTTGACTGAGATTGGCTGTTGTCTCAGCAGTGACCATTGCTACCAGAAGCACTGCTGGAGACCGAAGAGTTAGTAACCCTCCAAATGGGAGTGAGACCTTATCACTTAAAGTGACTGAAACCCCCATTGCTGTCATTTAACTGACTGAGGAATGTAAAATCCAAGCGGGCCTTCCATGATCAGTTAACAAATGCTTACCCCCTAGTTTCTGGCTGGTAGACAGAGCCATCATCACTCCATAAAGTCTCAACCATAATATTTGCTGATTGAAGCAGAAACACATTTTGTACTCCAATTTGTCCAGAAAGAGAGGGCATTGCTAGTAGTTGATGTTGACTCTTCTCTTGCATGCCCAAATCGGTAAGGCTTATTATAGTTTTTTGCCCAAGTTGTGGTCCATTCACTCTGCACAGAGCAGGAAATGAATTAGGGACATTTCTGGTCTGTATGGCTCAATGCCACATAACTCAGTTACTGAAGGAGAACAAAGAGGGGAAGTCATTTTAACTTTAAGTCACCAGAAAAGAACAGCGATAGCAAATCAGCAACTGTTTTACATTCCACCCACTTTTCACAAGATATACAACAGGCTGCTCAAGCATTATTACACAAGTTTCACCTGTTGTTAGAAGTTATTATTATTTCGGCTGTATGTCAGTACAACGGAAATGTTGCTCATGGAATTTCATGTGGAGAAGTGAAACTTGAGGATAACATTGATGGCGTTTCTTTTTATTTAAAATTAATTAGTACACCGCAGTACAATGTTCTCATGTGAAAAGGTAGCAATACATAAGTGGCTGATAAATAGTTCTCACTTCAGAAGTGTTCAGTAAACTGGTTCCCTTCTCTAATTGCAACAAATTTTCTTCAATCAAAATATTAAAAGTTTAGAAGTAGACAGCAGGCCATGTTTTTATTGCATTTGTGGAGATCATGAATGCCAATCAAAGGCAGGGAACAGTGGAAATATGAGCTGTTTGGTGAAAATTTACTTTAATGCCCATTCAAGGGTCTCATCTCTGGTATTAACCCAGCACTAGCGAGAGTATCTCCATGCAAGGATCACAGCAGTGTGGGGTTGCTGGCAGGCTCTTGGAGAATTTGAGGTTGAGGGTTCCTCATTCAAAAGTACTCAGTACTTTATTGAGGGACACAGTATCCAGAAGAAGAGGTAGCTTGCTGAGTACCATCCCTGCCCTGGCTGCCAAACTCCCCCACCCCCACCCCCACCTCCCATCCCGACACGCCCATAACTCCCCTCCTGCCATCACTCACCTGTAGCCTGGGATCAAGGCCATTCTGGGCCTTGGATTGATGTCATAATATCAGCAGCTACTGTCTCCCTGTGGAGCTATCCTTTGAGCTGCCAACCTCTGTGCCCCAGGGGTCCTTGGTCCTGGGGAAAGGCATGCCACAAGCCTGTTATGCACGCAGTATTTGATCAGCATGGCAAACTGGAATGATAGCATGAGAGGCCAAAAATGATTGCTCTCTTCTCGGCCCCATTTTACTAGTAAGGATAGCTTTGTGCCCAGAAAGGGCACAATGCTCACTATCATGAAATTGTCTGGAGCTCTATGTCATTCAGGAGTCCGGCATCACTGCTTCGCTTCTCCCAGATACTCCCTACCACACTAGCAAGACATCACGTTGGTGAAAATCACAACTCTGCAGGGGTGGGGATGAGTTGCCAAGGACACGCGGGGGGGATTGGAGATGCTGAAACCCCCCAGTGGTTAGGAGGACATTCCTGGAATGAGAGGCATCATTGGCTCTCTAGCAGATGGCCAAAACCCCTGTTATCATTGTAAGATGATGGCCAATGCTTTTACTGCTGTGGCAAGTTGACACATATGGAATTTTTCACTAACAGGATACTGCCATCAGTCTGAGAAGACTTTCTGCCTCCCACGCAATTGAGCAGCATCATGTATGTATAAGTATCAGTGCCAATGCAATGTCAGATAAATGGGTTGTTTCACCCAATAATTGGCTGTTCAAATCAGTGTGTTCCATTGCTTGTTTGTAATACAGATCATAGTTAGTCAACCCAGACTTGCTAACTTAAAACAGAACATCTGAGGCAGAATTTTCCCCACAAAAATTCTAAGTGCCTTAATGGTGGAAAACAGGAGTCCTCCATACCAGTCTTTTCAGTAGGCCCAGCACTGAAATCTTCCGGCACTCTGCCAATTTTTTTGGGAGCTTTATGCCGGTATGGGGATTTGGAGCCTACACATACCGGTGAAACCAGTTTAAGAGCACTCTAACTGTAACCACCCTAACACTGGCATGAACTGCCACTATCAAGGCATCAGGGCCCTCCTGATGGCTTCCCTGGTGGATTCCTGACCTCCCCCTCCCCGAGCATAGCCTGACCTCACTCTGGCCCCACCTGCTTGGCAGTGGGATGGCACACGTAGTGCCCAACTGGGCAGTGCCAGGTGAGCACTGCAGGATGCCAGGTTCATCCTCCTAACCACTGGGGGGTTTCAGCATCTCCAATCCCCCCCGCATGTCCTTGGCAACTCATCCCCACCCCTGCAGAGTTGTGATTTTCACCAACGTGATGTCTTGCTAGTGTGGTAGGGAGTATCTGGGAGAAGCGAAGCAGTGATGCCGGACTCCTGAATGACATAGAGCTCCAGACAATTTCATGATAGTGAGCATTGTGCCCTTTCTGGGCACAAAGCTATCCTTACTAGTAAAATGGGGCCGAGAAGAAAGCAATCATTTTTGGCCTCTCATGCTATCATTCCAGTTTGCCATGCTGATCAGGCATGGAAAGCTGGTGAGATTGTGCCCCGTGTGTTAAATGTGATTGGGCAGCACTTGGACAATTCTCAGTGCTCTAACAGGTACACTCACATCCAATATGATAACCTGTTAAGTTTCTAACGTACCTCATTTGCACTGACAGCAATAACATAATTCATGTACAGGGACCTTGCTGTGCAAAATAAGTATGTTCACCTTGTGCCTCTTGGAAATACCTGGAAGCCTGGGGAACCTTCAGTTCTC
This sequence comes from Sphyrna mokarran, assembly GCA_024679065.1. Classification (NCBI taxonomy): domain Eukaryota; kingdom Metazoa; phylum Chordata; class Chondrichthyes; order Carcharhiniformes; family Carcharhinidae; genus Sphyrna; species Sphyrna mokarran. The sequence goes on along the minus strand of JAGIQG010000011.1, from coordinate 48,134,614 downwards.
TGTTGTATTCTCAATGGCAAACCAATGAACAGTCACTTGCTGGGTTTGATATTTGGAATTTTTGCATTTATCCTGTTGAGTGCAAGGCAAAAAGCTTTGGTAACATATCTGTCCTCTCAGCAATATTCAGTGTTTTTTTAGTGATGCTGAGTTGAGAGAGAAATATTGGCTGGGGTGCCTGGGAGAACTCCTCTAACGTTCTTCAAAATGGTGTCATGGGCACTGAAATGGGTGAATTGGATCCCGGTTTGATGTTACATACAAAACATGACACCTCTGATATTGCAGCACTCCTTCACTACAGCACTACAGTGTCAAACTGTAATTTTGAGCTCTGTTTCTGAGCTATTATTTCAACTAGCAGCTTTCTGGTGCATGGAGGAGAATGCTCAAACCATGACTAACACATAGCTTTGTAATCACCCTGGTGAATCTATAATCCATCCTCCTGTTCTCATCCCCTTTTGCCTTGCATCATTGTCCTTTTTTGTTATTTAATCTCTCCTGTATCCTACCTAACAACAGACTTTCACTTTAATCCTTTCCTCCCCCACACTTTCCCTGCTTTGTAATTGTTTGAAATTAATTACTTCTCTAACTTCTAGTTTTGATCAAAGATTATCAATTTTAAATCTTTGGCAGTAGGTGTCATGGTGGAAGGGAAAATTTGGAGAGTCGTTAAAGTCAATGTTTTCCTGTTCCACCCATGTCAATGCTAATGGTGTTGGTGCGAGAAAAGCCTGTCCTGTTAACTCTGTTTCTACCTCCACAGATTCTGCCTGATTTGGATATTTCCAGCATATTTGTTTTTAGTTCCAATTTCCAGTCTTGACAGCATTTGTTTTTTGTATCTCAAATAAGTTTGCATGGGACAGAGGTTAGGACTGCCTCACAGTGCCAGGGACATGAATTCAATTCCACCTCTGTGCGGACTCTGCACGTTTTGTCCATGTTTGTGTGGATTTTCTCTAGGTGCTCCAGTTTCCTCCCACAGCCTAAAGATGTGTGACTTCGGTTAATTGGCCATGCTAAATTAACCCCAGTGTTAGGGGATTCGCAGGGCGTAGATGGGATTGTGATCGGTGCAGACTCGATGAGCCGAATGGCCTCCTTCTGCACTGTAGGGATTGTATGATTCTAAGTTGTCCTTTATAGATTAGCCTCAGATGAATCTCCCTATTTGTCATGTTAGTTAATCCGTTCCAAATAATGATCTAGGGCCTTCATTAAAAATGTGGATAATCTTTTGCTGCTTATCTTCAAAGTGTGATTTCAATTCACTGGGTGTTTGAGGCTTTCAATTTTCTTTCTTCTCTTTGCTGAATCTCCTCAAATAGATCATTTTGAATTTCAGAAATTACACACCGTACAAGATATGCACTGAAAATCTCTCACCTCTTTTGCGGCTGGGATTCTGCAGAGCTTCTACAGTGAATGGAGTTTTGGCTGAGTGCCACATTCTCCATTGTTGCTTGCTGCGGGGCAGGGACAGACGAGATGGGAGGATCCTGACTTGATGTAACATTAACCGGAACATTCTGAATTCAAGTGATCTGTAACTGCTTGTAATCAAATGTCCTTAGGATTGATTTCAACATTTCATTAACCTTTTTAAAATGGCATAATTCTCTTTATGAAGCATAAGCTTCACCTGGTTTATCACAACAAATGTTTGAAGTTACTTCAAATATTTTGTAGGGGGTGAAATTAATTTTTTTTATTGAAAGGCAGAGAATTTATTAGCAGGAATTGTCCAGCGGTTTACACCAGCTGAATTCCACGGTCCGACCAATAGCGCACTCCTGCCCGTGGGTTTCACAGTAGTGTGGAGTGATATCAATGGGAAAACTCATTGACAGTGGAGGGACCAGACAAATCCACCACTAGCGAACAGCCGCCTTTCACCACCAAGAAACATATGATTGGAAGGCTGGAGCATCTTACCCAGTGTTTTTTCTGGGAATAATAAGAGCTTGGCACAACATCATGTTCTCAAAAATCATGCTTTTTGAAGTCAGGTGTTCCAGTTATTTTGTTAAAGAATTGTTATGATCCTAAACCAGACTCCTAGATTTTTGGTAAGATTTGGCAAGGGACCTAATAATGTTTTGTTTAAAATAGACAAAGTTTGAGATTCAAGTCGCTTACTAATCAAAGCACTAGATTCCACAGGTTTTGAACAAATAAAAATAAACTTTACATGTTCAGAAAGACAACATCATTTACAATATCGAGATTATATTCAAACATTCAACATTGCTATGAAGTACATGTGAATTAACAGGCAAATTGTAGTCACACACATCATATTGCATAACAAGTGGCAGATGTGATCAAAGTGGAGTCCATGAATTTCTCAACCACCCATCCAAACATCAGTGAACATTGTTTGTCAACCCATCACACTGAAGTTCTGTTTTCTTCATAACAGGCTCCAGCCTTCACCTTTGAAAATCTAACCTGGGAATTCTCTCCAAATGTCACTCCAACCTGTGCAGCGTCAATGACTGGCCACCTTGCAGGGTTTCAGTTTCATCCCCTGACATTCCATTCCTTGAATTCCCAGTTCTGTACTTGAGCACCAATTTACAAGCATAACTTCAGCCCTTTAACTCTGCTAAGCAGAGCAGTACTACTCCAAACGAATACTTCCATTCCAACAGCCTGCAGCAAGATGTCACCAATCTTCTGTTGCTTTCTTTAACATCACAGCTTCTCCCAATCTTTTCTCAACTGCCAGGGCTTCTCCCAAGTCTAACTGTAGCCATTTTGCTGTTTGGAGCCTATTTCTTTGCTTCTCTCTTTTTTTGTAGCTGAACTGGGACCTCTTCCTGTTCCCTGTCTGGAACTCATTTTGAACTTCTTCCCATCCCCATTCCATTTGGGACCTTTCCCTGTTCCCGTTTTTCTTCATGCATGGTTGGGCTCAGTCCTTGACCAAAATAATTTGAAATACCTCACTATGCACGTACAGCCTGCTCCCAGTCCTCATATATGCATAAACTCTGAGGTCTATTTGGATTTGGAGTTTTTGACCACATGCTCTCCAATGAGGTGTGTACTTTCCATAACATAATGATTAATCATAGAATCCAAATAGAAGTCCATTTTTGTATGAAGAATCAATTTGGATTCACTAAGCTTGAGCAAGTTTCAATACTTGTATTGCAATAAATAACACCTCATAACACATAATCAAATTGCATTTTTTCTTCTATTGTTAGGTGCTAAATTTTGTCTGTTTCTATTACCAACTGGCTGCAACTTTGTCAAGGTAAAATTAACATTTCATTTTTATTAACACAATGAATAGTGCTGTATCTCTGGAAGGACTGCCTCGTGTTAATATTTGATTTTAATTGTTTTCTAATTTGCAAATAGGCCCTGAAGTTGCTATGGTAACATTGAAGCAGAAGGAAAGCCAGCAATGTTGAAAGGAGAATGGTCAATCAATAAGGTTGATTGAATCTGAATTTAATGAAGCAGTCAAAAGATAAGACTCAAGGTTGCATAGGAATATCGTACTGTAGGAAATAGATCCTAAATTGCATCATGTGATACTTCCTGATTTGCTCCATTGAGGATCATCTAACACTGTTTTACAATAATATTCCAGAGATTGCTGTTTCGTGAATCCCTATGATGAAAGCATGCAATGAAAACCATGTCCAGCCATACCTGAAAATGTCTTCTTTTATTACAGGACCATTTATTTTGTTGTCCGGGATCTGTTGACAGAGAGATGACATTGGTTATTAGTACCAGCTGATTCTGTAGGTTGTGTGCATAAACTGGGTCAGTTTGTCCCAATTAGTCATTTCACCTGAAAATCAAACTTTTTGCAATATTTCCAACAGTTTATTTTCAAAATGAAAGTTAAATTTAGTTGAGACAAAGGAAATTTCCACATGTAGTGGAGTGCAGCGGCCAAGTGTTGAGCAGTGCTGCAGCGTATAAAAATCAATGTTTATTATGCAAAGATCACTTGTTAATTATACATACCAAGGTCTCATGTCAAATAGTGTAGTAGACTATTCAGCCCTGCCAAGTCTGCAACAGCTTTCTGACATTGCATTCTACTCAGGCCCCTCTCTCACCTTATCCCCTTGCCCTCTCATTTCTCATGGTTAATTCGTCTAACTTATACATCTTGGGACACCTATGGGCAATTTAGCATGGCCAGTCTACCTAACCCGCACATCTTTGGACTGTGGGTGGAAATCCACGCAGACACAGGAAGAATGTACAAACTCCACAGACATATTCACCTAGACTGGAATTGAATCCAAGTCTCTGGCACTGTGAAGCACCAATATCAACCACTGTATCACCATACAGTGGAGGAGATTGTGGATGGTCTCATTAGTAAAGTTTGCGGATGACACAAATAATGGGAAAGATTGTCAAAGGATACAGCAAGATACAGTTAGGCTAGAAATGGTAGATGGAATTTAATCCGGACAAATGCCAGATGACGCAGTTTGGAAGGTCAAATACAGGAGGGAAGTATACCATAAATGGAACAACTCTTAGAAGCATTAACATAGAGCCATAGTCATAGAGGTTTACAGCATGGAAACTTGTCCATGCCTTTCCTTTTTTTTAACCCTTTCCTTTTTTTTAACCCCTAAGCTAGTCTCAATTGCTCACATTTAGCTCATATCTTCTATACCTATATGTGGCTGTCTAAATGCTTTTTAAAAGACAAAATTGCACCTGGCTGTATTACTAACTCTAGCAGCTTGTTCCAGGCACTTAGCGCCCTCTGTGTGAAACAGTTTTGTATCTCTTCTCTCTCATCTTAAACCTATGTCGTCTAGTTTTAAATTCCCTTTGAAAAAAGATATTGACTATCTAGCTCATCTATGCCTTTCATTATTTTATATATCTCTGTAAGTTCACCCCTAAACCTCCTATGATCTGGAGAAAAAGGTCCAAGTCTATCTAGCCTGTCCTCATAACTCAAACAATCAAGTCCCAGTAGCATCCTAATAAATCCTTTCTGCACTCTTTCTAGTTTAATAATATCATTTCTGTAAGAGGGTGACCAGAATTGTACACAGTTCCAAGTGTGGCCTTACCAACATCTTGTATAACTTCAACAAAATATCCCAACTCCTGTGTTCAGTGTTCTAACCAATGAAATCAAACATGCCGAATGCCTTCTTCACTACTCTGTCTACCTGTGCCTCTACGTTCAAGGAGCTATGAACCTGTACCGCTGGATCTCTTTATTCTGTAACTCTCACCAATACACAACCATTAATTGAGTATGGTTGAGTATGGACCTAGTTCGGTCGACCAAAATGCATCGCCTCGCATTTATCTAAATTAACTTCCATCTGCCATTCTTCAGCCCACTGGCCTAATTGATCAAGATCCCATTGCAATCCTAGATAATCTTCTTCACTGTCCACTATGCCACTAATCTTGGTGTCACCTACAAACTTATTAACCATGCTTTCTAAATTCTTATCCAAATCATTAATATAAATGACAAATAACAGTGGACTCAGCACCTATCCCTGAGGCACACAACTGGTCTCAGGCTTCCAGTTTGAGTAACAACCTACTACAACCACCCTCTATCTTCTGTCATCAAGCCAATTTTGATCCATTTGGTCAACTCATCCTGAATCCTGTCAGATTTAACCTTATGCAACAACCTACCATGTGATGCCTTGTCAAAGGCCTTGTTAAAGTCCACATAGACAATATTAACTGCATTGCCCTGATCTACCTTCTTGGTTACCCCTTCAAAAACTCAATCAAATTTCTGAGACATGATTTTTCACTTACAAAGCCATGCTGGCTGTCCCTAATCAGTCCTTATGTCTCTAAATGCCTGTAGATCCTGTCTCTCAAAATAGCACTTACCCCCTCCAGATGTGAGGCTCGGCAGCTTGTAGTCTCCAGGCATTTCCTTGCAGCCCTTCTTAAACAAAGACACAACATTTGCCATTTACCGATTTTCACTTGGAATTATTGATGATTCAAACATCTCTGCTAAGGAGGCTCACAATTTCCTCCCTAGCCTCCCACCGTGTCCTGGGATACATTTCATCAGTCCCAGGAGTTTATTTACTTCCAGCACCTTCTTCTCTGCAATAGTACACTCCTCAAAACATCATTATTTATTTCCCCAAGTTCCCTAACATCCATGCTTTTCTCAACAATGAATACTGATGAGAAATATTCATTTAAGATCTCACTCATCTTCTTCTGCATCTGCATATAAATGATCTTGTTGATCCTTATGAGGCCCTCTCTCTCCTTAGTTACTCTCTGCTCTTTACGTATTTGTAGAACCTCTTTGGATTCTCCTTTGCCTTAACTGCCAAAACAATTTTGTGTCCCTTTTTGCCCTTCTGATTTCTCTCTTAACTCTATTCCTATACTGTCTATGTTCTTCAAAGGATCCAGTTAATCCCAGCTGCCTATGAATGTCTTATGCCTCCTTCTTCTTCTTGACCAAAGCCTTAATATCTGGAGTCATCCATGATTCCCTACTTCTACTAGCCTTGCCCTTCACTCTAAGAGAAATGTGCTTACACAGAACCCTGGTTAACACACTTTTGAAAGCCTCTCACTTACCGGATGTTCCTTTGCCTTCCCACAGACTCCCTCAATTAATGTTGAAAGTTCCTATCTGATACCATCAAAATTGCCCTTGCTCCAATTTAGAATTTTAACTTTTGGGCCAGACCTATCATTCTCATAGCTTTCTTAAAACTAATGGAATTATGGTCATTGGTCCCAAAGTAATCCGTCATTAACACTTCTGTCACCTGCCCTACCTGATTTCCCAAGAGAAGGTCAAGTTTTATCCTCTGTCTAGTCGAGCCATCCACATACTGAATGAGAAATTCCTCCTGAATACACTCAACAAATTTCTCTCCATCCAATCTTCTACTATTACGGCTGTTCCAGTCAATGTTGGGAAAGTTAAAATCTCCTGTTATTACCACCCTATTTTTCTTGGAGCTATTTGTAATCTCCTTACATATTTGCTCCTCAATTTCCTGCCGACTGTTTGGGAGCATACTGAGGGATCTAGGCGTACTGGTTTGCAGCTCCCTGAAAGTGGCCACACAAGTGTATTAGGTGGTCAAGAATAGCTTGCTTGCCATGGTCATCATAACCATGGCAAGTTTCCATTTTGGAAACCATTTACCGTAATGCTTTCTGCCAGCTTGATGATACATGGGTGGGTTGGGAACACACACTGAGTCCAGAAGGTCAGATGTTATGCTGTTTAAGCATATTTAATTCTATTTAAATCCATGATAATCAGGCTCATGCCCTCACTAGGTGTGAACCTGATTATATTGCTGGGGCTGGTGGCAGGCAGAGAAGATCTCATTCTGAGATCTCCTCAATACAAATCCAATTATGGACCTCTCGCAAGAGTTAGCAGCTATAACAGAGTTTGAGTCCATGGCAAACTGGGCTGGAAAATTGTCCTCCTTATCTCTTATTTCAATCGATACAAGTTATTTTTCTAACCTTCTCTTTCTGATGGATTGAAGATCTGCAAAATTAACTTTGTTACTTCAGTCATCCTGTACAATGGGCAATGAGTTGCTTGATTTTGGCAAATACTGATCATATCATTACAGCAGTGAACTATGAAATTACATTGCGATTTATTAAACATAGTTACACATGTGAATGGATAGTCTACTTTTTTACTGATATTCTGGACAGCTGTCCAGGAGGGCATTGCAATAACATTTTAAATGTATTTGTTTGCTTTTTATATATGTGATTTAGATCAATTTACTTTTATTTGTATTAAAGTGAAATTGAAATTTACATTAAGTATAGTGAAGCATGTCACAGACTTTGTAGCATTTATTCTGTTGAAGTTTCATTGGTTTTACAATCTTCAAACTGTTAAATTTAATTCAAATAAATGTTCCAACAGAGTTGCAATTTCTTTAAAATTGCATTAACTGTGAATGATTCATATTGCTTAACATTGGAAATTTGCTGAAACATTTACTGTGATTTTTCCTTCAATCAGTTTCAAGAGCCATGATCTAGGAGTCTGGTGCAACTTCCAAAGCCCCAGTAATTTTTTGCTCAGTGCTGAGGCTAACCGTACAAGTTAGGAATTGTCTTGAGGGAATATATAAATGATTGGGTTAGATAACCTTGTTTTCACCCATGAAAGCTGGATTCAAATCCAACCTTCACAGCTGGGATTGAAATCTAAACTCTTGATAGTTATTAGGAGTTCTAAATAAAAAGAGTCTAGTCTGCATGAACATGGTCTGCAACTGCAATTACTCTCTAACAACAGTTGTCTTTAAAGTTGTTGAACTTGGCACTAACTTTCATTCTATCGGGAGTATTGTGCTGAAATAAAAATTTAGAAACATGAATGATGGTGCCATCAAAAGAGTTTGTGTTTTCAATCTGCCCTGTATCTTACCTGATCTAATGTTTGAAATGTCTAGTTATTTAATCTAGCTACTCCTTTGTAGTTACGTTCCCTTCACAGAAAAAATATATTAACTGGTTGTTAGATTGCAGGCCTGAGCTTCTCACAGAGTAGCAATCTGAATGGGATTGCCACTTTGTTCCTTGTAACTTGAGTAGGAATTTCAGCCATTCCCTTCTTTCCTGACCTTCCAAGTTGGACTGGACAAGGACTATGAGGGCCAGTGCTTTCCTGAGGCCTTCAGCTGACGGCTAGAGAGTGAGGGGTAAAGCAGCTATGCCTCCTTTTTTATGGCATGAGTTGTTGTAAAGCAGGTAAATGTAAGGTCTAGCTACTTTCAGCTGCCAGGGTGAAAGTAGTTGGAGAAGGAGGTTGATCTGTGGGGGGGGTGGGGAGGTAGTCAAAAAGATATTTCTCGATATTTCATAGGAGTACAATCAAACAAAATTAATGTTAGATTTCTATTGCAAAAGGGCTTTTTCACATTTCAAATTCAATTAATATTATAAATAATTTAAAGATTGTTCCTTCCACTTCTATCTTCCATGTCAAACTTGACCTTAATTTTTTTTATATAGCAGCTGTAAATCCTAGAAAATAGTTAAGGTCCTGGATATCACTGCATCATTTTGCTGTTGTTAATTCATGAATAAGAAAACTATAGTTGAGAACTGGTAAAACTTGTTACCATTTGTGACAGGTAAAGATGGGGATTCTTGACCTAAGATGGCCAAAAGCTAAGTGATGGACAATGGGGCAGTTTTTCAACAGAGTAAATTGTTAGCATGTTTTTGAAATTTTTGATTGTTATTGTTCAAAAAATATTTTGAAGAAAGTTACTCTTCGGTGCTCAATTTTTAAAACAAAAATATTCACATAAAAAGAAAAGATACTGAGACAAAAGACGCTTAAACTATTAATAAGATAAATGTTGCTCTTGCTTTCTCAGAGTTGTAAAAGAATAAACAATTTGTTGTTTTTCTCTTGTTAATTTGATCAACACCACACCCATTGAGTTTGGAAGTCTCTGGCCCCAGATATTGAGATGTGCAGGTTAGATGTGCCCAAGGATGTGCAGTTTTTGTTAATTGGCCATGCTTTATTTCCCCTTAGTGTCCTGGGATGTGTATCTTAGAGGGATTAGCAGGGTAAATATGTGGAGTTTCGGGGATAGGGCCTGGGTGGGCTTGTTTTAGGTGCAGGCTCAATGGGCTGAATAGCCTCCTTCCGTTCTGTAGGATTCTGTGATTTCTATGGATTGGCAGGAGATCTCTTGATTTCTGGAAGATTCAAAAGGCATCTGGGACTACATGCAAGTTGTTTCAATATCCAATTCAAAGCACAATGGTGCACTAATGTAACACCTCTGGATTGCACTCTTACATAGTTAGATATTGAACATTACCGATACACTCTTAGAAGTAAACTAATGGAAGTATTTGTAATTGAATACCAGTCCTGTTGTTAAAGCATAATTCATTATTAATAATTACTTTACTTCAGAATCCCATATATAAAAATAATGTCATCAACGTGTCCTACTGTCAACAGTATCACCAATTTGTCGTGCACCTTGCCATGGATGACCAGATTTCTCCTCCAAGTAAACGTTGAGAAGATCAAGTCATTATTAGGTTTTTTGCACAAACTTACTAACCTAGCTACTGAAATCATCCCTCTACATGGTTATTATCAGGGCCTGCACCAGACTGGTTACAAACTTGGCTTCCTATTTGTCTTTGAGATGTGCTGTAAATCACATATATGCTCCACCACCAAGGCTAACTTGTTTGACTACCAATGCTCAACTACACCCCTGCCTTAGCTCACCCGGTCCCGAAACTCGTTCATGCCTTTGTAGTTTTTAAACTTGACTAATCTAATGCATTCCTGGACATCCTGCCATTTCATCCCCCCCACCTCTACAAATGAGAACTCATCAAAATCTCTGTATCCTAACTTGCACTAAGTCCTGTTCACCTGTCACCTTGTACTTGCTGGCCTATATTGACAGCCAATCTGGCAACTCTCTGATTTAAAAATTCTCAGCCATCTTTCAAATCTATCCATGGCCTCATCCCTCCCTATCTCTCTGAGCTTCTTCAGCCCTATACACTTCCAAGATTGCAGTACTCTTCCCATTCTGGCCTTCTGCACATTCTCGATTTAATCCTTCCACCATTGGCAAGTGTGTCAGCAGTTGCCAAGCCCCTGTACTCTGGATTACTCTCCTTAAACTCCCTTTCTAATGCTCTTCCTTGCAAACACACCTTAAAATCTGTTTCTGCAACCAAACTTTTGGTACCTGTGCAAATATTTTGTTTGATAACATCCTGTGAAGTTCCTTGGGACATTTCATACATTGAAAGCATTATATAAATGTAAACTGTTATTCAGGAGAAAGAAGAATAAATTAATCCTCAATTAAAAAAAAAGATAGAGTGAGAAAGAAATGATGGTAAGAGGATACAGACAGTTTATTGTGCACTATTAATAATGTGCACCCAAGGCAAGAAATGGGAATGCTTATGTGAAAGCTGAAAGTTGATAATCAGAAGAACTGCTGCTTAATAATTATAAATATGCTTTCGGAACATGCTATAAGAAGAAGGATGTAGAGTACTAGTGATGGACAAGAATGAACTTTGAAACAACCATTCAATCCTACAAGACAGAAACCCTGTGTGAAATAGTTGGTTTGAATGGATTTAGTACAACCAAAATAAGTTAAAATGGTCGACAATGTTGGGCCCGCACTTTTGACAAAAGCTTGAGTAGTGAGAGGTTATAATGAAATTCAAAATGAAAAGAAGTTACAAGTCCAATAATTGATCATTATGTTCTGTGCCTGGTTTGATCTGTTTCCTTAATGACGTAGTTGGATACTAAGATAAATCCTGTAGCCAGTTAGTCTTGTAGTAAATCTGATAATTTGACAGTTTGATTTGACAGGATTGGTAATGTTATAATGGAATGCAAACTGTGTCAGTTAAACAACAGATCAATCTACTGATCGCTGCAAGGCAGAATCTGGGGATTGGGGGAAGTTTAACTGAAAAGACAGTGAGTAGTTTATTTCCAGTTTAACTAATGATAGAACTTTTCAAATGTACACAGAGAAATTTGTTTTGGAATAAATGGCTATACTGTTTGTCAAAAGTTGCAATTGTAAATTGAGGAGTTTCATCAATTGAATTACAAATACAACATCTTTAACAACTAATATTGATGTTTCAGTTTGAATCATCCAAATTGATAATGAAATTAAATTTAAAAGACTTTATTATCCTGGCATGCATTGGAATATCAATATTAAGTGTGCAGAGAGTAAAGCAAAAATTCCATGATATTTTGTATATTAAAATCTGATATCTTGATCATAAACTTCTAAAATGGAATTAAGCATCAAGAAATGATCAATTAAAAGTTATGCTTGGATCAAAATTACATTGTTTTCAGTTGTGTGTTGCTTTAGAATTAGCTGTCAAGAACTTTTCTGATAAAAAGCTTTTATTAATTTTTCTAACATAATACCTCTTTGTATAAAATCAATTAAAACGTGTAATATTACAGATATTCTGTACAGAATTTTAATCACCGGTATTGGGGTTCAAACACAGGCAAGGGGTTGAAGCCACAAAAACTGGCTTTGAGTCAGAAAGCTGATGTGATGCCATCTACTTTTGGGTTTAACCCAAGTAGATGTGGGGGCAACAGGGAGCTCTGTGGAATAGTTGAGTAAGTAATCAGAGTAGTCAAAGAGAAAAAAATGCAAATTATGGGAAATGGAATTTTGTGGAGAAGAGGACAACATTTGTGGAAGGTGTTTGAGACACCAGTGTGCGATGATGATGAGTGTGAGTATTAGCTGTTCAAATGAGGATGGTTCCTGGAGAGCAAGGAATGAGTGGAGTTCCAAGTTGTGCTGTGTGAGGAGCAGTTGTTATGTCCTTCTGGAACCTCTTGATGCACTGTCTCTAGGTTCAAGTAGCCACACTCCAGCTCACTTCCCTAACCATTTCTACCCATGTCTGCTTGGTTGGAGAGGCTGGTTTCTCCCTCCCTTGGTAAATCTCACCTCATTTCACTCCCTCAGATCCCACAGCGTGACCTGCAGGGAAATTGCGAGATCTGGAGAATAGCCTCGCTGGGTCTCCTTTCCATTTCTGTAGTTGAAGCCACAAGAATCAATGTACAGTTCAGCCATTCTGCTCCCTATTGCAGTCTCTTTTAACTAAATGGATTTGGCATATTATTTTTTCCACCCTTTCTGGTTTATCGGCAATGCTGAAAAGCAGAATGTTAATGCTGTGGTTAAGTTAAAGAGTCACAAAAAAATCTGCAAACAAATTGCTTTCCAGCCCATACTGGCCTCCCTGCTGTGTGCAGGTCTGTTTAGGTAAAGTTTAGACCCAGTAGCACCCATCAGCAAAATATGATCTCAGTAAGGTCGTCTATGGTTCCTGGTCTGCATACAGTTATTGCAAGTAATGGAAATGGTTGTTGAACTGATTGGTTGTCTGATTTGCTAGGCTTTTTGATTTGAAAAATATCAAGATCAAGAAAGAATTCCTTCACATGATGAGAGCTGAAAGCAGTTTTGAATGAATTGGAAATGTGTTTGAAGCAGGAACGAAGTTGAGATTCAACATAAATGGCATTTAATTGAAGATACATTGGGATAAGGTAAAATCTAAAAACAGGAATTCATTTAAATAAATAATATTTTTTAATAAAATGGAACAAAGAGGGTTAGAATGAATGAAAATTGAAAAAGCTGTAAAATATCCAAAAAAAAGACCAAATGATAGAACAATTCTTGTACTGTTGAGAATCTGATTTAACATCATAGGGCATTTAAAAGTGAGTTGAGTTCAGCATTCGTAAGTATTTACAGAAAGACTTTGTCTAAAATGTTATTTGTATATTTAGACAGTCATATTGGGGCCATTTTATTCATTATTAGAAGATTAAACATTCATGTAATAGATATGATTGTCCTTTATTCCTTTAATTGAAGAAGGCAGAGGCAATTATGAGTAGATGAACATTAAAAATCTGCTTACACATGCATGGGAATTGGTCATATTGGAGCAAAAAGGCAGTATTGAATATTGATTCTTAACATCCTCCTTTTGATCTCCTGTAATAATATATTACAATGATGACTACACTTTAAAAGTGTTCAATTGACTGTGAAGTACTTTGGGATATCCTGAGGTCACAAAAGATGAATAAATGAAAGTTCTTTTCTTTCTAAAACTGGTGCAGGAGCTTTCCATTCGTATATATCAATATAAATTAGATATAGGGAAAACTAAACCGTACAATAAAATGGTTATTCGGCTCATCAAGTACATGCCAGCTCTCTGTGCCACTACTTCTCAACAGAAACAAGCAATGATGCTCAAAATTCTTGAAGAATTCATCTCCCAGTTCCTGAGAATGAGCACATGTTTATGAAAACAAACTTGACAAAGGCAACTCATGGCTGATATGATTAAGTTCTGTGGCAGTCTGTTCCAAAAAAAACCATTTGTCACAATTGAGAGAAAAGATCCAAATTTATGACTCATGACTTTAGTTTGCAAAACATAACTTGAACTATTAGACTGGATACTAATGAGTTTTTCAGATTTAAATATCTAATACAATCAAGGCACATGGTGTTTACACAGGGCTTATGGATCATGTATTCACAAAGGCATGTTTTGACATGATTTTATAGGAGAGGAGTTTTAGTACTAACTTGGTTCTGAAGAGCAAAGGATGAACTATAATAATAATTACTGAACATGTGTTTTAGGGGCTGTATCAGAGCGATGTCATTCACTGAGGGATGATGAGTGTGAAGCATCCTAGAAAGAAACTCCAATTATGACTCAGTCTTTGTTAATGGTTAGTGTATAAATAAATATGCTGTCAGTAAAAGACCCTCCCTCCTCCAAGGTGGTTTCTGTACGCCTGTTGGAAAAGGCTGTGTCTTCATAATAGCAAGATTGTGAAATATGCAGCATGTCTTCCAGTTCATGATGGTCTGCGATAGTGAGTCTGCCACACTCCAGTTAACCGCTGCTTGAGAACATTAATGGCCTGCTCCATGCTATTGCTGAGAGCACATATTTCTTGATGTCTGATTGGGTGACAGGCGGAAGTCTTGAGCCATGTGTGCAGAGGGTATCACTTGTCACCATGCAGCCAGTCTGCTTTGGCCTAAAGATGGCAAATACAGCTGGCATCACGGCTGTTGTCAGGATGATGTAGAGATGCCAGCGTTAGACTGAGGTAAGCACAGTAAGAAGTCTGTCAACACTAGGTTTAAATCCAACCGATTTATTTGATAGTAAATTCACAAGCTTTTGACCCTCTGGTCTTCGTCAGGTGAAAGAGGTGTTTTGGTCTCAAACAGCACATAAGACAGCACAGACTGTTTGCAGATTACTGATTAGAATGCGAATCTTTACACCTGAGCTGCTATTCAAGTCTTAAAGTGGCTAACAATGTGAGTGGACAGAGCACTGAGCACAGGTTAAAGAGATGTGTATTGTCTCCAGACTGCACAGTAAGTGAAGTTTTTTGCTAATCCAGGCAAGTCATGGGGGTTACAGATAGAATCTTGACATGAAGCCAAGATTCCTGTTAAGACCATCCTCATGTGTGCGGAACTTGGCTATTAGTCTCTGCTCATTGGCTCTGCACTGTCGTGTGTCGTGAAGGCCCCCTTGAAGAATGTTTACCCGAAGGTTGGAGGCTGAATGTCCGTGACCGCTGAAGTGTTCGCCAACAGGAAGGGAACCGTTTTGTCGACAACTATGTGCTGTTTGAAACCAGAACACCTCATTCACCTGACGAAGACCAGAGGGTCAAAAGCTTGTGAGTTTACTATCAAATAAATTGGTTGGATTTAAAACTGATGTTGTCAGACTTCTTACTGTTGTCAGGATAGCAAGCATTCATAGACATGATTTTATTTATTTAGCAAATGCAAAGTCTCTAAGCCAAGCAGTTTTTTTTGGTTCTGCTGTGTAGAGTACGGATAGGCCTCCAATGTGCCTGTAGTTAACACTACAGACTTCTCCTACAATTGAATATATGACGGTAGCTAGCTGCAACTGTAGGGTCTTTTCCAGGTTTTGGTATGGCAATGACTTTCGCTGTCTACCATTTCTTTGGAATGGTGTTGGAATTTGTAACTATTGTATAAAACTGGGTCAGTCAGAGAAGAATTTGGAGCCCCAGATGTTTCATAAATTCTGGTGCGTTATTATAATACCTTGGGGCTATTGACTACTGGAATATGTAGACATATGTGAACAGGTACAGGATGGTGTTAGTTGTGCAGAAAGTCATCTAAGAAAAGAGTCTCATGAAGAGAGCTGATCCTGCACAGTTGGGGGAATAATCCCTATGCCACTTGACTGAATGGAATGTTCCTTCTTGTTTGAGGTGATATATAAATGCCAGATCATTTCTGGATGCCCACTCTGCAAGCACTTTACTATCACTGTCCAATATTGAGTATTGCAATGGTGAAGTCCCCCACATACGTGGCTAGATGGGGCACGGTGGGCAAGATTTTCTGTTCCCAGCTAGGGGTTTGTGGATATTGGCTATGTGACACCAACCAGCTGCTAGGGTGTCAGAAAAAATTGTTATTTCCAGGTGATTTACTTGAGCAATTTAGGTTTGAACATGGGTGGAGCGGCCATGTTTGGCATGAGGATGGTAGCATAGCGCAGGAGGGCATAGCTTTATGAAATAGCAGCCTACTTCTATTTCGATGTGAGTTTCTTTCAGGCAAATTATATCAATGGAGTGTTGAGCAGTTGCTGACAGGCCCTTAACATTGGATTGGAGAGCAGATCCTATTTCAGTTTAGCCATAAGACATAGGGGCAGAATTAGGCCACTCGGCCCGTTGAGTCTGCTCCGCCATTCAATCATGGCTGATATTTTTCTCATCCCTATTCTCTTGCCTTTCTTCCATAACCCCTGATCCCCTTATTAATCCCCTTTATCTATTTCTGTTTTAAAGACACTCAATGACGTGGCCTCCACAGCCTTCTGCGGCAAAGCGTTCCACAGATTCATCGCTCTCTGGCTGAAGAAATTCCTTCTCATCTCTGTTTTAAAGGACTATCCCTTTAGCCTGAGGTTGTGCCTTCTGGGTCTAGTTTTTCCTACTAGTGGAAACATCCTCTCTACATCCACTGTATCCAGGCCTCACAGTATCCTGTAAGTTTCAATAAGATTCCCCCCTCATCCTTCTAAACTCCAACAAGTATAGACCCAGAGTCCTCAGTTGCTCTTCATATGACAAGCCCTTAATTCCAGGGATCATTCTTGTGAACTTCCTCTGGATCCTTTACAAGGCATTACATCCTTCCTTAGATATGGGGCCTAATACTGCACAACTGTTCACAATATTCCAGATGGGGTCTGACCAGAGCATTGTACAGCATCAGAAGTATATCCCTGCTCTTATAACCTTCGGGTGGTTTTTCATTGTTCATTTTTGTTTTGGAACTTTGACTGGGATTCCTTGTGTGCACTCTTCGCCTGAAGCCTTCTTGGGAAATTAGTCTGTTGTTAAGATTAGTAGCTTCCCCAGGTAGACTGGGTATTGGTGGAGAAGGGGGGCATGAACACTGAGACATCTGTTCTTGAGTAGCCACAATTTTGTCTAATTAAATTTAAACTCTGCAACCTTGCTATGAGTTCCATCTTCCTCTTTAGTCACAATCTCAAGCTGAAACAAACTTTTTGCATGTCTATGTTTTATTGAGCATAAGCTATACATCCGACTCGTATTCTTTTCTACCATAAAAACTATCTTCATTAAAAAGACAGTCTATGTATCCCTACTTAATATTTCTTACCTGAGTCCCTTTGTTACAACTACTGTTCATGAAATCCTTGTCCATGCCTTTTCATCTTTGCAGAAGGCTAACTATGGTCGGATTAGGCAGGAACTTATGGAAACTGATTGGGAATGGTTGTTCGAGGGTAAGTCCACGCTAGGCATGTGGGACTCTTTCAAGGGAATACTGAAAATGTTGCAAGATAGATATGTGCCGACTAAGAGGAAAGATGGGAAAGGTAGGATTGGAAAGCCATGGATTACAAGGGATATTGAGGACTTGGTTAGGAAGAAAAGAGAGGCGTATGATAGGTCAAAGCAGCTGGGAACAGAGACAGCGTTGGAGGAATATAGAGAGAGTAGGAGGGACCTCAAACAGGGAGTTAGAAGGGCAAAAAGGGGGCATGAAATGATTTTGGCGGATAGGATTAAGGAAAATCCAAAGGCTTTTTACTCCTATGTTAGGAATAAAAGGGTGGTTAGAGGAAAAATCAGACTTCTTAGGGACAGAGGAAGGGAACTGTGCTTAAAGCCCGAGGGAATGGCGGAGATCCTGAATGAATACTTTGCGTCGGTATTCACGAGGGAGAGGGGCCTGCTGACAGCTCCTGTCTCTGAGGGAACTGTGGACTAGTTGAGGGAAATATCCATACCGAGGGAGGAAGTGTTACAAAGAACAAAGAACAAAGAACAACACAGCACGGGAAACAGGCCCTTCGGCCCAACGAGCCCGTGCCGCCATCCTAACGTCTTAATGACATATAGAGACCAATATAGGGACAATTTGTTACCCAATCAGCCTAAGAGCACATTTTTGGGATGTGGGAGGAAACCGGAGCACCCGGAGAAAACCCACGCAACCACGGGGAGAACGCGCAAACTCCCGCAGACACAGGCCCAAATCCATGTGTCTGCACAGCAACAGCGATAGTCTCTGAGCTGTCATGTTGCCCATCTGATGGTCCAGTTTAAGCATACACTAACGACGTGAAGCACTAGGCCACTCCTGAAGTAACTTCCAGGAGCAGCCCTCGCACGACCTGCCGAATGCATGCACCTTGTTGGTCAACAAGGTGGACCGAATAGCCTGTGGAAACAATTAAAGTATTTAAACAAGTGTTAGAGCTTCTAGGTAGCATTAAAACTGATAAATCTCCGGGGCCTGATGGCATTTATCCCAGACTGCTTAGGGAGGTGCGAGGTGAAATTGCTGGGCCTCTGACGCAAATCTTTGTCTCTTCTTTGGACACAGGTGAGGTCCCAGAGGACTGGAGAATAGCTAATGTTGTACCGTTGTTTAAAAAGGGTAGTAGGGATAATCCTGGAAATTATAGGCTGGTGAGTTTGACGTCAGTGGTAGGGAAGCTGTTGGAGGGGATTCTTAGAGATAGGATGTGTAGGCACTTAGAGCGTTGCGATATGATTAGGGATACGCAGCATGGCTTTGTTAAGGAGAGGTCGTGCCTTACAAATCTGGTAGAATTTTTTGAGGAGGTGACGAAAACGGTGGATGAAGGGTGAGCCATTGATGTTGTCTATATGGATTTCAGTAAGGCGTTTGACAAAATCCCTCATGTGAGGTTAGTTGAGAAGGTCAAAGCTCACGGGATACAAGGACAGGTAGCTAGATGGATAAGTAACTGGCTTAGTAATAGGAGACAGAGAGTAATAGTGGAAGGGTGTTTTTCTAGCTGGAGGTCGGTCACTAGTGGTGTGCCGCAGGGCTCGGTACTGGGACCTCTTCTATTTGTAATATATATAAATGACTTGGAAGAGGGAGTAAGTGGAGTGATCAGCAAGTTTGCAGATGATACAAAGATGGCTGGACTTGCGAATGGTGAGGAGCATTGTCAGGCAATGCAGCAGGACATAGATAGGCTGGTAGCTTGGGCAGATAGATGGCAGATGGAATTCAATTCTGATAAATGCGAGGTGATGCATTTCGGGAGAAAGAATGTAAGGGGGAGTATGATAAGGGTAGACCATTAAAAGTATAGAAACGCAGAGGGACCTGGGGGCAGGTGCACAAGTCTCTGAAGTGGCAGAGCAAGTGGAGAAGGTTGTGAAGAAAGCATATAGTATGTTAGCCTTTATAGGAAGGGGTATAGAGTACAAGAGCTGGCCTTTAATGTTGCAGCTGTATAAAACGTTGGTTAGACCTCATTTGGAATACTGCGTCCAGTTCTGGTCGCCTTACTACCGGAAGGATGTGGAGACTCTGGAGAGTGTGCAAAGGAGGTTTACCAGGATGCTGCCTGGTATGGAAGGTCTGAGTTACGAGGAGAGGTTAGGCAAATTGGGACTGTCTTCCTTCGAAAGGCGTAGACTTAGAGGAGATCTAATAGAAGTGTACAAGATTATAATGGGTATAGATAGAGTAAACAGGTTTAAGCTTTTTCCCAGGATGGACTCGAATAGCACAAGGAGTCATGGGCTTAGGGTGGATGCTAGAGGGAGTTTTTTCACACAGAGGATGGTGGGGGTATGGAATGCACTGCCAAGTAAAGTGGTGGAGGCAGGCACTCTGGAGTTATTTAAGAAATACTTAGATGGGCACATGAACAGAATGGGTATGGAGGGGTATAGAAAACTGGTTTAAAATAGGGATCATGAGCCTTGGGAGTCCCTGGGAAGTGTGTAAATAGATGATGATATTGATGTACTTGTTTTTATCCTACAGGTGCTTTGGTCCACCTTGTTGTCTAACGAGGGGCGTACACGCGATGGGTCGTGAGAGGGCTGCTCTTGGATTTTTCGAGAATATCCTAATGCTTCATGTCGTTAGTGTGTGCTTGACCTGGACCATTTGATGGGCAACACGACAGCTCAGTGACTATCGCTGTGCTGTGCAGATACATGGATTTGGGCCTGTGTCTGTGGGAGTTTGCACATTCTCCCCATGCTTGCGTGGGTTTTCTCCGGGTGCCCCGATTTCCTCCCACATCCCAAAGATGTGCTGTTAGGCTAATTGGCAAAACAAATTCTCCCAAATTGTCTCAAATTTGGTTTTTAATCCATAGATCTATAAACATAGACAGGGATCACGGGTAGAGGTGGGAACATCGGGGTGGCGGCGAGAGCTTGTTGAGCCGAAGGGCCTGTTTCCTGTGCTGTTATGTTCTTTGTTCTTTGTTCTTTGTAGACTATTGTAGTGTGTCTTCCCATTCTCCAATCTGTGTTAACTTTAATTCATACCAAATCTGTGCTGCCATTATCAATATACATCGCCTCACTCACAAATCACTCTGGATTGTGTGTCTGCTGACCAACGTTGACCTACTTCCCCGAACGTCCAAATTATTTTTTTTACTCCATGGTTTAATTCTTCGTGGCTTCACCCCTCATTTTCTCTGTGACCTCATATAAACATAGTTTTCTGAGCACTCTGCATTCTTCCAGCTTTGGGCCCTTTTGTATTCCCCAATTTCCTTCATCTCACAACTGGAGGCTGTGATTTGAACCACCTGGTTCCCACTCTGTGAAATTCAGCGCCACGCCTAATCTCCATCTCACCACCTCTCTCTCTCCCTGCAAATCCATCTCTTTAATGAAGTTTTCAGTCACTCCTCTCGTTCAAAGTTCATTCTTATACGATTCCATTTCTGTGATGTGCCTTGAGACATTTTTCTATGTTAAAAATGCCACATAAATGCACATTGCTCATAGTATGATGAAACTATGCATTGAACTGCAGACTCTGAATTGAGCTCCACAGTAATATCACAACATCTTTCACTGTGGAGATCTTGTATTGCAGTGGGGAGTATTCCTGCCTTTGAGATCTTGGGTAAATTTTCCAATCCCACCTGTCACGGGTTGGGTAGACAATTGGAATGATCATTTAAAGGTCAGTTGCTTTTGGGCAGGAATTTCTAATCCCAGGATTGGCGCAACTGGTTCCACTGGTTTGACTTCTACTCCAGGACTTGTTAGTTGTGGAAGGAACTTTTGTGATGTCATTCACCAGATTGATAATCAACACTTCCCCACTATTCCCCAAAGAGAATAAAGCCCGTGAAGATACCAAACAAATCTTTTGCTGGAGCTCTTAAAAGCAATGGAAAACAGATATGGCTGTAGTTGATCAGGAAGTATGTCATTGGGGAAATGCACCTCATGAATTTATATTGATTTGAAACAATAGATGGAGTTTATCACAGCAAGACGACTGCATAACTGATAAAACTGTGGCTAAATTATAGATTTTATTCTGACACATCTCCAAATAAACTGATAATTACTTAATATTCTTTATGAAGAATAAGTGTGAAGGAAGTAACAATCATTCAAAGACTGTCAAGTTTGTGACATAAATTTAAAATATTGTTCTCCCCTTCAATGGTGAAAACGGATTTGCTGATGAAAATTAAGAGTTGTTGAGTTTTGTAAATTCTTCCTTAAAATTACACAACACTTTTAAAGGCTAACATTTACAGTTGGTCCACTTTTGGAAAAAAGAACAGAATTATGAAAGCCGCAGTCTCAGAGTCTGAAAATTGCTGCTAGTGAAATGGCTCATGCCAACAGCAGTTGTGTGGTCAGGGTAGTCACTTTGCAAATTATTGAACTTGTGCCTTTTCCACAGCAGTGCTATGTTTTACAGAGTGTAAAGAAGAATAGATTTCTGCAGATAGTTCCAAGTATCAGAGAAAGGAAGCCCAAAAATTTGCTGCAAAGATTGTTCCTTGTAACATCCTCCCCATTTAGGAAGGAAAAGAAATATACTGTGAGACACAGAACAGTTTTTAAGACTGGTAAAATTATAACCCCACTAAATTCATTTTGACATATTGGCCATATCTTTTGATCTGTAGTAAACAAATATGATGTGGAGATGCTGGCGTTGGACTGGGGTAAAACAGAAGGAAATTCCACAGCACCAGTTTAAAGTCCAAACAGGTTTATTTGTAACAAAAGCCACAAGCTTTCGGGACAGCCTGTCCCTTCATTAGATGGCTGGGAGTTTCTTTCTGTAAACAAATATGCCAGCAGTTTGACACATGATTTGCTCAAAGACTTTCAAAATATTCATTGTTGTTGGTTGTCCAGGTCTCAGTTCAAGGATAACATCAACACAATATTGCAAATTTCTGCAATTGGTATCCATGTGACTGAATAGACCAATTCTCAACTTGCAGGTCTTTGGGACATGGAGCAGGACATCCTCTGATGAAATGGATCATTTCACTGGAATGGACAAGCCTTACATGTTCTATTGAGTTTAGCGTGTAGGTAACTACAGTGACTTCATGCTATTCAAAATAAAGGGCAGCATGTGATACAGTGGTTAATGCTGCTGCCTCACAGCGTCAGGGACCTGGGTCCAATTTCCAGCTTGGATCACTGTAAATGCTAAGTCTGCACGTTCTCCTTGTGTCTGTGTGGGTTTCCTCCAGGTGCTTCGGTTTCTTCCCATGGTCCAAAAGACATGCTAATTAGATGCATTGATACTAAAAAAAAATTCCTTCCAACAGGCGCTGGAGAATGGCAATGAGATGATTTTCACAGTAAGTTCATTGCAGTGTTAATGTAAGCCTACTTGTGAAAATAAATAAGTTTGAAAATTGAATTGTGAGTCAGATAGTAAGATACCTTTTTTCATGCAGCTTTTGAAGGAACTAGGCATCTTTAAATAATTTAAATGCAGCAAATTATCATAATTTAATCATTTATTGAAAAAATTCTGACATATATGTCCAGCTTATTTAGGCAAAGGCCTGACAACACTTAATCTGTCGCTTCTTTAACTTTCTCGTAATTATTTTACTGCTGTAAGACAATTACAATTCAGCTTTAAGGAGGGCATTTCAAATTCCAGCATACAATTGAATTTAAGCACATGCTAAGTGTTCAATGTGAGGGGTCTACCATTTCCAAAGCCTTTTTTTGACATGTCAAAATTTTATTCTACTTTTAGTATGTCACACTTTGTGGCTACCAGCCCTATATTGCAATGTTTCTGTGATGCCGAGCTTTTCTTTGCTAATTTCTTCATGTTTCCGAATTCCAAGGCCATCCTTGAATTCCTGTAGTGACTCTTTGATGGCTTTTATGTTCTCAGAAATGAGAAATATCTGTACTAAGGAATGAATTGTTGATCCAGCTTTGTACCCAGTGGTCTCCCGTGGCAAGTATAGCATGGGTTAGTTGTACGCACTGCATTTTGTCAGCTTTCTCTTCTTCATATTTAAGAAATTATACTTTTGAAATATGAATTTATCTCAACAAATACAACTTGCATTTATTTAAAAACGATAATAGAGAAGATATTTCTTCACAAGAGTGTAGGAGTGAAAATCACTCCAAATCAGAGGAAAGATTAGGTTAATATAACAAAAACTTTGGGGTAAGTTTTAAGGGGGGGGGAGGGCCTGAAAGAAAGAGATAGAGACACAGATGAGTTTTCTAGGTGAACATTCTAGAGAATGAGAGGTCAGGTTCACAACAGAGGTTGGAATAGCAATGTACAATAGGCATTCGTCTGAGGATCCTAGAATTTTTATAAGGCTTGTGCAATTATAGAAATAGGGAGAAATGAGGCTTTGAAGTGTCCTGTATACAAAAATAAGGACTTTAATTAAGGTTTTAAGAATGGGAACCAATGTTAGCCAGTCAAGACAAGGGTGATGGATAAGGAATATTTGGCAAGGGAGACTATGTGAACAGCCAAAGAAACAAAGATATTTGTGAAAGCTATGATCCGAGGTAAGGGTAGAAATAGCTGATTTATAGTGGAGCCGTATTTGGGCAGAATTCTCCCATTTTGGGACTATGTCCCATGATGGGGCGAGAACATTGAATGTTTCCTAAAGTGGAGACTTGCGGGAAAACATGCCAACCATTCTGATACCAACTTTATTAATTATGTACCTGAATGTTTTGTACCATGTTGCATGGCAGGTCAGAGCTGATGGCACAAAATTCACTGTCTATTGAAAAGAAGCCCAACATTACTTACCCAGTATTGATGAAAGGAGGTGGACCTCCTGAAATGAAGATGGATCTTGGGAGCAGTCAGTTCCTCAGGAAAATGGGCTCCTTTGAAAGAAGATGGCTTTCCAGGAATATTTTAAGTCTGGAAGATGAACCCCTTGAATCTAGAAGATCCACCTGCAGTTCCTCCCCTGATCTAGAGTCCAGTGTTGCAGATAGCGTTATCCTGGAAGCAGCCTCAGGCATTGGTTAGGTGAGTCCCAGCATCTGCATGCCACATTGTTTCATGCATGCATGTTTTCCTCCTGGCATCTGGAGAGTCTGGTGTGGAGATTCAGGACTCCCATTAGCAGGATGCCATCCAACACCAAATCTGACTGGATCTCATTATCACTTTTGGACTGAGTTAACTAAAGACCCCCACCCCTGCCAGATTCACTGCAATGCTAGAAAACATACCAGCATGAAACATGTTTGGAACAACAGACATTTGGACTCATTTAAACAATGTCTGGGCCTGCCTTCAGACTTCAGAACGGAGGCTGTCTGGAACATCACAGCAGTGGGTTGAGAAGCATCTGCAAATAGAGCTTCCAGATTTGGGGTCATGAAGGGGTTCCATCTTCCAGCCTCCAGTTCCAGGAGATCCGTTTTAATCCTCAGTATGTTCATTTTCCAATCTGAGTGCTCTCAAAGATCCAACTTCATTTTCAGGAGGCCCACTTTTCTTCAATACTGGGTCAGTAATGTTGGATACCTTTTCAATATCTCACTCAGACACAATGGAGGACTCTGTGCTATCCAGGCCTGACCCGTCAATGAATATGGTGTGAAACATCCGGTGCATAGTTAATGAGGTCGGAGCTAGAGGATTTGGCCTGACTCTCTGCCAGCTGTCGCAATGGGAAACACTCCATGTTCTGGCTCAGTGAAGGATTTGTGGGGTCAAATGCATCAAAAATAGTAATGAATGGTTCCACAAATTATGGCTGCCAATGAAGCATGGAAAATGGAGGACCAGAGGCTGCAACAATCGGAGTCTAATTTTAATATTTTTTAAACTGGAGACCATTTCAAGACAAAAATGAGAAGAATTAAGATTCAACTTGAGTAGCACTAGTAATACATCAAGGTTCAGGTGGAGCAGAAAGAACTCTTCTGGGAATATACAAAGCGTGAAATAGGAAAGCAAAAAACAACTCTGTTGAGACTTTCCTATTGTAAGTTAAAGGTTAATGTGAATGCATGTTTAGTTAACAAATGAGACAAATCTATGAGGAAATTGGGGCCCCATTTGTTGGTTTGTCATTTCCACATAAAGGAACCGCTTTATAGCCAAGAGACCTTATTTCCTGGTTCCATGTTAACAATACTAATTGGTGAAAGTCACTTATACTTTCAGTACACAAAATATCCAAAGTTTTATACGTCATTTATAAATACAGTTGTGCATACATATAATAAAATTTGAAGAGGCTTCATATTAGATTTCCATGACTATGATATAAGTGTTTCCATTTGTTTTCTTAATGGATGTCAGTTGAACAAATACCGTTTTGTTAATTATTAATTTAGCACTAATTCATAATGCCAGATTAGATAGCCAACATATCTGTTCAGACAGATATCAAATGGTGATCTTAAATGTTTGTGAAATGTGGCAGTGTGATTAATCTGGTAAGGGAAGAGATGTTGATCTATTGCTTAGGCACTCAAGGGAAACCAAATTTGTCTGAAGATATTATTTGCTGAACAAGTCATCATGAGTACCAACAAAAAAATGTTTCTACTAATCTGTGCAGTTGCTGTTATTACCAGCACTACTTCACTTGTAACATTGAGGGCTTGTCCAATAAATGAAATGTCCTTCAATTTTAAGATTCCTGACGAACATTGGAAGCATTTTCTGTACATTGACAAACGAAGCTTAAACACTCATATATTTTTGCACATTTCTGAGTGCAACAGCCTAAAATTCATATATTTTTTGATTCTGTGAATAAGGTTTGACAAATATTTTGCCACACAATTTTCACTGAGGTGGGACACAGTAGCTTTTGCTACTCGTGCCAAATGAATACATTTTGAATGATTGTGCTCAGGATGTCTTGTCGAAGGGTATTGCACACCAGCAAAGTTAACCACAGACTTTCCAGACTGCTGTGTAATGTCTGAATGTGATGTCAATTAGCTTTCCGTGCTATTTTAAACTAAAGTATCATTTTCCACCAGCATTTTTGACAACTTCAGTTCTGTTTTTGTTCATTTGAAAGAAACCACATCAAATTTACTTTCCTTTATCCATTTCACAGCCAAGAGTACAAACAGACAATCTACTCCCAGATGTCTGCCAGTGCTGCTTTATGACTATCTAGTGAGGTACATGAGAGGAGTGTGCGTAACGTGTCTTGTGATTTTGCCCTGCTTAGCAAGTAATGGCGCCATCTCTCTTCACTAATGGCCTGAAAGAAATTGGTAACACGTTTTGTGGGAAATTATGGGTGTAAGCACATATCCTATCATCTCATGACATGATGCATTAATATACCAGTCTTTATGATTAGGTTGTTAACATCTTACTTTTAAAATGAAGTCATCTGTATATCAGATTGACTAGTGACTGATTCGTGGAATGTTGTTTACAACTCGACTAAAGTATAAATAGTTGTTTTTCAAAGGAAAAATGTACAAAATAAGCATAAAGCTTAAAACAACATCCAATGTTCTTTCTTTTATTTTCCTCCAACTGAGAAAATTTTATGGAAGGGAAGAAGGAAGAGGAAAAACTAATGAAAATAAAAAAGAGCAATCTGGCATTTTCTGGACATGCTGTGATGTGGCCACAGCTGGAAGAAGTGAAAAACCACAGGAAAATTGAACATCTAAATGATTATATGTGAAGCAAGAAGTGGCAAATGGCATTACTGATTTTTGCCAGGTCAATGTCTTGGTGCTACTGATTTATGAAAAGGGTCAATCACACGTTAACCAGGATAACATAGGATGTTGACTAAATTCGAAGCAAAGATAACAATTGTGAAGTCATTCAAGAAAAATGGTATTAACAATGCCTTAAATGACAGTGAAGATGACTTACTATTTGAAGAAAGTGACAGTTCACACAACATAGGTGGGATGGTGACACAATGGTTAGCACTGCTGCTTCACAATGCCAGGGACCCCGGCTTCAATTCCCAGCTTGGAACACTGTCTGTGCGGAGTCTGCACGTTCTCCCCATGTCTGTGTGGGATTCTTCCTGGGTGCTCCGGTTTTCTCCCTCAGGCCAAAGATATGCTGGTTAGGTGCATTCACCATGCTGGGTTTTCTCTTAGTGTATCCAAACAGGCACCCGAATATGGCGACTAGAGGATTTTCACAGTAACTTCATTACAAGTAAGTCTACTTGTGATACCAATAAATAAACTTTTAAAAGAACCAGTGATGATGAGTGTGACAGCAAAGATGGGAATTGCTTAGGCTTCCAGGATGCAGTTAAACTTCAAGTTCCATCCTATAAACCTCTATGACACTATATTGTTTTAGTGTGCTGCATTCCTGTTTTTGTTCTATAACAGTAAATGTAGCTATTAAATTTCATATGTGCTGAAACATTTCTTTCTAAATATTTCCTTTTAAAATCCTGGCGAATGCGGTAGATTCTAGGAACAGTGCAATTGCATTAATAGATTATTGTCTCTTTACAGTGAACAAACGTGATAAACATGCTAGCGATATTGGCCTCTTAACAAATTTTCAAATCATGATGAGGTAGATATTTTGACCCCAACTGCTTTTCTAGTCCTGTTGTGACTAAAGTTAAAAATGAGAACTGTTTATGTTATATATGGCAGAACAAGTACGACAGCATATGTTCATATTGTGAAGCTTTCATTCCGAAACATTCAACAGTTGGAATCTTCCACATCTGTTTCCCACTAGTCATGGGAATCATGGTGGTGGGGGGGAATAAGATTTGATGGGTGGCCAAAAAATTAGTTTGGAAACTTGTTCATCCAACTTTTATGGAGGTTTAAGGGAGCTATATTTGCATCTCATGAATACTCATTTAAAGGCCAACATGCTGGAATCTTGATCCTCCTCCAAATTAAGCACCTTGCTCGTGAGAAATTAGAATGTCCACTTCACGACTACATAAGTAGTATGTCCCTGGTAAAGTAGACTTCTTCCTGGATAATGGCTGTCTGTCACATGCACAGCGTCAAGATTGGGCACAGGATTGGGGTGAGACTGAGGCATGACTGGCAGGAGAGTGGGAGGAGGTGGGGAGATGCAAGGAGCATAGCGCAGAGTGAATGTCTGTATCCAGGTGCTATGTGTGGGGTTTGGACATTGGAGCCTATGAGATAATAATGGAATCTGCTGTCCCTCAAGATTCACAGAAAATGAACAACAACTTCTATCTAGGAGCAGAGCAGTTGACCACACTGTGTTATGCAGTGGCCAGCCAATTAGCTGGGGCAAGTAGAAAGTCAACAACCCCCACCATTACTTCAGAAGGTCCATGTGCCATTTTTAAAGGACATGCGTACAGGCATTCATTAGGAATATGGGTTTTACTGTTGTTTCCAAGGCACTGACATGTTTTCATCCCTTCTGAAAATCTATTGTTGCTGCCATCGTGAAACAGAGCAGATGACAAATGGCCTCACAGCTCTGTGTTGAATCCCTGAAGTTCCCACCAGGCCATCTGAGAAAGGCAGGGGAGTTCCTGTTTTTCAGCGATGGCAATAGGAGGACTTTCCATCTGACCAAGGTGGCCTGGATAGATGTTAGCTCCTATGGGACCCAACAAAAACTTGCAGGCAGGAAAAGGATGAATGATCTGTACCAGTGTATGTGGTACTATACAGTCATTGCGAAGTGATGGCAGTGTAAATGTGAATGCAGAGAACATCAGACAAGAGTTTGGGTTGCAGGCCTCAGCAGCAGATGGGACATATGTATTGAATAGGATTGGAACTGTTCTGTATTCTGAATGTTCTACCAGTTGTAGGACAGTGTGGGTGCCAAACAATCACAGGGCAGGCACAAGAGCTGTCATGGGAACATTTGCTGATAAAGTGGCCATGCACCATTCTGTTTTTCTTCAGGAGAAAAATGCTCATAATCACCAGCAGTGACATTAGAATGCTGACCCTGTTTTAGGAAGATATAATGGAAGCTATAGGGGAGGAGCAGGATGGGCTGTAGAGACTGGAGTGTGACAGTCACCCAGTAAGGATGCCTCAAATCTGTTGCTCACACAGCAGCACGTGAAACATTGCTGAGAAAATGGTTGATTCTTTTTGATTCATTTTGTTCTCACTGCAGGTTTTTGCAGCATATTAAAATCTAAAAATAATAGACAGCCTTGCTTTAGGTTCAATTCCACCTCCAGCAGCACCTCTGAGAATGATAACACTGATTCCTCAGAGAATGCACCATCACAGCATTTCCCTGCACCATCCACTAGCAACTTGGTGGCTTCACATTCTAGATTAGGTTGGCAGACGCATTGCAGACATGCCCCCACAGCTAAAAGGAAGATATGACAGCTGGAGCTCCTGGTACTTGGAGGACACAGCTGGAGACCAGCCCTTGCTTAGCCCCATCCAGGTTTCGAGCCTTTGGATTTGGCCATTGGGAGCCCGATGGAGATGCAGGGACAGGCAGGGGAGTGCTGGGCCACACAGAAACTTAGTGAAAGACTCTCCTTTTTAGGAATACAGTTCTCTCCAGCTTGACAGTGCTTGGCTTCTTTCATGCAGAGGGTGGCAATTGCTATGAAAGGCAGGCAGAATACTCAGTAGCTGCTGGATATGCAGTTGGACCTGCAATCCATCATGGTAGGCACAGGTGCAGTGCAGCAATGGCCAAGTAAGAGGACTTGTTGGTCTTTAAGCTGGTGTTATGAAATTTCTTTAGGTAAGAGGGGGACATAGTGCCTTAACTTCCTTTCTAGTGACCCTTCTCAAGAAGTTAGGGAGGTGCCATATTACCCAACAGGGAGGAGAAGTGCCGGGAAGATACCTGGAGGCTTCATCCCAGGACACTTCAAAGAGCACATGCCCCTCAACTTCCCTTCTGCCAGTGAATTCTATTGCCTCCAGGTCTGACTGAGAAGGGTACATCTGCACCTATGTAGGAGACTCCCAACAGACAAACTGACTCTAGGTGTTGGATCACCAGAGGAAACCTGCTAAAGTGTACAGCAGTCAGCAAGCTGAGTCCACTTCAGTTGTGGATGTCATTGCTACACTTAGATACAGTAATAGAAAAAGAAAGAGAAAAAAATTACAACAGCACAAAGGTGGCACATGTGTCTAATCACTGTATATCTGAAATATGCTTAGAAAACATGTTTAACTGCAACATACATAAGTTGTATTTTCATTATCCCTCCCATTGCTGCACTAGTTAAGTGCATTTCTGATTAATCTTGAATGATATAGGCCTATGGATACACCTGCTTTTTGTTACCTCATCAGTAGTGGCATTTCTAAGTATACTGATGTATAGGATTGAAGCTTGGATATCATTTGTACTAATCAGGTATTATTAATCCAGTTATCATTCCTTGGAGGCTTTTGTCAATGCAATGTCTACATGTCTTGCTAATGTCCGTGTGACAGAGTTCTTTGCAATGCATTGCCCCAATATATCAATGAGACATAAATACATCCCTGTCATATTGAGAATGTCTCCCAAGTCAAGCGCATACGTGTTTGCTAGTCCCAGGGCCAGCAGCATTTTCCTTCCAGGAGCCAGCGATAATGGGAATATGTAGTGTTATACCGATAGTTGGTGCACACCTGTGAGCACTAACACCACAATTGAAACTTATTCACTTGATTTCATGTGTTCCCCAGTCATTGAATTAAGGTTCTGATTTTTATTTCTCCAAAAACAGGCAAGATGCAAAATCTGGCATGGACTGGGACTCGAGGTTGCCAGTTTTGAGGCATATCCTGTAACACTTTACACAGGTTAATATCGTCCCTAAAGTACGAACGATGCAATTTCATTTACTAATAATATTACACAGATTTAGTTGCGTCTGTGGAGAGAGAAACAGAATTAGTGAGCGGAATCTTGTTAATGCGTGTTCGTTTCCCTTGACATTTAGAGAACCTGTGAGAGAGCCGCACTGCCTCTTTTTTCAAATAATCCACCAATTCGCAAGCCAATCGCTGATGAGACCAGTGGTGGGCCTTCCCCTAAAGCCTGAAGGTACATGTCCCACCCAGCAAGAACAGCTCGCCAATCAGAGACCAGCAGCTCTTATGGTCAGAAGCAGCATGGCAGAGGCTGTGACTGCTGCCAGGAATGTCACCCATGGACCTTCCTGCCCAGAATTTAATTATGGTAGGGCAGCAAGGTGCTGAGGTTCAGGTATACAACCATCACACCTAATTACATGCCCTTCCCACCTCCAACTTGCCACCTGCAGGATCAGAAGATCCTGCCCAATGTTTCACTTTCTATCCCTATTGATGCTGCTAGACCTGCAGTTCCAACTTTTATAGATTTCAAGCATTTGCAGTCTTTTACTCACAATTACTTGCAGGCCATGATTTTAATTTTTTTTATTCATAATCATCAATTGATCTCATTGGCAATTTGGGATTTGGAACAGTTTTGGTTTTTGGACCTGTGGTTAAACTGTTAGATTCTGTTATGACCACATGACAAAAATGACTACAGTTCAGAAGTACTCAATTGGCGAAAATCTTTGGATGCCCAAAGTTTTTAAAATATGCTACATAGATGCAAGAGGGTGATTCTCCTAAAAAAAAAATCAGTTTGAATTCACGTAAAAACTGGAGTGAATCATGTTTTTTTCCAGTGGGAGTTCAGAGAAGAATCTCCCACACTTTGTGCACTGCAGAGAGCACTATGGTATATCATATCAAAAATCAGTGGGTCTCTCCTGCTAGAGAGGCCAGCAGCATAACGCTGAGCAGGCCATTGTACATGTGCCAATCTGCCAGTGCCGAGATTGGCGCATGTGCAATAGCCTCTATCTGCCAGCCTCCCAATCACTGACCAACTTGATACTGGCCAGCCCTACAACCCCCGCATCGCCAGCCTTATTACTCTGCAGCAGTCTGACCACTGGCCCCCTTAGCATGCCCAGGCCCAACCTCAACACAACACCCCCGTCTTGGCCTGATCTTCTGTCTCCAGCAACACCCTCCCACCCAATAGCCAGCCCTGATTACTGGCCCCCTTCCCTCCCCTGCTGATTCTGACTGCAGAATGGCAGTGGGATCTAGCTCCATTAGATCCCACTCCCTTGACACTGGCACTGCCAAGATGCTAATGCCGAAGGAGGATCAACACCACCCAACCCTCTGGGAGCCCCGACTGCCTTCCTTTCACTCCAGCAGGGTCAGACTGCCAGCTTTCCGTTAGTGGAGAGCTGCAGTAAACGCTGCAGGACTGAAATACCCCTGGCCCGGGGGGGGAATTTCTATTTCTAACGTGGAGCTGATGGCGCTGGAAATGTGGCACTGGGAAATGGGCTTGGGCCAGATGCCCAGCTTACTTTGCCCTAATCCAGCCCCGCTGAAATCTCCCAGTCCCCTGCGCTAAAAAGAAGCATAGCGGGATGGGAGAATCACTGCCTCTGTTATAGTTGTTCGATCAAAAAACAAAGAACGAAGAAAATTATAGCACAGGAACAAGCCCTTCGACCCTGCACTGACTATGCTGCCCAACTAAACTAAAATCCCCTATCCTTCTAGAAAACATATGCCTCCATTTCCATGCTATTCATGTATTTGTTCTGATGCCCTTAAAACTCACCATTTTACCTGCTTCCACTACCTTCCCTGGCAATGAATGCCAGTCACCCACCATCCTCTGTGTAAAAAAACTTGCCCCGTCCATCTCCTTTAAAACTTGCCCCTTGCACCTTAAACCTATACCCCTGAATAATTTTACGCCCTGAGAAAAAGCTTCTGACTATCCATGCCACTCATAATCTTGTAGACTTCTATCAGGTCGCGCCCCTCAACCTCTGTCAATCCAGTGAGAACAAACCAAGTTTCTCCAACCAAGTTCTCAAAGCTCCATGCCCATCATGATAAATCTTTTCTGTACTCTCTCCAAAGCCTCCACATCCTTCTGATAGTGTGGTGACTAGAATTGAACATGATATTCCAAGTTCAATAAAGTTGTAACATGACTTGCCAATTTTTAAACTCAGTGCCCCGGCCGATGATGGCAAGCATGCCATATGCGTTTTTGACTACCTTCTCCACTTGCACTGTTACTTTTAGTGACCTGTGTATCTGTACAGTCAGATCTCTCAGCCTATCAATACTCTTAAGGATTCTGCCATTTACTATATATTTTCTAAATTTATTAGGCCTTCCGAAATGCATTATCTCACATTTGTCCTGATTAAACTCTATCTGCCATCTCTCTGCCCAAGCCTCCAACCTATCTATATCGTGCTATACCATCTGATGGTCCTCATCACTATCTGTAAATCCACCAACTTTTGTGTCATCTGTAAACTTACTAATCAAATCAATTACATTTTCTTCCAAATCATTTATATATATATTATGAACAGCAAAAGTCCCAGCACTGATCCCTGAGAAAACTTAGAAAATTCGATCCCTCTTAGAAACTTGTCAAAGGTAAGTCACAAGATTAACTGTAGGCTTGTGGCCTTTACTAAAGCACATCTATCTAGCTTGGCATATACCCTGTTCAATGTTTGGAAATAGGAAAGATTGAGACACAGAGGGAATTAGCTGGAAATGACTGGCATTCTTTCTTTCTCTTTTATATTACATCTGAATATTGCTGTTTCAAATATCAACAGTCATTTGACAATCAGCAGCAAGTGTGTGATATACACTTTTGCATTTTTGATGTTTTTAAGTCTGACAGTTTGAGTTTGATCAAGCACTAAACTAATTGCAATTTAAGCAGAAATTCCAAAACAAAATTTTCATTTAACATTTGTGAGAGCTATGTGTTCTGAACTGTTCCACTTGTATTTTGTTCAATCAAGTTTAATCAAACTTCAGATTGTTAGAGGCTGTTTTGGGGAACAGTACTCTGCTAACAAATGCACTTAGTTTCTAGAAATATGAGAAATTATTAACATAAAATATAAAACACAGCAGATTCCATCTAAATAGCTCTTTCCATGAAACAAGTCTTTTCTTTGGTGTAAAATTTAGTATTGATTTACTACCTATTTATTCACATGTGTTGAATTTACTTTTCATACTTCCAATGCAATAACAAACTTCATTTGAAGCATAATTGCATTGTGTGTGATATAATTTCATAAGAATACTTCTTTGTAAGAAATTTTTAAACCCATTTCTTATACAGGAATTGACAATATGGTGGAAATGATCAGAATTTCACTGCCTTGCCCACCTGCCCCAGGAATCAGGGAGGGCAAGGAGTGGAGCATGGAAAGGTTCATTGACCTTGGGCGGGATTTTACAGTTTTGGGATGAGCAAGGTCGTGAAATCCCACCCAGCTTTTCCCAATTCTATTCTTCTGGTTAAGAAAATCAACATCATTTAGAAAGCATTTACCAATAGATATTCAGAAGTACAAATGTATGCCTTGTGATACACACAGTAGCTTATGAAAGGAACATTGTGTAAAGCATTGAAACTTCAAGTCCATAGATCATGATGAGTATGAATATAGAGCATATAAAATCATTTGGTATAATTTGTCCACTTATACTTTATCATAAAGTTATTTTTATTCATAAAATCCAAATGCTACTCCAAATGACGAATTTTCTACACTTCGATTCACATAACCGATGAGTACAGAATCTGGTTAGCAGTATTTGGTTTTGAAAAAAAACTTAAATAACTTTAGATCTGATAGCTAACAAACTTATAGGCAAATCATAGTTTAGCTTCTTTGGAGTGTGAAAGATTACTTAAGTTGAATTGGTTTTGAGAATCATAACCATCCTTTGATCTACTAAAACGTATCTCATGATTCCAAGTATAATCAAGTGGAATGTTTGCATCTGGACAAATTGTGTAACACAATAGACAGTGGTCTTCAGTTGAATAATACAGTTGTGAATATTGATCACTGGCTTGTCTGAAGACACATTAGGTATCATTGAATTGGTATCCTTTTCTCTATGCTCTTGCTTGTCTAGTCATAGTAGGCCATTATTTATATGAACACACGAAGTAAGGAGTATGAGTAGACAAATCGATTCCTGAGGCCTACTCCACTGTTCAATGAGGTAATGGTTGGTCTAATTTTAACCACAACTTCACATTCCTGCCTATAGTTCACTTGCTTGCTCATCGAGAATCTATCTATGTCTGCTTTAAAAGATATGTGAAGATTCTGCCTCAACCATCTTTTGAGAAAGAGAATTCCAAAACCTCATAACCCTCAGAGAGAATATTTTTCCTCATCTCTGTCTTAAACGTGCCAATCCCTTATTTTTAAACAGTGGCCCCTAGTTCTAGATTCTCCTACAAAATGAATCACCCTTTCTATGTCAACCTTGTTAAGTTCCCTCAGCGTCTTATATGTTTCAATCAAATCACCTCTTACTCTTCAAAACTCCAGCAGATACAAGTTTAGCCTGTTCAACCTTTCCTGATAAGACAACCTGCTATTCCAGGCATTAATCTAATAAACCTTCTCTGAACTTCTACCAATGTATTTAGATCTTTCCTTAAATAAGCTTATTATGCTAATATCTGGTCGTTTAAACTTAACAAGGCATTTTTGTGAGGTAGATTGCTATTAGTAAGAGGAGAGGGTGATCATTTCATAGTAACAGTTAAATTTGATATATAACTATAAAATGTCATTGCAAAAATTTACACTGTAGTAGATTTAACTTGATGGAATATTGTGTGGAATAAATCTCAAGTAAACAAGATATGAAAATATAATGACCTTCTAGTGCAGTATTTGTTTAAGGGGATACTGACCAGTTGCAGAACCCGAAGTGTTAAACATCAGAGTTCTTGGTATTTCACGCTTTAATCTTTTCAATCCATTAATCCTGTTTTCCCACTGGAGTATGATGTAGATTATTAGCATGCTTAAGATTGACACATGTGTTCAATCAGGATCACAGACTGGGGAAATAAAATCTCAAGTTTACAATGATTGAATGGAACAGGGTGGATATGGAAATAGGTTAGGTCCAGATTTAAGAGAAAAAAATTGGAGAAAGGTAATACTTTGAAAGAGGAAGAAAAGTAATTATCATAAGCAGATATAATAGTAAGAAGCAAAACTTCAGTGACCTGTTTCACCCTATAATGACTCACTGATATCACTTCAGCTCGAATAATTACTTTGTGTTACTTCTGAGCATAGTCAAAAGGACAACTGGCATCTCTGTGGCGATATTTCACATGATGTAGAGATGCCGGCATTGGACTGGGGTAAACTCAGTAAGAGTCTGGCAACACCAATTTTAAATCCAACCGACTTATTTGATAGTAAATCTGCAAGCTTTCAGCCTTTGTAGCCTTCGTCAGGTGAATGAAGTGTTCTGGTCTCCAAAAGCACACATATCAGCAAAGACAGTTTACAGATTGCTGATTAGAATGTGAATCCTTACACCTAACCTACTATTCAAGTCTTAAAGTGGCTAACAATGTGGATGGGAGGAATATTGAGCACAGGCTAGAGGGATGTGTATTGACTCCAGACAATACACAATACTTCACAATGATTTTTTCCACCATTGAGGGGAAGTAGAGGTCATGTTTTTGCCCCATTAGTCTGTTTGTCTATAAAAAATATAGCCAGAATTTTACTGGCATAGCTGCCCCGTTTCTGGGATGGACGAGGCTTGGAGAACGCATTCTCCATTGGCCTCAGGTGGGACTTTACGAGCCTCAGGCAGATGTGCCAGCAAAATTCTGCCCTTTATCTCAGATACTAATGGACAGCTTTCAACAAAATTTGATACATAAGTAGGAATTGGTCAAAGAAGGATTGATTAATTTTTAGTGAAGATGTGGATCTGGATCCTGGAACGTTTCAAATGTATTGTTACAATTGAGAAATAGGAAAAATTGTTTTTTTTAGAATGTCATGGATTGTTTAAGAATGTTGTCTCAGCTGCTATGGTTGAATTTGTCACAACTGTCAAAGTATGATCAGAGTTTACAGAGCACGTTTTTGGATGTTGATTGGCTAAAAGCTGTTAATAGAAAGATTTCCTTTTTCAGCTTGCTAGCTGCAGAGCATCAACCAGGCTAAGAAAAGCCTTGAGGAACAACTGCATAATTGTAATAACTTTGAGTTAACACAAAAAGTGGTGCGCATTCTTCCAAGTTTCCTCTTCACTAGTTATTTTAATTTCCCATCAGTTGATATTATCTTCACTAGGAGTTAGCTGGCACTTTAGATAAAAACCATGGCTGATGTATCAAATTGTTGTATACTTTAAGCTGCATATTCATTTCCACATTGTTTAAACTATATATATATAGTATTTGTTTCCAATGTAACCAGAAATTAATGAAAAGTATAAAGAGAGGTACCAAAGCTAGTCCCTGCTAGTTTAATTAAAATATATTCTTTGAATCACTGGCAAGGCACAATTTATTTCATATCTTAAATTGCATCTGGGAATGAAGTCGAAACTAGCCTGAATAAAGTACAAATGGTAAATTCCCTTCCCTGAATGGTATTACGAGGGGACATAACTTTAAATTAAGAGGTGGTAGTTATAGGATGGATGTCAGAGGCAGGTTCTTCACACAGAGAGTGGTGAGGGCGTGGAATGCCCTGCCTGCAGCAGTTGTGGACTCGCCTACTTTGGGGGCATT
Source organism: Sphyrna mokarran (assembly GCA_024679065.1). NCBI lineage: Eukaryota > Metazoa > Chordata > Chondrichthyes > Carcharhiniformes > Carcharhinidae > Sphyrna > Sphyrna mokarran. The sequence continues at coordinate 48,096,554 of JAGIQG010000011.1, read as the reverse complement.
CAGATGTTCAGTGGATAGGCATATGGATGATATTGGAATAGTTAAGGTTAGAGGGTCCACTGGCCGGCGCAACATTGAGGGCCGAAGGGCCTGTACTGCGCTGTAATGTTCTATGTTCTATGTTCTACTTGAACTTTGGTTTTCTCTTCCTCTAAAAGTGGTTGAGGTAGAGTTTTTAAATATTTTGATGAAGGAGTTAACAGATTCTCGGAAGCCAGACTTATCGGAGGTAGGCAGGAATGTGAAGTTGATGTTAAAATTAGATCAACTATTATTTCATTGAATGTTGGACTTTTCACATTTTAAGCTTTCAGATGCCAACCCAATTACTAAATTTATTGAATCCATTTTTTCTTCTTGCTATAGTGGAACTTGAACTCACAAATTATGATTTTAAACCTCATTTTAAGGCTGGATTGCGCTGTAGTGCTGTAAACATAGGGCCTATTTGCCTCATAGTTCCTCCTCCACAAGATAGGCAGCCAAGTTACCTGCCTGTTTTGGAAGCGCCCCTACTTGTAATATGTACATCAGTCTCTAATACCAGCTGTAGTTTAATTAAAGTTTACTTATTAGTGTCCAAGTAGGTTTATGTTAACACTGCAATGAAGCTACTGTAAAAATCCCCTCGTCGCCACACTCTAGTGCCTGTTCAGGTACACTGAGGGAGAATTTAGCATGGCCAGTGCAACGGTGAAAATATTTTTGATGGTGTAGCACACACTGCTCAATAAAATGGACATTGAATAGTTGAACCAGGCTTAATATTCCTCCTAGATCTCCAAATATTGTAAACCTACTGTTGGCCCACCTGCATTTCTTCTGCTTTCAATGTTGAACCTCTGACATGATTCCTTGGAGGTGCAACTGCACGTCATACTACCTTAAATGGCATGCTATTGGTGACCGTGCTTGCTGGAATTACACAAATGGAGCTATCAAAATTGATCAAGCTTCCCACTGAGGACTTCAAGCAAGCAGTACAATTGCTTTGCTAACTGCCTGCCTGATGTCTGCTGTAGGTGAAAATCATCTCCATGGTTTCTGGGTTGCTAGCTCAATATCCAGCACCTGGTTCGTATTTATATGAAACAATAAGAAATTGGGCATGAAATTATGTAAAATGATGAAGTGCGAGTAGGTGGAAGGATTCATGCCTTTTCAGCTGGAAACTAGAACAGATCATTTGTTCCAGAAATTTTACCTTGACAACCAGGACCACACAGAACCATTATTTGTCTTTTACCCACTCTAAATCCATTTCATTGTATTCTCTGCTGAATCAAAGATTGATCTGTTTCCCTTATGAATGCTTCAATTGGGTCATCATGTACTGCAATAAGAATTATTTAATAAGTTCATGACTCTAAGCAAACAAAGCATATTCCTTTATTTTCATTAGCTTATTGTGATGCCTGATTCTTCTATCCAGATTGTGAGAAATGCTTCCCCCCAATTTACATATCCATTTCCATTATGAATTTTTCAAAAATTGGTCCATCCTTTCTACCATTTCATTGTCTTGTCAATGCTATTTGCATTGAGAAAGAGACCTGTACAAACAGAAAGCAGAAGAGCATTAAATCTGGGGAGAAACTTACTGAAATAAATTATGCTTCAGTTTTCCTAGCTGCCAGGATCAATTAGTCTGCTATTTTACACTTGCAATATCTTCTACTAATAACAATAACTTTTGTGGACATTTTTCATTATTATTTTTGTCCAAAGAAACATTTGGAAGAAATATAAGTATTACCATTCAGAATGGATATTGTTCCTTTGTTGGAATGTAGCAGCAGGCCATTTCAGACAATGATTATTTTGTTGATGAAAAGAGTACATCTGTCATAAGTGATAAAAGGAAAAATCATTATAAAATGATTGCATCCCAACTGAACCATTCTCTCCATATGATTTTACGTGTCATTGAAACATGGAATAATAGACGGACACAGGCTCTGTTTTATTTCTGAGGTTTTTACCAATTTCTGCCTGCAATGCTTTATTCTTACATTCACCAGCTCTTTAACTTTCTCTTTATTGTTTTCTCTTTATTCTTCAACTGTTTCCCATATATACAATATATATATTTTGTCTTGCTCTTTTTCTGTCCCTCAAATATTTCTTTCTCAATTTTTATTTCTGAATGTGATTTCTGATCCCTTTCCCTTTATGCTTTATTTATTGTTCTGACCTCTGAAATGAAGAAGAGTATAGAAGATGCACTGCAAGTATTTCTCCCTTAAGTGACCAACATTGGTTTGGAAGCCTTTTAAAAACCTTCAGCTCAAATCAGTTTTGAGCTGTAGCTGCATATTTGAACATGTCAGTGAGGATATATATCACCAGGAGGTTCAACTGGAGTACCAATGATCTGTACTGCTCATTCAATTGACAACTGTTTAACAGAATTGAATCTGCAGCTTTCCAGGTGTTGATCATTTTACAGGTATAAAAATCCAATTAATCGTACGGATGGACATTTAAAATCAATTAAACTTGTGAGGTAGAATGCAAGAAAGGAACAGAAATCACCCTTCATTATTCTGAAATTTCCATCACTTCATATCAAAGCCTGGGTATACTATGTAGAATTTCATTAGACAGTCAGGTATAAGGAGGGTGGTGAAATCTAGTTGTGAGTAAATGTTAGCTCTACAGCTCTAGATTCTGGCCTTTATAGCTAGGGGGATAGAGTATAAAAATAGGGAGGTACTTTTGCAGCTATACAGGGTACTGGTGAGTCTGCAGTTGGAGTACTGTGTGCAGTTTTGGTCGCCACATTTGAGGAAGGATATATTGGCCTTGGAGGGGGTGCAGAGAAGGTTCACTAGGCTGATATCGGAGATGAGGGCGTTGGAATATGAGGAGAGACTAAATAGGCTAGGTTTGTACTCATTGGAGTTTAGAAGGCTGAGAGGGGATCTTGTAGAGACGTATAAGATAATGAAGGGAATGGATAGGGGTAGAGGTTGAGAGACTCTTCCTGCTTAGCAAAGATAGCAGGACGAGAGGGCACAGTCTCAAAATAAGGGTGGGGGGGGACGGGGGTCGGTTCAGTTCAGAATTGAGGAGGAATTTCTTCACTCAAAGGGTGGTGAATCTTTGGAATTCTCTGCCTGTTGAAGTGGTGGAGACTTCCTCGTTGAATATATTTAAGTCAAGGATGGACAGGTTTTTGACTGACAAGAAATTAAGGGTTATGGGGAGAAAGCGGGAAAGTGGAACTGAACCACTGCAAATCAGCCATGATCTTATTGAATGGCGGGGCAGGCTCGAGGGGCTGAATAGCCTACTCCTGCTCCTATTTCTTATGTTCTTTTGTTCTTAGATTCTCCCTGACAGTCAAATCAACTAGCTACAAATTTTGAGTTTTACTAATCACAGCTGTTCTGTTTTACTGTAGATTACCAGTTATTTATTTCTCCATGGGGTGAGCTCAAGGTGCTGAAATCAGCCCTGACATTCAATAAGTGTACTGTTGAGATCCTTGGCCAACCCCCTCCAAATTATTGGTAAGATGGGGTTAGGAACCAGTAAGACAAAGTTTGAGATTCAAGATGCTCAAAGTTTGAGATTCTCAGGGGTCTGTTTTGGGGCCCCTGCTGTTTGTAATTTTTATAAATGATCTGGATGAGGGTATTGAGGGATGGATCAGTAAATTTGCAGATGAAACTAAAGTCGGTGGAGTGGTAGATAGTGAAGAGGGGTGTTGTAGTTTACAGAGTGACTTGGACAAGTTGCAGAGCTGGGCCGAGAGGTGGCAAATGGAGTTTAATGTGGAAAAGTGTGAGGTAATGCACTTTGGCAGGAACAATAAAGGTGTAGAGTATAGGGCTAATGGTAGGGCTCTTAATAGTGTGGAGGAACAGAAGGATCTTGGTGTATGTGTCAATAGATCCCTGAAAGTAGGCAGTCAAGTGGATCAAGTTGTTAAGAAGGCATATGGAGTCTTAGCTTTTATTGGCAGGGGGATTGAATTTAGGAGCCGCAGCATCATGTTGCAACTGTACAAAACTCTAGTGCGGCCGCACTTGGAGTATTGTGTGCAGTTCTGGTCCCCACATTATAAGAAAGATGAGGAGGCATTGGAGAGGGTACAGAGGAGGGTTACCAGGATGTTGCCTGGTATGGAGGGCAGGTCCTATGAAGAGAGGTTGAAGGATTTGAGGTTGTTTTTCGTTAGAAAGGAGGCGGCTAAGAGGGGATCTTATTGAAGCATATAAGATGATTAGAGGTTTAGATAGGGTGGACAGTGATAGCCTTTTTCCTAGATGGAGAAAGCTAGCACGAGGGGACACAGCTTTAAATTAAGGGGTATGAGTTATAGGACGGATATCAGAGGTAGGTTCTTTACTCAAAGGGTGATTAGGGAGTGGAATGCCCTGCCTGCAGCTGTTGTAGATGCGCCAAGTTTGGTGGCGTTTAAGAGGTTAATTGATAAGGATATGGAAGAGAAGGGAATGGTTTAGTTTGGAGGGGCATTGCTTTTTATTTTGGTCGGCACAACATCGAAGGCCGAAGGGCCTGTTCTGTGCTGTATTGTTCTATGTTCTATGTTCTATACCAAAGTGGGGGGAGTTGTAGACAGCGAGGATGGATGTTACAGTTTGCAGAGGGACATAGATAGGTTGCAGAGCTGGGCCATGAGGTGGCAAATGGAATTCAATATGGATAAGTGTGAGGTGATTCACTTTGGTAAGAATAACAGGCATATGAAATATAGGGCTAATGAAAGAACCCTTAATAGTGTTGTCGAGCAGAGGGATCTTGGGGTACAAGTACATAGCTCTTTGAAAGCTGGCACTCAGGTTGATAAAGTTGTTAAGAAGGCGTATGGTGTGTTAGCTTTTATTGGTAGAGGGATTGAATTTAGGAGCCGTGAGGTTATGTTACAACGGTACAAAACTCTGGTGCGGCCGCACTTGGAGTATTGCGTACAGTTCTGGTCGCCGCATTATAAGAAAGATGTGGAAGCATTGGAAAGGGTGCAGAGGAGTTTACCAGGATGTTGCCTGGTATGGTGGGAAGGCCTTATGAGGAAAGGCTGAGGGACCTGAGGTTATTTTCATTAGAGAGAAGAAGGTTACGTGGTGACCTAATTGAGGCATATAAGATGATCAAAGGATTGGATAGGGTGGATAGTGAGAGCCATTTTCCTCGGATCGTGATGACCAACATGAGGGGACATAACTTTAAATTAAGAGGTGGTAGTTATAGGACGGATGTCAGAGGTAGGTTCTTTACACAGAGGGTGGTGAGGGCGTGGAATGCCCTGCCTGTAGCAGTTGTGGACTCGCCTACTTTGGGGACATTCAAATGTTTGGTGGATAGGCATATGGATGATATTGGAGTAGTTTAGGTTAGAGGGTCCACTGGCTGGTGCAACATCGAGGGCCGAAGGGCCTGTACTGCGCTGTAATGTTCTATGTTCTATGTTCTATATGCTTTCTCAGCAAAGAAAGCCATAAGATTCTATTGGTTTAACACAAACAAAAATAAAATTTATTAAACAAGGTCAGAAAGATAAAAAAGAAATTACAATATCTATTTTATACTCTTAACATTCAGGGTAAGTATGAGATATATATGAATTAACAAAACATATCACATCACACAATAAATGGCAGAAATGACCAAGACAATGCCCCCGAATTTCTCAACAACCTACCTAAATGTCAGTAAACACCAGGAGGCAAACAATCTCATTGAAACACTATCTCCTTCACTCTCATGAGGAATTCCAGTCTTCACCTTGAGAGAGCTAACCTGGGAATTCACTGCAAGAGTCACTCCAACTTTGGCAACCCACCTCGTAGAATTCAATCTCGTCTTCCAATATTCTAGTCCACTGGATCTCAAGTATACATTCAAGCATTAACTCACAAGCACAACTTATTGCAAATGGTGCAAAGTTTTGACCTCGCTGAACATAGCATTGCTGCACCACAAGGGTCTTTTTCCCCAAAGGCCTGAGGCATAGAGATATCAAACTACCACCTTCGTAAGTTTGCTCACCGTACCCCTGCAGCCTGTTGCTCTGCTCCTCTGTTTAACTGAACTGGAAGCTTTTGCTGTCTTGGTACTCTCTCTGGGGTTCTTCATTTGGGACCATACCCTGTCCCTCTCCCTGTTTCCTGCCTGGGACACTTGTCTGCAATGGTAACCTGCTTCTTCTTAAAAGACCCAAGTTTTTGTGCATTTTTCCTTTCTGCACTAGTCAGCTTGGCCCACAGAATGTAAAAATTGTTGAATTATGCATGTGCGGCTCGCTTCCAGTCTTCGCTTGTGCAAAAGCTAAGGTCCATCCAGAGTTGAAGATCCAGCCTCCACTCTCAATGAGCTAAATATAGTTTCCATAAAAGTATGACTACCACTTTATTTCAGCATAGAGTGGAATGTGACTATTGAAATTCATTCAAAGATTTGTTACAGTTTCCTTTTTTGATCATCATCATTTAAATGTGGAAGTTGTGATGACGCCTGATATGGAGAAACTACAGGATGGGAGAGTGCAGGGGCAATCTACGTGGATGATATCAGAAATGCAGAGGAACATACATCAGGAAAGTATTGATAGGATGGGTCTCCTTTCTCATAAAAAGAAGGCTGAGAGTTGACTTAATAGAGGTCTTTAAATTATGAAATGTTTTATTAGAGTTGATGTAGCGAGAATGTGGGACAAGAGACCATATATGATAGTCACCAAGAAATCCAATGGGAAATACCCAATGACTATTAAGAATGTGGAACTCTGTGTCACAGGAAGTAATTGTAGTGTAAAGGCATTTCAGGAGAAACTCAACAAGCAAGTGAAGGAGAAGGGAATAAAGATGTACAATGGAAGACTTAGATGAGGAAAAATGTTGGAGATTTGAGTAGAACATAAACAACAGCCTGGTCTGTTTGGGCCAAATGGCCTGCTGTGCCGTATATTTGAATTGAAACTGCTACAAGACAAGACACTGAAAGCCATTTTGAGTATTACTATACACATTCATGAGGAATGCAGTATGAACTTGCACAGGGGCAGCCAGACATTGGGTAGCTGCAACTCGAGCTGCAGCGGAAGCTGAGCGTTTGGCTATGTCATGGTTAATTCTGAAAGTATTTTAGTAAAGTATGTGGGTAAGGATCGTCCTAAGCTCTGCAAAAAGCCCTGTGTCATTGTGCAGAGCTCTTCTGTTCTCTTTGATAGTACTGTAAGAAGTCTCACAACACCAGGTTAAAGTCCAACAGGTTTATTTGGTACCACAAGTTTTTGGAGTGTCACTGCTTCTTCAGGTAAGTGAGGAGTTGTGTTCACAAAACAGGCATACATAGATACAGACTAAGTTTACAGGATAATGTTGGAATGCGAATCTTAGAAGTACAAACAATGTGAATGGAGAGAGGGTTAAGCACAGTTATATAGAGTGTGTATTGTCTCCAGGCAGAACAGTTAGTCAGATTTTGCAAGTCCAGGCAAGTTGTGGGTATTACAGATAGTGAGACATGAACCCAAGATCCCGGTTAAGACCATCCTCATGTGTGTGGAACTTGGGCGATCAGTTTTGTTCGCAATTCTGCATGTGTTGTGCAGCTCGCCTTGGAGGACGCTTACCCAAAGATCAAAGGCTGAATGACCGTGATTGCTGAAATGTTCACCAACAGGAAAAGAACATTCCTGCCTGGTGATTGTCAAGTGGTATTCATTCATCTGTTATTGTAGCATCTTCGTAGTCTCCCCAATGTACCATGCCTCAGGACATCCTTTCCTGCAGTGTATCAAGTAGACAACATTGGCTGAGTCACAAGAGTATGTACTGTGTACCTTACGGATGGTGTATTCACGTGAGATGATGGCATCTGTGTCGATGATCCAGCATGTCTTGCAGAGGTTGCTGTGGCGGGGTTGTGTGGTGTCGTGTTCTCCTGAAGGCTGGGTAGTTTGCTGTAGACAGTGCTTTTTTTGTGGTTTTGTGGTTGTTTGAAGGCAAGAAGTGGAGGTGTGAGAATGGCCTTGGCAAGTTTGTTCGTTCTTAATTGATGACATTTGGAAAGCTCAGGAGAAGATGTCATAGCTTCCCCGCTCCGGGGAAGTACCGGATTTCCTGGGAAGGATATTCTGTTCTTCGCGTCCTATATTTGTCTTCTGAGGAGTCAATGCATTTTTTCATTGTGGCATGTTGGAACTGTCAATCGATGAGTAGAGCACCAGATCCTGTTCTGAGAAGTACATCCTTCAGCATCTGTAGGTGTGTGTTGTAGAACATAGAACATAGAACATAGAACACAGAACATTACAGCACAGAACAGGCCCTTCGGCCTTCGATGTTGTGCCGACCAAAATAAAAAGCAATGCCCCTCCAAACTAAACCATTCCCTTCTCTTCCATAGACTTATCAATTAACCTCTTAAACGCCACCAAACTTGGCGCATCTACAACAGCTGCAGGCAGGGCATTCCACTCCCTAATCACTCTTTGAGTAAAGAACCTACCTCTGATATCCGTCCTATAACTCATACCCCTTAATTTAAAGCTGTGTCCCCTCGTGCTAGTTGTGATCCTCCTCATCTGAGCAGATCCTGTGTATACGGAGGGGCCCATCCAAAGGCTTTTTTAATGTGTTTAGGGTGGAAACTAAAACACAGAGGCTTTTTTAATGTGTTTAGGGTGGAGCATTTTGAGGTTATCCGTGGGCTTGTGGTACAATGAAGTATTGAGATAACCATCCTTGACGGAGATGCAAGTGTCCAAGGATGCAACCAATTCTGGAGAGTAGTCATGGAGAGTCTGATGGTGGGATGGAATTTGCTGATGTTATCGTTCAGTTGTTTCAGTAATTGTTTGCCACGGGTCCAAAGGAAAAAAATATCATCGATCTATCTAATAGCGTCGTTGAGGGTCCTGTATGGTGAAGAGGACTTCTTATCTGAAGACAAGTTCAAACTTGTGCATGAAGATGTTGACATTTTGAGGTGCGAGTTTGCTTTCCAAGGCTGTTCCCATGTGTCTGGATGAAGAACTGGCTGCTGAAGGTGAAGACGTTGTGGTTCAGGATGAAGTGGATGAGTTGTAAAATTGCACCTGAAGATTGGCAGTCATCAGCATTGAGAACTGAGACAGTTGCAATAATGCTGTCATCATAGGGGATGCTGTTGTACAGTGCTGAGGCATCCATTGTGATGAGGAATGCTCCTGTTTCAACTGCTCCATGTGTGCTGAGTTTCGGGAGAGAGTCCATAGTGTCACAATAGAAGCTAGTGTTTTTTGTACAATGGTTTTCAGTATATCTTCAGGATGTAGCCGAAGAGGTTCTTATACTGGATCCCATTGCCTGATACGATGGAATGGCCAGGTGTGTTGGCTTTATGTGTCTTCGGGAGGCAGTAGAGGTCTTCAACGTGGGGAGTACATGGATAAGAGCAGAAAGGGTGCTTTGAAGGTCTGAATCAAAGGTTTTGATCAGTCTGTTGAGTTGAAGGGTGTGTTCTTTGGTCGGACTTGTGGGTAAGTGTGTGTAGTGTTCCTCATTGTTCAGTTGTCAGTACACCTTTTTGCAGTAATCCATTCTGTTCAGTATGACAATGGCCCCTCCTTTGCTGGTTGGATGACAATGTTGCTTTGGTCTTGAGAGCAGGGATGGCGTTGCATTGATCTTGGGTGATACTTGAGGCTGTCTTGTGAGTGCAGCTGACAAATCTGGCATTGAAGCATTTCCTGACAGATTGGGCATACATTTAGAGTTGAGGGCAGCGGTCTTCCAGAGGAATCCATTTCGAATCTTTCCTCGAAAGATCTGTCTGACAGCTGTTCCGGTTCATTGGCTATCTCTTTATGTTCACTGCTGGCCTCTTGCGATTTGTGAAAGAACTCCCACAGCCTTATTCACATGATAAATTCCTCTCTGTCTGCTGTGAGACTGATGGAGTCCATGGCGGGGCAAAAATTGACACCTTGGGTGAGAACTTTGATTCCTTGTGGTTGAAGCGTGTAGCCTGACAAGTTGACAGTGGAATTCCCTGCAGTAGTAATGTTTTCTACTTTGGTACTGGGGGAGCTTTGGTTGCTGCTGGTAGTGAAGTCGAGTTTCTCAAGTTTCCTGTTCTTGGTGTGCATATAGATGGCGTAGTTCTGTTGTCTATTCACAGTATTTCGCAGCTGGTCTGCATCCAGAGCGCAACTTGAGAAGATGGACTGTATGTGCCGCAGTGAAAAACTCCACCAATCTCCTCAGAAGAGAAATGCAGGACATGGGGGACAAAGTACCATTTGTCATCCAGTACTTCCCTGGACAGAGAAACTATGACATCTTCTCCAGAGCCTTCAACAGGTCATCGATAAAGATGAACATCTCGCCAAGGCCATCCCACACGCCCACTTCTTGCCTTCAAACAACTGCACAACCTCAGATGGACCATTGTCTGCAGCAAACTACCCAGCCTTCAAGAGAATAGTGACACGACGCCACACAACCCTGCCAAATCAACCTCTGCAAGACGTACCAGATCATCGACACTGATACCATCATCTCACATGAGTATATCATCCACCAGCTCCATGGTACATAGTCTTGCAATTTGGCCAATGTTGTCTCCCTGATATGCTGCAGGAAAGGATGTCCCGAGGCATAGTACACTGGAGAGAACATGCAGACACTACAGCAATGGATGAATGAACACAGCTTAACAGTCACCATGCAAGAGTGTCGTCTTCCTGTTGGGAACACTTCAGCAGTCACAGGCATTCAGCCTCTGATCTTTGGGTAAGCGTTCTCCAAAGTAGCCTTCACGAAACACGACAATGCAGAATCGCTGAGCAGAAACTGATAGCCAAGTTCTGCACACATGAGGACAGCCTCAACTGGGATCTTGGGTTCATGTCACACTATCTGTAATCCCCACAACTTGCCTAGGCTTGCAAAATCTCACTAACTGTCCTGGCTGGAGACAATACACATCTCTTTAATCTGTGCTTAACTCTCTCTCCACTCACATTGTCTGTACCTTTAAGGCTTGATTACCTGTAAAGACTCGTATTCCAACCATTATTTTGTAAAGTGAGTTTGTGTCTATATATGTCCTGTTTGTGAATAGAACTCCCACCCACCTGATGAAGGAGCAGCGCTCTGAAAGCTTGTGGCTTGTGCTACCAAATGAACCTGTTGGGCTTGAACTTGGTGTTGTGAGATTTCTTATCGTTGATCTGAGTGGGTTTGTGATTTGTAGCCCTTTTGGTATCTTGTCTGCTTTCTTGCATCTTTGTAGAAACTTGATATCTGTGTCAATATGCATGATTTTCTTGGAGATCCTCTCCACTTGGAGCTAGCAGTTTGCAGTGTCCATGGCAGCTGTGATGTGGCATTGGACTGGGGTAAGCACAGTAAGAAATCTCACAACACCTGGTTAAAGTCCAACAGGTTTATTTGGTAGCACAAGTTTTCAGAGTGTTGTTTCTTCTTTAAGTGAGTGAAGATTAGTGACAGCATGCCTTCTTAGCAGAGCTGCCAGTGCACCAAACATTTGCTTACCCATTCAGCTTTCTTCTGCAGGCCAACTTAGCAAAGTGCTCACTGAGTCCACCAGAACTGAATTTATAATCTGTCACTCAGGCAAACTGGAATCTGTGCAAATCTGTTCCCTCCTTTGGTTGCAGGCCACTTGTGCCTGACATCTCCGCCCATGCCAATCTTGCATCAAAGCTTTCAACTTTGTCAATATCTGAAGTTTATTTATTAGTCACAAGTCGTCTTACATTCAGAGCGAAATGAGGTTACCATGAAAACCCCTAGTCGCCACACTCTGGTGCCTGTTCAGGTACACTGAGGGAGAATTTGGCATGACCAATAAATCAGCACATCTTTGGACTGTGGGAGGAAACGGGAGTGCCTGGAGGAAACCCATGCAAACACGGGGAGAATGTGAAAACTCCACACTGATAGTGACCCAAGCCAGGAATTGAACCCAGGTCCCTGACACTGTGTGGAGCTGTGTCACCTTGCTGCCCTGTTGGTTGTGAGAAAAAGTGATGATGTTTCTTCTTCATTACTGTCATGCAATTAAACATCCTGCCCTTCTATTCATGCCTGGTTAGCTTGTAGTTCTTGAGTATCTGAAAGGAGAAAGGAACAAGGTTAGAGAGGTTGAGGGGTGAAGGGGGAATGGCAGAGAACCAGAAGATGGATGCTTACAAAATCTACAGTTCATGAAGTGGTAAAGTTTGAGGGAGGGGGAGACAGGTGGTTCTGCCTCCTGTTGTGTGTCACCTTGTCCTGCAAGAGACAAGGAAATTATCAGTGAGTATGGTGTGATGTTTTTGGGTAATGTGCCTACCATGGTTGAAAAGCCGGCAGTGTGCAGGCAGTGGGATGTGGATGATGGTTTGCAGTGCTAAAGGTGTGAGGATGACAGGAAGGTATGAATGTGAGATACAATTTGAGACGTATTGAGGCTGCTGGTGAGAGATAGGGCTGTGCAGAGTTCAGCAGTATGAGACTAGTGGTGCATTTGGTCAGCTATGGCATCTTGAACATGCATTTAGTAATTTTGATCACATGTGAGGTCATTGAGCTTTTTGTGGCACTGCATCCAGTTCTTTGGAGTTAAACTCCTGGCACAATTGTGGCTGTAGTCCCACTGCATTTGCAAAGTTTGTTTGGAGGGCTGCCTGGCCCTTTGACTTTAGATCACATCTTCTTTTTCATCTCTTGTGCAAAGACCTTTGGAAAATCTTCCTTTTCATCTCCTGTGCAAAGACCTTTGCACTGTTGTATTGTGCCATTATGAAGTATTCGCCATGTCAGAGCCACTTCTGATACGATTTCCAAAACCCACTCCTGACGCAATACACCAGTCCCTAGCTTGTCCTATCACAATTTTGCATATCGCACTCTGGTATGTAGCGTGTTCACTTCAAGCTGTCTGCATATGATGATCGTTTAAATTAGCAGACAACAGTTCAATTTCATGATCGCTATTTCACCAACGTGAAGAAACTAAATGAACAGAATCAATTGTGTAAGGTGAAAATTACCCCAAATATTCTAAAACAGTTATTTGAAAAAATGAGATTGTGGGATGAGGGAAGTGGGATGCAAAATGGATGGTACTGTACGTGGATATCATCATGTTACATTCGTTGTGGTTCTGCTGCTGGTCACGATCTCAGCCATAGCTGTGACAATAGTGAAGACAACTGTCTCTTCCAGTGGGGCAAAGAGGCACTGACAAGCCTGCCTGCTTACCCCCTCCCCAATCATAAGACAATTATTTGAAAAAAGAAATTTTAACATGTTTAAATTTGTGTTCCTTATTTGTTGTTAAGAATCTTTCTTTACTGTTGAAGCCACAAAAGCAAGATTTGGCTCACTTCCATCCCTCTGACCTGAAGAGACGCCTGCTGAAGGAAAGTTGGTAGTAGCAAGGAAAGAGGGTGCTTGAGGAGAATGTGAAGAAAACTGACCTTGTAAGCAGTCAATCAAATCAAGTTTTCAAAATGCTATAAAAACATTTTCAAACATATGGTGTACTTAAAAATTCTTTGCAGCTGCTGTAAACTTGCAAAACATTTGTGTACATTTTTTCAAATGAGAGAAAAAGAAACTGAGTACTGTATTCAGATATATTTATCTATTCTGGTTAAATTAATTTTAATGAGATTTAAATTAAAGCTGTGCTCACGGAGTCCAGCTGTCTCTCAGGAAATGCTTTAATACCTTCCATACAGTGATTCCTGAGAACTAAATGTATTCTATAGCAATAAAAAGGCCATAAAACACACTGAATAATTTATTGCAAGCTTTCTGTCAAATAGAAGGTGTAGAGATACTTTGCAGAAGAAATTGCTTCAGGAAAGAGTTTTTTTTTACTTATTTGCTTGACAATTTATGGGTTAGTTACAGCAAGTCAGAGTATTTTGGTGAGAAAGAAATACTAACAACCACAATACAGAGATTCACCAGAGCACGGACAACATGGTCCCTTCTCAATCATCGCCCTTCATTAATGCAATTGATCAATTAGGATTGTTGTAGTAAATCATTGTTTTAAAACTTGAACATAGTATGTTATTGGGATGGCATGTTAATTACCAACTAAATCTGCAGTAATTATGTCATTTTTGTGTACAAATGAGATTGCCCATTAGAGAGTGTTGATGGATTCCAGCTGTATTAACACATATTCCCAACATTAGAAAAATCTAAGAAAAACAAAAGGGAAATTATCTGATAAACAAAAATTAAAATCATCGATCTTTCCTTTTGAGTATATGTTCAGGCTCCAAGGTTTCTCAGCTGTGAAGTGCCCTGGATTTTGGATTGATATGATGTATGCTTCAGAACTGTCCCAACATAAATATGATTTGAATTTCAGGACATTGTGAAGATATACTTTCCCTCTCGCTGGCAGCCCCATGCAAATAGTGGATTTGTAATATTTTACCAATTCTAACTTTAGTTACTATCTTGAGAAAGTGTGCCACCATTTAAAAGGTGCAATTTGCCTGGACCTGTTCATTAAGACGATATCTAGTTAAACATTAACAACAATTTGTTTTATTGCCATGAACTTTGTAAACCATCATGGTGCTTTACAAATAAAAGTTGATTAAAGAGTTAAGTTTGAATCTTAAAGGAGGTGAGAGAGGTGGAGAAATTAGGGAGGGAATTTCAGAGTTTAGAGCCTAAACAGTGGAAGACACAGTAGCCAAGATGGAGAAATGAAAATTGAATATGCACAAGGCATTGGAATTGGAGAAGCATGGAGATCTTGAAGGTTTGCAAGGCTGGATAACTTTACAGAGATAGAAAGAGATGAGTCTGTGAAGAGATTTAAAACAAGAAAGTTTAAACAGATATTTTCGAATACTGCTGAACTGAACGTTACCTGGGAAGCTTTTCAACCATTTTGTGCATTTCAATGGAAAAGATGTATTTAAAGAGAACCACTGAGCAAGGATCTGAAATTTGCACAATTGATACCTTAATGGAAATCTGATTTAACTGATATATATTCTGAAAGAGAATGAGGGAAACGGCAGGAAACTGTAGGGGAAGGTTGGTTAATCAGGCAGCACCAAAGGTCAACCAGACCTATTGAACAGAAACTATTAATTCAAGTACACATTTTGTGATTTTTCACTGAAGTTCTGGCTCTGGAGGCTGTGCTTTATTCAAGAAACTTCAAAGGAGTCAAGATCATTGCTGCAGCCAGATCAGCATTTGAATTCCAGAATATGGGCTGAGCAAAGAAAATAATAGAGCTCACCATTTGCATCACATCTTTTGATCTTAATTTGGTACTTCATGGCTCTATTATGGGGAAATAGGTAGTTGATGGCCAGATTAAAGAATGCATCAGAACACTAAAAAAGGAAAATGTATACAATTTCATGAACCTCCTGAAGACAGAAGGATTACCACATCTCCATTTCCAGTCGCAAGGCCAATATTGAAGCCAGTGATTGCTGTCAGTTGCTGTTCATGTGGCATTAAGTGGTGGATTTGTACATTCTTTCTCCAATCTTTACATTTGCTGGCATTGTGTGGTGTCTTCTCATGTAGGAGGAATATATTATGTTAATTGGCTTCTGCATTTTCCAGATCTTGCAATCACAATCTGTCAAGAACCATAGAACGGCAGATAGTAATTGCAAACAGCAGGAACCAAAGACCTAGGATCAGGAACTTCAACATTGTACTAATAATAGTTATAGGATATTAAATAATATACAAGCCAAGTTTATGGAATATGTTCTTGAAATTTAAACCTTTATTCCATGGCATCTATGGGTGGCATGTTGGACAGTGATTAGCATTGCTGCTTCACAGCGCCTAGGATCTGGGTTCAATTCTCAATTTGGATTACTGTCTGTGCGGAGTCTGCACATTGTCCACGTGTCTGCATAAGTTTTCTCAGAGTGCTTCAGTTTCCTCCCATAGCAGGAAAGAAATGCTGTTTCGGTGGGTTGGCCATGTTAAATTCTCCCTCAGTGTACCTGAACAGATGCCAGACTGTGGCTACCAGGGGATTTTCACAATAATGTGAAAATTAGTGTTAATGTAAGCCTACTTGTGACATTAATGAATGAATAAATTTAAATAAATCATTTGGAAATTACAATATTGCCTTTTCTGTTGCACCCTTTTTGAATTTCCTACTCCCAGCATATCTAACTAGCTATTGGGACTTTATTGGGTCATTTTTCCAATGTTAAAGAAATTCATTGATACCAGGTTTTCTGATGAAGTCCTCCTTCTTAAATCTTGGAGACTGAGTCTCAAACTGTTGTACGTAAAGAGACCCCTGAATTTCCAGGCCCAAGTGTTTATCACAGCTGTAAGTACAAATTCATGCAGTAACTTCTGGAGCAGAGCACACATATTTCAGAGGCACGAGGAATGCACTGTTGCTCCAGCCCATAGTCTAGATGCATATAATGCAATGAACCAGTTGGAAATCTTTATTAGAAACCATTTCAGTTTGAACCTTACCTTGAATGGAGAATCATAGGCCATCCCTTTTGCCCTGATGCCTGCAAGGGCATCTCAAAATGGAGACCACCTCAACGGAGCAGCAATGTGGAAGGTCAGCCTTACTTGGCTGCTCACTCAGATGACTGATTCTTGGCCGCCTCATCCTGGAAATATTACTGGGAAAATCCCGTCCTGCTACCTGCCTGAACATGCCATTTTTGCCAAAATCAGCATGATGCCAACACCAAACACATTTTGCCCTCTCTCCTCCTCTCAGCATTTTGCAGGGACTATTCCGTCTAAAGCTCCCTGATACACTCCTCGTTACACACAACTCCTCACCCACTGTCCATGGCATCTTCCCATGCAATCATAAAAGGCATAACACCTGCCTCTTTACTTGCTTTTTGTTCACCTTCCAAGGGCCCAAACAATCTTTTTACATGAAGTAGCACTTCATCTGCACCTTTTTTAATCTGGTCTATTACATTTGCTGCTCCCAGTGCAGCTGCTCTACGTCAGACATAGACGGGGTGACTGTTTTGCAGAACAGCTTCAGTCGACCCGCAAGCAGGACCCAGATCTTCCTGTTGCTTGCTATTTCAACACATTATCCAGCCTTTCTGTCCACATGTCCCTTCTTGGCCTGTTGCAGGCCTTCACGACACATGACAAGGCAGAGTCGCTGAATAGAGACTGATAGCCAAGTTCTGCACACACAAGGATGGCCTCAACTGGGATCTTGGTTTCATGTCACACTATCTGTAACCCCCATGACTTGCCTGGGCTTGTAAAGTCTCGCTAACTGTCCTGGCTAGAGACAATACACATCTCTTTTTCCTATACTTAACCCTCTCTCCACTCACGTTGTCTGTACCATTAAGACTTGATTACCTGTAAAGACTCGCATTCCAACCATTATTTTATAAATTGAATTTGTGTCTTTATATGCCCTCTTTGTGAACTGAAATCCCACTCACTTGATAAAGGGACAATGCTCCGAAAGCCAGTGGCTTGTGCTACCAAATAAACCTGTTGGACTTTAACCTGATGTTGTGAGACTTTTTACTGTTCTGGTGTTCCAGGGGAGCCCAGTGCAAACTGAAGGAATAGCACCTCATCTTACAATTCGCACTTCCAGACTGAACATTGAGTTCAACAATTTCAGAGCATAAACTCTCGGCCTAATGTCCATTCCACTTCCATCAATTTTATTTTATTTCATTTCTTTTTGTCGTCTTTGTTTATTTGTATTATTTTACATTATCATTTTTCATTTCCATTTCTTCCATTTTCATTTGTCCACTTCTTAAAGATCTCGCTTTCTATCTTGTTTCCACCCTCCCACTCCACGAGAATTATCTATCACATATTTCAGGTTCTCTTTTGACATTCTGCACCTTTGTTCTGCCATTTACACATTCTGACCTCTTAATGGCTGCTATTAGCTCCCTTCTCAGCCATGATGACCATTCACACTCCCTTTGTCTTTTTGTCTGTGACATCTTTGACAATTACAAACCTCCTCCTGTCTACCTTACAGTATAAATCTCATCCTATTTTCTTTGCCTTCAATTCTGATGAAGATTCATCTAGACTCGAAACATTGGCTTATTCTCACTTCCCAGATGCTGCTAAGATTTTCCAGCATTTCCTGTTTTTGTTCCAGATTCCAGCATTCACGGTAATTTGCTTTTACCCCTGACAGGTCTGTCAGTATGTGAGATTATGTTAGACCTACTGAATATTTTCCACACTTTCTGACTTCATTAGTGACAGTATGAAGTGACTTGCTGTCGTTACACTATTCAGCCTGAATTTCAAAATGAGATTTCTTCAGGATAATTACACACATATTACTAACTAATAATTTAGTGCCTTTTTACATGTAAATTTATTCTTGATGGTAAATTAAGCTGCGGTGGTAGAATATTATCACGGATTACACAAAAAATTCAACTTGGAAAGAAGAGTGAGCCATTTCATCATTGTAAACAGTAACATATTGGGTGCGATTTTATTTCCTCGCTCATCCTGAGACTATAAAATCCCGCCCAAGGTTAATGACCTTTCCATGTTCCATCCCTCGCCTGTTCTGGTTCCCGTGTAGGCAGGGTGGTAAAATTCTGGCCATTTTGTCTCAGCGATAACTGAAACAGAATAGTTGACTGAAACCCATGAAAGTATAAACTAGCGTTCAGGAAGGGTGGGATATTAATGATAGAATTGATTTAAAAATGGTAAGAAGAGGCTGAAAATTCCATTTACCTTCAACAGATGAGCATGGAAATGTTTCTGCTGTGAAAAATGCTGTTTGCAACGAAAGATGGAAATGTGGTATTGTTTCTTGAGTAATAAAAAGAACACATCCATTGAGTTCCCAGAATACAGCGTAGTTTTATTTTCATATTATACTTCAGGTCATATCTTTTGCCCAATAAAATACCTGCCACATTTTAAATCACAGCTGTTTTCCTGAAAAATGGTGACAATTTCCAGTCTAAAGATGAAGGAGCGAGTAAGAGGATAAATCACTATGGAATGCCAACTAATATACAGCATAGATGACAAAACAGAAATTCTGGATTCTATCATCTGAATTACAGGATCCTCCTCAGGGTCACCTTACAAGAGTAATCTTTGTTGGTATCAAGAAAATTGGAAATGACAACTTTTTACTAGTTGGATGCTTGCACATCATGCTTATGCAACATGTGATTTAATGGCAATTTTCCAAAATAGCTATGGTATTGGCTTAAGTATTTGATCATAACACAAAACAGATATCAGCAGTACTATAGATAAGCTAATATTATCCTGTGTTATTATGAATTAATCTTGTTATATGAATTATCCACAGACCACTTTGGTGCATATTACTTGAATGTGTTTGATTTAGTTATGATGGCTATAGAAAATTAATGTACATTCCAAGACTGAAAGAGCAGTTAAGGTAATAGGTTCATAGCTTGCTTCGACTTACAGCTGGGATCATCAAGGCGATCACTTAACTGCTAAGTCAAAATGCGAATATCTCTTGAGAATGCATAATGAATGGCTTGTGGCTGAGAGAAAAAAAGGCAAGGTGAAATGGAGAACATTGAATTGTGAGACTTCCAGTAAAACTCACTGGGAGGCAGTAACTGTCAGATGTGACAGATGACATCAGAATTGTTGACTGGCATGTTTACATTTAGCTTGATGTGCTTGAAATGTGAAGAATTGAACTTATGCAATGTTTTGTGAGCTGCTCCTATTCACTTGAATTTATCAAAAATAAAGTTAACGCAAGCCATAGAGGCATGAGAGTCACTTGTGAAGTCTCACTTAGACTTGAATCTTGACTCTGGGCATAAAAGGAATGAATGTCTGAATACCAAATAATGTGTGAATTACAATAACTTTTATTAAACAACTATTAATGATTAAAGGAAAAGAGTAGAGAAATAATATTATTAGAAACTTCATATACATTAAAAATGAGTTCATTTATTATCTCTTACTATACTCCTCCTATAGTATTATCCTGAGTATACTCCTTATACTCATGACCGTGTGGCAAAATTCCCTCCAACTCGATTTTCAAGTTCACTCACAGCATCACAATACTGGGTCAAATCTCAAACAATGATGAGATGGAATAGAGGAATAAGATAGAGAATCTGGTGAACTGATGCGACGGCAATAATCTCTCCCTCAATGTCAGTAAAACAAAGGAGGTAGTCATTGACTTCAGGAAGCATAGAGAGAACATGCCCCTTCTACATCAATGAGGATAAAGTAGAAATTGTTGAGAACTTCAAGTTTTTAAGTGTCCGGATCACCAATAATTTGTCCTGGTCCTCCCATGCTGACACTATAGTTAAGGAAGTCCACCAACACCTCTACTTTTTCAGAAGAGTAAGGAAATTTGGCATGTCAACTATGACTTCTCTAACCTTTACAGATGTACCATAGAAAGCATTCTTTCTCATTGTATCACAGTTTGGTATGGTTCCTGTTGTGTCCAAGACCACAAGAAACCACAAAGAGTCATGAATGAAGCCAAGTCATCCAGCCTCCATCTATTGACACTGTCTACACTTTCCGCTGCCTCAGAAAAGCAGCCAGCATAATTAAAGACCCTGTGCACCTCAAACATACTCTCTTCTACCTTCTTCCGTTGGAAAAAAGATACAGAAGTCTGAGGTTATAACTCAAGAACAGCTTCTTCCCTGATGCCATCAGACTTTTGAATGGACCTCCCTTGCACTAAGTTGATCTTTCTGTAACCCTAGCTATGACTGTAATACTACATTCTGCACGCTCTCCTTTCCTTCTCTATAAACAGCAGGCTTTCTCTGTATAACCACAAGAAACAATACTTTTTGCTGTCTGTTAGTACGTGACAAGAGTAAATCAAGTATCAAATCAAATTATTGGTGTCACAAGTACATTAACACTACAAATAAGCTACTGTGAATATCCCTTAGTTGCCACACTCTGGCACCTGTTCAGCTACACAGAGGGGGGATTTAGAATGGTCAGTGCAGCTAATGAGCAAGTCTTTCAGACTATGGGAGGAAGCCAGAGCACCTGGAGGAAACCCACACAGACATGGGGAAAATGTGCAGACTCCACACAGACAATGACCCAAGCCAGACAACAAACCTGGATTCCTGGCGCTGTGAGGCAACAGTGCTATCCACTATGCTACTAAGAGAATCCCTACAGTGTAAGAGGCCATTCAGCCCATTGAGTCTGCATTGATAACAATTCTCTCCAAATCCTATCTCCTTAGCCCCACACTAACTCTGCTAATCCCATTAAAAGAAAGGAAGAAAAACAATTTCATTATGACCCAAATGATGATCCCCAAATTGGTGTCTTCACATCAGTTCCTTAAAGTTGTAAGATTCCCCTTGGTTCATCCATTACCAAGTGTCCAATAGGGATGGTCTCTCCAGTCAGTCATTCTGTCGACATATCTTTTGCCAGAGTCTTCAGTGGTGACTATTCCACATTGGCTGCAGCCTAGATGCTGGGTGCTATGCACCTTTAAGTTAAATTTCTGGCTCGATTCTAACTACCCAAGGCCTCGATTCAGACTTTCTCACAACAAGACTCTGACGACCATAAGGCCCTTATCACATTCTTCTCTCAGGCACTGTGGCTTGCAGACTGTGTGGAATTCAGGCTGTTTCTGTGTCTTTTTTGATGTCTGTTTGGCATCAATACTGTCCATCAATCAAACTCCATCTCCTGATTCCACACTATTGTTGATTACCCCATTTGCAAGGTTATCCATTGTCCCAGTTTGTAGTTCAAGGTTCATTGAATGCAGTAAGAACTGATTGCTGTTATACAAATAGAAATCAACTTTTATTTTAATAGATCTAGCATGAGAAGGAAAAAGGTCATTCAGATAAAATAGCAGCTAGAAATATAGCCTGGCCACTATGAAAATATGGCAAAAACAAGTCCACAGTTAATAATATCATTACTGATTACTATTGACTAAATAAATGATTAATTGCTTGATTTAATCAAAGCATAACCATGCTTGGTTTGAAATCAAGGTCTACAAAGTAACTTTCAAAAATTCAGTGCACGTTTAATATTGGTTCTGTTAAAATGAAGTGCAAAGCAGTAATAAAATGCAAAATACAAACTTGCAAAAATCAGTGCAGAACTGCAGGCCTACACTAACCTTCCACTATGTTGCCAAAAGTGAAATGAATTTGGTTTTGGCATATTTCCAGTGTATAATCTGGGCAAGTATTTTTTTTTTGTAGCAGAGAAATCGAGTAGACCCTGTTTCTGCCAGGCTTTTCATAATTAAATTGCTGGCCCTGAGTTCCCTTGTGCTTTCTCACCTTCCCACAATGTACTTGCCAGCTCTCCCCTTTTAACTACTGTATATGGCAATGGGGGCCATTGGCACTGCATCTCTGCAATGCTTTTTTTTACAGTTAGTTACATTAAGGATGATTTAGTCTGAGATTTATAAGGCACAGCTGTTGCCAGGATCAGCTTACTCAAGAGATTATGAGGAGTTTCTGAGTCTGAAACTGCAAGGAGTTTCCCTCATGATTTTCTGCAGCTGCAAAGCACTTTTTATACTGATTTTTAAAATGTTATCTTTATTTTCAGACCTAGACTTGCTTCTCAGTACTCTACTTCTGACGGACCTTTACCTCTAATCACCCCTTACTCAAATTGAAGATTTCTTACCACCAGTTGCATCCTTTTATACAGTTATCATGGTGGAATACATGGAATAGAACAAAGCAGAACCTTGCGGCATTTAAAGAAATTATATTACCTTCTAATGGATATTACTATCCCTAGGATATACAGATAGCGTAGGATACATCTCCTTACAAAGGAGATGCGTCAAAGAATAGTGCAGTTCACCGAAGATGTGTAGGACAGCTCTGACATCTACTGCGCAATGACTAGTAGCCGCACTCTGGCACAGGCATTCTACCTGTCTGTGGCTGCTATTGTAAAGTTGTTTGGTGTCTCACTACGAAGTCTGGGGGGGCTTATGTGGTTGAACGTAAACCATAACATTGATAACTCATAACAAAATACATTTCTAAAGTACAGGCCTGCATGGATGGTGTCACAATGCAGGCTGTTGCCAGACTGTACTACCACAGTCTACCATCACGTGACTCTCTACTTTGCAGTGCGGACAGTATTGTTTCCCCAGTCTTACATTAACTCTTTCTCTTCCCCATGAAGATCACCACCATACTCAACCTCTATGGCATTGGCTTATTGAGACAACCATTGGTGGTCTCTGTAATATCAGAACAGGCTACCCTGTGAGCTTGCATTGACTGATATACTTTATATAAATGGATAAATTAATTTCCTTTTGCGTCACAGTAAGGCAGGGTTAATTATGGGATTATTGGGCCATACATATTAATGAGGTTGCTGGATTCACAAAATGATATCAAGACAGCAGTGGGAAGTTGTGCGTGGAGCCTGAGGAGATTGGAGAGGTACTGAATAAATATTTCTCTTCGGTATTCACGCAGGGTGATGTAAATGTAGTTATGGAGAACACTGAGGTACAGGGTAGCAAACTGGAAGGTATCGAAGTAGATAGGGAGGATGTGCTAGATATTCTCGAGGGTTTGAAGTTGGATAAGTCCCCTGGGCCGGACGGGATTTACCCTAGGATTCTCTGGGAGGCAAGAGAGGAGATTGCAGAGCCTCTGGCTCTGATCTTCAGGTCGTCGTTGGTTACGGGTGTGGTTCCGGAGGACTGGACGATAGCGAATGTGGTCCCGTTGTTCAAGAAGGGGAAGAGAGACCTTCCAGGGAATTATAGGCCAGTGAGTCTTACTTCTGTGGTGGGCAAAGTATTGGAGAGAATAATTAGGGATAGGATTTATACTTATTTAGAGAGTAATGAATTGATTGGAAATAGTCAGCATGATTTTGTGAAGGGTAGGTCGTGCCTTACTAACCTCATTGAGTTTTTTGAAAAAGTGACTAAGGAGGTGGATGGGGGTAAGGCGGTTGATGTGGTATATATGGACTTTAGTAAGGCGTTTGATAAGGTGGCCCATGGAAGACTTCTGCAGAAAATGCAGATGTATGGGATAGAGGGTGATTTAGCTAATTGGGTTAGGAATTGGCTAGCAGATAGAAGACAGAGGGTGGTGATTGATGGGAGATATTCATCTTGGAGTTCGGTGACAAGTGGTGTACCTCAGGGGTCTGTTTTGGGGCCCCTGCTGTTTGTAATTTTTATAAATGATCTGGATGAGGGTATTGAAGGATGGATTAGTAAATTTGCAGATGACACTAAAGTCGGTGGAGTGGTAGATAGTGAAGAGGGGTGTTATAGTTTGCAGAGGGACTTGGACAAGTTGCAGAGCTGGGCCGAGAGGTGGCAAATGGAGTTTAATGTGGAAAAGTGTGAGGTAATGCACTATGGCAGAAATAATAAATGTGTAGAGTATAGGGCAAATGGTAGGATTCTTAGTAGTCTAGATGAACAGAGGGATCTTGGTGTGTATGTGCATAGATCCCTGAAAGTAGGCAGTCAGGTCGAGAAGGTTGTTAGGAAGGCATATGGAGTCTTGGCTTTTATTGGTAGAGGGATTGAATTTCGGAGCCGCAACGTCATGTTGCAACTGTACAAAACTCTAGTGCGGCCGCACTTGGAGTATTGTGTGCAGTTCTGGTCCCCGCATTATAAGAAAGATGTGGAGGCATTGGAGAGGGTACAGAGGAGGTTTACCAGGATGTTGCCTGGTATGGAGGCAGGTCTTATGAAGAGAGGCTGAGGGATTTGAGGTTGTTTTCGTTAGAAAGGAGGCGGCTAAGAGGGGACCTGATCGAAACATATAAGATGATTAGAGGTTTAGATAGGGTGGACAGTGATAGCCTTTTTCCTAGGATGGAAAAAGCTAGCACGAGGGGACACAGCTTTAAATTAAGGGGTGATAGTTATAGGACGGATATCAGAGGTAGGTTCTTTACCCAAAGGGTGGTTCGGGAGTGGAATGCCCTGCCTGCAGCAGTTGTAGATGCGCCAAGTTTGGTGGCGTTTAAGAGGTTAGTTGATAAGTATATGGAAGAGAAGGGAATGGTTTAGTTTGGAGGGGCATTGCTTTTTATATTGGTCGGCGCAACATCGAAGGCCGAAGGGCCTGTTCTGTGCTGTAATGTTCTATGTTCTATGTTCTATGTTCTATGACTCCTGTGTCAATTTGCAAGCTCCCATGGGAAGGACTTCTACTCAGATCAATCCAGTGAATGGCATCTGCATGATTGCACTGAACCTTTACCCCTGTGGACAATACCTTCAGTAAAGTTGGCGACAGGCAACAGCAAATAAGGAATAGCATAAGAAACCTTTGCATTTATATAGTCCCTATCAGAGGACAAAGGGCTTTACAGTTAATAGAGTACACTTAAAGCAAAGTCACTTGTTGTAATATAGAAAACGTGTCAGCCAGTTTGTACCTAGCACGCTCCTACAAACAGCAGTATGTTAATAATTAAATAATCTTGCCCTGTATGCCTCCTTGTATCTTTCTAATATCTATTCTTGTATTTGTATGTGCAACCTGAATACAATGGGATTGAGGTGGCTCTCATTCCTGGGCAGCTGATGCCTCCTTTCATGTTCCGCTGGCATGATGTTCGGTGAAGAAATTATTGGAGAAGATTCTTAGGGACAGGTTGTACTCAGAGCTGGAGAAGAATAGGCTTTTTAGCAATAGGCAGCATGGTTTTGTGAAGGGGAGGTTGTGTCTCACAAACATGATTGATGCTTTTGAGGAAGTGACAAGAAAAATTGACCAGGACAGGGCAGTGGATGTTGTATACGTCGACTTAAGTAAAGCATTCGATAAGGTTCCTCATGGCAGATTGATACGGAAAGTGAAGTCACATGGGATCCAAGGTGAGCTGGTAAGATGGATACAAAATTGGTTTGGACATAGAAAGCAGAGGAAGGGTATTTTTCTAACTGGAGCTCTGTGACAAGCAATGTTCCACAAGGATCAATTATGGACCTCCGTTGCCTGTAATATATAAAAACAATTTGGAGGATAATGTAGGTGGTTTGATTACTAAATTTGCAGATGATACAAAAATTGGGGGAGTAGTGGATCGTGAGGAGGATTGTCAGAGGGTACAGTGGGGTATAAATCGGCTGGAGACTGGGCCGAAAGATGACAGATGGAATTTAACCCGGACAAATGTAAGGTGATGCAATTTGGAAAGATTGCTACAGAAGGAAAGTATACAGTAAATGGTAGAGCACTTAGAAATATTAGCATACAGAGGGATTTACATGTCCAAATCCACAGTTCCCTGAAATGGCAATTCAGGTGGACAAGATGGTCAAGAAGGCATGCTGCCCTTCTTCACTTGGGGCATTGAGCATAGGAATTGGAAAATCATGTTGCAGCTGTATAAGACTTTGCATTTGAAGTATTGTGTACAATTCTGGCTGCCAGACCACCTGAAGTATGTTGATACATTGGAAAGGGTGCCAAAGAGATTTACCAGGAAGTTGGCTAGTTTGGAGGATATGATGCTGAAGAAAGGTTGAAAAACTTGGATTGTTTTCATTGGAACTTCAGAGAATGAGAAGGGACCTGATAGAGGTTTGCCAGATGATGACATTCTTGGATAGAGTGGATAGTCAGACTCTTTTTCACAGGGTTGAAATGTCACACACTTGGGGGCATAGTTGAAAGTGAGAGGGGGAAAGTTTAAAAGAGATATAATGGGCAAATTTTTCACACAGAGGATGGCGAATGCTTGGAATGTACTGCAGGATGAGGTGGTGGAAGCAACATTCAAGAAGCGTTTGGATAGATAAATGAATAGCAGGGAATAGAGGAATATGGACCACAAAGAGGCAAGAAAATATTCGAATAGAGCAGCATCTATGTAAGCACAGACTTGGTGGGCTGAAGGGCCTGTTCTGTGCTGTACCATTCTTTGTTCTATGGGGAATGGATAGAGGCCTCATCTATGCTGTCCTGAGAAGCTACAAGCAGCATCCATTGTGAAGGACTACTCGTGCAAATATTTATTTAAAAGAATGAGAAATGTGCTGATGTCCAGGGTGGACAAAGATGAGAAAGGACTATGTCCAGTGCATCACTTGTCTGTCCTGTCAGGTTATTGAACATTTTGTGATACTATTCTCTCATCCTGAATGTGAAGGATTGGCAATTAATGTCAATGCCATTTCCTTTCAGGTAATATATTCCTGGGTGGCTTGATGACACAAACATCACCGCTGGTGCCGTCAAGCCATCTTCTATGTGGTTTGGAATCCGAAACTGTAAAAGTTCTTCTGTTATGCTTGTGTGCCAGGCCCTGCTGCCTTTTCCAATAATCTGGTTGTAAATACTCTTGAAAAGCACTCCAGTTGAGATTGAATCAGTGTTTAAAAAAATTGCTATAACTTCCTTGCTTTTGTTCTCTATTGCTCGACTTATAAAGCTCAGAATCCCATATGTCTTGCTAACTGCTTTCTTAACTTGCCCTTCTGCCTTCAATGATTTATACATAGAGCATATAATCCTCTTTCCCTCTGCTTCTGCATCCCTTTAGAATTATGTCCTTTATTTTAAGTGATCTCAACTTATTCTTCCTAACAAAATGTATCACTTTACTCTTCTCTGCATTAATTTTCATCAGTGTAACTGTCCATTCCACCAGCTTCTCTAGGCTTATCACTCCCCTTCACAGTTTATTTTGCATTGTGTGCAAATTTTGAAATTGTGCCCTGCACATCGAAGTCTTGATTGTTAACACAGATCAAGCAAAACAATGGTCCTAATACAATTCCTGAAAAATCCACCAAAGACCTTCCTCCAGAGTGAAAAACAACAGTTCACACTACTCTCTTGGTGGGATTTTCGGGTTGCGTTAGCCCCAAACACAGAAAGTCCCACCCAAGGTCAACAGACCATTATATGGTAAAATTCTGGCCTCTGTTTCCTGTCAGCCCCCAACTTCTTACCCATGCTGCTACTGTCCCGTTTATTTCAGAGCTTTAACTTTATTGATAGGTCTGTTTTGTGGAACCTTATCAAATACTTTTTTGGAAGTCCACATAGATCTCTTCAGTCATATTACCTTTATCAATCCTCAATGTTACCTCATCAAAAACTTCAATCAAATTAGTTAGTCATTTATGCCAGGAACTATCCAGTGAACATGCAAGCAAATTGACCAGGAACAAGTTTTGCAAAATCGGGCATATTATTTTCCATTGGCATAACAATAGCACAAAACACTATGAGCAGCTACTTTACAAAAAGTAAATTGAAGTTCGTGAAATAATATAGATGCTTTATAGTCTACTGTATAATAAATGGTTGGAGTGAGCTGGGTTGATAGAACCATGCTTTACCTTTCAACTGTGTCCAACATTTGGTGTAAGTGCAGTGAATTCTAAACAAAGGGAAATGGCCATTTAAATCAATCAGACAGCATTTGAGCAGGAAGTTCCAAATAAACTACACATTTCAAATCTGTATAAACAGTTGAATCATAAAATATACATTCAGCAGTGTTCATCAATCTATTTGGATAAAATCGTGACCTCTAAATGTTTGTACAAAGCCTGTAATATTGCCGTTTCAGCATTTACTTTAATTTCCCACCAAGATTTATAGCACTTTCACTTCAGTGTTCTCAAAAGAAGAAAGGCTAAACTGCCCTTGTAAAGATTTTTGAAAAAAGTGAATATCAGAAACCAGAATTGGAAGCTAAGCATATTAGAAATGCAAAACAGGTCAGAAAGCATCTCTTTCAAATGCTGAGCCATTCGTTATACATTTTCAGAAAATTTCTTTTTACGTTATTTTTAAAGCTATTTATATATTTCAGCAATATTCTAATATCAGCTAGTTAGATGACTTTCAGAAAAGGAAAGTCTGGCCCTGATTTCAGACATGCCTCACCCAATGTGCACAACATTTTCAGCAGGATATACTGACTGAACCATGATAAGGAACAGAAACCCAAGCGTGAAGTTGAAATACTTGGCGCACTGTCGTGATCCCATCTGACCTCAGCTGAAATCAGATAAATCAGAGCAAGCCGCGGATGGAAATAGAACTTTTGCTGTAACTTTGTATTACATTATTCAATGTCTACCTTGCTATCAAGGATGCTATCACAGTTTGGAATTCATCGGACTTTCCTTCACTGAAAAAATAGGAACATTGTTAAAACTGTTTTGTGCAGAAATTTGCCTGTAAGGAGCCATTTCCTCTAATCATTGCATTCTGGGTTGGCCATCAGATGCAGATAAGAAGTGATTTTGCAGGGCAGGCCGTTACTTTGAACCAATTCCAAACTTTGACTAATTTCTTAGCAGTGTATCTGACATTCTGGTAGATCTAACACTCTTGTATTAACAAAGTAGTTTGATCTCTAGAGGTGAGGGAAGAAAGGTTTTTATAAAATCAGGACACAGCTAGTCTAACAACAGCAAATTTCAAGGAAGTGACCTTTACCTTGTAGTGTCTATGCTTTCATATTAAGTGAAGGACTCACTGAAGTGTAGTCTTTGGATGTATTCTTCATTTCTGTCATAAAATGAGATCAAGACTGATATTGATTGTGTAAATTATTTATTTTAACATATTCAGTTCCCTCAAAGTTTTCCCAAACATGGAATAAATCATCTTACGAATTGATCAGAATGGCATTTTGCCTAATGTTATCTTGGTCCATGTCATCAGAGATTGAAGGAAGATTAAGACAGAGACAGCTGATCCAAAGTACAAGAGAATTTCACGGCTATAGGCATGGGTCTCCTGCACTTCTATCCTAATAACAGTTGGGCAGTGAAAATCAACTCCCATAAGGACAAGTGACTGGGTCATTTAAGGGAATGCTTGACACCAAAGAACCTGAAAAGGTATCTGCTTCAGATCCAGATTCATAAAGGACATTTATAGTGATCTATTCTTATGTCTCAATTCATTACATGTTGATTATCATGATCATCATACATTTCAATAATACAGTAGGTAATTAATGCACTTGATCTAGAATTAGTGATACCAACCAGGCTAACCTTGAGTTATTGTGTTCATTCAATGAATGTAGTTGATAGAGCAATAACAAGTAACAAAGCTATTCTGTCCTTGTACAGAGATTGCATAAATGTTCTATTAAATTGGTAACCATGACATTCACAATTAGTGCAATGGCCCAGATTTTGCTGTCATAATAATGCTGTGGCTAATTGTTCTCACTGTTATTGATGTGGAACTGCATGGAAACTTAAGAATTATTTTTCCCAGAGAGCAGTGGAAGCTGGGTCATTGAATCTATTCAGTGTAGAGTTGGACAGATCTTGAATAGACAAGGGACTCTAGATTTGTGGCAAACAGTAGAATTGAGACCACAAACAAATGTTGGCCAGCATTTACTGCACAATGAGGTAGCACATCATTGGCCAGCAGTGGGATCTTTTGGTTCCACTGTTGTCAATGGGGTTTCGTGGGAATACATCACCCTCACCACCAGGAAACCTATGCCATTGTTTCTGATCCCACCAATGACTGTGCCATTGGTGGGATCAGAAGGTCTCAGCCTCATGAACAGTTGCAAAGGTCTGGTCATTAAATTGAAATATTAGAATTTTTTTAACTGTTCTGTCTTTTTTAACTCTCTGAATCCCAATCTTTGTTTTTCTCTCACATTATTTATTATTCTACTCTGACATAGAATTCACTCAGTCTAATTTATATTTTGTTCATAATTATTTCTAGATTCTCTGATTTGCTAGGTTAAGAAGATGTATGGATGGTTTGTGAGTTCACTTATATCCCTTTCATCCTGTTTCTCTAGTTACAGCAATTTTAATGGGCTTTTTTTCACCAACAAGCAGCAGGTGTTTTTAGCTGTCTTGCTACAATGAAAGCGTAGAAAAGTTACCACATACTGAATTTACTTTTCAATGGAGGTAAAGTGCAAATTGTTGCTTACATAGAGATTGAGTGAAAACAGCACAATCTATGGCATACTGCAGTGGGCAGTGCCGCTATAATTTCATATGGTGCACAAGATATGGTCACACTGAAGTAGAAACAGAAATTGCTGGAAATACTCAGCAAGTTAGGTAGCATCATTAGAGAAGAAATAAAAGTTTACATGTCTGATTTTCATCAGCCAGATGGGAATCTCAGGTTGGGAAATTTCCCAATCCGGAAGATTTGCCTCCTTTAGAACAACCCCACTTGCTATATTTTCATTCCAGGGAAGAGGCAGAAGGGTGGAATTAGGCCTTCTGCCTACAAATGCAGATTGGAGGTGACTGCAGATGTGCATGAGTGCCAAGGCAACCTGGCCCATTTTGGTTCAGCCATGACTACTACATGCCGCTTTCATGCCCAGCATGACCCCTCCATGTCCCCCATCCATCCTCCATGTCCATTTCTTCAGGATGTGCTTGTGCAGGATTGTTATATGAGCATATAATAATGGCAAGTCTTGAGATTCACTTTCAAAAAAACCTATTCAGAAATCTGCTTTAAAAAAGTCACCGCTGCACTTTCAACACAATAAAAGTATTAATCAGACAGAGCCATTATTGTATCAATAACAGAAGTTTTATCTCACCTCGCACCTCTGAACTTTGTCCAAATAAACATGCAGACATTGAAGAATGAGTTTAAAGACAATTAACTTATTATAATCTCATAAAGATGTCAGTCAATCAAAGCAAACACTTGACCTCCACCTGAGAAAACAGACTTCTGCTGAACTAATCCATTTGTGATTCTTAGAGCTCAGCCAAGCATGGCGGAACCATAGAAAGGGGAATGGAGGAGGCATGAGTAAGATATTTTAAAAAGTTTTACGAACCTAAGCTATGGCTCATGATTCCTCTGAGGCCTGTGAGGCATGTCCGTCTCTACAGAAATTGGCCTTGCCTTGCAATGGTGGTGACAAGGTCAGGAATGCAGGGTGTGGGCTATCCGTAACCTTATCCCATGCTGATACAAATTGTTGGTGCCAGGAGTGGAGGGTAGGAATCCTACAATCAGCTTCCACTTACTCTATTTACAGGCTTTGGATTGGCCTTATTTCATGAAAATATAGTCCAACATATCAGGCCACCAACTTTCATCAGAACAGAAAAAGAGATATTTAAGCACATGCAGGGAAGGAAAGGGGTTAAAGAACAAAAGGGATGATGGAGGAAAGGTGAAGGAACAAGAAAAATAAAATTGTTGAATGCAATGTTGAGTCTGGTCATGCTTTATCGAAAGACAAGATGATGTTTTTCCAACTTACATAAGCTTCATTGGAATAGTGTAGGAGGTTAATACAGAGTGCAGAGTGTGAGCAAAGTGGAGAGTTAAAATGACAAGCAACTGGGAGTTTGGGGTCATGCTTGCAGACTGAATGGAGGTATACTACAATGCATCCATCAAATGTATGTTTGGCTTCCCCAAGATAGTGGGGACCATATCATGAGCAGTGAATACAGCATAGCAAATTGAAAGAAGTTCAAATAAATCACTGCTTCACTTGAAAGGAGTATTTTGGATCCTTTGATGGTGGGAATCATGGAGGCAAAAGGGCAAATATTTCATGTGGAAGCTGCCATGAGAAGGGGTGTTGGGGATTAAGGAGTGGATCAGGGGTTTTGCTGAGGGAATTAGCCATTCAGGGAAGGGGAAGATGTGTCTCTTGGTGACATGAAGCTGAGGTGGCAGGAAAGACAGAAAATGATTTGTTAAATGTGGAGGCTGGAGGAATGGAAGAAGTGGATAAGGGAACCTCAGTTGTCGTTCTGGGATGCAGGAGAATGAGTGAGAGTATGAGTTTGGGACATGGTCAATGGCTCTGTCAACCACAGTGCGGTGTGGAAATTGTGATGGTCAATGTTATGCTGGCAACTACCAACAAAATGATCCTGCAATGATCAAAAAATGATGGTTGTAACTGAGCGTGTGTTTGTGTGTCATTATCACCCTGTGCCAAGGTGATTTCAGTGCTGCCTTTATCACCTGCTGATGCCAATTCACCATCACCAACAGGCAACTGATCAGGCATCCTGATAATCTTCCTGGCCATCTGACCCATGTGTGGCATGTGTCTCAGGAAGGGCTCAGACTGGGCCACATGTGGAGATCTTCACCCTTTTTGACTGCAATGAATTTATATTCACCTGATATAAAATGCACAGAGGAATATTGCTGTTTATTGTGTTTGTGCATCACAGTGCTTGTTCACATGTGTTCTATGTGCACCTGCATGAGTGTGTTCATGTACAAGCCTCAGCACTGAAACAGAGATATGTGCTTTGCATCTGAGCTGCAACATCAGATATGAACCCTCCCTTGCAGCTGTTTGTGGATGAGCCAAGTTACACATAATACTGTGAAAGGTTATTGAACTTTTTCCTGCATTGAATCCATGAGTGCTGATGGTCTCTTGCTGTGCCCACTACAGCGGAAATTTGAATCTAGGGTTTTTTGGTAGTTGCAGGGGCATTAAAGGGGCCAGCAGGGAAGAAAACTGTTCTCTTTTGTAAACATGAATGGCTTGGTCTGAGAAGTTTAGGGGGCAGTTGGCTCAATTCTTTCTGACATCTTTCCTCTATGTGATAATCAATGAATGAAAATATAAAACAAAAAAGGTCATGAGACATTCAGCTTACAATGATCTCAATTCACTTTTATGTGCTGACGTGCACTTATCATTTTCACCATATCATCAATGGTTACTGCTATCTGAAAGAGGCCAATGGTTACTGCTACGTTGGAGAAAATGGCTCTGCGCAAATGTTTGGTCCATATTTGTTGCTGCTGAGAATCCTAGGAAGTATGCTGGGTTCCATGACCACTGACATCCTGACTGGTTTCTTTCTTTCTTCGTCATCCTGCAGGGCCTTTTTGGTATCATCCAAAACAGCATTCTCATCACTCAGATAAAGCTCCAAACTCATTGAGGGAACCTAGATAGGGTCCTGTGTAGACTGGAAAAAATACCTGGCTTCCGCTGTAAGAAATTTAAATGCTCATTCCTGAAGCCTCGGTGGAGAAGCTGGGACATGTGATCAATGAAACTGGTTTCTCAACCTCACCCAGAAAGGTGGAGGTAGTGGTGAATGTACCACAACCCAAAAATATTAAGGACTTTTGTCGATTTTTGGGACTTGTAAATTACAATGGCAAGTTCATTTCCAGCTTAGCTACCAAGGCAGCAGCACTGAATAATCTGCTGAGGCAGAATGCAAAATGGAATTTGTTACAAGCCTGTCAGGAAAGTTTTAAGGACTTTCAGTCCATAGATGTGTGGGCTAGGTGCATTGCCCATGGTAAATTGTCTCTTAGTCTCCTGAGATGCATAGGTTAGAGGGATTAGCAGGTAAATATGTGGGATTGCAGGGATAGGGCCAAGGTGGGATTTTGTTGTTGCAGACTTGATGGGGTTTCTATGATTCTAACTCGAACAAGAGCTCACTTCTCAAGTCCTGGCACATTTTAATGAAAAGTTGCCTGTCAGCTTAGCTTGTGATATATCTGGATTTGGCATTGGAACTATCATCTCTCACACATTTCCTGATGGCAATGAAAGATCCATTCCATATGCCTCACACACATTGTCCAAAGCAGAACAAAATTATGCTAAAATTGAGAAGGAAGCTCTTGGATGAATCTACGGAGTTAAGAAGTTCCACTAATATTTGTATGGGTGTAAATTCACATGAATTACAAACCACAAGCCTTTGACCTGGTTGCTTAATCTGTAGTCACAAACCCTGAAACTTACTGCTGCAAAATTACCTTTTGCTCTACTAAGAATCCTAGAAATGCGGATGTACTTTCATGACTTGTGTTACATCACAGCTCCACAAACCAAAGTGAAGTTACTGCTTTCAATGTGAACCAGATAGGTATTTAAACGGATCAAATTTGACTTGAAACTAAGAGGGATGCTGTGATTTCTAAAATATGTTGGACTGAGGTAAACACAGTAAGAAGTCTGACAACATCAGGTTTAAGTCCAACTGATTTATTTGATAGTAAGCTCACAAGCTTTCGAGGTTCCCCTGTTTGTCGGGTGAATGAAGAGTTCTGGCCTCAGATAGTACATATAAAGCACAGACAGTTTACAGATTACTGATTAGAATGCGAGTTTTTACACCTAACCTGCTATTCAAATCTTAAAGTGGCTAACAATGTGAGTGGAAGGAGCATTGAGCACAAGTTAAAGAGATGTGTATTGTCTCCAGACAGTACAGTAAGTGAGGTTTTGCAAACCCAAGCAAGTTTTGGGGGTTACAGATAGTGTGACATGAATCCTGTTCATGAATCCAAGATCCCTGTTGAGACCGTCCTCACATGTGCGGAACTTGGCTATCAGTCTCTGCTTAACGACTCTGCGCTGTCGTGTGTCATGAAGGTCATCTTGGAGAATGCTTACCTGAACGTCAGAGGCCAAATGCCCATGACTACTGAAGTTCGCCAACAGGAAGGGAACAGTCTTGCCTGGTGATTGTCGAGTGATGTTCATTCATCCTTTGTCGTAGCATCTGCATGATCTCCCCAATGTACCAAGTTTTGGGACATCCTTTCTCGCAACTTATTAGGTAGACAACATTGGCCGAGTTGCAAGAGTATGTACCGTGTACCTGATGGATGGTATTCTCACGTGTGATAATGTCATCCATGTCGATGATCCAGCATGTCTTGCAGAGGTTGCTGTGGCAGGATTGTGTGGTATTATGGTCACTATTCTCCTGAAAGCTGGGTAGTTTGCTGCGAACAGTTTGAGGTTGCGCAGTAGTCTGAAGGCAAGAAGTGAGGGTGAAGGCAAGACCTTCCTGTTGGCGAACACTTCAGTGGTCATGGGCATTCGCCCTCCGACGTTCGGGTAAGCATTCTCCAAGGTGGCCTTCATGACACACGACAGCGCAGTAACTGAGCAGAGACTGATAGCCAAGTTCCGCACACGTGAGGACGGTCTCAACAGGGATCTTAGTTCATGTCACACTATCTGTAACCCCCATGACTTGCCTGGGTTTGCAAAACCTCACTTACTGCGTTGTCTGGAGACAATACATATCTCTCTAACCTGTGCTCAGTGCTCCTTTCACTCACATTGTTAGCCACTTTAAGACTTGAATAGCAGGTTAGGTGTAAAGATTCACATTCTAATCAGTAATCCGTAAACAGTCTGAGCTGTTGTATGTGCTGTCTGAGGCCAGAACTCTTCGTTCACCTGATGAAGAGGGGAACCTCGAAAGCTTGTGAGCTTACTATCAAATAAATCAGTTGGACTTAAACCTGGTGTTGTCAGACTTGTTACTGTATTTCCAAAATATACATGTATACACAGAATGGTTGGTATGTATTCCAAGAAGTGATAACTGAGCTTAGCTCTTACTATACACATTAGTTTTGAGCTGATTCAGTAAAGTTCTATATCATGGGGAATCAGAGTTGATATTCCTCCAAACTGTTAAGAAGAATTTCATTTCAATCACATGGGAATTATCAAAATGAAAGCATTAGCTTTTCTACATGTACGGTAGCCACATCTGGATAAAGACATCGAATGTATGGTCATTGACTAACTTCCATTCCAAAAAAATGAAGCCCTGCCTTGCCTCCAGTCATTGCATCCGCAGACCTAACCTGATTGTCCACGACAGGGATGTAATGTGGACTTTGCAGGACCATTTCACAGAATTCTTATCAAAATGTCTACAGTGCCAAAAGAGACCATTTGGCCAATCAATTCTGCACCTACTTTCTGACAGATGATCTTACCTAGACTCACCCTCCTGTCTTAATCATGTAACCCCACACATATTTCCCGCTAATCCCATTAAGCTGTACATCTTGGGAAACTAAATTGCAATTTAATACGGTCAGTCCACCTAACCTGCATACTCTGGATTGTGGGAGCAAATCAGAGCATCCTGAGGAAATCCACACAGACACAGGGCAAGTGCCACCGAGACAGTCATCCAAGACTGGAACCGAACCTGGGTCCCTGGCATTTCTCGGATTTAGGTTCTTGATTGTGGTGGATGCTCACAAAAAGTGGCCTGTAAGTCAACAATGACAACAAAAATCATTGATGCTCTCCAGAATGTGTTCACTAGTTTTGACTTGCCAGAACAGATTGCATCTGATATTGGCATGCAGTTCAAAATTTGTGAATTTCAAACATTCCTGAATAAAAATGTAACCATGTCGTTTCTCATCTTGCCTTACTACCCATCTTCAAACGGCAAAGCAGGGTGCTTTTTCAGGCATTCAAAATGCCATATGAAGAAAAAGATGCAAGTAGATTGGAAGTTGAATCTGAAGACTTTTTGATGATGTATCGTAACCTCTATAATTTGCAAACCTCTATATTTATAAAGCGTATCTCCTGCTGAGCTAATGTTTGGAAAACAACTGTATATGCACTGCTGCCTCACAACGCCAGGGTCACGGGTTCAATTTTCAACTTGGATTATTTGTCTGTGTGGAGTTTGCATGTTCTCCCTGTATCTGTGTGGGTTTCCTTGGGGTGCTCCAGTTTCCTCCCATAG
Source organism: Sphyrna mokarran (assembly GCA_024679065.1). Lineage (NCBI taxonomy): Eukaryota > Metazoa > Chordata > Chondrichthyes > Carcharhiniformes > Carcharhinidae > Sphyrna > Sphyrna mokarran. Next base: position 48,059,039 of record JAGIQG010000011.1, on the reverse strand, counting down.
TTTGAAAGGTGTACTGGTTTGGTGCATTGATCCAAATAGGTGCCGGTTGTGGCAACTAGAGAGGAATTTTACAGTAACTTCATTGCAGTGTTAATGTAAGCCTTACTTGTGAAATAAATTTTACTTTCTCATGCGTTTTTAATTTGGATCAGTCCATTTGGGTCAGAAATTGCTGTGGAACACCAAAATTACTCCACTGAAGAATAACCAAGTGTTGAAGACCATTGACATATGAAGTTGAAACTCCATATGGAATCTGAACAGAGCAAGTGGAATAGTAGGCCCTTTATTTCCAAACAAACACACTGAAATATCTTGGCTAACACCTCTGCAGACCAAAGTGAATCTACAAACTATCTGACTGATTTGTTCCTGTCTAAAGGAGGAGTTGATGTGATGTTTGTGTCAAAAGTTCATGCTTTTGTAAAAGGACATTTTAGTTAAAAAGAAGTGCTATATAAAAATCTGCCAGTAGGGTGTGCTGGAAACAGATTCCCTGATGTATTTCTCATTTCCTTTCGGTTTTGGCAGGTGGTTCAGCCGAGAACTGACGTGTGTGTTTGGATGTGTGTCCTAAATGGTTTAGAAGTGACCGAACACTTCAGCATTGCTCCTGGATCATGCATGGTCACACACACACCACCATGAATGCAGTATAATAATAATAGTTACATATACATTTTGAACAATGCTTTATATAAAAAAAAACCTTTGTGCCATTTTGCTTACACAACAAGGTGTTCAGGAAGATTGTCATGTATCAGTGTCCTTGTCCTTGTTAAATCGGAACAGAAAGTGATAATTACTGTGGAGATTGTCTTTGTGCTTGTTCATATTATTTTTTATCCAATACTTCTTCCCGAAGAATTCTTATAGGAAGTGGTTGTTTAACCCTTGGGGCATAAAATAAATGTCATGCAGGCAGGCAATATTTTTGTTACTCTGTTTTTGGTTTCCACAATTCATGATAGTATGTGCCTGGTATTAATCTCTGGTTGTCAAGACCAGAAATACAAGAACAGCGCACTGAATGATATATAATCACTCTACTGGTGTAGGAGTCAAACAGGGAGATAGCAAACAGATTTGTTGCTGGCAGCTGTTCAGCTTGCACCCTCCTTAACCTTTCTCAGTTTTGCTGCTTTCTTGACAATGACTGTAATGCCTTTCAGTCCCAGGCATTTAAACTTTCTGGATTGGACTATATTTTGTTATATTATCTTGCTTCAAAGTTGTTAATCTTTTGAGTGCTGACTTTCCTGTGCACCAATTGTTTTGTTCCTATCATAAAACAATGGTCTATAAGCTTTTACTTCTGTTATTTGAAATGTAAGACAAAGATTTCAATTCCTTGACTATGATTCGTATTATCATCCCCAGAAGGACCAATAACTGCTTTAAAAAAAAGACCTGAATTACCCAGTGACTGACAGAAATTGCCAAAGGACAAGATTTTACTTTTTAAGATTTTCACTGTAACAAATTAAAATCAATGCAGATCAAACATCACCTAACAGAAAACCAGTAAAAAAAAACTAAAGAAAATGTAATTTTGCTTTAACTAAATCAATTGGGATCTGCCTTTCAACAATTTTCATTGGAAATCATACTTCTGGCAGATAGGACCTCACAAACAAGCCAGAAGTTACTCCTTCCAATCAGCCTGTCTTCAAGATCTAACCTTTATCAGTAAGGCCCACTATGGCGACTCCTTGTTCCTGAAGTACCTTCTATGGCATCCCCTTAATTTTGAAATAAGTTGTCACAAGCATCATGTTTGGCTTTTAACACAAAACAGTCCTTCTTTGCTCTTCACAGCTTTTCCTCACAACAGTATTTTCTTTGTCTCTCTCTCTCTCTCTCCCTGTCTTTCAAAAAACGACTGTCTTTCTAATGTGAGATTCTAGGCAAATCTGTGAGGACAATTTTTGATTTCAGGAGGTTTCTGTTGAAGTTTCTTCCCCACATCCAGCAGATTAAATGGTCCTATCTCAGAACAGAAATGTTTAGAACATCCTCACTGTGCCCCTGTTCCATCTTAAATTAAGGTGGACAACATAACTTTCTTGTAAAGTCCAACATCTGTGATACTTGAAAGTAAGTTATGCCAGCTCTTGTCTGGAAAATAGTTATCCTGTTGTAATAGGGAGGTCAAATGATCAAGGCTCAGGAAGGTCGCATTGAATGTCAAGGGCAACGGTTAAATTCTCTGTTGTTGAGATGGTTATTGCCTGGCACTTGTGTGACTGGAATGTTAGTTCTTACTTGTAAACCCAAGCCTGGATATTGTGCAAGTCTTAATGCATTTGGACATGGACTGTTTCAGCATTTGAGGAGCCACAAATGGTATCGAACATTGTGCAATCATCAACAAACATCCGCACTTCTGACCTTATGATGGAAGGAAGATCATTGTTGAAATAGCTGAAGATGTTGGGCCTATGACACACTCCTGAGGACATCCTGCAGTGATATCCTGAAGCTGAGATGACTGATCTCCAACAACAACAAACATCTTCCTTTGTACAACATATGTTAGGATTTTGTTAGGGTTCCTTCATGCCACTAGTTAGTCAAATGCAGTCTTGGTATCAAGGGTTAGTTATTCGCACTTCACCTCTGACATTCAGCTCTTTTGCCCATTTTTGAACTAAGGCTGGAATGAGGTCAGGAGCTGGGTGGCCCTGGCGGAACACAAACTAAGCATTAGTGAGCAGATTTTTGTGAAACAAGTGCCACTGAATAGCACTGTTGATGATCCCTTCTATCATTTTATTGATGATCAAGTGTGGACTGAGGAGGCAGTAACTTGCCAAATCTGTTTTGTCCTGCTTGTTTATGTACAGGACATAACTGGGCAATTTTTTACATTGCCAGATTGATACCAGCATTGTAGTTTACTGAAACAGTTTGGCTCGGAAAACAGCATATTCTGAAGCACAAATCTATAGTAGTATTGCTAGGATGTTGTCAGGATTCATGGCCTTTGCAGTATCCAATGCCTCCAGCCATTTCTTGACATCACAAGGAGTGAGTCAAATTGGCTGAAGACTGACATTTAAGATGCTGGGAACTTTTGGAGGAGGCTAAGATGGGTCATTCACTCCACATTTCTGGCTAAAGATTGTAGTAAATGTGAGCCTTAACTTTTGCCCTGATGTGCTGGGCTTGCATATCATTGAGGATAGGGAAATTTGTGAAGTCTCCAACTCCAATGAGCTATATAATTGTCCATCACTGTTCAGAGACAGATTTGGCAGGACTGCTGAACTGAGATCTGATACACTAGTTGTGGAATTGTTTAGCTCAATTTATCATTTACTGTTTTTGCTGTTTGGCACACAAGTAGTCCTGTGTTGTAGCTTCACCAGTTTGACACCTAAATTTTAGGTATGCCTGCTATTATTCCTGGCATGCCCTTCGGCATCCTTTATTAAACTAATGTTGATCCTCTGGCTTTGTGGTAATGGTAGAGTGGGAGATATGTCAGGCCATGAAGTTAGAGATTGTGGTTGAGAACAAAACTGCTGATGCTGATGGCCCACAAGGTTCAATGATTGCCCCATTATGAGTCCCTAGATCTATTCAAAGCTGATTAGCACAGTGACTTAATGCAACAGGGCATTGGCTCTCCAAGGACTACGCAGTGTACACTGCTACCAATACTGTCATGGACAGTTGTGCCTGTGGCAGGCTTTTTTCCTAATCTTCTTGGTTCCCTCACCACCTGCCATACATTCAGACTGTGTCCTTTAGGCTTGACAAGCTTAGTCAGTGGTGGTGTTACTGAGCTATTCTTGGTGATAGACATTGAAATGCCCAATCCAGAGCACAATCTGTGGGGGGATGGTAGTTGGTAGTTAGCCCCTATATTTGACCTGCTGCCATCATAAAAACTCCCAGGGCAACTTCTTCACAAATATATACCTTTGTTTCCTAAAGAACATTAGTGAACCAGATGAGTTTTTACGACAATCAACAGTAGTTTCATGGTCATCATTAGACTTTAATTCAAATTTATCCCAAATGGAATTTGAAACTACGTCTCCAAAGTATTACACTGGGCCTCTGGATTACTAATCCAGTAACAATACTACTATGCTATTACCAATTAGGCAATGATTTTAGAATTATATGTTCAGAGAGTTAATGTGTATTGTAGTAAAACATCAAGATTCAGTATTGTTGGAGCAGAGCAATTACTTTGTTCTTGAAATGTGTTCGGATTGCTGATTATTCTAAGAATCCAGGGCCATGATGTCATTTATATTGATTATAGTTTTACCTATAGCAAAATCTAAGTTTGAAACTTCAGTTCTGCTTGTGAATAGTGGAAGCCAATTAGTTTGAATCTCATGGCAAATATTTATGTAAAGCTGTCCAATATCAAAAAGAAATAGTACTATTCAAAATTGAGTGCAAACAACTTAAAAGATGTTAGTTGCGAGTGTGGGGTTCGCCAAGATGCAATAATAACTTGAATAACAAAGTCCTTTTCAATATGCTGCCACGGCAGTGTTGTTTCTTAAGGAGACAAAGATCATCCACAAAGTGCAGGAAAACAAAAGTGCATATTCATCATGCCTTAAAGTAGATTTCAGATTGTAATGTAGCTAATATGTAGAACCTAGTTGATGAAATATTTTTTATTCATTGTTGTGATTGTGGAATATGGCATCTTCATGTTATATATTACCAAAAAATGAGTCTGAAGCTTGTAATTACTTCACAGCTTAATAAAGCATATAATAAATAGTGGGCTCATTAATTCAATATTCAGTGAAGTGTTCAAAAGCAGACTAACTTCAGCAATGAGACACAATTCATTCTGATCAAGCAAATAAATGTATGTTTAGCAATTGAAAGGTTAAACATACCAAGTAGTTACATGTATTAGATCCTACTGGACCCCTTGAAAGCCCAAAACAAAACGTTTTTTATTTAGGCCATTCTGAGCAGACAAACTTTTAGTTTGTAGCATATTTGTTGTAACATTCTAATTGAAGCATTCTTTGAAAATGTTTGTATTTTTCATTAATAGTTATGATGTTGATTTGATTCAAGCCTACAAAGTAACTTGGTGGGATTGAGATTGGGTTGTTTAGGATTATATTCACAGGAGTTGAGAAGAATGAGGGAGGAAATTTCATAGAAATCTAGTAATTTCTAACAGGACTGGACAGGTTAGATGTAAGGAGAATGTTGCTGATGATGGAGATGTCCAGAACCAGAGATCACAGTCTGAGGAAGCAGTGCAGATGGTTTAGGACAGAGATGAGGAAAAATTTCTTCACCCAGAAAGTGGACAGCTTATGCAATTCACTATCACAGAAAGGAATTGAGGCCAAAACAGTAAATGTTTTCAAGAAGCAGTTAGATATGGCACTTGAGATTTACAGGATCAAAGGTTAATGGAACAAGTGGGGGAGGTGAGTGGAGATCAGGTTTTTGACTTGGATGATCGGCCATGGATCGTAATGAATGGGAGAGCAGGCTCACTGGGTCAAATGGAATCCTTTTGCTTCTATTTTCTATGTTTTAACTTCATTTTTGTATTGTAAATGTGGAACTATTTTACATATGTCCTCTCAAGTTTTGGTTGAATTGAGTAATGAACTGATCAACATTAGGGTAGATTATATATTAAAATAATTACTAGGCATTTACTATTATTGATGTATAAATCGGACAACATATAATGGCCCCTATTCTAGTTTCACCTGCCAATGGAAACAACCTCACTGCATCGATCTCATCTATTTCCTTCATAATTTCATGTTTGACAAAGCTTGACAATGCTTTGACAAAAGAGTCATCAAGACTTGAAACATCAGCTCTTTTCTCTCCTTACAGAGGCTGCCAGACCTGCTGAGAATTCTAGCAGTTTCTCTTTTGGTTCAGTACTCCAGGTGTGTCCTCACCAGCACCTTATATAGCTGCAACATAACTTCCCTGCTTTTAAACTTCATCCCTCTAGCAATGAAGGACAAAATTCCATTTGCCTTCTTAATTATTGTTGCATCTGCAAACCAACTTTTTGCATTTCATGCACAAGGACACCTATGTCCCTCTTCACAGGAGCGTGCTGCATTTTTTCCATTTAAATAATAGTCCATTTTGTTGTTAATCCTGCCAAAATGGTTGACCTCACATTTCCCAACATTGTACACCATCTGCCCAGACTCTTGTCCATTCACATAAACTATGTGTATCCCTCTGTAGAATTTCTGTGTCCTTTGTACACTTTACTGTACCGCTCATCTTAGCGACTTTGACATTCACTTCTCAACTCCAAATCTTCAATGTAAGTTGTAAACAATTGTGGTCCCAACAGTGATTCTCAGGCACACTACTAGTGACTGATCACCAGTCAAAAAACACCCATTTATCTCCACTCTTTGCTTTCTATCAGTTAACCTATCTTCTATCCATGCTAATGCATTGTAGAGGTTAGTGTGCTTTTTGGATAGTTATCTATTGTAGTGGTTACTGTGCTTTTTAAAGGTTACTGTATATGAAGAATTATCTATTATAGAGGCTACTGTAATTTTTGGAAAGTTATATATTGAAGACATTGCTGTAAATGGGAAGTTATATATTGTAGGGGTTACCATGCTTTTTGGATAGTTATATATTGTAGAGATTACTGTATATGAAAAGTTATACATTGTACTGGTTACAGTGTATGGATAGTTATATATTGTAGAGATTACTTTATGTTGAAAGTTATATATTGTAGAAGTTACTGCATATGGATAATTAAATATTGTAGTGGTTACTGTATATGAAAACTCATACATTGGACTGGTTACTGTATATAGAAATTATATATTGTAAAGGTTACTGCATATGGATAGTTAAATATTGCAGAGGTTACTGTGCTTTTTGAATAGTTATATATTGCAGAGTTCACTGTGTATGGATAATTATATGTTGTGAAGGTTATTATACTTTTTGGATAGTTATACATTGTACTAGTTACTGTATATGGATAGTTACATATTGTAGAGGTTACTGCAATTTTTAAGAAGTTATATATTGTATTGGTTACTGTATATTAATAGTTATCTAGAGTCTACTGTACATTTTGGATAGTTATACATTGTAGAGGTTACTATGCTTTTTGAATAGCTATATATTGTAGAGTCTACTGTATATGGATAACTATATATTGCAGAGGTTACTGTATATGGATAGTTATGTGTTGTAGAAGTTACTATGCTTTTTGGATAGTTATATATTGCAGAGGTTACTATATATGGATTGTTACATATTGCATAAGTTACCATGCTTTTTGGATAGTTGGCTGACAGAAACTTCCAGTCCAAAGGCTCAGAAAAAGACAATGGACAATTGAAAGTAAAATTCCTCTCATTCACCACTGATTACAAAATCAGTGGTTCAATGCCATTTTGCGAAAAACCTTGCTTTTATTCTGTTCCACTCTTTTAATAGAAGTAACCCTTTGCTGCTGATTAAGCCACCTCCTCTTTCTTACGGACTGTTTGTTTTGTTTACATTTGTACTTGAACCTTTGAAGGTTGGCATTCACAATGCTAATTTGAGCTGCTTTCTATCTGCCAGAATCTCTGATCATTGAATTGAGCTGAGATAAAATATACAATAAAAATCTCCAAGGAATGCCTTACAAGATTTCTGCAGAATCAAAGCAGCAGCTTATGTTTGACCCTGTATTTGCTCAATTCCAGAATGTGCTGCCAGTTGGAGACGTGTTTGCGTCAGATGTTCTAGATTAGTGTACGTATCCTATTTAGTTCTGTTTGTAGGAGCCCACATGACAGGAGGTGTTCATGCATTTGACATTTACACAGACTTCCCACAGGTGAATGTTTTTTTAAAATAATTAAATTTTGATTGTGGATTTCAGATCATGATGTGAAACACCATTTGGAATAAATTGAATGGGCTTAACCATAATTAATGAGTTTGTATAAATTCCCCGAGTAAGGATTTACTGTTTCATATTACTTGATTATAAATATTAATTTTTGTTTGTGTACCCTATGAGCGTCAATTGGAATGTAATACTGCTCCTATTTACTTATTTTGACACACATATTAAGATTCAATGTTGTTCAGGATATGGGATTTATACAAAAATGGGGATTAAAAAAAAAGTGCTGTACTGCACCTTTGTTCTTCTGCTGTCCTTACCCAGTCTGGTCTATTGGTGATTCCAGACTTGCAACTAGGTTGACATGAAGAGTCTTTGAAAAGTCCTAGCAAGCCATGGTATAAGGGAAATTAGGATGGGCAATAAATGTTGATTTGATGTTCCTTGAATTTTAAAAAAATCATTTCATTTTTAACTTGCATCATTAATGTTTGTTACGTTAGTAAGGTTGGCATGCTTCATTTTATTGGAGCAAAACTATAGAGCTATGAAACCAAAGGAATTTTAAATATCATTGTATGTTGACATTCAAATACCACTCATTCATGAAACCTGACAATTCAGGAAATAAATTGATCAAAAACTGCTTTTCTGTGTCCCTGAGCATATCTCACTTTTTTTGCTGTAGCAATCCATGGTTCTCTTATTCTCCATCACGCATTGTTTTGTTGTTTGTCAGTGATTAGTCCCCCTTGCTTATCTGTGTTTGGTATTCCCTCTCCCGTTGTGGATATCTATGTTTTTTTCCCCTTTTTCTTTCTGTGTATCTGTTCTATTTTGTTTTTGCCTTGCATGCTTTTAGGTGTCTCTATCTGTCCCTTTGTGTTTCTGTGGTTTTATCAGTCAGTTCCTATTTACATTAATGGTTCTCTAAGACTTCTCTTTCTGTGATAGTGGCTTTTCTACCTGTTTGTGTATATCTATGGCTGTTTTCAAATTACACAGCAGAAGTCTTGTACATTTACTCTCGGGAGACTTCCACAGCATAGCACCATATTCACAACTGTAAAGGAGGTGAAGGAATCATATTAATGTCAACTGGTTGAAATTCACAAGAATAAGCACTTATCCAAAGTTCAAATTAGTGGCAACATACTCATTCCTGATAAGTATTTCTAATGTTTATTTGAACAGTAAAGAGTAAATGTTAGATGTTAATCGAAGATGTGAGAGCAAACAAACAGTAACTTACCTGGCAAAGAACTTTATCCAATAGCTTTGCAAGTAAAATTTTGACAGATACGTTTAGAAATCTAAGGATATCAATGGGCAGGGCCTTTCGCAGTTCACTTGTGTTGGCACTTTCTCAAAGGAGTCATGGAGGCTAGGCAGGCAATGTGATCCTTCTGAAATGTGCTGGGTCATTGTTGTACAAATAATCCTAAAATCTACTCCTGGAAATCAGTACCATTACATACAAACATAAGAATTAGGAACAAGAGTATGCCATTTGGCCACTTCAAGCCTGCTCCATCATGGCTGATCTAATTGTACCCTCAACTTCACATTCCCTCCTATCCCCTATAACTTTACATCCCCTTGCTTATCAAGAATTTATCTTCCGCTGCCTTAAAGAAAGACTTATTCAAAGACTCTGCTTCCATTACCTTTTAGAGAAAGAGTTTCTCAAAGACTCACGACCCTCTGAGAGAAAAATTCTCCTCATCTCTGCCTTAAATCATTATTTTACTCAAAACAGAGTAAAAACATTGGAATTGTGTTACAATTAAAAGATTTATAAGATTGTTATGTTCTGGAACTTCTAATTTTAGGTAACATTGAGGGATCATATAACCTTTTTGAAGTCTTTTTGATAGAGCTCTAAGATCAAAGGGAAGCGCAGATTGCTTTACTTGGGCAATAGTGTGAGGATTTCATGATTTGAGGCAATGGCAGTGGTCTCGGAGTTCACAATGAGTAGATTAGAGGTCAGAATCCCAGCTTGGTATGGCTCCTATTCTGACAAGACTGCAAGAAACTATAAAGGGCTGAGAACATAGTCCAGTCCAACACGCAAACCAACTTCCCATCCATGGACTCCAATTATACTTCATGCTGTTTCAGAAAAGCAGCCAGCATAATCAAGGATCCCATGCATCCCTGACACACTCTCTTTCACCTTCTCCTGTAAGGAAAAAGATACATCTAAGATCACATACTGACTGACTCAAGAACATCTTCTTCCCTGCTGGCATCAGACTTTTGAATGGACCGACCATTTATTAAGTTGATTTTTCTGTACTTCCTAGCTATGACTATAACATTACATTCTGTATCCACTCCTTTTTTTCTCTATGAATGTGATGTTCTGTCTATATAGTGCACAAGAAACTATACCTCTCACTGTATACCTATACACGTGATAATAAATCAAATCAAAAGCTAAGAAAGGTGTTTAAAGTATCGGGTTGTAGACATTTGTGCTATAACTAACTATCTACTTGTAAGATGAAAGAATGAAAAAATGTTAGGGTCCAGAATAATTTAATAATTAATAATAAGCAATCAAAAATTCTATCCAAATGCAAGTCTAATTGTTTCAAATTGCCATGGGAAAGAATGCAGAGGAAGCCATTTTTGAGATGGGCATCTAATGATTCTGAGAGATTTGACCTGGCACGGCCAAAGGGAAAGAATGATTGAACAGGCTTTGCTCTAGGTAATGGTTGAAGGAAGCTCTCCAAAACTGAGGGAAACATGTGGAGCTAATCGCTCAAAGTTACTATTTTGTGAAATGGAGAAATGGAAGCTGCGAGCAACCGTGGACTGTTTGCCAAAAGGACCACAATTCCACGGAGACTGCATGTGTGTTGAGTATAAAAGCAGGATGGTCCTTTCTGTTGTTTTTTGATTGAATCTTTCTTTTGAAGTTATCAGTCTCTACAGAGATCAGAACAATGTGTAGTTTCCTGCTCCTGTTTTATCACCTTTTTTAAAATGGGCCTGGCGCTGTCCTCCCTCATTACTTCAGTCTGGTGTTCTTTCTTATTCTGGTGCAATTCATTAAGCCAGTCTTCCCTTGCATTGTCTTTTGTTCAAATGTGCATTCTTCTTCTGTCCTTCCCTTTCCTCTACCCCACAATTTATGTTTGCACTTTTCTTGCTCATTTCTCTGTTAACGTTAGAACTCTTTTTTCCCATTCTAAAGTACCACTCACTTCTCTTCATCCCATCCCAAAGGAGTGATTCTGCTTCCCCTTCCTTCTCCCCAAAGTATCATTTCCTAACCTCATTTATCTTCTCCTTCATTGCTATTTATTTCTATTACCCTCCTTTTCATTTTTGTTTCCTACGTGTTTTCTGTTATGATCTTCTATTTTTCACTCTCTATACATTTCTGTCTTGCCATATATTCTGCCCAGCCCCCCCATAATATACATTCCTGCATTGCCATCCTTTCATTTCCTTCTATTTCACCATCCATTTGACATCTAGCTTTGGACAATGCATCAGATATATTACTCTTTCTTTTAGCATGATCCCAGTAGTAAATCCTTGTGTTACTACTTTTGCAAAATGGAGAAAGAGTGAATTACCACCATTATATCTCAAAAACTGTATTTAAAGTTTTGATTTGATTTAATTTATTATTGTCACGTGTAATAGCACACAGTGAAAAGTATTGTTTCTTGCATGCTATATAGACAAAGCATACTGTTCATAGAGAAGGAAACAAGAGTGTGGAATACAGTCATAGCTAGAGTGTAGAGAAAGATCAACTTAAGGGAAGGTAAGTCCACTCAAAAGTCTGACTTTTGCAGGGAAGAAGCTGTTTTTGAGTCCATTGGTACGTGACCTCAGACTTCATTTTGTATTTTTTTCCAACCAAAGAAGGTGAAAGAGAGAATGTCTGAGGAGCATGGGATCCCTAATTATGCTGGCTGCTTTGCTGCGACAGTGGGAAGTGTAGACAGAGTCAATGGATGGGAAGGTGGTTTGCATGACGTGTGAAGAGCCTTTTACTCCACACAGATTGGTCTTGGATGCCACTGATAACTGTGGGTGTCTGTCTCCTGCAGGTGTTCAAACCACAACCTGGAAATATCATGCTGAGCCAGCTTCACAAGAAAGAGAGGGAGAAAGACTCGCTGTTTATTCCTGACTAGACAGCTCGCCCTTATGCCACACGAGTTACCCTGGCTGCCACTTATAATTGTGTGCCTCTGTCATAGCTTCCTATGACAGTGGCACACAAAATACAACACAAAAGTGCCATACTTTCCAAAACTGTGCCAACAGTTGTGGAACTGTTTCACAAGAGAGAGAGAGACAGAGAGGGACTACTGTTTATTCCTGACCAGTAGACCCTCTTGAGTGAGCAGTTTCAAAGTGCTTGGACCTTTTACAGTTCTGTACCCCGGAATTATGTTCTGGCTTTTTAGTGACTCACCAAGACAGACGAGAGGGAGAGAGAGAGAGATTAGTCGAGATTAATTTAAGAATAATTTAGTAAAGAATAACTCCAATCAAACTCAGTCAGTAGTACACAGATACTACAATACTAGGCTATGGAAAGAAAACTCTAATGGCATAACGTAGATTCTTAGCATTACATGATTTACACAAAAGCAAGAAAAATCTGAGACCTCTCCTCAACCTTTATCTAACTGGAGGATTTCTGAAGCTGAGAGAATATATTCACTACTCCTCTGATCATTTTAAAAACAAAAGTCCTTGCTGCTGCTGAGAAAATAGTTGATGTCTTGCTTGCTGCTGTTTCTTCTTGTTCTTTGCTGTGCCTATGAAGTATTTGTCTGGCTGGACACCTGAATTCACTCCTTTCCAACTTCACACAACTTACCTTCACGGAACTCCTTTTGTCAACCACCTCTTTTCTTGGCCAAAGTTCAAGATTTTTTTAAAAGGCAGTTTCCTTAATCAAATTGGCTGACTCCACTCATCGGTCGGTTTCAGAACAATGGGGTGCAAAATGCTTACAAGATGAAACAGCTTCAATGACAAAGAGCCGAAACTGTTTTAGGTGGTATCTGACGTGCTGCTAAGTGTCCCAAGATGGTTTCCTGGAACTGCTAAAGTTTTTCCCATTAGTGGAGGTGTTAACCTGTATAGTTGGGGTAAAACTCATGACCATTTCCATTATCTCTCCTGTAGTTGGTCAGGGCTATCAATATCCCTTTGCATAATCTTGTCAGGTAGCTTTGCCATGGCTCATGGCCTCCTTTATTCACTCCTTGGATGGCTGATGGTATTGTATATTCCAGTGACTGGTTTGCAGCCATTTTGCTTGAATGCAACCTTTTAAAATAACACTGTCTTTAAAATGTCCGTCGTTCCACTTGAAATTGGCCATGTTGTATCAGGTTTAATATAATGTCTATGTAGCCTATGGAGTTCATCCAAATGATTGATTTGCTACATCTTACAAACAGATTGGGCTACGTTCAAGATCTTTTGTAATTTCTCGCAATCGTAGGCAGAGCAGGAGCCATACCAAGCTATGATATAATCAGAAAGAATGTTCTCTATGGTGCATCTATAAAAGCTGTTGAGAGTCATAGCTGACATGCCAAATTTCCTTAGTCTTCTGAAAAAATAGAAGCATTTGTGAGTTTTCTTAATTACAGTGTCAGCAGCAGGGACTAAGACAGGTTGTTGGGGATCTGGATCCCTAAAAATTTGAAGCTCTCGAACACAGGTTCTCAAAGTAGAGACACCCCAGATCCATAGATACTTTCCGGGAAATTCACATAAAAATGTGAAAGTACTCACTGAATAGGACCTTAGTTGGGCAATGTGTGCATACAGTCAAGGTGCCATGATGGGGGTGTAGTGGGGTTGAAGGGGCGGTCATCACGCTCAAGAGTAAAGGAATGAACAGCAAACTAATGCAAGAATGTAGTGTAGTGCCACTTGTGCTGTGCTGAAAGACACTGATTTCAGAACAACATAGTGAGGAAGAGCTGGGTTGCCCTGTGCTATAGCCATTAGTCTTTAAAAGAGTTAGATGGAATTGGAAAGGAGACTCTAACACACTGATAGCTAACATATATATTGATGACACCTTTAAACAAAAGGTTCTGTTCAATTCTGTGGTTGCAATATCTCAAACTGGCATCTTGAGACCACAGTTACCTGTTTTACAAATATCACAGGAGGCAACTCTTTGATCTGCCAAGGGACTAAAGGGCAATTACTCTAGTCAACTAATCATCATCAATATAATTAGTGTTAGCAGGCTATTGTATCATGGAAATGTCAGTTCCCAATGAAGCATCTGACTTTAGTCTTTCACAGATGATGTCCTTGTAAGCTGAGCCTGATGTTTGGGTATTTTGCTTCAGTCTTCACTGCAGAGAATGTTTGTGAGGGGGAAAACAACCAAGCAAATGTTTTGTTATGGCAAATTAATTGGCAGAATGTCTTGATGCAAAATGAGTAGTGGATGACAAAAACAGACACTGTTGCTAATCAAATTTTATGATTTATTGCAAATAATTGCTCCTATATAAACCATTCAAATATATTGATAGATTCTGCTGTGTTAAGCTGAAGAAAACAAGTTATTAATATAGTGGCTGACCTTGTTTCTATCTTGTTCTTGATTGCAACATTCTGTGTTATGCTATGGGACTGATGTATTTCTCACCCACTTCAAGAGCTTTGTAAAGATTCGAGTGATTTAATACACTGTGTGTTTCAAAAGATTTATTTTTTCTTGAGATAGCGTGCTTCCTTCAAATATTGACACCATACTGCGAACCACTGACCAACATTCCTAAAGGTAGTACCAATTACCCAAACAGGAATTATTGTACAATAATTAAAAATATCATGCGAGTGTTCCAAAATAAATGTATTGAATTGACAATTGTTTGTTGTGAACCTGCAAATCTTAAAGAATCCCATATGATTCCTTATAGGCCTTCAAAAGTGCAAGGAGACTGATTTGAAAGTGTATGGATTCCTTCAGTGATGTAGTTTTTAAGAAAAGAAAAGTTATGAAGGATTGCTGGAGGCACAATGCTGTAACTCAGTGAACAGAGGCAGATTTAAGCATATAAAATCTACTGTCATCTTTCAACTGATATCATATACTAATCTTTATATCATTATTTTTGTTTGAATTTTCTTCGCTTCATTTTCCTAATTCACTTTTCTGATGTTAGATTCTATGCCAAATCACATGAGCAATGGGGTTGTTTAAAAAAAATGGTGGAGAGGCACTCAATACACAAAGCAGAGATGCTGTTCTTGGTTATGACAAATGTTTCTTTCTGTCCCAATGTAAAGTGCCTTTCTTTCATCATTTTCTTTTCAAATGTTACATCGTCTTCAACTGAGTAATATTAAGGGGTGAAATTCCTACCATTTTTAACTTTAGTGAAAAAGTAAATGCAATATAATGCAGTAGATTGCATGAACATTTCCATTAAAATTAATGAAAATAGATGTAATAACTTCAATGACACCCATAAGATCAGTCTCTTGGAATATAAGCTCCCTGATTGAGGTAATGATTGCCTGCCCAATCAGGGATTCCATGTATAGAAAGACGTATCAGGGCTTCTGACACTCCAGATACTGACTTTGAAACTGAAGCACTCTTAGGGATGGAGTTGAGTTTGTAAATAAATGGAATCTACTGAAGGGACACTGGCCTCTGAGGAGTTATTTCAATAGAATCTTGTCCCCAAGAATTCTTTTTGCGGGTAGTCTTGAATTCCATGCAGCACACAACTTGTGTGGCTGATTTCCTGATAAGAAAGCATGCTCAGAAAGACACTATCAGAGCTTTTGAACTGATCTGATTTGATTTATTACTGTCACATGCATTAGTACATAGTGAAAAATATTGTTTCTTGTATGCTGCATAGACAAAGCATACCGTATATAGAGAAGGAAACAAGAGAGTGCAGAATTAGTGTTACAGTCATAGAGTTAGAGACAGATCAACTTAATGCGAGGTTGGTCCATTCAAAATTCTGATGGCAGGAGGGAAGAAGCTGTTCTTGAGTTAGTTGGTACAAGTCCTCAAACTTTTGTATCTTTTTTCCAATAGAAGAAGATGGAAGAGAGAATGTCTGGTATACGTGGAATCCTGGCTGCTTTTCCTAGACAGTGGGAAGTATAGACAGAGTCAATGGGTGGGAGACTGGTTTGTGTGATGGACTAGACTTTGTTCACAATCCTTTGTAGTTTCTTGCAGTCTTGGACTGAGCAGGAGCTATGATACAACCAGAAAGAATGTTTTCTGTGATGCATCTGTAAAAATTGGTGTGAGTCATAGTGGACATGCCAAATTTCCTTAATCTTTTGAGAAAGTAGAGGCATTGGTGGGCTTTCTTTAATATAGCACTAGCATGGAGTGACCAGGACAGGTTGTTGGTGTTCTGGACATCCAAAACCTTGAAGTTGTTGACCATTTCTACTTCGCTGCATTGATGTAGATAGGGGCATGTTCTCCTTTGCTCTTCCTAAAGTTGATGACAATCTCCTTCATTTTGTTGACATAGAGAGAGAGATTATTGTCATTGTACCAGTTCACCAGATTCTCTATCTCTTTCCTCTACTGTGTCTCATCATTGTTTCAGATCCAACCAACTACAGTGGTGTCATCAGCAAACTTGAAAATCGAGCTGGAGGAGAAATTGGCCATACAGTCATAGGTGTGTAAGGAGGATAATAAGGAGTTGAGGACACAGCCTTGTGTCACACCGGTGTTGAGGATGTTCATGGAGAAGATGTTGTTGCCTATCCTTACTCTCTGGGTGAGGAAGTTCAGGATCCAGTCGCAGAGGCAGAGCTGAGTTCCAGATCACAAGAGTTTGGAGATGACTTTCTTCAGGATGATGGTGTTGAAGGCTAAGATGTAGTCAATAAATATATAGTTGTCTTTGTTATCTAGGTGATCCATTGTTGAGTTCAGGGCCAGAGAGATGGCATCAGTTGTGGACCGGTTGCGGCGGTAGGCAAACTGTAACGGATCCAGGCAATCTGGGAGGCCAGAATTGATTTGTGCCATGATAAACTTTTTGAAGCACTTCATAATGATGGATGTCAGAGCCACCGGGCAATAGTCATTAAGGCACACTGCCTGGCTTTTCTTTGGTAAAGGACGATGACTGTCTTCTTGAACTAGATAGGGACCTCAGATTGGTGTAAAGAGAGGTTGAAGATATCTGCAAATATCTCCACCTGCTGATCCGCGCAAGACCTGACTGCTCATCTGGGTATCCCATCTGAGCCAATTGCTTTCAGTGGATCATCAAGAAGGTCTGACATTTGCAGTGATGACCTCGGGTACAGGTTCGTCTGAGGCTCCCGGGGTGAAGGGCATGCTCTCACTGACCTCTTGCTCAAAGTAGGCATAAAATGCATTAAGCTTATCGGGGAATTGCATCAGTGGATGGTCTGGTAGTAACATGCATTAGTGCAAAGATATACCTAATTGCAGAGTGGGCTTGGCCTTATGATTTCCCTGGAGGTTTGCTCATTAATTGGATAATGTGGGAGGAAAAAATCACAAGGGTAAGAATTGTCACCTTGAAAGAATGAAAATATCAGAGGGCAAAACAACTCAGACTAGTTTATTGAAAATAGTTTATTTATTAGTCACAAGAAAGGCTTACATTATCACTGCAATGAAGTTACTGTGAAATTCCCCTAGTCACCAAATTCCAGCGCCTTTTCAGGTCAATAAACCTAACCAGCACATCTTTCAGACTGTGAGAGGAAACCTATGCTGACGGGGAGACTATGCAGACTCCACACAGACAATGACCCAAGCCAGGAATCGAATCCAGGTCCCTGGCACTGTGAAGGCAGCAGTACTAGCCACTGTGCCATCTATTAATTATGTATATTTTAATGTCTCTTATTAGTCAGCTCAGATTAGCTTTAACAGAGAGCTGGAATTTTGAAGAATGGAGTAGCACAAGGGAAATTATTTAGGGTTATTAAATAGAGCGAGAAAATCGATTGAATGGATATTGTAACTGCAGGAATTTCAGACATTTATTTACCTTAAACAAAAACTACAGATTTATTCCATCCAAAAGTAAAAAAAGTGCTCCATAAATCTAAATATGACCTTTTTTATTTTTACTCTACATTGGAAAAGTAAAGGAGCATTGAATTAATAACTTATCCTTTGCTACTGTAAATTTATGAACACTATTCATTATTATAGTCGTAACTGCCACTTACTTTATCCATCCCTACTCCCCCAATGTAAGGATAGGAAATATTTTGTCTTCATATGATTGGATTATAATCAGTGAAAGACTTTTTCCAGAGAAATCCTGAGTATGAATACTTTCCCAGTTGAGCATTCTGTGCTGGAACATTATTGTTGGCGGATTATCATGTTCATGATAAATTACAGTAATAAACTGCAGATGTGATGTGAACTAACCCCACAGGTACAAAACACACTTGTATATTGTCATTTCTTTTTAGATGTGATCAATTGTAATCAACTTTGTGTAGAATTTAACAGTCAGGGTATACCATCCGCAGGCAGAACCAAAAGCGCTGTGGATCCCAGTCCCTGCTGACTCCAGTTAAAGCTTTTTTTATTCATTCATACAGCATGGACATCGCTGGCTGGCCAGCATTTATTGCCCATCCCTATTTGTCCTTGGAGGGTAGTTGAGGGTCAGCCATATTGCTGTGGAATCACACATAGATCAGATCAAGTAAAGACGGCAGATTTTCTTTCCTAAAGAACATTATTGAACCAGATGGGTTTTTACAACAATTGACAATGGTTTCATGGTCACAGTAGATTCTTAATTCTGGATTTTTTTTTTATTGAAATCAAATTCCACCATCTGCTGTGGTAGGATTCCAAGCATTAGCTGAGTTTCTGGATTAATGGTCCAGCAATAATACCACTAGGCCATTTCCTCATCTAAAATTCACGATAGATGGTTTCTATTTCAAATCTCTGAGTGATTGGGGATGGGAGAGTGCACAGCAGGTGCAGACTCCAATGGTGGCCCATTGCCAAGTTGAAAAGCAGCAGGATACCAACAGGTGGCTGAATTATCCCTCCCTGCAGAATGGCGACTTCAGGAGGCCATAGCAGGCAGCAAAGGAGCTTTGGCGACCAGCAGGTGTCCCGTTTCCCTGGTGACTGCCTCTGTTGACAGGAAATTAGGGTCATCCTGAGGCTGAGAGATGGAAGGAGGAGATCACCTCACTTCACCAAGAAGGCATGACTGAGGTGGCAGCAGAGGTCAGAGGCCATGACCTTCTCTAAAGAACATGGAAAAGATTGAATGACCTTCTGTGCTCAGCACAGGTATATACTGAGTGGGCACTGTGTTGAATGGGTCATGGTGTTCAGCCATAGATGTGAACAAGTGTGTGGGTTTCAAGTAGTCACTGCACATACATGTGTCGGTATATCTCAAGACTGAAGCAGTGAATTAGCAACCTGTGGTCTGTCAGGTGTCCAAAGGGTTGGTAACATTCTCAAAGTGCTCAGGGATTTTTTGAGAGGGGGAGGTCAGCAATGGTATGGCATTGGGTGGGGGGGTAGCGGTGAAGGTTTCAGCAATCCGTGGAGCTCTGCACTGATTTGCAGGAAGACAAAGCGACAAGAATCAGGAGAATCGGCAGGGGATGGGGGTTAACTAAACCTGGTGATACTCACCAACCAGTTTACAGGCGTGCAGGGCAGCAGATCACTAGGTCACGGAGAGGTTGGCATTTCTAAGGAAGTTAAGAGCCCATCAACTGAAGCGTGACAGATTCAGACTGAAAGCAATGAATGAGGGTTTTGTTAATCAGAGCAAATTAATTTATATGCCAGTCACTAAGAAATTTCAATGTAACTGAAGCTAATCATGACGTCTGGCATGAGCTAAGTTGTAAATCTAAGCAATATGAGTCATGAATTTTACCCTTTATTTTCAACCCTCAGATGAGGCATACATCAGTGCCAGCCAACCCCTTTTGACACCCAAGGCATCAGGGATGTACACACGGTTCTCAACACTGAGTACCAGTGTAGCCATTGGCACACCGGTGGCCATGACTGTGTCAGATGAGTTGTTAGGGCACAGCAGTAAGGGTGCATCATGCTCACTGGAGAAGCTATTGGAAGGTGGATGTGCCCAATCACCAGCAATCAGAGGACTCCTAAAGTCAATGCTGAGTCCAAGGAAGATGATGAGCCTCTGGAGTCGTCCATAAGGTGGCCAATGCTGGATGTCCATCCGGATACATGGATTTCATGGCGATCCCTGAGGATTTGTGTGCCATGATCTCTGTCACTGAAGAGTACTTGCGGAGCATGAGCATTGCAGTAATCCTGATCTCCAAGCACACAGCCTTATCCATGGAGAGGGTGGCACCTCTCATGGAGAGATAGCTCTAGGAGCACCATAACTCACCCCTGGGGTTGTACTTACAGGATCTCACACAGGCACTAACCTCACTGGATGTCACTGCCTGTGCAGGAGAAGGAGGCACCAACCAGTGTCACTGATGGTTCCTGCGAGCAGGGAGGTGAGAGATCACCTCAGAATGGTGGACAAGATGCTGCTGACCCCATGGACACTTCTTACAGAGCCCCAGATGAGGGCACCAGTTCCTCTCTCTGTCGGTCGCTGCTGCATACTCTGACTCTGCGGTGACTAAGGGTTGCCAGCAATGTTACTGAGCGAACTCTCCAGGGCAGTGCCTGCTCAAACCTGCCAGCCAAATGACCAAGGTCATTTGTGCCAACAGGGCAAAGAAATCACCAGCCTACCTCCAATCCCACTGTCAGTGATGGGGGGCATCTAGATGTAGCAGCCACAAAAATAAGCTCATGACACTAGTCACAAGGAGGAGTCTGCACTGGCTGCTATTGCTTTATTTTCATTTAAAGAATAATGCTCACAATCCGAAATGATTTGCTTTCACTTGTTTCATCTTGAATATATCACTACAATGAACTACCTGCACTCAGGAAAGAAGTGTCCTGTGTACTGCATTGGTGTCAGCCTCATCGTTGCCTGTTGAGACGTGTCCGGGGTGTCAAACTTTATTTGGAAGTGAATGGGCTCATGGAGTGGATGAATGTTGTGGTTATAGTAATGTCCATTGGTGATGTGGGAAGGAATGCCAGCCTATCTGAAGAACTGCTAAATCAAGGCATCTCTGGAGTCCCTACCTGCTGAAAGTTCTACATTGAAACCCTTGCCATCCTCACTGTCTAGCTGCCTAGTGTCAACATCTGAGTCTTCATCTGTCTCCATGTCTGAGGCAGGTATTGCAGCATCAGCATCCTTCTGTTCAAGAGGTTCCACTGTGGAGAGCGTGAGATTGTGAAGAGCGCATCAATAAGTGACAATCACATGGACAGGTACTGCCGAGCTCCCCCAGATTGGTTAAGCCATCTGAACATTATCTTCAGTAACCCAGTGGTCCTGTCCACCACCACCCTTGTGGAAACATGGCAGTGGTTGTATCTTCCCTCTGCATCTATCCTTGGCTGCCTGGAAGGTGTCAGCCATCTTTTCAGTGGATAACCCTTCCTTCTCACCAATTAACCCCCCCGCCCCCCAACCATCGAAATGTGTTGGAGCAGCGAAGAGCCCGGAAACCTGCAAGTGATGTAGAATTTGTGCATCATGGGAGCTGCCCTGCTACCTAGCGTGCATACTTGTTAAATCTAGTCCTGTGGTCACACACAATCTGAAGATTCATAGAGTGAAAGCCTTTCCTGTTCACGAAGGCTCCCAGCTGACCAGCTGGTGCCTTGATGGCCACATGGGTGATTCAGTAACACCCTGGATGTGGGGAATGCTCCAATGGCTGTGAAACTACTTGCTGCTCAGCCTGGTTGATCTGGTCTATCTTGAAATGGATAAATCTGTTCACACATCTGAACAAGACATCAGTGATTAGCTTAACAAAGCTGTGTGCAGCTGACTGTGAGAGTACTCTCCACATAGACTATCCACAGCGCTGCGGAAGGAATCTGGAGGCATAAATGTTTAATGCCACAGTGACCTTCAGAACTACAGACTGTGGGTGCCCTTCCACATAACTGGAGGTTATCTTAGACCCAATCATCTGGCAGATAATCATCATGGCTTCCATAGAACCATAGAAACCACAGAAAACTACATCTCAGAAATAGGCCTTTTGACCCTTCTTGTCTTTTGTTTAGTCTCACTGACCTGCACTTGAACTATATCCTTCCACACCCCTCTCATCCATGTACCCATTCAACTTTTTCTTAAATATTAAAAGTGACCCCGCATTTACCACTTTATCTGACAGCTCATTCCACACTCCCACCATTCTATGCGTGAAGAAGCCCCCCCTAATATTCCCTTTAAGCTTTTCTCCTTTTACCCTTAACCTATGCTCTCTGGTTTTTTTCTTCCCTAGTCTCAGTGGAAAAAGCCTTTCATTCTATCTATACCCATCAAAATCTTATATACCTCTATCAAATCTCTCCTCATTCTTCTATGCTTCAGAGAATAAAGTCCTAACATATTCAGTCTCTGTCTATAATTCAGCTTCTCAAGTCCTGGCAACATCCTCGTGAACTTTCTCTGCACTCTTTCAATCTTATTTATATCCTTCCTGTAACTAGGTGACCGAAACATCATTGGAGCTAATATCCTTCCTCATTATTGCGTCAATGTCCTCTCCCTTGAAAGTCATAGCCTCTGTGGTATTGGACCTTGACCATGTCAAGGTAGTTTGACTGCTACCTGTAGATCCTGGCAGCTGGATAGTGGCATATTTTCTATGGGAGTTCTTTTTGCCCTCTCTGCTGACCTTTCTCATTCTATGCCTGAATCTCTGTCCAAGGGGGATGCCTGTAAACATCAGGCTTCCTCAATCTTTGTTCTCTCTCCTCGGAGCACCTTGCTGCTCCTTGTAGAGTAGACAATACCCACCAGCAGTCTGGTTAATGGGGTTTATTCATGACAGATGGACTCACACCTCCAGTGTCAGAGTTCAAGAAATGTTGTTTGAGCTCCACTCTGATATACCCAACAGACAAAATACTTCATCAACTCTCCAGAATACCAACTGACCTCTTTCCTACAAACACCTAACTTCTCAGCCAGCATTTGCAATCCTTTCATTCCATTTCTAACTTGCAAAAGGGACAAATTAAATGGGTCTGCCTGGCCATGTGACAAGCTTAAAATCACAGGGAAACAGAAAATTATAGTCAGTTGGTGTTTTAATCACCCTAAGTACCTCTGCTATTGTCACTAGGCATATTGTCAATCCACGCCTGTACCTGCCAACCAAATTACCATGAGTGGTTGATCACTTCACAATACATGTTTTAACAGTCTTCCAGTTGGGCACACACCTGGCCAACCACTGTGAAATTCTATCCTTTTGTTTTGAATTGTACTGTAGAGGTGGCCAAGATTAAACATTACATATTCTTATTCTAACTTGAGTAGGAGTTTGCCTGAAAAAGGGCAATACAGGATGGCATAACTTATTAGGACAAAAGATCCCATCTTCTCCTGTTCAGACAAGATGTCCAGAGGCCCCGCAAATAGCCAGTGGTGTTGTAGACAGGTAAAGTTAAAGTTTATTTATTTATTAGTCACAAGTAGCGTACATTCACATGTAATGAAGTTACCGTGAAAAAATCCTAGCTGTCACACTCCGGCGCCTATTTGCGTACACTGAGGGAGAATTTAGTAAAGCCAATGCACCTAACCCACATATCTTTGGACTGTGGGAGGAAACTGGAGCATCCAGAGGAAACCCACACAGACACAGGGAGAATGTGCAAACTCCAGATAGACAGGGACCCAAGTCAGGAATCGAACCTGGGTCCCTAGCACGTAGCAGTGCTAACCACTGTGCCACCGTGCTATCCTCCTGCAAGGCTGGAAATGGGGACTAAGTGTATTGAGAGTTCACTTTTTCCTAGCCCTCAGTGGGAACTGGTTAAGAGTTAAGAGTTAAGAGCAACACAGCACGGGAAACAGGCCCTTCGGCCCAACGAGCCCGCGCCACCATCATAACTATATAGTAGCAATTCCATTATCCTATTATAAATTTAGGTTATTCCTAATATGGAAGACTCTCACTATAGGGACAATTTGTTTCCCAATCAGCCTAAGAGCGAATTTTTGGGTTGTGGGAGGAAACCGGAGTGCCCGGAGAAAACCCACGCAACCACGGGGAGAACGCGCAAACTCCCGCAGACACCGGCCCAATTCCAAGTGTCTGCACAGCCACATCGATAGTCTCTGAGCTGTCATGGTGCCCTTCAGATGGTCCACATAAAGCACTCATTTACGACATGAAGTACCAGGCAACCCATGAATCAACATCCAAGAGCTGTCCTCGCACCACCTGCCGAATGCATGCTCTTTGTTGGTCAAGTGTGGACCGAATTACCTGTGGAAAAAAGCCGTAGTTAAACAGTCCTACTATATCCCTCTATCTGCATACCGCTCATGTGGCTGTCCAAGAGACCCTTAAACAGCCCTAGCGTGCCTGCTCCCACCACCTTACTCGGCAGTGCATTCCACACCCCCACTACCCTTTGTGTGAAAAACTGCCCTCTAATATTCGTCTTATACATAGCCCCCCTCACCCTATGGCCATGACCCCTCGTCCTATCCATTTCTAAAGGTGGAAAAAGTTTACCTCCATTTACTCTATCTATACCCCTTATAATCTTATACACCTCTATGAGATCCCCTCTAAGCCGACGTCTTTCAAGGGAAAACAACCCCAGTCTATTTAATCGTTCCTCATAAGACAGTCCTTCCATACCAGGCAGCATCCTGGTAAACCTCCTCTGCACTCTCTCCAAGGACTCCACATCCTTCCGATAGTACGGCGACCAGAACTGGACGCAGTATTCCAAGTGAGGCCTAACCAACGTTCTATACAACTGCAACATCAAACTCCTACTCTTGTATTCTATACCCTTTTCTATGAAAGCTAACATACTATACGCCTTCTTTATCACCTTCTCCACCTGTGAGGACACCTTCAGAGACTTGTGAACCTGCACCCCCAAGTCTCTCTGCGTCTCTATGCTCCGTATAGTTTTACCTTTTATCCTATAACTCTCTTCTACATTTTTCCGGCCAAAATGCATCACCTCGCATTTATCCGGATTAAATTCCATTTGCCATCTATCTGCCCAGTCTACCAACCTATCTATGTCCTGTTGTATTGCCTGGCACTGCTCCTCTGTACCCGCCAATCCAAGCATCTTAGTGTCATCAGCAAATTTGCTGATCTCACCACCTACCCCAACTTCCAAGTCGTTTATGTAGACCACAAATAGAAGAGGACCTAGTACTGAGCCTTGTGGCACTCCACTAGTGACAGGCTTCCAGCCGGAAAAAGAGCCTTCCACTACTACCCTCTGTCTCCTCCTCCCGAGCCAGTTCTCGACCCATCTACATACCCGACCCTGTATCCCATGCGCCTTCACCTTCTCTATCAGTCTACCATGAGGAACCTTGTCAAACGCCTTACTGAAATCCATGTAGATGACATCAACAGCATGTCCTTCATCAACTGTTTTTGTCACTTCCTCAAAAAATTCCACTAGATTTGTAAGACATTGCATTGTAAGACATGGTATTGGCTTAGCAGCAGTATGTCCATCTGAATAGTGTATGCCGTGCTACATGGCAGATGGAAGGATTCCGTGGGGATGGCCTGGCTGGTATATACCCTGGGGAAGATTCTCAGGGTATACGTTTTCACCTGAATTTAGAGTTAAGAATGAAAGAGAATCCCAAGTGACAAAAGCTTGTGAGCTTTTCAAACCTGATGTACCCATAAACCACCATACACTACCATCCCACATCACCCTGTTATTGATCCCATACTTCAGGGAGTAGCAGCCTGTTTCCCTAACCTTCATTAAAAAATATCAAGTTTAGTATTTCATTATCATCACTGTTCTTCTAGTGAAGCAGACTTTTAAACATGGTATATTTTTATAACTAGATATTTTGAGCAAAATCAGACAGGCATTCTTTCTGACATTTTTCGGTAGCACTAATCATTAAATTGTTCTTTCTTATCTCCAAGATACCTAAATTTCAAAAGCACGTCTCCCATCTCAGTCCGGAGCTACAGAGTGCATGTCTACGTTTCACTTGCATATGCTTCTTTCCTACTAGCCTCAGAATCATTAGGTGGATTAAAATCATTGTTTGCTTGACAGTGGGACTGGAGGCATTGGTTTGGAATTTTAAACCACATCATTCTGGCGATGCCAGCCTAATAATTAATGCAGCTTTGTATTGTGTTCTGTATCACTTGAAATAAATGTAGTCTGCAATGTAGTTTCTAAGAATGGATTCTACATTGGCTGTCTATTAATTAAATAATGTGGTCTTTGTCCTTTCAGTTGTCAACAGATAGTCACCATCTTCTATAAACTAGATTCATTATATTGTCTTTGGCTATGGCAAAGAAAATATTGTGTATATTCTCATTGTTCTGTGAATATTTTTGTGTAACACAAAAAAATGAGCATTTCTTACCGTTTAAAAATAAATCAAAATACTCAACTGATCAGTAAATAATAAATATCTCTGCTTAAACGGAGTCTGCCTGAAATACTGTTAATCATGGTTGTATTTGACCTGATTTTTAGTACAGAACAGGATGTGTTGCTATGGGTTACCGTCAATGGTTGATAACATTGGTTTTCCCAAGGGTTACTTATGTAGCAGCTTGCACACCTCACCCATGAGGTTGAGAGATTGATGGGCTGTGCTTCGCCTTGCAAAATTTCATTATAGTTGCTTTTTCTTCCACGTACGAAACGACTAACTGCTCTGTTATTAGACATAATGTATTTTTATTGTATTTTGTAGTACTTCAGTGGGTACTTATTATGCTGCACACAGTGACTAACTGCCTATCCGGGAATCTCAATTAACATTAACAAATGCAAACTGGACGAGGAAAGCAGGTTCATTTCCACCATGCAGCTTTTTTTCTATAACTGTGTACTGCGTTATCTCATCCTGTTCCTAATGAAGCTGCTTTTTCTATCCAGTGTATCCTGTTCCCTTCCTCCTTATCATTAATGCCTTTTTGCTTTGATTGTGTGACATCATTCTCTTTGTTTCCTCATGCATTTCACTGGCAAGACCAGCTCATCCTTCATCCATCACACCACTCTTTATGTTCAGACTGCCCTCTGGTGTATGAGTACTGTCATGATTACATTTACTTTTACCACAGCAGAGGAGTAGTTAGTAATGTGGTCACTGCTTTCAGTCAATATTTAGAAAAAAGCATATACATTTGGGTATTTTAAGGTTTCAGAAACTTCAGATTCAGCTTCCCACTGTTAGCACTTTACACCTCATGATCTGAAGACAGATGATTTGAAGACAGTGTACAGAAGCATACGTTTGCCCTATTCCAACAAACTCACTCGTGCCGGAACTTATTTTCTCTGCTTCTTCAAACTTAGGAGTATTTGTTCTAAAGTAGTATTCCAGCAGTTTGCGGTGTTGCTCCCACATTGCGTTGTTCCTTTGCATGTGGTGATTTGAATACACCAAAGTAACATCCTGATTCAATAGGATTTTCTATCTGTGACCTCCAGATTGTTGTTATTTTGCATTTTCTATGGTCTCCATTAATATAATCATATTAGGACAGGCTAATGTCTGTTAGAGCAGGTTAGTCCTAATAATTTTATAGAGTGAGCTCTTGAACAAATACATATCTTTAATCATTTCTGCTTTTCAATTAAGAACTTTTGGTTCTCCACAAAATAAATGAAACACTGTGTGTGATCTGGCAATGTTACAATGGTAGAATTCCATCAGCATAACCCACTCTCAACTTTGATTTGCTGTGTGTATGTTATGAGGTCTCATGCCACCACTGGAATATTATATCATGCAAAACATGAGACTGACTTCAGTTCATATAATGCTTTGAAACAAAAAAATGTCCAAAAATATCTTTTATTTCCAAAGCAAAAACAGAAACAGATGGAAATACTCAGCCGATCAAGCAGCATCAATGGAGGAAGGGAAATCAGTCAATTAATTCTTAGGCTTAAGATCTATCTGAAAATATAGGGGAGCAGCAGTAGAAAAATGAATAGAGTAAGAGGAAGGAAAAATAGAAAGCTTATACAGAAAAAATCTACTTTGATAGTGAACGGAGATAGTTAAATGACAGAAGTAACATTAGCAGACAAATCCAAAAAGAAAAATTAAAGAGGTAAAGAGAAACCCAGAGTATGTGAATAGTTAAAGAAAAGTGGTTAGATAAGGAATCATGAAAAATCAGCAAAGCTAAGGAGGGTGATGCAGGACAACACAAAAGATGTAAATCACTCAGCCGTTGATGTTCTGAAGATGGTTCCCATCCCAGGGAGCAACTTACTTCTCCTGCCCTAAATCCCTAGTTACTCCAATCTCCAGCACACCCATTATCGATTGCCATCACTTTCTACTTCCAGAAAAATAATGGCCAGAATCTTTCTCATCCCACAGAAATGAACTTCAAGACAGGATAGTAATTTTGGAGAAAGCTGCATTGGGTCAGCAGCCTAATGTGTTTCTGCCAGGAGATAGGTTAGCACTTGGAGAGGGGAGCTTTTGATTGTCAGTTTGCACAACTGACTTCCAACTTGTGGGTTAACTCGGTACGCTGCCATGATCTTCCAGGCAGCAGATGGGCCACCTATTGAGGACCATGCTTTGTAAGTAATGGAGTTGGCTTATCACCTACTGGTCTGCAGAGTCCACTAGGATTCCATTTTTAATCTCTTAACTTCAATGGGCCTCAACTGTTGGCTATTTTGTAGACGAGGAGCCTCTCCATGGGATTGGCCTCTCACCTGTGACCAGAGGTTTTTTACGCATACTCAGATGCCTTTTAAGGGTCCTCAGATGAAAGTGCCTCATGTTCTCCATTTGACAGTGGCAATATTCAAGTTTAATAGTGGAGTTGCCATCCTTCCAAGGTGTAGACAGTTATATTGAATATTGAATGTGTCCGCTATCTTTAATTGGTGGGCATCTAGTCAGTCAGAGTAGGATTTACCAGAAATGGTCCTGACTCACACAAATAACCTAAGGGCAGAAGATTCTGCTCAACAGGAGCTGTACTTAAAGACTGAGGTTGTTAAAATTAATAATAAGGTGAGAGAACTGTGAAGTGCCTTAGTAAAACAAAATACTGTTCCTTCAACTTATGCTGGAGGAGTATAGTACAGAAGGCTAAAGACAGAGTGGAAATGGGTCAGAGAATTGAAATGGGAAGTGATAGTGTTTGGGAGTTTATCTACATGAAGTTTATCTACATGCAAATTTTTATAAACCCTGCAGAACTGATAAATGAGCCATGCTTATGTAACCACATATATGACAAGGTCAGCCTTGGAATGCTTTTGTTACAGTCGTTCTTTGTTAGCAGATTAACAGTCAGTATTTTCCTCAGTGCTGTTGTACCTTGAGACAAATTGGTGATCTTCAGCAAATCACACATGATGTGTTTGGATCCCCCAAAGTAAGAAAGTCACACCATAAGCATAGAGTACAAAGTATATGGTTGATGACAGTATATGGAAATTGTTAGCTCATACAAGAGTGTTTGAAACTGTTCGTTATTTAAACTCACAAAAGCATGCTGTTGAATTATTTGATTGAAATACACACTCCATGGAAAGAAAAGACACACCTCTTTCCATTCAAAATACCATAGTTGTGGGCAGTAAGAAAGCACATATGTATTGTCCATGAAAGAAGGAACAGTGCCTTTGAAATCCTGACTGTGGAGTGGTGGGGGAAAATAATTTTGGTTGAATCACATTGGATGCAATGTTAATGGATACATAACATTGATGTCCAAAAGTAGTTAATGGCATGAAATATCTTGAGATGTTTTGATGATATGACATGACACCAAATAATTTTAAGTTTTTTTTAATCTGAAAGAAAGAAATAAAAACAACAAGATGAAAAAGATGAACATTCCATTGCAGTAAATGTTTTAATCCCAGTGGGGTTTAGGTCTTACTCTGTTGACTGCTTATAACCAAGTGGATCATCTAGATTTGTAGTTTATTTAAGTTGAGAGGATACTCACTTCAAGCTTTCTAACTGTGTACTCACTGTATAAGAAACATTTCCAGAGATGGGTGACTACATATGCACAGCTTATTCATCAGTTTCACAGTCTGTATAAGTATTTGCATTAAGTTATCCTCAAACTAGTCTTACAAAATTATTTGAGGTAAATTATACAGAATGGAAAGCAATTTCATTAAATCATATAATGATACAGCACAAGGAGGCCGTTCATTACATCTGTACCATCATATCTTTGAAAGAGCCTTCCAATTTGTCCCACTCCCTTGATCTTTGCCCAAAGCCATGAAAATCTTTTTATTCAAGTATTTATCCAGTTTCCCTTTTTAATGTTATTATTGAATTTTCTCTGATCATCCTTTTGGGTAATACATTCCTGATCCAACAGGTCTTTTTAAATGGCCTTCTCAACTTGCCTTGCCACTTTCAAAAACATAGAAATATTTACCCCTTCTTGTTCCTGCACTCTTTCAAACTCTACACTTTAATTCATTTTGTCTCTCTCACTTGACATATGAACATAGGAAATAGGAGCAGAAGGACATTCAGCCCCTTGAGCATGCTCCAAAATTCAACAATATCATGATTTTCTACCTCAGTGCCATTTCCCTGCACTATCACATAATCCCTTGATGCTTTTAATATCAAGACTTTGTATATATCAATTAGATCACTTCTCATTCTTCTAGACTTTAGGGAGACAGGCAGTGTCTCCTCAATCTCTCCTTGTATAATCCTGCCTGGGTGAATATAAACGGCAGCGACGAGCCCGTAAATTGGCCTGAATTGGCAAGGAAGGTCATGTACAAGCCTTTTGACCTTGGTCTTAATTAGAAAGGGAAAGGCATTAAGATCTGCCCTGAATGTCAGTAGATTTGCTCCTTGATCTAATTTCCATTATTTGGCAGCTATAATTTGTATCGAGCAACTTAACAACTCTTCTATTTTTCCTTAGTTGTTACCAAATAGTTTTGCATTTGAAGGTTTTAAGTAAAATTGAATTAAAGAGAAGTATTGTATAAATATAATTGTTAAATGGAATGTCTGACAAACAGCACAGTAATATTCAACATTTCAAGAACTCTAGTGATATTCTTACCATTGATTTTAACAAAAAATAAATCCAATCTAAAAAGAACGCATTTTCCAAAATACGATGGAAGTATCAAGTTTCACTGGGAAATCTTAAAACTTATATTGATCCAAACTTCGTTACTTCACAAAATTAGTATACTGTGGATGATTGAAATCTAAAACAAAAACAGAAAATGCTGAAAATTCACAGCAGGGCTGGCAGCATCTATGGATAGAAGATCATCAGGCATTAGATTAAATTATACCATCCATCTGTGGACAGGCTGGAACGTGGGATGGCTGGTAAAATGATAGTGAAAGTTGTTGGGAGGGAAGCCAATTGTCTTTCTGTCACCTTTTAAAAAGTAGAAACAGCAGCAGCTCAGCTTCTCACTAACTGGAGGTGGATGGCCAATTATTTGAATTAACTGGTCTGTTAGTAAATATTTTTACACCCTTGCCATTAATTTCAACAATCTTGGAAAGTAACAAATTACTGTCAGTTCATAATAAGACATTGAGGGCAATTCTCCCGTCCAGCTGTGCTAATAAACTAGCGCAACAGGCTAGGAAATTTCAGCGGGGCCGGATAAGGCAATCGGGGACCCCCAGGATGTCAGGTGGCCTAAAGGTGCCATCGGGCATTGGCACCTTGGCAATGCCAGTCTTTGGTCCTAATACTGCCCACAGAACATGGGCCAGTGCCAAAGGAGCAGGGCCTAGTGGATAGGGTCTGATGGGATAATCAGTGGGGGGGGGGTCCCACTGCCACTCTGCAGACAGGATTGGTAGAGGAATGAGAGATGCCAGCGATCATGGCTGGCCATGGGGATTGGGGGGAAGTCACCCTGCTGTGGGGGGAGTTTGGGGTGATGGGAATTGGGGATGGGGGTGGTTCTTCTCATAAAATGACACTCTCTAGCTGGTAGGGGCAAGGGTCCATTGCTTGGATTAGGTTCTGTCTTTTGTGTGAGGAAGGAGAGTTCTAATATAATTATTAAGATTTACATTTAAGCATTACAGGAGAAATTTAGCATTTAAGATTTAGCATTACAGGAGAAATTGATATTTTATGCACGGCTGCATTTTTATTTATATTTGTGACCAGCTGGATAACCTGTTGGCAATTGCAAATGTTTAACTGCAAGCTGCTACCTGGTGAACAGACGGCAAGATTGTTTATTCAACAATGCACCAATTTGTTAGAGTTACCTTGGTGCTGGTAATTCAGTTCGGTCACATTCCATCTCATGAGTTGAAGCTATGTATTTTCAGCCTCACTGAATGATGTAGCTAGTTAAAACATAATTCATCTTAAACTGTTTTAATGGAAGTGCATTTTAAAATCTGACTACGGTAAAAAGGAGTAAGGTAGCGAGCAAAGACTGCAGTGTTTAAAGATATTGACTACAGTGCTTCTTTTGTGCATTTGCTGTCCACTCAAAGGAAAGGCATTGCAGGTAAGGTTGCCATCTCTAATTTCAATTGTTAAATTTAATTGGCTTCATTAGCTGATCATGAAATTATTTGTACATGTCCATAATGTGCAAATTTTCCTTTAATTGCAGTCTTTTTTGTCTAAATATTTAGGTTTTTTTCAGTAGTAAAGCACTTGGTTGTAATTCATGTGGGTAAAAATGTATTCAACTTTGGTTCATGTCTTACATAAAGTCTAAAAATAACGCATTGTATGAAGTAAGAGTGAAACTTTTATTTGATAGAACAGCTGTTGCCCTAGCCTTGTAATGCTGACCATTAGTTGAGAACACATCTGAATTTCATTTTGATTACTGATTTAGAAGAGTTTTATTAAAAGCTAAGGTTGTATCTTCAATATTCACACCTTAACTAGAGAGGGCTATGCAGATCTAGTGTTTTGAGATTTATACAGACAGACCTTAAGCAGGTTACTGTTCTGACAATAGGACAATTACAAACAAAAATGACTGACTGAATTTTGTGACTCACAACATATTTGTTCAGAGCTGAATATAACTTTATGATTCAATTTCTATTTCAGTAAGAAGGCTACAATTTTTCATTGCTGCTATTTGAATAGCCATCCATCTACATATAAAGTTTACTTGTACTATCTAGTATGCAGTCATGAACAAGCATTGTATGTAATTCTACTCATTGTGCTTTGGTACATTTGCAATTCTACTTATTGTGCTTTGGTACATTTGAGAAAATAATTTGCACCTTTATTAGTCACCAAGGAACTGAAAAATCTCTGAATGTATTCAGTCTTTTGGCAAGGTTGATATTTCTGTTTGATATTAGTCTTTTGAGAGAACTGAGGGAATAATACTTGGTGCAAGATGAGGAAGTGTTAGACTATTTTTTGGCTCCATTGTTGGCAATGAAAAATGCATCACTGTATTTTCTATTTTATTTTTACATGAGCTTTTTATGTTTCTCTTGTATCATTAAAATGTACATACTCTTGAATCACAATGTGAAGACAGATGTATATTGGTGTTTGCATCCTGACTTGGTTGTGGTGAATGCCTGGCAATAAAAATGCTTACACGCACATGTTGTGCTTCCTTGGTTTCAACATACAATCAAGATGGAGATGCCTTTAAAGAGAGTTGAATTTTTTTTAATATAAAAAACAATAGCTGTCAAACTGTCACTGTGGAGGGATACTGTTAACCAGGATTCTTTATTGTGCCTAATCATGGTACCTGGCCTTGGGAAGTAGCGTACTTGGAATTGGACACCCTACTTCCCAATTCCCCCTTCCCTTTTTAAAAAAAGAATATGGCCCAATGATTTTTCTCTATAAGTGCACACAGGAATGTCCTGGAGATTGAGCTTCAATTTCTGGAAACTAAAGGTTAATCTTGGAGGATTAGCACCCTATATCTATTATGATTAGGAGTTTACTTTTACTACCCTGCCATGTAGTAAGATGACCCAGGGCTATAACAATAAATGCTTACGTACGCAACCACATATGTTTCTCCAGTCTGTAAAAAGCAAGACAGATGACACCACATCAGACGAAGAACAGTCGAAGAAATCAAGAACTTTTTTTCTTAAATAACATCTTTCTAAAGAGGAGTAAATTCTGAAGTTTAATTTCTTCCATCCTGCTTTTTCTAACATATAAAGTAAACAACATATCTTAGTTAACAAGCTCATATTAATTTTTTTGCCACTTTTTTTTCTCTCAGTCTGACTGCTCTGTCTTAAACATGGAGGAATATATTTGCTGCTTGCCCTCACGTTTCAAATCTTAATAGGACATTGGCCCATAAATTCCATTCCTTAGGGCATTGTATCTGGGGCCAGCGCATAGCTCATAAGATGATACTGAAGCATTTTCAACCATGTTCAGCCAGAAATGCTAAGTCATAGAGTTTTATAGCAAAGAAAGAAGCCATTTGGTCCACTGTGTCTGCATTGACCACCAAGCACCTATCTATCCTAATCTCAATTTCCAGCACTTGGTCCATAGCCAAGAATGCTATGTTGTTCAGTGCTCATCTAAGTGTTTTGAGGGTTCCCATGTCTACCATCCTTTCAGACAGTCAATTGCAAATACCCACCACCCTCTAGGTGAAAATGTTTTTCCTCAAATACCCTCTGCATCTTCTACCTCTTATCTTAAATCTATGTCCCCTGGTTATT
Source organism: Sphyrna mokarran (assembly GCA_024679065.1). NCBI lineage: Eukaryota > Metazoa > Chordata > Chondrichthyes > Carcharhiniformes > Carcharhinidae > Sphyrna > Sphyrna mokarran. The sequence goes on along the minus strand of JAGIQG010000011.1, from coordinate 48,024,359 downwards.
GACCGTTATAAGGGGAAAGTTCCTTCTTATCTCCTCATGTCCCTCATAATCTTATACATCTCAATAAGATCCCCCTTCAGCCTTCTATGCTCTAAGGAAAATAACCCCAGTCTAATCAGCCTCATTTCATAATTGAAATGTTCCAGTCCAAGCAACATCCTGGTGAAACTCCTTTACACCCTTTCTAGTGCAGTTTCATCCTTTCAATCATTTGGTGACCAGAACTGCATGCATTACTCTAGCTATGACCTAATGAGTACTTTATACTGTTCCTGCATAAACTCCCTGCTCTTATTAGCAGAGTCCTAAAATGCCAGTCTTCAGTTAATTCAAATAACTCCACATAATATCAAGAAATTTATGAAGGCACAAGAAACAGCACAACTACTACAACCATCTTCTCTTGTGTGAGTTATGACACCAACCAATGGAGAGTTTCTCCCTGATTTCCATTGACTGTAATATTGTAGGGCTGCTTAATCCCACACTTGGCCAAATGCTGCCTTGTTTTCAAGGCAGTCACTCTCACGTTAACACTTGAGTTGAGCTCATTTGTCCATGTTTGAGCCAAAGCTTAAATGAAGTCAGAAGCTAAGTGACTCTGGTGGAAAATGAACTGTGCATCAGCAAGCAGGTTGAACTACGCACCCCAACAACATTCCGCCAATAGCTCTGAAGATACGTGTTCCACATTTAGCTATGCTCGGTGCAGCTCCATCACTGAGATTGTTGTTGTTCGTCCATCGTCATCGCTGAGGACCTCAACACCATTAGTCATTTTGAGGCTGGTTGCAGTGTGTCCGAAGATGACTGATCAGGCCAATTCTGGCATGGTACGTCCTGGCACATATTGGACAGACTTGTGTAGACAATGTAATTGTTGCACTAGTGGCTCTGGACTTGTGCAGCTCGTGCTTAAGTTGTGCTTCAGCAATATATCTTGCTTTGTGAGCTTGATAGCCTTTGTGGATGAGGCAGTGCCAGGTAGGGCGGTTTTGTGCCAGTGTTTCCCAGGTGGTCATGTCAATGTCAGTCGTCAGGGAGGCCTTGAGTGTGTCTTTGAAACATTTCTTCTGCTCTCCATGCAAGCGTCTTCCAGCAGAGAGTTTCCCAAAAAGGAGGTACTTGGGTATGTGCTTGTCTGGCATATGGATGACATGACCTGCCCACCGGGTCTGTGCTCTCATCAGCAGTGTGTGAACTGATGGCAGACTTGCTCTAGAGAGAACTTCAGTGTCTGGTAATTCGTATTTCCATCGGATGCGTAATAAGAACACAACATAAGAATATAAGAAATAGGAGCAGGAGTAGGACATCCAGCCCCTCGAGCCTGCCCCACCATTCAATAAGATCATGGCTGATCTGTAGTGATTCAGAACCACTTTCCCGCTTTCTCCCCATAACCCTTAATTCCCTTGTCAATCAAAAACCTATCCACTCTTGACTTGAACATATTCAGCGAGGAAGCCTCCACTACTTCAACAGGCAGAGAGTTCCAAAGGTTCATCACCCTTTGCATGAAGAAATTCCTCCTCAACTCTGATATGAACTGCCCCCACCCCCCCCCAATCTTGAGGCTGTGCCTTCTAGTCCTGCTATCTTTGTTAAGCAGGAAGAGTCTCTCAATCTCTACCCTATCCATCCCCTTCATTATCTTATACGTCTCTATAAGATCCCCTCTCAGCCTACTAAACTCCAAAGAGTATAAACTTAACCTATTCAGTCTCTCCTCATAATCCAACACCCTCATCTCCAGTATCAGCCTAATGAACCTTCTCTGCACCCCCTCCAAGGCCAATATATCCTTCCTCCAATGCGGCGACCAAAACTACACACAGTACTCTAGCTGCGGCCTCACCAGTACCCTATACAGCAGCAACAGTACCTCCCTACTTTTATATTCTATCCCCTTAGCTATAAAGGCCAACATTGCATTCGTCTCTTAATCAAATGGTGCACCTGCATACTGTGGTTTTGTGATTCGTGCGCAAGGACCCCCAGGTCCCTCTACACCATCGCATGCTGCAGCTTTTCGCCATTTAAATAGTAGTCCTTCCTACCATTATTCCTACCAAAGTGGATAACCTCACACTTGCTAATATTATACTCCATCTGCCAGGTCCTCGCCCATTCACCCAATCTATCCAGATCCCTCTGCAGGCTTTCCACACCCTCCACGCAATTTGCTTTTCCACTCATCAGCAAATTTCGTCACTCTGCACTCAGCCCCTTCCTCCAGATCGTCTATGTAAATGGTAAATAGTTAAGGCCCCAGCACCGAACCCTGGGGCACTCCTCTAGTCACCAGCTGCCAATCAGAATAGCACCCATTAATACCTATCCTCTGCTTCCTATTAGACAACCAATCCTCTATCCAGTCTAACACCCTACCCCTGACTCCCTGCACCCTAACCTTCTGCAGCAATCTTTTGTGAGGCACCTTATCAAACGCCTTTTGGAAATTCAAAAATACAACATCCACTGGTTTCCTTCTATCTACCACACTAGTCACTTCCTCATAGAACTCCAATAAATTCGTCAAGCATGACTTCCCCTTAACGAATCCGTGCTGTGTCTGCCTGATCAAACAGTTCGTATCCAGGTGCCTTGTTAATTCTGCTTTGACGACAGATTCAAGTATTTTTCCTACTACAGACGTTAAACTAACCGGCCTATAATTCCCTTCCTTCATCTGCTACCTTTTTTAAACAGCGGCGTAACATTAGCCATTTTCCAATCTTCTGGCACTTTCCTGGAGTCCAGCGAATTCTGGAAGATAATTACCAGGGCGCCTGCTATCACCTCTGCCATTTCCTTGAGGACCTTGGGATGCTTTCCATCTGGTCCCGGGGACTTTTCTGCCCTCAGCCCTGATAGCCTATCAAGCACCACTTCTCTAGTGACTATAATCTACCGAACGCAGAACTTGCCTTTGCTATTCTGCAGTTAACTTCTGTATCAATAGTCACTGCTTGGGAAAAGGTGCTGCCAAGATAAGTGAACTGGTCCATGCCTTAGTTTCTACCCTTTGATTATGATTATGGATCCTGTGTACGGTGCGTGAGACATATGCATGACTTTGTTCTTTTTAATGTTGATGGTGAGTCCAAAGTTGTCACAAGCCAAGGAAAATTTGTCCACACTGATTTGCATCTCTGGCTCTGAGCCAACATACAGGGTGCAGTCATCGGCAAAGAGGCAATCTCTCAGAACAGTCTCCTTCATTTTGGTAATAGCTTGAAGTCTCCTGAGGTTGAAGAGCTTCACATCCACTCTGTACTTGAGGCTGATTCCAGCAATACTGTCCTGGAAGGCATCATTCAGCATGGCAGTAAACATCATGCTGAACAGTATGGGTGTGAGCACACAGTCCTGTTTGACACCATTGGTGACTGGGAATGCCTTAGAGGATTCTCCACCATCCAGTAGTCTGGCTACCGTGCCATCATGAAACTGGCATACTGTCTGAATGAATTTGGTGGATGGGGGAGGGAGGCAGCTGAACTTTGACACGATCCTCCACAGGCCTTGTCAGCTTACATGTCGAAGGCTTTCACGAGGTCAACAAAGGTTGTGTAGAGCTCACAGTTCTGCTTCACTTCTCCTGAAGTTGGTGCGCAGCAAAAATCATGCCATTAGTCCCACCGCCTTTACGGAAGTCACACTGTGACTCTGGAAGCAGGCCCAGCTCCAGATGAGTGACCAGACATTTAGCAGTACTCTTGTGAAGGTTTTTGCTGTGATGGAGAGCAGCGAGATTCCTCGGTGGTTGTTGCATACTTGCCAATTGCCCTTCCTCTTGTAGAGGTGTACGATGAAAGCATCTTTAAGTTCCTGAGGAATGGATCCTTGTCTCCAAAAGGACTGGAACAACTCGGTGAGCTTCTCGATAAGTGCAGGACCAACAGCTTTGTAGGTCTCTGCAGGTATGGCATCTGCCCAAGGCTTTGCCGCTGGATAACTGGCTGACAGCTTTCGTGACTTCGACTACTACCAGTGGGTCATCCATGGCGCTGTTGGTACCAACCTGGGGAATCCTGTCTATTGCCTCATTGTTAATAGATGACGGTTGGTTGAGGACGGCTTCAAGGTGTTCAGCCCATCCCTGTAGGATCTGAGCCTTCTCTGTAATGAGAGTTGTACTATCTGTACTCAGGAGAGGGGAGCTCCGGAGAGATTGAGGTCCGTAGAGAGTGTTGAGGGCTTTGTAGAACAATTTCAACTTGTTTCTGTCAGCGTATCCCATTTTTTTCATCTGCCCTGGCGCTCAGCCAGGTATCCTGCATTTTACGCAGTTTATTCTAGACTGTCCTGTGAGCTCTAGTAAAAGCATTTTTTTTGGCAGCTGAAGATGGGCCTTTCTGACAGGCCCGATGAAGATGGTACTTTTCAACAAGTAGAGCCTGTATCTCCTCACCATTCTCATCGATCCAATCATGCTGCTTGCGGGTAGAGGGCCCAAGCACTTTCAGCACAGATGTATGGATAGCATCCCTGAAGCGTTCCCAGTCATCCTCAGCGCTGCCTGTGAGGTGTAGGTCAGCAAGCTTGATTTCTAAGTCTTCAGCCAGCTGAAGTTGTGCTGGGTTCTTTAGCTTGGCTGCATTGGTTCTTTTCATAATCTTGTTTCCTTGTAGTCACCTCTTGGGTCTGATGCAGAGCCTCATTTTGGAGATAATGAGCCTGTGATCTGTCCAGCAGTCAGCACCACACATAGCCTTGGTTACTCTGATATCCTGCCTGTCTTTTCTCCTGACAATGACATAGTTGATAAGATGCCAATGCTTAGACTGGGGGAGCATCCAGGAGGTTTTGTTACGAGTAAGCAGAGAGAAGGTTGTGTTGATGATGAGGAGGTCGTGTGCTGCACAGGCCTTTATTAAGCGTAAGTCGTTACTGTTACACTTGCCTACTCCATGCCTTCCAATGACTCCCTACAGATTACAGAGTCACACCCTACTCTTGCATTGAAATCGCCAAGCAAGATAAGCTTTTTGGTACTGCTCACTGCTGATAGTAAGATGTTTAGTTCTTCGTAGAACTTGTCTTTTACCTTGTCTGAGTTGTTCATTGTGAGGCATAGGTACTGATCAGGGTGGCTTGACTTCTGTTCTGTAGCGGAAGCTGTAATGTCATAAGTGGGTTGTTCATACTCTTGGGTAGAGTATCAAGTTTCCGAACAAGGTGACTCCTGACAGTGAATCCAGCTCCAGCATCGCCACGCTTATCATGACCACTCCAGAAAAGAAGTGCATCCACCTCCAGTTTCAGCCCAGTGACCTACTTGGCAAGATAAGTTTTGCTCAGGACTACAATGTCAATGTTGTATCTTGCAAGCTCTCTGGCAACTAAGGCTGTTCTTCTCTCTGGTCTGTCTGCTGTAGGGTTGTTCAAAAGTGTGCGCACATTCCAAATTCCAATGGTGAGCGGTGTCACCTTGTGTTTTATTTTGTTTGTTCGACCACAAGATGGGATCTGCAGTAAACTGATCAGGATGTAGTGAAGCAAGCAATGTTTAGGCACTTTTTCTCGCCCCTTCCTCATTCTACAGAGGTGAGCAATGCGATATTGAAGAGGACTGCTCAGTCGTCCAGGTAGACGCCGAGTTCCACTGCTGCTTCGGTCAGCAGAAAACGACCATTAGACCCAAGCCACCCTGTGTGCAGGTTCATGACTACAGCTCCCAGAAAATCTACACCCGCTGCTTCATTGCTGCCCATCGCCACAGGACTTCAAGGGTTGAACAGGACACATGATGATGATGATGATGGTGTCGAAACTAGCGCTTGATTTGGATTAAAGTGAGGGAGAGTTGCGCAGCATCAGCCTCACTCTCTCTTCCCAATTCCCATCTAGATCCAGTGGCAAGACAAGAGTCAAGACAGCTGGAGATGGAACTAGGCGCAGTGGGTGACTAGGACGTCTTCTGTGTCTTGTCCTGCTCTTTGCATTCCACAACGTTTGCAGAGACCATCTTCTTGACCGTTGGACATTTCATTGGTCTTGTCTGCTCAATTTGCCGGACTCTGTCTTCACATGCTGGGATAGACATCTCCCTATCTCACCGAGAGTTGAGACCCTTCGGCTACCCTCACCTGGTTTAGCTGGCTTGTTGAGGCCTTGGCCCGGCTTGTGACTGCTGTATGGCTGTGTATGGAGTGTCAGGGAGGGGTAATACCTTTGGTGGGAGAACATGTCACGTTCTTTTAGAGTGGTTTGTCCATCCTTTGTCCCCACCTGGCACTTAGCCTCACCTGTGGCTCCCCGTAGCTGTTTCCATGTGACAGGTTATTGAGATTACCCATAATATGAAAGATATTTCCTGTCCAGAAATGTAGGATAAATCCAATCTGGCTAAATAATACTAAAGTCTATTTCCAATCATCAAAGTGATAGAAGACGTTTTTGGCAGTGCTATCAAGCAGTACTTACCATCAAAAAGCAATTCACCGATGGACATAGGAGTTGAACTTAAGTGTTGACGTGGGAGTGACTGCCTTAATATCAAGACAGCATTTTGTCAAATGTGGCATTAAACAACCCTAGCAATATTAGCAATATTAAAGTCAATGGAAATCAGGGAGAAACTGTCCAGTGGTTGGAGTCATACCCAACTCAAGGAAAGATGATTGTAGTTGTTGTAGATCAGTCATCTCAAGCATCTCAAGAGTTCTTCAGGGTAATGTCCAACCATCTTTTGCTGCTTCAAAGGCTTTATATCCATAATAGGATGGTTGTTCATAATTGCACAATGTTCAGTACCATTTACAATCCTCAAAGCAGTCCATGTCCATGTGCAGCAAGATCTGTAAAACATTTAGGATGAGGTTGATAAGTGACACAATATTCAGAACATGCGAGTACCAGATAATGTCCATCACACAAGAAGCTTGACACCATTCCAGACTGCTTGACTGGTACCCCATCAACCACCATAAGTCTTCATTCCCTCCATTACTAACACACATCTACAAGATGCACTGCAGCAATAAACCAAGTCTCTGTTAAAGCAGTAATGTCCTGGAACTCACTATCTACAAAATTGGTAGAGGTAGACATAATCAATAATTGAAAAAATAAATTGGATACGCACTTGAAGGAAATAAACCTAAGGCTTTGGGGACCAACTAAGGGAGCGAGACTGACTGGATTGCCCTGCAGGAAGCCAGCATGGACACAATAGGCCAGATGGCCTCCTTTTGTCCTCTAAACTCTCTACCAACTAGACAAAGTAGGCAGCAAATGCATGAGAACACTACCATCTGCAAATTGTTCTCCAAGCCACAACTGTCATGATGTAGAACTATATCATTGTTCCTTCATAGTTGCTGGGGGCAATATCTGGGAATAACCTTCCTAAGAGCACTGTGGGTGTACCTATACCACAGACTGTGACTGTTCAAAAAGATAGCTCACCAGCACCTTCTCAAAGACAGTTAAAGACAACAAATATTGGTCTTGCCTGCGATGCCTCATAAAGGCTTCTTCTAATTGATTGTAAGGAAGAGCCCAATTAGATCTATTTCAACTTTATTTTATCTTAACTATGAAGTGCTAATGGGTAATTAGTTGGTTAAATAAGTAGCACAATTAGCAGTTAAATAGCCAATGTAATTAGCTGCTTTACTTGTGGCAGTTGGGTTTTTGCGTAATTTAATTCAACATAAATTTAAACTGAGGAGGAAGATATTAATTTTGAGACCAACAGAGTGTGAAAGATCAGGAGACTGGAATTTAGCCTCAGCAGGAATTCAGCCTGGAGGTGTCATTTGGATGAGAGTTTCTTTCCCATAATTAATAATTGTAGAAATTGGTTAAGTGGAGTTCAATTCTTGCAAGGTCCCTGCAGTCTACATCCTCTATCAACAGAATTAACGACAAACCTTATCCTCAGAGAGCAGTCTCCCTGGTTGTCCCTGCACACTTGTACTCAGCACATCACCACATGCTAATTCCTCTGCCTGAGTCTCTGTTCATACTGTCAGACCATACTGGTGTTTAGGAGTGTTGGAACACGTGACGATGCCTCTTCAAAAGCACTGATATTCTCAAGTGTCTGGCTATGAGTGTTCAGAAGTATATAGGGAAGAAAGATATGGAGAAGAGATGGAATATTATTGGAATTTTGTACAGTTGTAAAACATATGCATCATATTGATGAAAATTTTTCCAGTTCAGTAAAAAAACCTTAGTCTCAAAATAGTTAATAAAAACAAATCAAGCTAGTAATTCCAGGTTGACCCACATTATGAGGCAAGGAATAGGCCATTCAACGGTTATAACAGGAAGCATTACTTCACAGAGGGATATGGAAGTATGGAATTTTCTCCTCCAAAGATCTGTTGTGGTTATGTCAATTGGAGATGTTGAAATTACATTGATAGATTGTTTTTGCTGAGCAGCAGTATTATGAAAGGATACGGAGCAATGGCCAGTAAATAGAGTTGAGCTTCATATCAGCCATGATCCAGTGGAATTGGGAATGGGACTGGGGGAGGGGAGGGGGCAATAGCCTATACCTATTTCTTGGTTCCTAAAATTCAGACTTACAAGAAGCAAAGTTAGCAGGGAATTTTTACTCTCGAAACTAAAGTTTATTTACTCTGGTGTCTGTATGGGCACACTTAGAATTTAGCATGGTCAAAGCACCTAACCAGTCTGTCTTTAAGACTGTGGGAGGAAACCAAAGTGCCTGGAAGAAACCCACGGAGAGAATGTGCAGAGTCCATGCAGACAGTGACCCACGCCAGGAATCAAACCCAGGTCCCTGGTGCTGAGAGTCAACCATGCTAACCTCTGTGCCACCGTGCTTAGTTCTGGCAAGCAAGCATTCCAATGATAATGGACTTTTATGCTTCCACAGCTGAACTTTGATGTGTTGTACAAGTATAACTAGGAGTCTTTTTTTTGAATGTGCATGCACTTACTATGGTGACAAAATCACACACACACATGATCAGCAATGCATTATCCCAAACTGGAGATGATCCAGCCAGTTTTTGCTTCCAGTGTGTTGTTTATTCAAAACAGAAAACATCAGATGACCAAATCTCCAAAACCTTCATTTGGATATATTCTCCAACATAAAGCAGCATAATATGATTGAAATAAAAGCCTTCAACAATGTGAATACAATTCGAAAGTTAAGTGCCTGATGTTGTTGTGCAATTTACAGATGCTTAAGTGGGGTGTTGCACTTAAAACCAACATTCATAACTTACCCAAATATATGCAGAAGTGTTCTATCACTGTAGACCAGATTTATATTTCAGCTGACCTTATTGTAATCATTCTCTTTTTCTGTGTTGTGTGACATGAGAAATGGTTAGCAACAATAGTGATTGTTGATGTTGCGAATGAAAGACACTAATATCAGTTGGTACAGGAGATGAATTTTACTAACTCTATTAAAGAATGTGTATTTCCAAAGCGTAACTTATTCTGGGAATTTGGATGACTGCACAAACCAGCCAAGCCACATTCATCTGGTTCTTGGTAACATTTGCTCCCAACCTCACGATATGTTACAGATTTGTAAGACAATCAAAACCATCTTCTTGGGAGTTGATAAATTAAAAAGTTGCCTTGGAGTGGAGTTGAACTACAAAGTTAATTCTAAATAAATAATAATCAATAAAAATAGAATCCCAACATTCAGCAATTTTGGAGTTGAAAGCTCACATTTGCATGCAGGAGCATGAATTTGAACTGAATCCAGAACATCACCTTCCACAAGCCAGTGACTTATGCCCACATCCTGCATATAATTGCCAGTATATTTTATTGAATTCTGGTGTTGGTACTGAGGAGACCCCACTGCGTGTAGGTTTCTTATTGGAACATAATCTGAGGCAGAAATATGTAAATTGTTAGCAGATTCAGTTCTGAAAGTAATAAATGTGCTACATTGTTCCAATGGTAAAGTAACTTGCTAGAAATAATTGTTTGCTTATGGCGGAAGGTGTAATAATGCAATTGTGGATTACATGGAATCAATGACTACATTTGGTGTGGAGTAAAAAATGAAAACAAGAACTGTTTTTAAACATTTTTCCTTCAGCACATAGCTGTGGTTTGAATATGTCACTGAGATTTTTGTGTGTTTGGAATGAGGTGTTAACAATTATTTGTCTGAGATTATTAAAATGGATCTGAAAGATCCAATGGTACCATACTGGAGTCGGTCCTGCTGGTGTCCTGGCCAACATTCCTGCCACAACCAGTATTTCCAAAGCAGCTAAGCTGCTCATTAATCTCACTGTGGAATGTTGCTGTTTATGAAATGGCTGTTGTCTTTCTCAACAAGTTTCTGCTTTCAAAGCGACTCAAGTTTAGATTTGTGAGGGATTTGAAAATGAGTAAAACAAAGCTAGTCTTCTATTTTAAGTTTCCATTTGAATTTTGGGGGCAGAAATTCATAAGAACTGGTGCCAAATTTCTCTTTGTTTAAGAATCGAGTGCTCCTGTAGATTACTGTCTCAGTTTTGCGTAAAAGGAGCAAACTATTGTTGATAAGTCAAGGACCTCTTATGTAGATACTAGGCTTTGTTTTTTAATAGATTTCCTCTGACACAGAGCAATCCTTGGTTAAGAGCTTCTCTGCAAACCCCAAGGGACCAACATGTCATCCAACTGGAAGTGAAACAGACATAGTCTGCTAAAGGAGATGCTCGTGGAGTGTGTTCACCAGCTGCTTATAGATTTTTTATACAGTTTCTTTTCAGAGTTTGGAGAAAGCCTTATCTGTCTTTTCATTGGTGGTTTTATTGCAACCATTAAAAACAGAAAAATGGCTCCTGATTGGTGGTGGAAAAAATATATCCAGCAATCAATATTGTCTAGCAAAAGAATTCAAGGATCACCTTCCTGACTCTATGAAGTGTTCATTTTTAACTGTATAAAGTATCAGTCTCCTGGGTACTGTGGAGGACCATTCAAGTATGGATTACTCGGTCCTCAAGGTAATCCATTAAACAGGAAGTCTGCGGGATGTGCAAGTGTTTAGTTTTTCCTATGAATAGATATTACCTGTAGTCCTTCTCTATGACTGCCTTTTGAAAATCGCCAAAATAGATAAATACAAATGTTTGTTTTGCAGGACCTTTCAGAAATGATGGATTAAAAGTATCTGATGTGATGCCCATAATGAAGGAAAAAGTTGCCTTTGTGTCAGGTGGGTAAATTAACAGCATTTATAACTTTAGGACAATTATAGAAGTTGACCATGATGTGGAAATAACAGTGCTGGACTGGGATTGTTAAGATGAGAGGCCACATGACACCAGATTACCAGGTTTATTTGAAATCACAAGCTTTCAGAGTGCTGCTCCTTTATCAGGTGAAATTGACTTCACTGTTGGACAATAACCTGATGTTGTGTGACTTCTCATCTTATTACAGAAGTTCAGGTCATAATTAGCTGATGATTTAGCTCTTTGGACTAAGCTGTATGGACCAGGAATGCCTTCGGTTTGATTCAATGAATTTCAGCTGATGGCAGTCAGAGTGATAAAAATGGCATCAATGCCTTTGGAGGAAGAAACAGGATGCTCAGTCTGGATTGCTACCTAGCAAGTCGTGCTAAACACGTTAGCATCAGGTGAAGTCAGGATTGGACTCACTTATAATGCTCCTTATAACTTGCCAATGCTCACTGACAATTTGTGTTGGTTGTTTGGCACATGTTTAATGGTACATCTTAAGAATCAACACTTTCAGGAAAGGAGCAAAAGAAAATTGGCGAAAGGGATATTTAAAATTCAAAAATATTGATGGTTTACATATCATTTTATTTTTCCATGTAAAAGATGAAAAAGCAGGTTTATGATTGACCACAAATATGGCACACGAATTGCACTCATCCGTCAGTGTACAGGTACAATTCCAAAAACCAGAATTGTTCAAAAATGGAACATTTTTGCAGTAGAGGACTTGAAGTTTGCATTATTGCACATTGATTTTTATTTGGTTGAAAAATACATGCTCCAATTTGAACAGGAGCAGTCACACTAAAGGGCTGGTAATTGACACCCAGTTTATCTTCAATCATTATTGTTTTCTTGAAAACAATGAATCAATTTGAGTCACTGGTCAGGCACTGCACATGTTGGATGTCCAAATCCGAAATCTGGTGTAGTCTCAGTCCTAATTGGGATGCCAGGTTTGTATACCAATATTAATAAAGTCTTTGGGTAGGATTTTCCAGTCCCATCCACTACAGGAATAATCTTGGGTGGAATGGAGAATTTGGAGTTCAAGCAAAAAAAGTCTATTGACTTCAGATAGGAATTTTGGAAAATCCCACCATGGGATTCTCTGGCAAGAATTTTCAGTGCTCCAAACTAGATATTCATTGTGGAATCCCAGCATTATTAGTTCCTTTTAAAATATAGATCTGTTCCCAGAATGGGGAGGAAAATCCAGTGTTATTCAAATTGTTGATTATGTAAGAGAACCATTTTTTATGTCAGTAACAAAATGCCTCACTGCAATGTCTGATATTGCTATGTCTCCCAGGCACCAGCCTGTAACTTTAACCACTTTACAGCTGAGGTATTTTTATCTATAATTTAGAAAAATCCAATTTTTTGACCCCAAGAGTCATAGCCTACAAAGAGCAGCAAATATCATCCCAAACAAACCCTGACTTGGTTTATAAAATTAAAAGAGACAATCAGTCCTTGCAATAGTGCACTGAAATAAGAATGTTTCCAGTCATTGCCATCTTGTCATTGCATCAAATACCATCTACAAATTAATACTTCACGTTCAAGAAGTTGCACCATACGCTTCACAATGCTTGTTTTCTGCTGCAAGTCATAACTGAACAAATAGAGAGTAGTGGAAGATGACATGATGGATATTCCTTTGCCCATTAGGAGTGCCTTCCATTTGCTAGCATAGACTGCCTTCATGCTCAATGCTTTCTCTTAAATAGGAAACAATTCATAATCACCTTAAATTGCTCAAGGCCCTACTGAAAAACATCATCTTAGAAAGGCCAGCATAGATACAATGGATTAAATGGCCTCCTTCTCTGTTGTAATGTTTCTATAATGTCTAAGCTTCCTGCCACCATAAACAGACTAAGATGTTAGGATTTAAGGATATGGAATAACAGGCACCAAGCAGAGGAGAGGTACATTTAAACAGTAGACGAGTAGTCACATCTGTTTTGACCAAGATTTTGTCACTGATGAGCAAGTGTGCAGATTGTTTAAGAAGAAGGTGAGGAACAGACTATACAAACAAGTAGTAGAATAAGCTCTGTTAAAGGGAGACTTAATAGCTGCAGAAGAAAGCTAAACATGCGTATACAAACAACTAAATTTTTCACCAAAGGGGAACTGTGGTAACAGGGCTTTGCCTACAGTGAGCTTGGATTTTAGTTAGCAAGAAACTTCCTTGTAATCCATCCGGCAACTGACAACTCAGCTGTTGCTTCATAAGAAATAGGAGGAGTGGTGATATGGTCCCTCAAGTCTTCTTCACCTTTCATTCTGATCATGGCTGATGTTTTGTTTCAATTTCACATTACTACCCACCATCCATATCCCTGAATTTCCTGAGGCACCAAAAATCGTCTGTCTATGTCAACTTTAAATAAACTCAACAATCTAACATCCATAAGACTCGGGTATAAAATCCAAAAATTTACAAACCTATTGAGTGAGGAAATTTCTCCTCAGCTTCTCCCCAAATGATTAGTTCTTTCTGCTGAAACGGTGCTCCTGGCATTCTAGATTCTGCAGCCAGGAGAAAACAGCCTCTGTGTCTCCCTTTCAAGTCCACTTGGAATCTTGTGTGTTCCAATCAGTTCACTCATTCTAAACTAGAGAGAATATAGACCTGATTTAATCAACCTCTCAGAGCACAAATCTTTCATCTCAGGAACCAATGTGCTAAACATTTACTGTACAACCTGCAATGCGATGATATCTTTCCTCAAGTATAGAGACTAAACTGCATATAGTACTCCAGGTGCGATCTCACCAAGCTCTGCACAACTGCAACAAGACTTTCTTATTCTTGTTCTTCAGTCCCCTTGAAATAAAGGCCAACATGCCTTTTGCCTTTCCTTGCAGTACGTGCATGCTAACTTCCTGTGACCCTTGTGCACATTCCCCCAAATCTCTCTGGACATCTACAAGTTTTGCACTTTTAAAAAATATTTTCCTTTTCTGCACTACAAGGGAATAACATTGCTGAGGTTGCAGGATGAAATATTCCCACTTGGATTTGTATAGGTTCCAATTGGCAGGAAACAAAGCACATTTGCAGCATCTGTTTATCTTTGTAGAACACAGAAACAAGGGAAACCCCATTGATCCTGAAGTGTGATACACAGAAATAGAAAAATTTATTTGAATTCTTCTTCAACAGTAAAACAATATTGAGTCTCTTAAGGCTGACATATTGAAAAATCTAATTTTATTGTAGGAGGACGTGATAAGAGAGGTGGTCCAATTTTAACTTTCCCAGCACGGAGCAATCATGATAGAATAAAACAAGATGATCTCCGGCAACTTGTCACATATTTAGCAAGCGTACCCAGGTAAGGTACCAACGTTGTGTTTCAAATTTTTTAGTGACAAACCTATTGGTGGAATTTGTTCTTTGAAATGCAGTATTAGTAGATTTGTATATAAAATATTATTCAAATATATTTGGAATTCAATACACATATGCAATTATGGAACCAAGGATCCATCTACACACTTTACTGGGAAGGATTAGAGTGAAGAGCTTAGGTAGCCTGGACTTGGAAAATGAAGAAGATATGTCATATCCCAGAAAAGCCAGCACACACAAGGAAGAAGCTCTTGTTGTAATCACAGACCAGTTGGTTGTTGAGGGAGTGGAAGTCTTTCCTGTTGATGGATCTTACTGGCTGATCATGGGGGGTTTTGATAATCACATTAGTGCAATCAATATTATTCTGTCCCCAAGGTGACAAAGAAGGCGTATAGTATGTTAGCTTTCATAGAAAAGGGTATAGAATACAAGAGTAGGAGTTTGATGTTGCAGTTGTATACAACTTTGGTTAGGCCTCACTTGGAATACTGCGCCCAGTTCTGGTCTCCGTACTATCAGAAGGATGTGGAGTCCTTGGAGAGAGTGCAGAGGAGGTTTACCAGGATGCTGCCTGGTATGGAAGGACTGTCTTATGAGGAACGATTAGATAGACTGGGGTTGTTTTCCCTTGAAAGACGTCGGCTTAGAGGGGATCTCATAGAGGTGTATAAGATTATAAGGGGTATAGATAGAGTAAATGGAGGTAAACTTTTTCCACCTTTAGAAATGGATAGGACGAGAGGTCATGGCCATAGGGTGAGGGGGGCTATGTATAGGACGAATATTAGAGGGCAGTTTTTCACACAAAGGGTAGTGGGGGTGTGGAATGCACTGCCGAGTAAGGTGGTGGGAGCAGGCACGCTGGGGCTGTTTAAGGGTCTCTTGGACAGCCACATGAGCGGTATGCAGATAGAGGGATATATTAGGACTGTTTAACTACGGCTTTTTTCCACAGGTAATTCGGTCCATAATTTGAGCACGCATTCGGCAGGTGGTGCAGGTACAGCTCTTGGATGTTGATTCATGGGTTGCCTGGTACCTCATGTCGTATATGAGTGCTTTATGTGGACCATCTGAAGGGCACCATGACAGCTCAGAGACTATCGATGTGGCTGTGCAGACACTTGGAATTGGGCCGGTGTCTGCGGGAGTTTGCGCGTTCTCCCCGTGGTTGCGTGGGTTTTCTCCGGGCACTCCGGTTTCCTCCCACAACCCAAAAATTCGCTCTTAGGCTGATTGGGTAACAAATTGTCCCTATGGTGAAAATTTTCCATATTAGGAATAATATATATATATTATTATATAGGAATATTAAAATAGGATAATGTATTTGGTATGACGGCGGCACGGGCTCGTTGGGCCGAAGGGCCTGTTTCCCGTGCTGTGTTGCTTAAAAAAAAAGGGAATTCAGCAATGGAGATTAAACCCATTGGCTGTCCTCTGTCCCTCCTAGGTCATATCAGTCATTAAATGAACTGTTCAGCTTTGGCAAATAGGAATTTCTGAAATTCCACCAAGATCCACAAGTGATCCTTGGGAGGAACTAGAGACAAATCAGTTCAAGATAATATTGACTGCCACTGACAGAGCATGACGAAATAGTGCTGTATCATACTAAGTCTTTGGCAACTAGAGCAAAGATAACAATAACCATCTGCTGGAGAGTCTTAGTTTCCTGCATTTCTGTGTAGCTTATATTCCTGTGTTGAGGCCATTGCTTTACTGCTGTGCCCTCTTCTGTGCCTTTCTACTCTTTGGATTCTACCACTCCTGCAAAGGATATTGTCCTTCATCATCACTGGGCCTAAAATCTGAGTTGTGTCCTTAGTGTCAACTGCAGCCTTCCTTTTAGAGAGGTACCATCTGAAAATTGGTGATATCTGGGAGGAATGACTTTGTTTGAACAAGAACTGTTGCACATTTTCTAGCTGCTTTTCCTCACAGCCAGACAAACAGGAAGCAAGCCAACAACAGCCCACTTTGTGCACTCCACTGGACACAGAATCCACTAGTTGATCTAGGGAGACAATGGGTAGCTCATGTGAAGGCTGTGGATGCTTAGGTTCCTTTATCATTTCCGGGGAGGATAATCAGTCTTCAGATTCTTTTAGAAATACCTTGGCTCGAAACACATCCAGATATTCAATTTGAGAGAAACACTTTGCAATCCTTCCTGTCAGTGGCTAACTGTACATTCTCACCCAACTTTGGAGCTTGTGCCCATCTAAAAAATATAAAACTCAGGTCATTTTAAAGTCCAATATTTTCTTGTATAATTCCATGGGTTTTTTCTTTCCATCATTGTGACAGAACATAGGAGCAGAAGGAAATCATTCAGCCTCTCGAATCTGCTCCATCCTTTAGTAAGATCATGGCTTATCTGCTCATGTTTTCCACATTTTCATCTATCTCTGATAATCTTTGATTTCCTTCCTAACAAGAATCTATCTACTTCTGCCTTAAAAATATTTAATGACCTTGCCTCTACTGTCTTGTAAGGCAGAGTTCCAAAGTCGCAAAATCCTTAGAACAAAGTTTCTCTTTATCATGGTCCTAAAAGGGCAAACCCTAATTTTAAAAAAGTGTCTTCTAGTTGTGGACTTGCCCACAATTTGTGATGATACTATGTTTGTAAGAAATGTATTTATGTCATGTTTCTTGTGAAGAGAATATTTTAAACTTTGGCCCTCATTATGGTACCAATTCGTCTTCTCCAGGCAACCCACATGCTGTGAATGTAGAAGTATAATTATTCCCAGTTATTGGAGTATTTCGTTTAATCTGAGTTAAAGCAGTTTTGATTTTTTTTGGATTGCCTACCGGGGTTTCAGAGTAGGTTAATTAACAAGAGTGCTAATGGGAGGAGCAAGACTGTGAGGGAAAAGGCAAGTTGTTTCTATTTGGATTCATAAGGAACAACAGCTCTTCTCTCTCTCTGGAGACTGAAGTCTGAGAACTGCTAGAAAATAGTTATCTCTGTCCAGAGGCTTGAGGACTGGCAGCCCATGTAAGTCTGTGTGTTTTTGCTAACTGTTTCTGACAAGGAGTTCAAGGCTATAAGGAATTCAGTTAAATTGGAACTAATAGAAAGAGATTGGCAATTAAGAATTGTATCTTGTCATGTTTAAGTTTCAATTGGTAAAAACTATGCTATTTATTTCTGTTACACTTAAAATAAACCCCGTTTTAATAAAAGTTTCCTAGTGGGTCAATTGAATCACATTTGGAACAAAACACTTTATCCACATATAATGCCAAAATCAAAATTAATTGGGGTTTAGTCTAACTTCACAATATTTCTTGGAATTTCTATCTGGTCTCTATCACATTCCACATTTGTTTTGTCAAGACCATTAAGGTCTTGTGTACTTCAATGAAGTCATCCCTCACTCTTCTAAACTCCAGTGGAAACAACATAGAACATAGAACAATACAGCACAGAACAGGCCCTTCGGCCTTCGATGTTGTGCCGACCAAAATAAAAAGCAATGCCCCTCCTAACTAAACCATTCCCTTCCCATCCATATACTTATCAACTAACCTCTTAAACGCCACCAAACTTGGCGCATCTACAACAGCTGCAGGCAGGGCATTCCACTCCCTAATAACTCTTTGAGTAAAGAACCTACCTCTGATATCCGTCCTATAACTCATACCCCTTAATTTAAAGTTGTGTCCCCTCGTGCTAGCTTTCTCCATCCTAGGAAAAAGGCTATCACTGTCCACCCTATCCAAACCTCTAATTATCTTATATGCTTCAATAAGATCCCCCCTTAGCCGCCTCCTTTCTAACGAAAACAACCTCAAATCCTTCAACCTCTCTTCATAGGACCTGCCCTCCATACCAGGCAACATCCTAGTAAACCTCCTCTGTACCCTCTCCAATGCCTCCACATCTTTCTTATAATGTGGCGACCAGAACTGCACACAATACTCCAAGTGCGGCCGCACTAGAGTTTTGTACAGCTGCAACATGATGCTGCGGCTCCTAAATTCAATCCCCCTACCAATAAAAGCTAAGACTCCATAAGCCTTCTTAACAACTTTATCCACTTGACTGCCTACTTTCAGGGATCTATTGACACATACACCAAGATCCTTCTGTTCCTCAACACTATTAAGAGCCCTACCATTAGCCCTATACTCTACACATTTATTGTTCCTGCCAAAGTGCATTACCTCACACTTTTCCACATTAAACTCCATTTGCCACCTCTCGGCCCAGCTCTGCAACTTGTCCAAGTCACTCTGTAAACTAAAACACCCCCCTTCACTATCTACCACACCACCAACTTTAGTATCATCTGCAAATTTACTGATCCATCCCTCAATACCCTCATCCAGATCATTTATAAAAATTACAAACAGCAGGGGCCCCAAAACAGACCCCTGAGGCACACCACTCGTCACCGAACTCCACGATGAATATCTCCCATCAACCACCACCCTCTGTCTTCTATCTGCCAGCCAATTTCTAATCCAATTAGCTAAATCACCCTCTATTCCACACATCTGCATTTTCTGTAGAAGTCTTCCATGGGCCACCTTATCAAAAGCCTTACTAAAGTCCATATATACTACATCAACCGCCTTACCCCCATCCACCTCTCTGGTCACTTTCTCAAAAAACTCAATGAGGTTAGTAAGGCATGACCTACCCTTCACGAAACCATGCTGACTATCCCCAATCAATTCATTTCTCTCTAAATAACTATAAATCCTATCCCTAATAATTCTCTCCAATACCTTGCCCACAACAGAAGTAAGACTCACTGGCCTATAATTCCCTGGAAGGTCTCTCTTCCCCTTCTTAAACAATGGGACCACATTCGCTATCCTCCAGTCCTCCGGAACCACACCCGTAACCAACGAGGACCTGAAGATCAGAGCCAGAGGCTCTGCAATCTCCTCTCTTGCCTCCCAGAGAATCCTAGGGTAAATCCCGTCCGGCCCAGGGGACTTATCCAACTTCAAACCCTCGAGAATTTCTAACACATCCTCCCTATCTACTACAATACTCCCCAATTTGCAACCCTGTACCTCAGTGCTCTCCACAGCTAACCTAGTCTGTCCAACCTACCCTCATAAAACAACCCACTCATTCCATATATTAATACAGTAAACCTCCTCCAAACTGGTTCCAAAGCATTTACATCCTTGGTTAAATAAGGAAACCAAAGCTGCTTTCTGCCTTCCTCCCATCTTGAATAGAAGGATTATATTTGTTATGTTCCAATCTGACAGAATATTTCCAAAATCTAACCAATTTTGGAAAACTAACGGTGCATCCACTACTTCAATAGCTGCCTCTTTTAAGACCCTAGGATGAAATCCATCTGGATCCAGAGGCTTGTTAGCCCACAAGTGATGCCCAAGCACTTACTGCCCATTCACCTTGCCATGTGCATAACTCCAAAAGCACTTTTCTACCAAATTCCAAGTCCACCTTTGCACAACTGACCATCTATGAGTCTGGGGGTAATGCTGTGGGAAATCATTGACTGTCTCCCTACTGTGTACCCACCTCCCCTCAGCTGCTCAGAGATGGATGGCTTTTAATACCCTCTAAATATTTCACGTTCCTCCTAAATGAGTTTTTTACTTGCTCTTAATGAGCCTTTTAATTTTGGTTACTTGGGTTGAATTGGAAGAAACACGGGAATCTTGTATACCTTCACCATGCCATGATGATTATTGAATTTGACAGACTACCTAGTGCCAATATAGTCAGGGTACCCTCACCTCCCTGTCCACTTTGACCCCAAAAGATAAGCCCACACATCATGAACCAGCTGTCCAGCCAACTGAGCTAACTGACTCTCTGGTCATGGAATATATTCAAGGCTGAGTTACATAGATTTTTGGTTGACAAGGGGGTGAATGGTTATGTTCAAGCGAAGCCAAGATTGGATTACCTACAATCTTACTGAGTGGAGGCGCAGACCCAGGGGACCAAATTGTTGACTTCTCCCATTTCTTGTCATTTTATGAGTATGGCAATGATGTTACCCATTGCTGAATAAGCTGTTGACATTCACAACTTAGTTTCACTCTTTAATAATAACCACCTGAACAATGCATCAGAGAGCTAACTTTGGAACCAAACCTAAGGCAAAATGTTTAATTTAAGAAGGAGGAGCAAAGAGAGTAAAATTTGGCAGAGATTGGTAAGGAGATAAAGTGGAACAAGAATCAGGGAAACTGTTTTGTTCAGGCTTGCAAATACTGTGCTAAAGTTATTGATGAAAGGTGATGTGTAATTCATCATCTTGACAGAAGTAACATGATCCTTACTATTGAAACTGATAGTCATTAATTAAATAGTTCTCATCAATTACAGTTGTACTCCACAACAGTTCATTTCTTTGTGACCTGTTAAGTGAAGATATGAGATAAAGCTAAGCCTGTAATGCCTAGCAGCAGAACAATACTGATCAATCATCCTTCATGTTGTTCTAGAAATACTGAAGATATCATTTACTTCTTTTGAAGTTTGACACGTAAATCACAGAGCATAAAGTCAGTATTATACAGGTGATATCAGAATGATTGGTGTTTGTTTCATGTTTTGCTGTATTAGTGTTATGCTACATCACAGTATCAGTGGAGTGAAACTGTTTCCATTGGTAGAAGGTTCAATGACCCAAGGATGCCAGTTTAAAGGAACTACAAAAGAACTGTGACAGCATGACAGGAGGAAGAACCCTTTCTATGCAACAAATAGTTCGGATCTGGAATGCATTGCCTGGGAATGTAATGGAGATAGATTCAATTGTACTTTTCAAAAGGGAATTGGATGAATATAAAGTGAAAAGACCTGTGGATTAGATGAAGAAATGGGCCTAACTAAGATGCTCCTGCAGAGAGCTGACACAGACATGACAGTGTGATTCTATGATTGTTGAATGTCATTACAGTCTAGTTTTAACTTGTCAAGTCCTGGGAGAGGGGAATACTCACAGTGCTACTCAACAAGACCCATGGCCTTCAGGAGATTCAGGCTGAAGCAGCAATTCTCCCCTTTCAAGTGGCCACCTCATCCCTCAATGTGTTCATAAATAAGTGCAGTGAGTGCACTTAAGTTTCAGTTGCCTTGGAGCTAGAGCCTGGGTCCATTCAGCCATTTGTTTTGACAGCCAATGTGCATTTTGGGTGATGTGGTCTACTCTTGGCTGCCCTCTAACCCTACTGCATAGGCATCAGCCCACTAAAGGACTACAGGAAAGGTGTGGCTGGGAAGGCCATGAGGAACAGTGGTTGAAAAGTCAGTGACACCCACTTTAACACAGAGCAAAGAAGAAGGATGTCTTGCCACCTTCACAGCCATCTTGAACTGCTCCTCAGTGATATTAAGCCCTTAAACTTCCCAGCCCAGATTGAGGGTGACCGAGTGCCAGTTGTGAAAGACTGGAGCACAACATAGAGGCAGAGGTTGGGCAGACGCAGTCCTACAGAGAAACATTAAGTGATCGATTTTAGAAGTAAGAAAGGAAATACAGATCTGAAAACTGTAAGACATAAAATGGAGCAGAAGAACCTTAGTGCAGAGATGCAGGTTCTCAAAAATCACAGAGAATATAGAGACAGGAGAAATTATCAAGGGGAATAAAGATTGGCCCAATACAAAACAATACAAAAGAGAGAAGGTAATACTGGAATTTTACAGAACTACTTGGGATTGTATGTAGTTTTGAACACTACAGATAAAAACACAAGAACACTAGAAACTGGAGCAGGAGTCACCCATTGGGCCCTTAATGCCTGCTCTGCCATTCAACATAATGATGGCTGATCTTGGCTTCAACTCCAGTTTCCCACCCATTCCCCATACCTCTTAATTCCCTGAGACCCCAACAATATATCTATCTCAGCCTTAATTGTATTCAGCAATGGTGTTTCTACAACCCTCTAGAGTAGAGAATTTCAGAATTTACAACTTTTTGAGTGAAGCAATTTCTCTTCATCTCAGTCCAAAATGAGCAGCATCTTATCCCGAGACTGTGTCCCTCCATGTTCTAGATTCCTTAGTGGGGGGAACAATCACTCAGCAGTTACCCTATCAAGCTCCTTCAGAAATGTTGCATATTTCAAGAAGATCGCCTCTTATTCTTCTAAACTCCAGAGAATCTAACCCAACTTACTCAGCGTCTCATCATAGGATAACCCCCTCACCCCAGGACCTGTTTAGCAAACCTATTCTGTACTGCCTGCAATGCAAGCATATTCTTTCTTAAATATGGAGACCACTATATTCCAGATGTGATCTCATGTACTAAGATCTCTATATTCTTGCATTAAAGTTCTACTGCAATTAAAACCAACATGCCATTTTCCTCCCCAATTGCATTGTTGAACTTATATGTTCACGCTCTGTACTCCTTGTACAAGAAACCAAATCTCTTTGAACATCAATATATAAAAGTTTCTCATCTTTTAAAAAATATTCTGCTTTTCTTTTTTTTATGACCAAAGTGAATAACTTCACTCTTCCCGACATTATACTCCATCTGCCATCTTGTTGCCCATTCATTTAACTTGGCAATATCTCTCTGCAACCTCTGTATCCTCCCCACAGTTTATCTTCCTCATCTAATTGGTATTATTATCAAATTAAGATGAACCTCTGAGCCTACTCCCCAGCATCTTAAACCTGTGTCGTCTCGTAGTGACCATTTCAGCCCTGGGAAATAGCCTCCGAGAATCCACCCTATCTATACCTCTCAACATTTTATAAACCTCTATCAGGTCACCTCTCATCCTTCGTCTCTCCGAGGAGAAAAGACCGAGCTCTCTCAACCTATCCTCATAAGGCGTGCCACACAATCCAGGCAACATCCTTGTAAATTTCCTCTGCACCCTTTCAATAGCCTCCACAACCTTCTTATAGTGAGGAACATTGGTGAACCAGATTGTCAAGATCACCATTGCTTTCAATTCCAGAGCGATAAGTTGAAATTAAATCCCACCGGTTGCTGTGGTGGGATTTGAACCTGTGTCTCCGAAGCTTTAGCCTGGAGCCTTCATACAAGTCATTAATATAGTTTGTAAATAGCTAAAGCCCCAGCATTGATCCTTGCAGTGCCCCTCTATTCACTACCTGTTGCCTGTAAAAGGTTCCATTTGGGTCCACTCTCTGCATTTAATTCATTAACCAATCGTCTATCCATAGTAAAATCCTACTCCAACCCTACTAGTCTTTATCTTGCCTATTGAATGGCAGAGCAGACTCCATGGACCAAATGGGCTTCTTCAGCTCCTACATCTTATGGTCTTAACCTTTGATGTGGCATCTTAATGAATGCCTTTTGGAAACCTAGGTATCTACTTATCATGTTTCTATTTACCAATCCAAATTTGTTAAATCCTCAAAACAAACTCAAACAAATTTGTTAAATTGGATTTTCACATATAAAACCACATTGACTTAGTTTTACTATGCTTTAGATGCATTGTTGAAACTTCCTTAATAATAGATTTCAGCATTTGCCAAACAACTAATATTAGGCTTGCAGTTCTATTTTCATTCTCCTTCCTTTCTTGAAAAGTGGTGTATCATTTGCCAACTTACAGTGCAATGGGACTGTTCCCAAATCAAAGGAATTTTAGAAAATCATAGCCAGCACATGCATTATCACTACAGCAATCTGCTTTCAAACTCTATGATGTGAGCCATTAGGCAACAGCATTTTGTCAGAGTTCCATCTCTCCAGTTTCTTAAACGCCTTCTCTATCAATGTGGATTTCCTTACTCTTTTGGAACTAAGATACCATCTGTGTCTGAAATGAAACTTATATTTGCTACAGTGAAGACAGACACAAAATAATTGTTCAATACCTCTGCCAATTTTCATTCCCCATGATAATTTCTTCTGTCTCTGTTACTATGGAACCAATATTTAATTTAGCTATTCCCTTCCTCTTTATATATTTCTAAAAGCTCTCACAAATATTTTAAAAATATTTTTGGCTAGTTTACTTATTTTTCTCCTTTCTATCAACTTTATGGTTGTCCTCTGCTGGTTCCTAAAATACTCCCAATCTTCAGATTTGCTATATTTTTTGCGACAGGTTTGCAAAAGTTTTTAGCTATCTTCTAATACTATCCTTAACTTACTGAGTGTGCCACAAATGGGTTTTGCTGAGATTTTGTTTTTCAGTGGAATATTTTTGTTGAACATTGAGTTATGTCATAAATATTAAGTTATGTCTTTAAATATTCTCTACTGTTCATTTATCTGCATTCCTTTTAGCCTATTTACCCAAATGACCTCTTTATACTATGTAATTTGCTTTATTAAAGTATTAAATTATCTTTTGCGATTGGAGTGTATAACTTTCAAACTCAACATGGAATTCAATATTATTATGATCATTATTTCCCAGTGAATTGTTTGCCATAACATTACTAATTAAACCTGCTTCATCATACACAACAGCTTCATCACTAATTGGTTTAAAGGATGCATTATTTGAAGATATTGTCATAAAAACATTCTACAAACTCATCTTCTAGACTACTCTTGACAACTTAATTATCCCAATCTATGACACTTATGCCAATTTGATTATCTTAATCTATAAAAAAATTAAATTTTCCCCTCCCCATTATTAAATCTGCTTTGTTACAATGCTGTGCCTATAATATAATTATGGTTACTACAAGACTACTCCCACCAGTGTTTTCTGACTCTCTCTACTCTTAATTTCCAGAAATACCAATTCCACTTCACGATCTTCTGAGGCCAGAGCCTTTTCCACTAATCTTCTTGTGTCATCCTTTATTATTAGAGCTACCCTTTCTCCGTTGCCATTCTGTATGTCTTTCCAAAATGCTACATACCCTGAAATATTTATTTCTTTGATCACCTGACATGTCTCTAATGGCAATTCGATTGAAATCATTTACCTGTATTTGTGCTATTAGTTCTGTCTTTTATGCGTTGAGATAAAGAACCTTGTGTTTCATTGTTGAAACTTCTATTCCCTGCAATTACCTTTTTTGCTGATGTATAATTGTTGTTAAACTTTCTGTCCCTTTC
Organism: Sphyrna mokarran; assembly: GCA_024679065.1. Classification (NCBI taxonomy): domain Eukaryota; kingdom Metazoa; phylum Chordata; class Chondrichthyes; order Carcharhiniformes; family Carcharhinidae; genus Sphyrna; species Sphyrna mokarran. Next base: position 47,998,746 of record JAGIQG010000011.1, on the reverse strand, counting down.
TGTCCCACTTTGCTTGTTTTTACCCACGTTGTTATAATAGCCTAATGCCTCAACCTTTCTCTTTGGATTTCTAAATTTTCCTTTTTACAAACTCACTTCCTTACTCTGTTAGTTTAACGTTATATTTATGTGACTGACCAAGACGTTTGTCCAGCCAAGTTCAGGTATTGATGCCAGTGCCCCAGGAATCAAAACTCCATCTTCCCCAGAACTTTGAGTCAGTCATTTAATTCTGTAACCTGCTTGACTCAATGCCAACTGACATGTGGCTCAGGTAACAGTCTAAAGATGATTACCTTTGATGTTCTCCTTTTTAATTTGGACATCTCTTAGCAGAACATCATTCCTCCTTCTACCTAGGTTACTGGCTTGCATATGAACTATGACAATTGGATTATCCGGTTCAAGTTCCTCAGCAGCCACAAGAAGATATCCTTAAGCCTAACATTAGTCAGGCAACTCAACTTACAGAGAACAGTATTTATGACTATATCCCTGACTATACTGTCTCCTATCATTGCCACATTCCTCTTCGCTTCACTCATTTGACTGGCATCCTTCACCATGGTACCATAGTCAGCCCCGTTATGCACTTGCAGCCCTTCTCATTCACATACATAGACAGCAGCTCATACTTGTTAAATACAGTCAGGGGCTGAGGCCCCTCCATCACTAGATGTCAATTCCCTATTCTTGCCTGACTCACTATCACATGTTTCTATCCATGATCATTGACCAACTCTAGGCCTTGCACAATGAAGGGGCATGACTGCCCCCTAGAACAAAGTGTCTACATAACTCTGTCACTTCCTGATTGTCCACAACTCAGACTCTCAAAGTTGCCTAAGTTGGTTATCCAGGATTTTAGTTCATGCCAGTGGCTTCCATTTCCAGCAGTCAGAGCACACTACACTACCAGCCCTGAGTCTTCTGCTCAAACCTATTTATTTCATTAATCATTTAATTAATAATCTATACCATTAAAGTAACAAAGTTGCATTCACCAGTTTGGAGACTAAAGAAGAAAACTCACCATCTACTGGAGGCTGAAGAAACTGGAAAAAGAAGCATCTTTTTTTCCATTTACTTTAAAATCTCAACAACATACTTTGTGTCTCTTTAATGTGATTCCCATCTCCATACACCCCTTTACTTCATGCAGTTTGAAAAACTTGTCTGCGTATATTGAACTTCCGATGAGTCATCAACTAGTTTAGCTTCCTGCTACAATAATTAACAGCTACTGAACCATTTTATTTCAGCTGATTGACGGATATCCGTTACTGCCAAGCGATGCTCTGTTACCAAAGTTATTTAACTCACTTGAAAATTAAAAACTTTATGTCAGAGCCTAACTCTTAATCAACATTTAACCTGAAAGAAAAAAAGATTACCAGAATTTACCATCTGACCCAAATTATCAACTACATGCTCTAGTCTGTGGCTCACTCTGGTATATTAAGAATCTGGTGACTGATAAGCAGCCACTGTTTACAAGGGTTTTAAAATAGTTTACTAAAAAAGTTGGGATTTTGGCTAAAGGTTGTTTATGGCTCAAGTAACACCTTGATTCAAGCAATATGATTTCAAGCCTGCAAGCACAAAATCACTTGAGAGGAAAGTAATTACTTTAAATCTGTTAGCAACTGTCATAATATATTATCCTTGACAATCCTTTTCAAATATTTCCAGTTATACATTCCCTGTAACTGTATCAATTTTTCTCTATCATTTTTAAGCATTCATTCAAAAAATTATTCAGTTCAGTTTCATTTTATAGTTGATTTTATTTGTAAGCAGGGATGCCATTTAATAACAATTTCAAAAGCAAAATATTGAAATGCTATAATTATGGGAAAAAATGAACTTATTGAGCTTCATTTTTGAGTGATGGTCTTTTCTCTGATTATAATATTCATTCCATACAAGTATCACCACTCCTATCCTGTCAGATACTTTGTATCTGGAAAAGCATTTTCACCCATCTGCAGCCTGATGCAGGGTTGCACATGTTGAATACACAGCATACTAACACATGCAACAAACTCATTGGCCTGGAATTCTATCTTGGAGGCATATAGCAGGAATCAGGAAAATTCCCAACTCAGCCTGCCTGCCTCACAAAAAAATGCCTGCCATGGGTGAATCTTCTTTGGCGGGGAGAGGGGTGGGTATAGGGTATGAGCTGAAGACCGGCCAGCTGACCTGAGAATAATTTAGGGCTGCTGGGTGCCGAAGTGAGCTATTTAAAAGGGCCACCTTGTTGCTGTGGTTCTATGTTCCAGTGAAAATAAAAACACAAAGGCCTTCCAACCCTCACACCCTAATACCCTCTAAGCATTCCCCATCTGCATCCATCCCCACCCACCCCCATGACTCCTCATGCCCCCTGTGCCAAGCTGCACCATTACACACACTTCCAATGGTCCCCATGCCTCACTATGTCAAGTTATGGCATTTCCATGTCTATTGACTCACTAGCACCTTATGCTGGACCCAATAGTGACCGTAGGACGTGTAAAAATGTTTCTAAAATTGTAATTCATTCATTACTTTTTCTATATTGAAAAATATTATTTCATTACAAGCTAATAGAAGTGTCAATCTCTTTATCAAAAAAGCCACATTACTTTTACGAGTATCTTCACACCTGCATGTTTTTCCCTTTTGGGAAACAGTGGAACAAGTTGTGAAAAAATTCTAGAACTGGTTATCAGCCTGTTGTACTGCATTATGGACATTCCTTCCATGGCCAACAAGTCCTTATATTGAACCTGAATCCAGAGCTTCTGGTCCAACAGTAGGGGTGCTACCTCTGTGCCACAAGACCTCCTCGTAAACCCTTGAAACCACTTAACACTGTGTAAACAAACATTGTGCAAATAACAGCAGAGATCCGAGAGCCTGAGATGCCAATCAGGCAATATTTTCACTGAGGTGCAGGAACAAGTCTTATGGATTAGTTAAATACACAGCATACTAACACATGCAACAAACTCATTGGCCTGGAATTCCATCCTGGAGGCATATAGCAGGAATCAGAAAAATTCCCAACTCAGCCTGCCTGCCTCACAAAAAAATGCCTGCCATGGTTGGATCTTCTTTGGCAGGGAGAGGGGCGGGTATAGGGTATGAGCAACCAAGCATGCCTAATAAGGTTTTGCCTAGGGGACATGAGAGGCCATGGTGGAAAAGGGAGAGTTTGGCATGAGAGGCATTAGAGGTCATAAGGGGTGGATGGAAGGGCAATGCTTAGCATAGAGAGCTTGAGAGACTCTGGGGTGTGAGTGGAAGGGAGGAACTTGGCACAGTGGGCATGAGAAGCCATAGGAGATAGGTGGAAGGATAGAGGGGGCATGAATGGTCATAGAGTGTAGGTGGAATGGTAGAGCTTGGCACAGGAGGCAAGAATAGAACCTTCTAAGCATAACTTTTAAAAAGTGGAATTAAATTATAAGCACAGCGGGTCTTGGGGTTGAATTTTACGGTTCAAAAACAGTCTTGTAAAAATGTACTCTCCAGCAGGATGACATTGGGTCACGAACCCAAAATAAGGAGCCTACCCACCATTTGGAAATGAGTGATTAATGATCGTTTAAATATTGACTGCAATAATATATCCCCAAAGCCATCATACACTGTTTGCATGGGAAACATATCAGAGAAAACCTCATTCATTGTTAGCGCAAAGATTTTCATCAGAGGCCTAGCAATTTCATCTCTTGTCTCCCCGAACAGTCTAGGATAGATGCCATCAGGCCCAGGGGATTTGTCAGTTTTAATGTTCCCTAAAAAACCTAACACTTCCTCCCTTGTAAAGAAGATTTTCTCTAACATGTCAACACATGAGACATCCCCAGTCAACACGTCCCTCTCCTTTGTGAATACTGATGCAAAGTATTCATTTAGGATCTCCACTATTCCCTTGGGTTCTAAGCATAATTCCCCTCTTTTGTCCCTGAGAGGTCTTGATTCTATGACAAACAGATATCACCATAGCTCATGAAAGGTGAGGTCCTAACAAACATTGTCTGTCAATCATTTGCAAGTACGTAATGCTCACTATGTACACACGATTGCCAGTGTATGACCTCTGCCTGTGCCTCTGTGTCTGCTGCACCTTAGGGTCCATGCCTGCCTTTAACAGGAAAGCCTGCTGGTGGGTATTTTGCCTGCAAATTTGTGAAGTGCATGAGCCCTTTGAGTTCCTGAGCAGTATCAGGGCTTTTGGTCATTAATGTCCTCCATTTGGTAGATAATGTAATCTAATATCACTGCAGCATTGTTGCTGAAACTAATGTGAGCATATTTTATCCTCTTGGAGATACCTCCTCCAATGAGGAGGAAAGGAACTGAAGGAGAGGGAAGAGGGGGGTAAATTGAACAAAGACAGGAGCCCAGGAAGTGAAAGAGGCCAACCTGCTGAGGTACAAGAGGGTGACGAGAGCAGGTGCAGCAGACACAGAGGCACAGGCAGAGGTCATACACTGGCAATCGTGTGTACATAGTGAGCATTACATACTTGCAAATGATTGACAGACAATGTTTGTTAGGACCTCACCTTTCATGAGCTATGGTGATATCTGTTTGTCATAGAATCAAGACCTCTCAGGGACAAAAGAGGGGAATTATGCTTAGAACCCAAGGGAATAGGGGAGATCCTAAATGAATACTTTGCATCAGTATTCACAAAGGAGAGGGACGTGTTGACTGGGGATGTCTCATGTGTTGACATGTTAGAGAAAATCTCCTTTACAAGGGAGGAAGTGTTAGGTTTTTTAGGGAACATTAAAACTGACAAATCCCCTGGGCCTGATGGCATCTATCCTAGACTGTTCGGGGAGACAAGAGATGAAATTGCTAGGCCTCTGATGAAAATCTTTGTCTCTGCATTGGACATAGGTGAGGTCCATGAGGATATGAGGATAGCGAATGTGATATTTTTATTTAAGAAGGAAAGCAGGGATAACCTGGGTAATTATAGGCCGGTGAGCTTGACGTCCATGGTAGGGAAGTTGTTGGAGAGGATTCTTAGAGATAGGGATGTATGCACATTTAGAACGGAACAATCTCTTAGTGACAGACAGCATGGTTTTGTAAGTGGGAGGTCATGCCTTACAAATTTGGTAGAGGTTTTTGAGGAGGTAACAAAAACAGTTCACGAAGGAAGGGCCTTGGATGTCATCTATATGATTTCAGTAAGGCGTTTGACAAAGTCCCTTATGGTAGGTTGGTGAAAAAGTTTAAGGCTCATGGGATACAAGGAGAGGTGGCTAAATGGGTAGAGAACTGGCTTGGCCACAGAAGACAGAGAGTAGCAGTGGGAGGGTCTTTTTCTGGCTGGAGGTCTATGATCAGTGGTATTCCGCAGGGCTCTGTACTGGGACCTCTGTTATTTGTGATATATATAAATGATTTGGAAGAAAGTGTAACTGGTGTTATGCAGATGACACAAAGGTGGCTGGACTTGCTGATAGCAATGAACATTGTTGGACAAAGCAGCAGGATATAGATAGGCTGGAAAACTGGGCAGAGAATTGGCAAATGGAATTTAATCCAGATAAATGTAAAGTGATGCATTTTGGAAGAACTAATGTAGGAGGAAGTTATACAATAAATGGCAGAACCATCAAGAGTATAGAAACACAGAGGGTTGTAGGTGTGCAAGTCACAAATCCTTGAAGGTAGCAGCACAGGTGGAGAAGGTGGTGAAGAAGGCATATGGTATGCTTGCCTTTATAGGATAGTGTACAGAGTATAAAAGCTGGAGTCTGATATTGCAGCTGTATAGAATGTTGGTTCGGCCACATTTGAGTACTGCATCTAGTTCTGGTCGCCGCATTACCAGAAGGACGTGGAGGCTTTAGGAAGAGGGCAGAGGAGGTTTACCAGGATGTTGCAAGGTATGGAGGGTCTCAGCTACGAGGAAAGATTGGGTAAACTGGTGTTGTTCTCCCTGGAAAGACGGAGAATGAGGGAAGACCTAATAGAGGTGTACAAAATTATGAAGACTATAGATAAGGTGAACAGTGAGAAGTTTTTACCCAGGTCGGAAGTGACGATCACGAGGGGCCACGGGCTCAAAGTGAGAGGGGCGAGATATAACTCAGATATCAGATAGAGTTTTTTTACACAGAGAGTGGTGGGGGCCTGGAGTGCGCTGCCAAGTAAGGTGGTGGAGACAGATACGCTGGCATCGTTTAAGACTTACTTGGATAGTCACATGAGCAGACTGGGAATGGAGGGATACAAACGAATGGTCTAGTTGGACCAACTAGATGAGTGGCACAGGCTTGGAGGGCTAAGAGCCTGTTTCCTGTGCTGTACTGTTCTTTATTCTTTGAAGTGTCCATTTTCTCAGTGTTACAGTTGCTGTTCTTGTTCCAAACTGGAGCTTGCATGTACACTTCTTAGCATGGGCTGCACTGGATACCACTTTGGGTCAGATGTTGGCTCAGCACAGGGATCCTGCACCAGTATACTGGGGGAAGTGGAATATGACTTCAATCAGTGTGCATTTTTAATTTGATAACAGCTGTGCTATTTCTGAGCTCAGCACTCGAGCTAACGCATTTTCTTCACCTCAGACAGCTGAGCACACGCTCAGTAGCAGAAAGAATCCCTATCAGTGCTATTTAAAAAGTTGATGATAGATTTCTGCCGCCCGTTGCTGAGTTAGTTGAAATGTTTGGTGGTTTGTACTTTATTTAAAGTTGCTCAAGCCTACATGGAGTGGCACAGCATGTTCTGAGGGCCTTGGTCTTGAATCCAAGGAACCTGAATAGAAACATTGTGCTCCCAGATATGGGTGCAGTAGTTTGCATCCCCCTTCAGTCAGGAAAGGACAGGGAAAATAAACAAAGGCAAAAAATGCTGAACAAACAGCTGGAAGAGGGAAGAGGAGGAGGGGAAGAAAGTTGTCTGTAGGAAGCCATATCTTCCAGTGGTTTTCATGGGACAGTTTTCCTACCTCAACTTCAAAGAGGACTGTGTGTAGTCATCTTTGCTCACTAGGAGGTCACCACTTGCAACAGCCATTACTGCAGCCTGAAGGATGGAGGAACAGATTGTCAATGGCTATGATATAGTGACCATTGCCATGAACTTTTATGTGACAGGCTTCTTCCAGACTGGAGAAGACAATATTTTCCACATCTCTCAGTTTGCTGCCCACTATTGCATGAAAATCAATGTGTACTCGTAAGAATATTAAAAGTTAAATACAAAAGTGTTCCAAAAATAGACTATTATCTAGAATTTTTTCCTGTCTTCCAAACGGGCCAAAAGCATTTCATTCTCTGTGGCCAGAGAGAAGCAAGTGGAACTACCATGTGACTTCTTCAGGATTGCAGGATTCCCCATGGTGCAGGATACTATTGACTGCAGAATATTTTGCAGTGCCATAAATATATTCTAAGTGTACCAGAATAAGAAAGGGTTTCACTTCTTCAACATCCAGCTAATATACTCAGTGAATCAATTGCATCAAAACCTGGTATCTTGGCAGCAGTCTTAATATTTTCATTCTGCTGTAGTCTATGGTACCTTTTTCATTCTTTCTTGGAAAGAAGGCATTGCTGGCTAGGCCAGCAATTTTATTTCTGATCCCTAATTGCCCTTGAGAAGATGGTGAAGAGTCACCTTGCTGTCCATGTGGTGTAGGAACGCCCACAGTGCTGTTTGGGAGAGAGTTCCATGATTTTGGTCAGTGACTGTAAAGGAATAGTGATATAATTCCAAGTTGGATTGGTGTAATAGTTTGGAGGGGAACTTGCAGGTGGTTGTGTTCCCATATATCTGCTGGCCTCTCCTTTCGATGTAGTAGAGGTCACAGGCTTGGAAGGTGCTGTCAAAGGAGCCTTTGTGAGTTGCTGCAGTGCAACTTGTAAATAGAACATACTGTTGCTATTGTACACCAATGGGGAAAGTGAATGGTGGATGAGGTGTTTTCTCTTGGATGATGTTGAACTTATTCAGTGTTGTTGAAGCTGCATTCACCCGGGCAAGTGGGAAATATTCCTTTACACTCCTGACTTGTCTCTTGCGGATGGTGGATAGGCTTTGGGGAGTCAGGAGGTGAATTACTCACCACATGATTCTTAGCCTTTGCCCTGCTCTTGTAGCCACAGTATTCATATGGCTAGTCTAGTTCAATTTCCTTGCTTTTAGAGGCAGAAGAAAACATTGGGTGGAATGCTCCTATCTGGGACTAATTCCCATAATAGGGACAGGTATTTTCCACCATGGCAGCCAACAGGAAACCATGCCATATCTTTTCACCGTGACTTCATAAATCATACACTTTGGGATTTGGTGCTGTAATTCCTGGTGGGGCTGGCATGATGATGCGAGTCCTGCCATCGTATCTGAGTGCCATATTGATATTGAAAGAAGAAGCCCCTGAAAAATGAAGATGGATTTCCAGAAACAATCTGAGGCTGGAAGGTGGGCTTCCTTGATGACATTAAAGCTGGAAGATCCATATGTAGATACTCCCCACTCACTGCTGTGCTGCTCCAGGGTCCAGGATTGTTGGCTGCCTTCATCCCAAACTCCAGAGGCAGCCCCATGGCATTGTCCAGGCGACTTATAACTTCTGCATGCCACAGTGTTCCAGATGTGTTCTGGACCTGTGTGTTTTGCACTGATGACGTGGAGATTCTGGTGTAGGTGGGAGATTCCAATCAGGCTTTCATCACATCTTATTCATGAGATGCAAATAAGTTTCATGTTGGCTTCCAACAGGCTTTCTGATCAGCCATGGTGGTCATCAGTGGATGATCCCACAAGAATTCTGCCCAAAGAACATAGAACTGGTCCACAGATGTGCAGGTTAGGATGATTGGCCATGATAAATTAACTCTACTATCAAGGGATTAATTGGGTAAATATGTGGGTTATGGGAATAGGCCCTGGGTAGGATTGTGGTCAGTGCAGTTTTGATGGGCTGAATGGCCTCCTTCAGCATTGCAGGGATTCTGTGATTCTACGACTTTAAGGAAAATTTACTTTCAACCAAGACAGAGGGCAGAATTTTTCCATTTCTGCAAAGAGTGCAGGCTGAGGCGACAGAACTGGCATCTTCTCACCAGCTGACTTTTCCCACCACATAGTGCAGCACTGTGTCCATAAAGAAATGGAGGCAAAGCTCAGCTGGTGCAACGGAGCTTGAAGAAGCCAGTAACATTGGGAATATTGAGAAAAGGGCACCCTAATCTCTGCTTTAGAATAAAAGGAAGCCCCCCGCTTCTCCTCTTTTGGAGATCCCCAGCGAGGCCGCCCTGTAATTGTCCCTCAGCACTGCCAGAGTGTGCCAGGGCAGTCAGGGGCAATGCCAGGATACCTGAGTGGTGTAGGGGCGCAGTGCTTGGGCATGTCAGCAGCAGTGCTTGGGCAGTGCCAGGTAATTGTCCAGCTACATCTCTGTTTAGTGTGTGGTTCTAGTGGGTTCCCTTTGCCTGGTTCATATTTTTAAAAAATTGTTGTAAAACTCGCTGATGTGACATCATGTCAGCAAGGGGAGAATTCCAAATGTTTGGGGGAGGGCTGCTTTGCGGTATAGTGGAGTAGCTCATTAATTATATTCAAATGTATTGAAATGTGGTTTCCGACCTTCCTGAGCGGGCACCTTCTTACACCACTGGAAGAAGTAGGGAAAATTAGAAAATGAGATGCCACCAGCAAGTTTCTTACTTTCCAGCTCTTGTGGGATTTTGAGGTTGTGGCACAATTTGTGTTCACACTAAATGCAAGCGCATACTCCCTCCACAGAGCATCTGTTCCTACAATTACTCATGGAATCAAGGAAAGGCTGGAAACAAACTATCTTCACAGCCAGTGCTTTACCCGGTAAGCAGTAGTGGAACAGTGCCATACATTGCAATTTAACATTTCAAACCCTGAATTTACAATACAGGTCAATACTGCCTTGAACATCAATAGCTCTACTCTAATCAAAAGAAGAATTCTAGGTTAAAATACAGGACATCAAATCAGCTGCCTCAAAACCCCATTCTGATGACAAACCTGGTGGCCCTGTCATGAAAGAAGTTCCAATTTAAGCTGGAAGAACGTTTTGTCACATTTGTAGCCTGTTTAAATACTAAATTCTACCAAAATTGAGAGAGAGTGTAAGATCTGTTGATATTAAGGTTGCAGCCATGCAGCTGATGTATTTGACCCAAGTTGATATAATCTTTTCTAAATTCTATGATGACAGCCTCAGAATTAATTTAATATACCATGATTTAATTAAATTAATTAATTAATTTAATTAATATACCATGATAAATGATGGATAAATCAGAGCAACTATGGCGAAAACTGTATCATAGAATCCCTACCTTGCAAGAAGAGACCATTCAACCCATTGAACCTGCACTAACTCTCCGAAAGAGCATCGCAAGCATCCCACTTTGGTCCTTGCCTCATCTTATCCCTGTAACCCCATGCATTTTCCATGGCTAATCCACTTAAACTGAACATCTTTAGACTGTAAAAGGAAACTGAAGCACCCAGAGGAAACCCCTGCAAATACAGGGAGAATGTGCAGACTTCACACAGACAGTCACTCAAGGCTGGAATTGAACCATGTCTGTGGCGGTGTGAGACAGCAGTGCTAACTACTGTGTCACGATGCTATCCGGTGTGCCCCCATCCCACCAAAAGTATTGAAAGTGTATTAGTGTTTCATTGTTTTGTTAGGGAATTAGGGCTGAATTTTCTGGCCCTCCCATTGGCACAATCCCGCTGAAGGTTGCTCCCAAGCAGCAGGACCAGTATGTAAATACCTTAGCCATTGGTGGGACTGGGAAATTCTATCCTTAGAATTTTTTTGTCAATTTCTTCCTAGTTAGTTTAATTTGCAAACCTCCTTCAAGATTGTTTTATGGAAAATTTCCGCAGAATGAACGATAAGTTTTCTGAATGAGATTTCCTCTGTTTACGATGTTGGAGAGAAAGAGTAAGAAGAATAACAGAGGTTAGCTGTGAGATCGAATTAATACCTTAGCTCTACAGAATATCCAGAACCTCTTGCTGATACCCAGCTACCAAAGACTAGAAACCCAAAAGGATTTATTTGAATATCTCCTTGGTGTTATGCGTAATAAGACAGACATTCACTGCAGAAGCTGTGGAGGAACTTTGTACCGTCTTATGGAGAGATCGTAGCCTTCCTGAAAAACAGAGAGTGCTTATTACTGCGCATAATTTGTCTGCCACTGGCTAATTCCAAGAGAAATGTATGACTTCTGCCAGGTCAGTCAGTTTGGTTCAATAAAACAAGCCATTAATGAACTGTTTGTCTGGGAACCCAAATTCATTATACTTGACACTAAAAAAGACAATTGAATGAACAGGCTATTAATTTAAGTCAGATCATTTGGAAATGTGCTTCGAGGTGTATTCAGGCCCAGACCAGTCACTACTGTAGTGTAAATGATTATGTCAACTGAAAGGGATTTTGCCCTCTTAATGTCCAATTAGTGTGTAATTGCACTTTGATACCTACAATACAGAGAACTGCCATGATTCATTCATTCTTTGGCAATCCAGTATTCCTTTGCTGTTTAAGAATTAAAGACTAAATGTAACTTTTTGGAAATAAAGGGTTTCCAGTACTACTGCGGTTTCCAACAATTGCAAAGGACCATCAACGAATCTCAACAATGCTGCAAAAGATCTCAAGTTCATATGCAAATTAAAATGGAATACACATTGGTATGTTGAAAGGCAACTCCAGATATCTTGATAGGTCTGGAGACTCTTTCAACATGCTCCTAATATTGTCTAGCAATTATCCACAATTTCAGAAAGTGCTGGACATAGAGAGTACAGAAGAGGAGATAGAGAAGCTGGGTATTTTTGTTCATGTATTACAGAAAGTCGGTATGCAGGTGCAGTGTGTAATAAAAAAGGCAAATGGAATGTTGGCGTTTATTGCAAAAAGATTGGAGTATAAAAATAGAGAAGTGTTGTTGCAGTTGTATAGCATGTTGGTAAAACCACATCTGGAGCATTGTGTCCAGTTTTGATCTCCTTACTTGAGGAAGGATGTAGTGGCACTGGAGGCAGTTCAGAGGAGGTGCACCAGATTGATTCCAGGGACAAAAAAGTTGACGTAGGAGAACAGATTAAACAGTTTAGGCTCATACTCGCTGGAGTTTAGAAGGATGATCAAAGTATATAAAATAATAAAAGGGATTGATGAAGTAAACACAGAACAAATGTTTCCCCTTGTGAGGCAATCGTATGGGTAGGGAGATGGTACATTTAAAACTGAAATGAGAAAGAACAACTTTTGCGGAGGGTGGTGAATTTGTGAAACTTGCTGTCCCATAGCACAATGCAGTCTGAATCATTAAATGGTTTCAAGAAGAAGATATATACATTTCTGATAGAAAAAAACGATTTAAAGAGTTATGGGGAGCAAGTAGGAAGGTGGATTTGCGAGTAGGAAGGGATCAGCCATTATCTGATTGAAAGGCGGAGCAGGCTCAAAGGACTGAATGGCCTACTGCTAATTCCTATGATTGTATGTTCTTTGGCATAGTATTCAGCTGTGAGGAAGATAAGGCAGAGTGACGGACAATTGCTGGTAGACAGCTGCAAGAAAAATGCACAAATTAATACTCTTAAGCTTAGTGAAAAAGAAACTCAGGAGTCTCGCACTTCTTTTATAGTTGAAGGCAGATGAGATAGGTGAGTGGACAGGAGACTGTTCACACTAGCGAAAAGAAGCAGGCCGTTTTTTTTGGTCATCGAGTGGGTGGTTTCCGAATAGGAGAATGACATAGGGCGGCATGGTGGCACAGTGGTTAGCACTGCTGCTTCATAGCGTCAGAGATCCAGCTTTGATTCCCAGCTTGGATCATTGTCTGTGCAGAGTCTGCATATTCTCTCCGTATCTGTATAGATTTCCTCTGGTGCTTTGGTTTCTTCCCACAGTCTGAAAGATAAGCTAGTTAAGTGCATCATCCAAGCTAAATTCTCTCAGATTTTCACAGTACCTTCATTGCAGTGTTAATGTAAGTCTACTTGTGACACTAATAATTAAACATTAAAAAACTTTAAATTGATGTCTAACAGTACTTGATGCAGTCCAGATGGTGATGTAGACACTCAGGATCAGCAAGAAGCAGACGCTGTTCAATATAGTAACCCAGGAAGCAAAAGAAGCTGGATCTTGTGGAGAAACTTAGAGTGGAGCTTGGGCAGTGTTAGATAATGACGATATTTGTACAGAAGCATTAAGGAATCAGATAAGCTGTTTGTAGGATGAAGAGGTTCCAGGGGAGTTGGAGGGAGAGATCAAAATGGTACTTGGTAATAAGCATCTGACCACCACTAAGGTAGTTTAAAACTTCAGAACTACAAAGAGGGAATTGTTCAAACTAGTAAGAAACAAAGTTAGAATTGATATTACAAAGTTTCTCTTCACATAAAGAATGAGCCTTCACAGCGCCAGGGACCCAAGTTCAATTCCAGCCTTGCATGACTCTCTGTGTGGGGTTTGTACATTGCCCCACTGTAAACATACATTTCCTCGGGTTCTGGTTTCCTCCAACACTTCAAAGAGTGCAGGTTAGGTTGATTGGCCATGTTAAATTGCCCCTTAGTGTCAGGGGGATTTAGCAAGGTAAAAATGTGGAGTTTTGCGGATAAAACCTGGGTGGATTGTTGTCAGTGCAGGCTTGATGGGCCAAATGGCCTCTTTCTGTACAGTAGATTCTATGATACTATAATTTACATTATAGGAGGGAAAATCTAGGAATCATTTAACAAACAATTGAAAGTTGAAATTAGGGAATTCTAGGGTTATTATGAATGAGTGTACCAGATGTGCCAAATTACCTTCCCCATTTTTACTTATTTTTGGTCTAGTAATTGGGCCTGGAATGTTTGAGCCTCACTTCCAGCCCTCACACCCTTCGAGTGTGGTTCCAATGCTATAAACATAGACAGGGATCATGGATGAAAGTGGGAACATCGAGGTGGCGGCATAGGCTCGTTGGGCCGAAGGGCCTGTTTCCCGTGCTGTTTTGTTCTTTGTTCTTTGAGTGGGACCAGTGTAATGCTAAATTTATCATTCTGTTTATCTTTAATACATGATATATTTAAATATTTATGTACATATACAACCCACACATGTATAAGTATGTGTATATATAAGATATAAATATTATGTAATATATTAACATACACTTTTTGACAGCATTATATTGTATGGTACGTGTAAAGATTTTCCATTTGAGGTGGAAAATTGGATTGGGACAATTCATGTACTTTACTGTTTGCTGAATAATTTGAAGTATATATATATGTATATCATTTCAGTATTGACTTTTTTATATTTTAACAGTGAAGATGTGAGTAAAAGAGGATTCACTGTTATCATCGACATGAGAGGTTCCAAGTGGGATTTGATCAAACCTCTACTTAAAACTCTCCAGGAGTCTTTCCCTGCTGATATCCATGTTGCACTGATTATCAAACCAGATAACTTCTGGCAGAAGCAAAAAACTAACTTTGGGAGTTCAAAATTTATATTTGAGGTAAGTGTTACATTTGCTCTCGCAAATGAATGATAAAATTGTTGATTGTTGCTGGTTATTTTTCTAACAAGCATGGAGATATAAAAAGAATATTTCATTAAAAATGAGGGGGAATACAATGTAGAGGAGCCTATGAGCAAATAAAGACTTCAGAATAATATGCCATGAATAACTGCTGCTCCAGTTTCCTCCAATACTCCAAAAACATGCAGTTTAGATGTACTGACCATGCTAAATTCTCCCTTTACTGTACCCAAACAGGTGCCGGGGTCTGGCCACTAAGGGATTTTCATAGTAATTCCATTGCAATGTTAATGTATGCCTACTTGTGATGCTAATAAATAAACATAAATAATTTTACCTGGATGGACTAAGAGAGAAACTGTCATATTCTCCAGGTAGAGACAATGGATATCTGCGACTGGAAGAGACTCAAACTTCATTCTAGTTTGTTCCTAGCAGGAAGTAAGCTGATGGAATAAATGTAGTCCATTAGATAAAATAGATCCAGGCTTTATTTCTGAAGCTGCAGGTCAGATTTTTAATCACACTACTACTGTGGGCATTGAAATTTATGGGTGTATACTTGAAATATGTAAGCTGTGGGGCAACACAATGACACAAGTTGTTACAATGCCAGGGATTCGGGTTCAGGCCTTGAGTGACTGTGTGGAGTTTGTATGTTCTCCCCGTGTCTGTATGGATTTTGTCCTGGTGCTCCAGTTCCTCTCATAGCCCGAAGATGTGCATGTTTGATGGATTAGCCATGCTAAATTGCCACTTAGTGTCTAAAGAAATGTAGGTTAGGAAGATTAATGGGAGAAATTGTGGGGGTCACTGGGAGAGAGCTTGAGTGGGATGTTGTGTTGGAAAGTTGGTGTAGACTCAGTGAGTGAAATTTTATGGCCTTGCTTGTCCTGAAACCCTAAAATCCTGCCCAAAGTCAACAGACCTTCCCATTGTCCACCTCTTGGGGCTAACGCCAAACAGTTTGCGATTTTCTCTTTCTGTTGATGCAAACTGGATCCGACAGAAATGGAGCAAGGTTGATTAACATAATTTCAATCTCATTAGCGATTGTGGCAGGTGATCATTCCTCTCCTGAAATGCACTCAGCCTCCTAACAGGAATCAAACAGACGCAAGTCACTGGTCTCTTGAATAGGGACGAGACGCCAAGGATTGCAAGGGTGAGCAAGAAGCTGAATGCCTCTCAGCTCTAACCTCTAGAGTGCAAAAGGGCAAGTCAAGTGCTAGCATGATACAGGAGTGGGGGTGCCTTCAAGGATGAAGGGGCTTGGGGGTGTGTGGGGCGGTAGGCAAAGCTGGAGATCCATAGGTCGGGGCCCACCTGGGTTAGGGCTCATGTGGCAAATATTCTCACTGGCTGCTGAGAAGCCTTTGGGGGACTACCTATGATGCCAATTGCAAAGTCTGCTAATGTTGCATGGTTACACTGCTCTCCATCTGCTCAAAAGGCTTGGTGGTTTCTTTTAGACATTCCATCCCAAGACACCACTAACTGTCACAAGCAGCGGGTCTAGCAGCTGTTGCCTCAATCAAGGGAGCTTGTCAGCACAGCTCTTCACACTGCATAAATTCTGAAGTGTTTCCTGCAATGAGCACTATAATGTCTAGTCACATAGAAGTTAGGAGAGTTCTTTATTCTGTCCGAACTACATTACTGGGGGTTAGTTTGCACTAGGCATCCAGGTGACTAAATAGAAATCAAGCTGCAAATATTCCTCAATGAGGGCTTTCTCACAGCCACCCTTATTGTCGGCATGAGCCCAAGCTGCCACCAGCTGCTACCAATGGCCAGGAGTGTCAATGGTCTGCAACTGGACGAGAGGGACTCTATGACTGAAATGTTTCAGCACAAGGGGCTGGCTGTATGTCAGAGTGAGAAGGTGGGACAGACACTTCAGGGTTAGGGAAGAGTCCAACATCTGATTCTCCGTAGGCTACAAGTCACAGTTCATGTACTGACTGCCCAGTGCATTGAGAATGATATCATGACAGCTTCATCCTGGGTCTTTCAGATCCCTGGGGTCTCAAGGGATGGCTTGCAGGGAACAAGGACAACCTATTGAAGGCATAGCTGATGACTTTAGTGCTGAAGGCTGGGACTGAGGTGGAGACCGGCTACAATAAGCCTTTTTAAATTCTTGATATTGTTGCTAGGCAGATCTTTGATATTGAATGCAATTGGTAGCCATTCACTGAGACTTTATTTATGCCCATACACATAGTCAGAGTGCAACACCACGGTTAGTGGGCTATAGGTATATGTTTGCAATGAGTAATTCTGCAAATAAATGTAAAAATGTGTAAAGACTTTCTCCAGTGCTGTTCTTCACTAGCTTTTTAGAACAGAGCAATCTCATAAACTGCAGTGAAATAAATGAAAAAACGTGGATAATCATAGAAATCATGGAAACGCTTCAGTGTAGAAAGAGGCCATTTGGCCCAAGTCTGCACTGACCACAATCCTACCCAGGCCCTATCCCCATATCCCTCATATTGACTCACTAACCCTTCTAATCTATGCATCTCAGGACATTAAGTGGCAATTTTAGCATCTCATCTGCAGTAGTGATCTTGCTTGAGGAATTGTTGATAAGATCCCTGAGAAATTCCCTGCCCTTTGAATTATGCCATGGGACCTTTTACATCCATAAGGTTAGAGGGGCGCAGTGGGGGTCTAACAGTGTATCTGTGACATTTCAGCACCTCTGACAGTACAGTACTTCCTCAGTATTGCACTGGAATTTCAGCCTTAATTATGTGTTCAAGTGGTGGGCTTCAGAACTCAGAGCACAATCAAGGCTGATAGTTCAATAATAACAAAATATTGAGCCAAACTAAAGTAAAAAGGAGAATCAATGGCAATACACCTGAGCGGTGGCAAGTCTACTTTTATGCATCTGCTGGTAATTTGATGGAATATAACTATTCCAGTCCTTAGAATGTAAAACTTCTAGTATTATTGCCAAAAGATTGACTTTGTTACATTGAAATGTCTTTTTTCAGACAAGTATGGTATCTGTGGAAGGACTTTCAAAGTTGGTGGATCCTTCCCAGTTGACTGAAGAGTTTGATGGTACACTAGAATATAATCATGATGAATGGATTGAGCTTCGCCTGGCCCTGGAAGAATTCATTAGCAGTGCTGTGCATCTGTTGTCCAGACTAGAAGACCTGCAGGAGATGTTGGCCAGGAAGGAGTTTCCCTTGGATGTTGAAGGTTCTAGAAAATTAATTGATGAGCATACGCAACTGAAGAAAAAGGTCATCAAAGCCCCTGTGGAGGAACTGGACCATGAGGGACAAAGGTTGCTACAGTGTATAAGGTGCAGTGATGGCTTTTCTGGAAAGAACTGCATATCTGGCAGTGCAGATTTTCAAAGCGTTGTGCCAAAGATCACCAGTCTACTGGATAAACTGCACTCAACCAGACAGCACTTGCATCAGATGTGGCATGTTAGGAAGCTGAAGCTGGATCAATGTTTCCAACTTCGTCTCTTTGAGCAAGATGCAGAAAAGGTAAGGCTTTATCTGCAAAGATGTGTTTATTATAAGTTTATGATGAATTTACCCTACCCTCCACCTCTCTTTTTTATCCACTATCTAACACAATTCTCCATCTTTCTTCTAATGTGGCAGCAAAGGACTCCCAGGAATCATATATATTTGATTTTCTGATCTGAACGAACAGCGAATAATAGTTTACAATATGTTTTAACATAAATTAAAATGGGATTGTATTTCCATTCTTTTTTTCAAGCTTTCCTCAATACTGTTTGGAAATTTCATTAACCCAGGAATTTCTACTTGAAAGTTGAATTATCAATTTCCAAAATGCTTTGCTTATTTAAAGAAAATCTATCAGGTTTCTGATATATGTTTTATACGGCTGGGGAAGAAATTATGGTTCAACATTGAGGTTAACTATCTCTAATAGTTTCAGCTGACACACTGTAAATAGCTGTGACATCACCTGGAATGAATCTCTCAGCGCAGGAGTTCAGTGTGTGGGCAAAGGTCTGACTTGGATGACCAAAGTTACAATTTGAGCTATTCCTCATGTTCCACTTGTCAAACAAGTGGCCACATCTTCCCTGGCCTATCCTCAAGTATTTGAGAGTTGTCCAGATTTCTCACGGAAGGTTAAGACCTGGAATTTCACCACCACAATGCAGTTGTTCAAGCTTACAATCAACCAGGAGGTGGGCCATCAAGATGTGCAGCTGCTGCCAGTTTTGGGTTGATATTCTATAGCGTTTCGAAGAACGAGCAGCTGATCTAATTGAAACTTAAAAAGTTCTGACAGGATGCAAAACTGTAAATGCAGATAGATGTGGAGTGTATTCCAGAAGGAACTACGGGATTTTGTTTTTAAGGACTCATGTCTGTGAGAGTGCTTTGTTACCTGTGAGCAGATAGTTTTCTTCAAGGGGAATGCTTTCCTTGAAGAGGATGTTTTCCCTGAGGACATCAGGAAGATCAATTTGTCTTGCTTTCCCCACATAACTCATTATGATGAATCAATTCACTGTACTCTACTCAATCAGCTAGCTCAAGGTGTTTTCTTATTATCTTCAAACAATGCCCCCATTGTTTCACATGAACCTCCTGACTGCAAATAGCTTTTGAAAAACTCTTTTGAAAAAGAGCTTCCACAGCTGTCACAGTTTGCTGGGCTCAGCTTTCTCTAAAGAGAAGCACCTACAATAAGATTGCTGTCAATTCCAGAACATCCTTAGGTAGGATGGTGCATCTTGTCTTTGAGCAACACTAGTTACAGACTGATTAGCTTAGCCTCATTACACAACCAGCCTGTTTTGGTTTTCCGAGCCACTTTTACATGTAATCACATGTTTAAAACAAAATCCCTGCTCTTAATTGCCTTGTTTATTTTCTTGCTGCACACAATTGTTTTACATTTTCATAAAGGCTGTTGGGGATTGAGAACAATATTTAAAAAGTAACCTAGAGATTTGAGGAGTGGATCAGACTAAAATAGATGTCGGAGAAATTCTAAATCTTCTATATGTAATTTTTTTTGTTGCTCAATTAAAGTGTTTAATGCAGGCTGCTTTTTTTAAAAAAAATCATTCATAAGGTGTGGACCTTTCTGGTATTTATTACTCATTCTTAATTGCTCTGAGGAGGTGATGGTTTCTTGAGCAGCATTGCAGTGCTGTTGGTGAAACCAAGTAGTTTTTTTAGGAAATTTCAGAAGTAACCACTTTGGTTAAATCAGATGTGGGCCACATACGGTATAGGTAACAGGTTTCTTTCCTTAAAGCACATTAGTAAACTAGTGGGTTTTACGGACAGTCTGATTGTTTCATGGTCTTTTCTGCTTTGATTTAAGCCATACTTTTTATTTGCAATTTTTTTTAACCAAATTAAAAATCCAAATTTATGGATTATTAATACTGCAGTATAATCAATATATAGTCGGTAATGCTATGTAAATGTTCAGTCCCCTTCAAGGGGCTTATTGAGTGTCATTAGTTTTTCTTGAGTGTGATTTGGATGCACATATTAACCATTACTTCAATCCCATAACCTTGGATTCAGAGATGGTTGTGAGTAGATATTAAATTAAAAAGCCATTAAGCTTTAGTTCCATTATCGTATGTTTCTATCCTGGATTGCTCATGCAATACAACTCAACAATAGAATTTCCATGATCCTCAGCAATAATTTCATCTTCAATATTTTTCATTAATGTTATAAATAGTCAGAGCTGAAAGTCAAATATAAGATCAATCATTTTGTTCCAGTTTTCCAGCTAAAAGCTCTAAATTCCCCTGGTTTAACTGACGATGAGAAGTATTCACTTTCTTGATTATAATTTTGAGAAGCAAATGAAGGGCTCAGCCACAGGCATTCACAGATCCCAATAAAATAATCAATGAGATTCTCCTAAAATAATTCTAAGTGACAAATTCACATAAAAATGATTAAAGAGATTTTCAAAATGAATCTCCCACATTCTGCCTGCTGCAGAGTGCATTAGCATGACTGTCATTAAAAATCTGTGGGCAGAGCCTATTCCTGCTAGAAAGGCTGGCAGTATAGTGCTGAGCGGTCCACTGCACATGTGCCAATCTGTCTGTACCAAGATCAACGCATGCATAGTACCCCGCACTGCCCATCTTCCGATCATTGGCCAGCACAGCGACCCCCCCCCCCCCCCCCCCCCCCCCCCCCCCCCGCCACCCCATCCCACAACCAATTGCTAGTCTTCTGGACGTCTCCGTGCCAGTTTTAAACCACCTCTCCCACTGGCCCATCTCACCGCCCCGCCACCCAATCTCTCCCACTCTCCCCCCACCCCGATCAATGCCTCATTCCCTCTGTCACTGCGGAGTGCAGAGTGGCAGCGTGACCCCCCTCACCCCCACCAATCACCCCCCAGAGGCTCTGCCCCCTCTGTGTCAGTTAAAATTTTTGATATATGCATTTCTCGCTTTCTGCATTGAACTGTTTCTGTACTTCTACTCCTTACATTTCTATATTTTTGAATAAACCTTGATATCATGAAGACATCCTGGGGTGAAACTGGTCCTCCTTCCTAGCAGCATAAAACAGCTTCATATCGAATTGGTAACTAATGTTTTACTATGTCCAGTATTGTTTCCACGGAGGTTCACAGATCAGTTCAAATTCATTTTAAAAACTCATTTTCCTAAACTCTCTTGTCATTTTTACTTGATTTGAGATTAAAAATATTGGCAATCTTTTGCAAGTCAATGAAAAGTAAATCCTGGCACAGTGTATAATAGGCTTCCAACTTATTACAAGTTTGTTTTGTGCTGCTTGCATGGGCTAATTTCCTCCCCATCTGTAGCTGGGAACCTTGACAATTATTACTGCACTCCAAGCTGCAGCTAATAAACTGGGGAGCAAGAGATCCTTTCTCACAATGCTGCATGACTTGGGTTAGGAGAGCCAATTCATGAGGCGACAAAATCTTGACGTTAATAACATCTTCAGTTTATGCTTGCTACCATCAATATCCAAGAACCCATCTTCATAGATCACAACATTTCTGCCCATGTATGGCCTTATCTTTGATACCTTATTCTCACAGCAGGAATGGTGGCAGAGGGTAACACGGTGGCACAGTGGTTAGCACTGCTGCCTCACAACACAAGGGATCCGGGTTCGATTCCTGGCTCGGGTCACTGTCTGTATGGAATCTGCACATTCTCCCTGTGAGTTTTCTCCGGGTTTTCCAGTTTCCTCCCACAATCTGAAAGACGTGCTGGTTGTGTGCATTGGCCATGCTAAATACTCCCTCAGTGTACCTAAACAGGTAGTGAAGTGTGGCGACCAGGAGATTTTAACAGTAACTTCATTATAGTATTAATGTCTGCCTGCTTGTAACTAATTAATAAACTTTAAAAAAAACTTACTTTAAGGACAATGACTGAGCTGCGCTGCCAAGAGCAGACTGGTTCACAAACAATTTCAAGGAATTATTGGTTATTCCTGTGGTTGTAAAGATCACTAAGTATGAAGCTTCTGTGCATCAGGATCCTTCCAGCCCATCATGGGAGACAGTTGTTAACTAAAATAGTCTGCAGCTCAGTCCTATATAAAGCACGTGATTGTTTCCCAGAGGCAACACTGGAATCACTTTTTCAATGGAAAGGAGACACCAACTGAAACATGCACAAGACCTTTACTGCCTATCAGGTTTCCCAGGAGTCCAGGACATTGTAGATGAAACCCATGTGGCTCTATTAGGACTTCACACAGCAGAGCAAAGGCATATGTCAGCAAGAAAGATATCACTCTGTAAATGAATCTTGATCTGCTTAATTGCTATTGATTCTTGGCTGAGGCTACTGGCGTCTGTGTTCTACACAGTCTGTGACCAAGTAAATCTGCGGAAGGGGTGGGTGGGGAGAGGTTTTCAAAAGACTATCCTGGCATAAAACCACTGTGGCAGATTAGCCATTATTTATAGGTACCACCATATTTTCATCCCATTTCTATAGTAGACACTTGGTCCACATTATCAGTTTTATGGTTAGACAGTCAATTAAAAATCAATCTCATGGACTTTTGTGTTTCATTGGATCTTAGTGCAAGCAGTCAATGTAACTCTGGAATTTCAGAATGCATCTTGCAGACTTATTTGAGCACAACGTCATCACATACACATCATTTATCACAATGATTTTCTAATCAAACTTATTACATAAAAGCAAAATACTGTGGATGTTGGAGATCTGAAATAGAAATAGAACATGTTGGATAAATCTCTGGAGACAGTAACACAGTTAATGTTTTGAATCCATTGACCTGTAAAGGGGTCATTTAAACTCACCCTTTAAATAGAAGCAAGTGCCATAAATAAGGGGCTGTGTCCTCATTTTCTCCAGTTCTTTTGGACTCTGATGCTGGATCCAGGGAATCATTGCATTGTCTGGATCTCATCCAGCCTAAATAAGGAAGGTCAGGTGAGACTGGCACTGAAGAAATGAAGCAAAGGTAGGTGGTACAGAGCAGCAATCTGATGTGACTGCCAGACCAAGGAAGGATTGTTTTTGGTCCTAAATCAGCCTACCTTTCTTTGACTATCTTTATAAAAGGTATGAAAATGCCTTTCATGTTATTTAGACTAGATCTTTGGTATACAAAAGATCTTTAAAGGATAAAAAGCATCTATTTTGTTTGTCCTTTTAAAGTGCTGAAAAATTCTTTAGTTAAACAGAAAAACATGCAGACGTAATCTCCACTGTTTTTATTAACTTAAGGGAATAACTTAAGGGAAAGGTTTCAGTAGGAAGCACAAAGAGCAAAATTCTTTATCATTTGATGTCAGAATGAAGTAGATATTGGAACACAAACTGCCAATCTACTTTACTCAGCATCCTTAGTGTCCCCAGGATGTATAAGTTAGAGGGATTAGCAGACTAAATATGTGGGGTTACGGAGGTGAGGCATGGGTGGGGATTGTTGTCAGTGCAGAATTGATGGACCGAATGGCCTCGTTCTGTATTGCAGGGTTTCTATGATAATTGCTCCTTCATGTGCTGTAGCATTAGATCCCAATATTCGCACTAGTAGAATGCGAGCACAACCTCCTTTTTCTCATCTGCTGTTTTATATCTGAAGGTATAGGTATTCTGCTAACACAGCACGCCGCGAGAATTGTTATGGGCAGGATATAAAATTTGATGGACCATTCCATTAACCTTGGGTGGGAATCTCCAATCATAGAAGAGGCATGATCAGAAAATCCTGCCCATTGTTTTTTTATAAATATTATTTCTTAAAGTTTGAAATTAGGGAGAATGGATTTTTTTTATCAGTTAATCACAACAGCAATACTCAACTTCTGCTTCTGCAAACATAGTGGACACATTAGTGCCACACTTTGTATATTTGTATAGAGTAATTATTCCCATTAGCTCTCCCTAAGGGGGGTCAACAGGGCTATCTGCCTACAAGCAGCAGGTAGCCAAACAAGGCAATTAATTTACTAATTTCAAAGACTGTTATTATCAAAGATTGACTGAAATTTCCCAATTGGCCTCCAGGCCACCCAAAGCATCAGGGACTAGATTAGTTGACTGGAAGCAAACTCCTTGTGGCACACCAGGATGAACAGTGGGCGTAGGTAGATTGTATCACTCACGCAGGCTTTGAAACCCTCTCTGACATTGTTCAATC
This sequence comes from Sphyrna mokarran, assembly GCA_024679065.1. Classification (NCBI taxonomy): domain Eukaryota; kingdom Metazoa; phylum Chordata; class Chondrichthyes; order Carcharhiniformes; family Carcharhinidae; genus Sphyrna; species Sphyrna mokarran. The sequence goes on along the minus strand of JAGIQG010000011.1, from coordinate 47,974,490 downwards.
CCTCTCCACAATGATAGCCCATCTGCTGTCTTCAACATTTTCAAATTTAAAACTTTAGAGTGTTAGAGCACCTCTAAATGGAAATGCACACTCTCTTATTTGAGCTATAGTCTGAATCTGTCTGATCTGGAGTGCTTCCTATTGACCCTCCAGCTTCAAGAAATCTCCTGCCATCCTTAAGGATGGCAAAACTACTTTCTGGACACAAATTGATCAATTCAGGGACAATCACTGCAGGATGACTGTTTGCCACATGGTTTTGTAATACTCATTTGACCCTAGCATTAAGGTTTCTCTCAAAACCATTCCCTTCATGTTTTGACGCAAGATGCATACAAACAGGCCAGCATGTGCTGCTGTGGTTTGGGACAGAGAGACTGCAGTATTTACATACATAAGCCATTGAAGGTGGCAGGGCATGTTGAGAGATAAGTTAATAAAGTGCATAGTATCCTAGAGGCATTGAGTACATGAGAAAGAAAGTCATGTTAACTTTGTATATGACACTAGTTGGGCCTCATCTGGAGTAGTGTGTCCAGTCTGGGCATCATTCTTAAAGAATGATGTGGAGACATTTGGAGAAAGTACTGAAGACATTCATAAAAATTCATAAGATAAACATCTGTAGCTATGAGGATAGATCAGAAAGATTGACTGAATTCTCCTTGAGAAAAATAAGGTTGAGAAGAGATTTAAGACAGATATTCAAGATCATGAGGGGTTTAGACAGGATAAATTGTGAGAAACCTTTCCTTCTCAAGTGTATATCAAGAACCATAGGACACTGATTCGAAATAACGGGCAAAGGGAGTAGAAGTGACGTAGGAAAAATCTTTTCACTGTGAGGGTGGAAGAAGTCTGGAATGAACTTTCTGAGAGGCTGGAGGAGGCAAATGCGAATGAGGTATTCAAAAGGGAACTGAATTGCTATCTGAAAGGAAAGAATGTGCAGGGGAATGGTACTAAATAGCATGCTCTTTTAGAGAGCCAACACAGACTGAATGGGCTGAATGACCTCTTCCTGTGCTATACAGATTCTGTGATTCTGTGAGGTATCTCAATCAAGAAAACATTTACTGAATGTTTTCAATAATGTCTTGATTTTGTAATAGAATTCATCCCTATCTCATTTCACTTGATTGTAAGAAAATGTTCGGTCTGTAGTAGTGTTAGAATTGAAGAGTTGTTACTACATCATTGATTTTGCAGCAGCTAATTTAGTTTACCTTAACATTAATAAAAGTTGCATTCTAGTTAGGTTTGAGTGGTTTGAGCTTTGGACTCCAATCCTCAGCTGTATTAATGTGGTCTTTCATCATTTGTGAGTGAATAAAATGAGCACTGCACATCAGAATGTGGGGGGATCAGCCAAGAGCTGCAGGAGATTGTGCAGACCTGCCACACTGTCACTGCATAATGCTGACTGTAACACCAGTTGATGTTCTTACATATATACATTTAAGAAACCACAGTGCTGTATTTCACAAGTCTGTCAGTAATCAAAATGCAATCACATGTGTAAGTGCCACCTGCCTCACACACAGTACGGGAACCTCACTTTTGATCTAGCAATACTGTTACAGTGATGAGTGTGTAAATTGTAATGTTATTGTTCTCACTGAAATAGAGAATGGAGAGAATGATCAATGTTTCTGTGGCTTAACCCAGTATTTATTGTGGTATTAACAAATACATGTGATTTACAACGGTGTACTTATGAAATCAAACTTTATTGTAATATATTTATTTAATGAGCAATGTAACAATTTGTGAAAAGTGATCATATTTGCTTTTATATATTTTCTTTGGCAGTTTCTGAAATTCCCAGAGGTTTGCAGCGTCATAAGATAATATCGGAATTTCATTCTTAAATTGAAAAAAATGTATTATTAATAATACATAACATAGTATCCCCCAAGACTAATGCATCTTCTGAATAATAATGATGAATGGTTTATGGATTGTAAACTAGAGCTAGTTCATAAGTTCAAGCAAGTCTGATTTCCCAGAGGAGAAATGTTAAGGCCCAGCTGATTAAAGCAGCCAGCTGGAATTAGTTTTGTCTATTGGTGTACATTCTTTAAAAAGGTAAATGTTTCAAGTTGCGCATAGATTTATTGTTGTGAGAGACAGATTGCTTCTCTAAAGAAATGCATTCATTTGTCTGAAAAAAAACAGGAAAATGGAACAGTTTTGCCTTCCCAATTCTCCATAACTCCACTAATGGCTGGAATGTTAGGTGTAATGTTGGCTATTTTCAAACTTGTGCTGTGCTATGTTGATTTTGCTGCTGAAGACCAATGCATCACAGTGCTATCATTGAATTAGATAGCACACAGCCTCCATGCTCACAGTGCCAGTAAATCTTGAATTTGAGGTTACAACTAAATATGAAAATGACAGACTTTGGGCAACATCACTGCATTGTAAAGGAAATTCAAAACAAGGACTTGCTCTCTTGCTACTGATTTTATATTAATATGGTCCCCACTTCACAGCTGTAAATCAGAGAAGTTTTGCACAGAAGGAAACCCATTGTGCTGAGGCTTGCCACACATTACAGCCATAAACAATAATCAAATGTGCCTGCTTTTTTTCCTGTACCTTTAACATCTCTCATTGAGATTTCCAAACAAAGGCAATTGATTTTAATTTTTTTTTAATTTATTATTAGTGGCGTAAGTAGGCTTACATTAATACTGCAATACTTAATGAGGGGTGGGGTGGTGGGGACTAGGGGCTGATTCGCTGTCGGGTTGGGCAATCCTCGAAGAGATGAGCGTGGAGGTTGATTGCTTGTAAAGCCTCCATCAGGGATTCACCACTGAGACCAACGTTTAAAAATAAAGATTATAACATGAAACATCTCTTCAGCCCTCATTGCCCTCCCCTTTCACACACAATCCCCATGCCATTGATCTGTTATAGCTGCTATGCCAACTTATACATCTCCACCTACTCCCATGGCCCTCTGAAGCCCCTTTGCCAATCAATGCCCTTTCACCTACCCCCATGAGCATTTACAGCCCAACACAGGCTCCTATCCACATCCCTTTCCCCTAACACCATCTTGCCAGCTCACCTCACATCTACTACAGGTATTCTCCAGGATTCATGCAGAGATGAGATAAATATAGTTCTATAATGTAACAAGTAAATATCTGGTGCAGACTTCACTAAATTGAAAGAAATAAATTTTCATTTAGAAAAACTTTCTTATCAAATTTAAATTCCTAATTCAGCAAACATTGGGATTCATAATCCTACATCAAACAGCACCTGTAACTACTTGATGCTGCCAATCAAGTTATGAAATATCAGGCATCGTACTGTGATAATCAATCCTTATGGTTTCAGTGATGTAGCACTAATCATGTATGTGTCTATACCCACACACAAAGTGAAATAGCAAGCAATCACTTTTTTTTAAACACGTAAACATTTTTTCAAACATTTAAATGACCTTCAAATGCCTTAACAATTTGATAGCTCCATTTGACAAATGCTTCTGTCAATTTGGATAGTTCCTTTTTTTTATTCATTCATGTCTTGTGGGTATTGTTGGCTAGGCCAGCATTTATTGCTCATCCTTAATGCCTTTGAGAAAAAGGTGAAGAGCTGCTTTCTTCAACCACTGCAACCCATGTGAGGTAGATTCACTCACAGTGCCGTTTGGAAGAGAGTTCCAGGAATTTTACCCAGTGACAGTGAAGAATTAGAGACTTATTTCCAAGTCAGGATTGTTAGTGGCTTAGAGGGGAACTTCCAGTTTGTGATGATCTCACATGTCTGATGCCCTTCTAGCTGGTCATTTTTGTGGGTTTGGAGGATCTGCCTAAGAAACCTTGGTGAGTTCTTGCAGTGCAACTTGTAGACTGTATATATTGCTGCCACTGTACATTGATGGTGGAGGAAACAAATGTTTGTTGAGTGAGTGCCAATCAAGTATGATGCTTCAAGCTGGATGTGTCAAGCTGTTTGAACGTTATTGGAGCTACACTCATCCAGACAAGTGGCGAGTATTCCATCACATTTATGATGGTTAACAAGTTTCAGGAGTTAGGAATTAAGTTACTTGCCACAGGATTGCTAGCCTCTGAACTACTCATGAAGCCACAGTATTTATATGGCTGGACCAGTTCAGGATTTGGTCAATGGTAACCCCCGGGATGTTGATGGTGGAGGACTTAGCAATGGCAATGCCATTGAATGTCAGGGATGATGGTTAGATTCTCTCTTGTTGAAGATTGTCATTGCATGGCACTTGGGTGGCACAAATGTTATTTGCCACAAGTCAGCGCAAGCCTGGATATTTTCTAAGTCTTGCTGCATTTGTACATGGACTGCTTCAGTATCTGATGAGCTGTGAATGGTGCTGAGCATTGTGTAATCATCAACAAACATCCCCATTTCTGATTTCATGATGAAAGGAAGATCATTGATAAAGCAATTGAAGATGGTCGGGGATAAGACACTATCCTGAGGAATTCCAGTAGCATTGTTCTAGGTATGAGATGATTGACCTCCAACATCCATAACCAACTTCCTTTGAAGGAAAGACACCACCTAGCAGAGTGTTTTCCTCCCAATTCCCACGGACTCCAGTTTTGAGAGCATTCTTTGATGCCATACTCGGTAAGGTGATGCCTTGATGTCAAATGAACAACGGACACTCTGTTTCTCCTAAGACATCATCATCCCAACAGCACTGTAATTCCCTACCTTTCAATCTAGTTTCTATGTTTCCTGATAATATCCTATTGACCAAAATCATGAAATAAAAGCTGCCAACAAAAGCCTTTCCACAATTACTTGATCCAACAATGTAAAGTATACAAGACAAACTTTTCACCCTTTTGCATTCTTTGTGTGCCTTTATTGTGGTTATCTTTGCCTGTCCTATCCAGTGCTATTCCATGTGACCACAGCATGGATGGTAAAAGACTGCCAATTTTCACTTGTCACAAAAGCAGATGGTCTTGCAGGATGCCCTCAAGCAACTCCTGGCCTTGAGGGTACACTATCTCAGCATAGGGAGCAGTCTGAGCTACCTGGCAGTCAACAGCAAGGGTATATGTGTTGAGGCCACTGTGGGAGCACAAATCTTTTCACTGTGACAGTGGATTGCAGATTAGTGCACTACAGAGCTCCTGGCACTCAGCCAAGGTGGCATCTCAGCATTCCTGATAATCTGTTGGGAGGACAGATTGCTGGACATGTATGACACCCTGCAAGCCCCATTGAGCATCAGAATCATATCAAAAGCCTAGATGGCAGCAGTCTGATTCTGCATCACAGCGAGTATGGATCTCATAAGAGGAGGCAATGACCTAGTAGTATTATCGCTAGACTATTAATCCAGAAATTCAGCTAATAAAGTTTATTTACTAGTGTCACAAGTAGGCTTATATTAACACTGCAATGAAGTTACTGTGAAAATTCCACAGTCACCACACTCAGGCGCCTGTTCGCATACACGGAGAATTTAGCATGCCCAATGCACCTCACCAGCATGTCTTTTGGACTGTGGGAGGAATCCGGAGCACCAGGAGGAAATCCACGTAGATATGAGGATAACGTACAGCCCCTGTGCAGACAGTGACCCAAGCTGGGAATCAAACCCAAATCTTTAGTGCTGTGAGGCAGCAATGCTAATTGCTGTGCCACCACACTGCCCACCATTAATGTTCTGGGGATGTGGATTCAAATTCCGCTCAACTGATGGTGAAATTTGAATTCAATAAAAAATATCTGGAATTAAGAATCTACTGATGACCATTGAAACTGTTGCTTGTTTGTCGGAAAAGCCCATCTGGTTTAGTAATGTCCTTTAAGAAAGGAATTCTGCCATTCTTACTTGGTCTGGCCTACATGTGACTCCAGATCCACAGCAATGTGATTGACTTTCAATTAACATTGATCAACTAGATCTGGGCAATAAATGCAATGCCAATGCCTTATGAATGAATTTTTAAAAATTATTTCCATTTGAGCTGCAGCACTGAGACATTGAATGGCTTCTACCTATGCTTCAATGGAATCTGAGACATTGCCCACTGGATGCTACATCACAAGGGGGTCCACAAATGCTGCCATTGAGTTGACAACCATTTCACTGCTGGAAAAGAAGGGCTGCAAACTCTGCCTAATACCGTGTTGCAGGTTAAGTTAGACTCTTCCACGGTGCTTGATGATGCCAGCAGACCAAGTAGCAGGTTTGCCAATAAACCAAACATCTTGGTATGAATACGCATTTGTATTCTCTTGTTTCCATCCCACTGATATCCTCATCTTTGGGTGTGCTGCAGCAGAGCCCATCTGTGGTCTCCCTCTCTAATGAACAGTTACAAGAATCATCTTTCCACTTTTTGCTGGAGTCACTCACACCCAGATGACTCACAGATTCTACACCACTCTCTATACACAGTGTCAATATCTGAGGTGGTGGCTGCAACTGTCAGCTTAAGTGAATATGGGCGAGATTTAACAGGCCTGTTAACCAAGGGTGCAAATCCTGTTATGACTGCTAAATCTCACATGAGCGTTACAAAAGGGGATTTGTGACAGTGAGATCTCAGTTTGAGATCTTCCCCACCCACCCCTATCAGTGATGTAATCAAGTTCACACCCAGAAACATGTGCTGGCTTTGAACACAACTGGGCGTCCTGTTGAGTGTGCAGCCATTAAGCAGCATGTTCAGTGCTAGGCTGCGTTCAGAAAGCATTGAAGTGAGGACACAGCACAAAGTTGTGAATCATGACACATACATCCAAAAACCAGAGTTATAGAATCCCTACAGTACAGCAGGAAGCCATTCGGCCTATTGGGTCTGTACCGACCACAATCCCACCCAGGCCCTATTCCCACAACCCATATATTTACCCAGATAATCCCCTGACACTAAGGTCAATTTAGCACAGCCAATCCACCTAACCTACACCTAGAGGAAACCTATGCAAACACTACACAGACATTAAAAGAGGCCAGAATTGAACCTGGGTCCCTGGCACTGTGAGGCAGCAGTGTGAACTTGAATTTTGCTCCTGAACATTTTTATTAGATATTTACAATTTTAAACTTACAGCATTGATTAATTAGTTTGCCCATAACCTATGATCTAATCATTGACTCACATCTCTCGCTGCCACTAATACATACAGCTTTTATAAACAGATCAGTTCATTCATCAACATTTACAATATCTTTAATGGTTGTCATTCTTTTATTTGGCATGTTCACTTTCCAGTTCCTGGGAATGCTCCCCCATGCTCTGATAGTGCTCCATAAACCTGTCAATTCCAGTGGGGAGTTTTATCGAGGGCCTGCATAAATCTCCAATACAGCCTCTTACCATCAAGCAGAGTTGTGAATTACACAAGAAAACAACATAAATGCCATAAGTCTTCAGTGGCTTTGATGATTCAGTACCTTGATGACAAATTAATATCTGTTTTGTAAAGTCACTTACCTGTTCTTATGCATGGTTTAAGAGCAAGTATTTGTTTCCAGTGATTAACACAATTATTAATTGATTCTTATAGCATTTTATATTTACTCAATGCAGACAATTTTAATGGCAGTCATTTCTCATTTTAATGCAGCCCTGCTTTTTCATCCTCCACCTTCTTGTAGTCCTAGAAAAAACACACAGGAAACATTTTAAGCCATTGTTGTACATAAAATAATTGTCGCTATTGTACAGGAAAATGTAAGCTTGTTTCCTTAAAATGTTTGGAGTATTCCAATGAATTTCAGTATTTAAGTTTAAGGCCACAGGAGACTGTTAAATTGAATTAAACAAGGTTTTCTCATAGCTCTTTTTTTAAAGAGATTCTACCATTATTGCACATAAAACTTAATGTTGTAAAACTTCTTAGAAAACTTGACATCCTCTCTCAGATTACAATCTTCACGTAAATTTTTGGGGGAATGATCCATTTATCATTCCAATTAATGTGAAGGTTTATCTTCTGTAATGTAACATGTAGTGTTAGAAGTCAATAAATCCAACCTTGGGTATCCTTAAAATGAAACAGTTTCAATTGTAGAGTTTGTTTAAAACGTTCTAGTTTCTGAAAATGATGTTCCAAAGGAACTAGGCAAGAAATTCACCTCCATATGACCAGTAGAAACAGCACTTTGGAGGCCTAATGTTGATTTGTTGGGATGCTGTGCAGAGCCAGCCACTTCCATCATGGCTGGCACAGTGTTGCCTCTTGAGAAGAGTTCCAGATCAGTGCTCACAGTGGATGCTGGAAAGCCAATGATCTGGTACAGTGGCAGCACATCTCAGTTGGAGCAGGCAGGTCCAGGCACTGCATTCCTACATTATTTTGAAAATGACAAGTGTCAAGCTGCAGGAAGGCTCCTAAACTCACATTCTTTAAAGGTTAAGACACCCAAATGGCAGTTAACATTACTTTAAGAACTTCTGTTATGACAGGTCACAAGTACCCTGAGGTAGTTTTTGGTGTGTTGTGGTGAGAACTTGAACTTTCCAGGCAGTGTTGCTGCATCCTCACGGGGACCCTGCGGTGTAAATGCCTTGCCCATATAAAGACTGCAAAATGTTTAGGGTTAGCAATGCTCATGCCTCTGGGTCTGCAGGGTGATTGTAAAATACAATAGAGATTGTGGAAAGAACAAGATCTGCAAGATGCCCTGTACCATTTTGGAGCCAGCCATTTCCATGCTCTTCACCATGACCAAAACTGTCTAATAAACCAGCCAGTGCACCTATCATCTTAGTGTACATCCTCATCAGCATTCCTGTACACTTCCTCACCAAAGTCCTCATGTTTGTCATCTGTAGCAATACTTCTCTGCCACCTTGCCTTCCAATGACCTGCCAAATCAACCGTCCTCTCCCTTTGGCCTGGCTGCAGGTCACTTGTGTTTAGATTACTCACCATGTGCTGATGATCCCAACTCTGTACTTGTCTTTGAGGTTTATACAATGCTAGTAAGGCTGTAATTTTCAAATCAAGGGACAGGGTCTCTTTATTAATGCTATTCTGTTAATCTCTCTCATTCTCCTCGGGCTTCAGTGGTTGGGCAGGCGGTGTTAAAATGCAAATAGGTAGTGAAGGATAGAAACAGAACCTTGTTGTTATATACTGTACATGGTTTCTTTTTATCCTTTCATGGAATGTGGGTGTTGCTTTGATTCACAGAGACCCACATTACATATTGTTCACCTTCAATCCAACAAATTTCATTTCAGTCTGCTCCTATATAAATGAGTACAAATGAGTTCCCGATTAATGCCGCTCACCTAAATACAATCAAACACTCAATGAAATATAATTAACAAATTGTCTTTGCTTTTTTTTAAAGAAAAATAAGACATTATGTACAACCAAAATTTCTAAACAGTACAGAAGTCTATACTCAGTACAAAGATTACATTGTGAGATATCCTCCTCCAGGACCCCTAACAATTTTTTTGTACTTATTTGTGCTTATGTTAGTAAATCAAAATAACAATTGATGGCATGAATCTACCCGTTCAATTTTTGAGATTTTCTCTCACTCCAATTTTTCTTTCAAGCTGGCAAGGTCAATCTATAACTTCTTCTCATACATAGAGCACACATTATCCCGCAAAGAATAATTAGCCACATAGTGTCTCAATGGGTATGCTATCTTCATTGCCCCAGTTTTACAGAATGTAACTTAAAATATTTGACGAATAGAATTCCATTTGCACTACCTCCACAAGAACCTGTGGGGGGTGTGGTAATGGGGCAGTGTGGGAGAAATTTCTGGCTTTACTGCATTGTGTTTCCCACAGTGAAGGCAGCACACCGTTCACCAGCATTGGGATATTCTGGTCCCGCTGTCATCAGTGGCATTTCCCACTGACTGCACCTCATGCTGTCAGAAAACCCACAACAGGGGTGTGCCATTGGCAGGATCCAGAAGTTCCCGCTAGCATGAGCAGTCGGAAAATTCCAACCAATATTTCAACTGCCAAAGTATCTTTAACAACTCTTCCTATTTTCTTAGCTTCCCAAATAAAAAGACAACTTTCCTCATTCTCACCTATCAGGAATATTTATGAAACCAGCTTTACTAAAAATCCATCAGGAAGATTAGCATGTGATTCAAGTGTATTCAAGAGGTGGCTGGATATAGCACTTGGGGCGAATGGGATCAAAGGTTATGAGGGAAAAGCAGAATTAGGCTATTGAGTTGGACGACCAGCCATGATCGTGATGAATGGTGGAGGAGGTTTGAAGGCCACATGGCCTCCTGTTGCTCCTACCTTCTGTTCTATGGACCATCCTAAGATTGAAACATAAGTACATATTTTTCCTAACTTAATTTTCATAATGTTTTATAGGCTCATAAAATATCCTCCATGTTAAGATGTTTAATTGAAGCACTTAATTCTGACACATCAAAACTAACATATAGCCTAGTCTGAGAGAACAAACAAGTTAACAGTCCATTTAAGCTTCACAAAATGCTCAGTCTCCTCTTTGGATATAAGATGGCCTTTCTGTGATGGTCTGTAACGATTATTCGGGTGGGATTGGCACTTTCGAAATAGGATTGTTGATTTATATATATTCAAATGCTACCTTTTTTTAAATGTCTAAATCAATTAATTTAAAAGCCTTACAAACCTGACTCCCAAATTTAAATTCTACTCTAGTTTTATTAGTAATTCATTTCTCAAATTTCGCAATAACACACATAAGAAATCATCAATATGCATCATGATGTTTCTGAAACTTTTCCCTTATAGTATAAATAAAACATTACACGATCTGCTTTCAGTTGAACACAACCTATTTACAGCAGCACAGAATTCTGTTAAAAATACCACATATTTGTTCAGTTTCCATATTTTTCATTCTGCATTTCTTCCTCTGTGGATGATTTCAGATACACTTCTTTCTGAAAAGTATTGCCTTGCAATAACACAGTTTTTATGTCAAATGACCTCCCCCTCCATAAATATGTGCCTAAGAAAGGATTTTAAGGTTGTATTTACAGCTGTGGGAGGGTCCACTCTAATATCTTTATCATCCAGCCATTCTTCAAAGCCCCTGGTAACCAGCCTCACTTTAGGACTTCTGCAGACCAAATCCAGTTATGCAACAAAGCTGGTTGACCTTTATCTGGTATCTCAGATTAAACTCCAAACTCTCACCAACAATCTACCATCTTTGTTTTGCCTCTATTGTTAGTTTATCTTCAAGTTTATTGACAGTACCAAAACTTCATGATCATGTGGACCCAATAGTACATGACAGTTCTGTGGACTTTATTTTATTGCCTGGTCTACTTAAGCTATGACCTCTACTTGTGTGCATTTGTTTGTTGGGACTAATTCCATAATGGCAGTAACCTGCACCACTAGAGGGTTGTTTTTGCAGTTCATGATTATTTTCTGAATGTGGTCTCACTTTCCATTCTTTCCCCTTATTCTGCTTGTCCATAAACCTCACTTCTCGACCATTATCCTGGAAGTTCAACCAAAGTGTAAACTTACCATAGCTTTCTTGCATGTTTCACAATGGTCACATCTCTTTATTCATTATATTCCTCTGGACCATCTGTCACCCATGTATGGACTATGGGTAATGGTCCTGTATATAATAACTCTGTAATGTGTATGATGATCGCTTAAGTTATCACTAGCCAGCTCTTCATTTACTGCATACCTTTTTTATTCTAGCAGCTGCTCAGAATCTAATATTTTGTAGGTAATTCTCATTATTCATTAGGAATGAATCTTGACAGTTTGGCTACCATGATTGGTAAGTACCATTTTATCATAACCACCCAGTACCTTTACCTGGACACTTCCACTTCTCTGGTCCTTTCTTTTATAGTATCCAAAATCTCCTGAATCAAACTCTATCATAGATCATCTTGGTGCTCTCTGAATTTTTTCTGATACATCAACTTTGAATAAAGCCTCCTTGTTTGTAAAATATTTAAATGGTCAGAAAAAAAGGGAACTAATTTTAGTAGCTTCTGGATCAGGAGGATTATCACAAAGAATAGAAGCTAATTGGAGATTTCACCCAATGGTTAGTTGACAAGGACTCCAATCATCTGAAGAGGATTCTTTGCATGAACTGTCCATGCTAATCTGCCAACATTTTATGCACTGTTTCAGCAATCACAGAATTATTTATTTTGCAAAGATCATTGCTGAAAGGACTTTTAGCCATAGTATTCATGATTATGATAGTCACAATCTCACATATATCTCTTTACTCTTTGTGAGCAATTCACCTCTATTATTTATCAAAAACTTTGCTGGTGTATCAAGTGCAGTTATTCAGTTTTTCTATAATTACCATGTGTCCTTCTTGTATATTGTTATAGACATACTGAATTTCAGAACTGTATCAAAAAATGCAAGATAAAAATATTTCTGTCTTTGTCCCAAATCTTTTAAATTACAGCTTCTATTTATAAATTGAAACCTTCCATTGGCTGAGGTCTTGTTGCATCCTTCAATATTTCCTTACAGATTTCATAATTCTTTTTAATCTGTTCTATTTGCATCCATGACAACTGTATATGCATCTTTTTGCAAGATGTTTAACCATTGACAAGTTAAGTGAACAAATTGACTATGTAACTTAATGACTATTTGCTGTTTTTCTCTGATTCTTGGCATTATTTATACTTGTTCAACAGTCTAATGAAACACATCAGGTTTTGTTAAGGAGATACAATAATGTCCTGACTTGGTAGTCTGCAGGTCCACTGACAACAAAAATAATTGTTTTGTCATGCTCTGTCATGTTTCATTAGTGTCTTATTTGAGAAATTTTACTCAGCCTAGGTATTTCATTAGAGGCCACATCAGTTTTTGTAAAATGACTTACTCCAGCTATTTTAGATGGAATTATCACTCTCTTATGGAACTGCAAGGTGTTATTATCATCAAGGCTAAACCATTATATTCCTTCACCTTGCATTGATTATCTCCATTAAATGAATAAAAGTCGCATTTTAACCAATCTACGTATAATGTCATGCAATTAAAGGTGTGTGGCAGGAGATGAAAAAGATACCAAGAGCAATGTGCCTGCCTCCTACCTGCTACAATTTTGCCAGAGGTAGGAGAATAGTTAGAAGATTGACCTGGCTATGGGCCAATTGATACCCTTAAGTGGCAAACTAATGGCCTCATCCTGCCGTTGCTGAGACTTAACCAGCGGAGGAAGAGGCTTATGCCAAGCAACCATGGTGGCTGTCTTTGTTGGCTGGTGATGGGCAATTGGGGGTCAGGGGGGTGGTTGTCTCTGAACTTATGAGGTGACACTGTGTCGTAATTATAAGCAAGATACATTACAAGGTGATTTTCTTTGAAAAAGCAGCTACTGCATATTTTAGTTTATACACCATATAAATGAAAGGATCTGATATATTAGCCCAGATTTTCCACAGTAGCATGATCACACCAAGATATGGGGCAGAGCAGAACTACTGCACACCCAATCATGCTAACACTGACCCCACTGCATTTTCCATTGACAACTTCATGAGGATATTTTAGGTAAGCTCACACTATTGAGATGCCTCATCTGTTGAACAGTGGAATTTAGTGGGCTTCTGTAGGATTTAAACACTTCCAGCAGCCAGAAGAGCCAAGTATCTCCATTGCTCCCCAATCGAAGCATACCGAACATCACCAGAGGGTGTGATGTAAATGGCTGAGTGACATACAGAGCAGCTCACCACAGGCTTTTTGAGGGCAATTAGAGATGGACAATAAATGCTGACCTAGCCAGCAATGCCCACATTTCATAAAAAGATATATTTTTAAAAAATGGTCAAGGAAAGCTTGAACATAGGAAAGGAGACATTGTCACTTTGAGGGTTATATAGTAAGATTCTTCTCAAATGATTAGACATAGGGCCTAGAAGTTCAACTGAGCAGAGTTCTTCCTGTGTCCAGATTGAAAATACATTGCTGCTGCCAGCTTAAATTCTAGTGTTGCAGCTCCAGTAACTTTTGTTAGGACACCAAGGACAGGCCACTCTTCTGTTCGTTTACACTCATGCAGCAGAGGATGGGGAACAGAATGCAGCCGACCCACCTCAGGACTTTACAGCTGTTGTACGATCATCCACTCCAATCCCTAGAAACTTTTTGAATCATAGTAGCCAAGCATCTAATGTTGGCTTGACATTCAATAGCACCTAGCAAAACAACCAAAATTAGTTTCACCATCAACAATGGGCAAAACCTTATCAAAGAGTGGCAGAGCTGTATCTGGCAAGAAAACTGACATCTTTCTCTCCAGAGAAACCAGTTTTCTCTCTAGGTCTTTTGAAACTCTGCCAATAAAAATCAAGGGGCCGTATTTCATGCCACCCTACAGGAGGGGCAAGGTGTCAGTACTCCAGTTAAACTTCCGCTGCTCAATGATCAGGGTGCTGTCTTTATAGTTTATGTATTACTGTCACAAATAGGTTTACATTAACACTGCAATGAAGTTACTGTGAAAATCCCCTAGTCACCACACACTAGCACTTGTTCAGGTATACTGAGGGAGAATTTAGCCTGGCCAATGCATGTCTTTCAGATACCACCTTTCTTGGGGCATTAGCTTTACTCAACCTGAGTTAACTTCCTGCCCAATCCATCACAGAAGTCTCAGGGGATCCTCTCCCCATCCTCAATCAGAGTCAACACTTCTCTCCCCATGCCACCTCCCCCCCCATCACCCCGCCACATCATCGGTCTCTTCTATCCATCAAACTCGATCATCAGCACCTTCCCATCTCATCACCACAGTCTCAGCCAGCACCTACCTCCACCACCCCCCACCCTTCAACATCCATCACCAGCGTCTTCTACTCCTCCATCTGCTCCTGGCCACCATCACATATCTAAATGAACCCTCCTCCATGAGGTTCCCACTGGTGTCCTTCAGATTTTTGTCACAATTTGGTGAATTTGGAAATTTGGCATGTCAGCTATGACTCTCACCAACTTTTACATGTGCACCATTGAAATGTTTCTTTCTGGTTGTATGACAACCAGACTCCTGCTCTGCCCATGACTACAAAAGGCCATGAATGTAGCCCAATCCATCATGCAAACCAGCTTCCCATTCATTGACTCTGTCTACACTTTGCCTTTGCAAAGCAGCCAGTATAATTAAGGACCGATGCAACTGGACATTCTCTCTTCCACCTTCTTCTATCAGGAAAAAGATACAAAAGTTTGAGGTCACGAACCAACCGACTCAAGAACAGTTTCTTCCCTGCTGCTGTCATACTTTTGAATGGACTTACCTTGCATTGAGTTGATCTTTCTCTGCACCTAACTATGACTGTATCACTACATTCTATACTGTCGTTTCCTTCTCTATGAATGATATGCTTTGCCAGTGTAGCACGCAAGAAACAATACTTTTCACTGAATGTTAAGCTGTGTGACAATAATAAATCAAATCAAGACACATGGTCAACCTATGCCAAGGGGCAATGCCAGGAGACATTGCCAGGCCACTGCCTGGCCATATCCTTCTCCTCCCAGGCTTTATTGATCTTTACATACCAGGGAGATCACTACAAGAGATTCATGTCTAGGTGAACCTGCTTTCAATGGCGTGGCATCCGGTGAGGAGGAGGGGAGGGGATGTCCCACAGAGGGTACTTGCTAATGATATGCTAATGCAGTAAAATGAGTCTACTGTGGTTCCGCAAAGTGTTTCATGCCACTCACTACTGATGGGCTGTTAAGGTCAAAACTCAGAAATTTGCCAGAATAGATTGTCCTCTCTGGATTTTGATACGATCATAGAATCCCTACAGTACAAAAGGAGGCCATTTGGCCATCGAACCTGCACCAACAACAATCCCAACCAGGCCATATCCCCATGCATTTACCCTGCTAATCCCCCAATATTAAGGGATAATTTACATGGTTAATCAATTAATTCACAATCTTTGGACTCTGGGGGGAAAACAGAGCACCTGGAGGAAATCCATGCAGATGCAGGGAGAACATGTAAACTCCACACAGTCACCTAAAGCTGGACTTGAAACCGGATCCCTGGCGCTGTGAGGCAGCAGTGCTAACCACTGTGCCACCATGCCACCGTTCCCACAAATGGAAAGTGTAGACTCAAAATCACTCTGGTACAATGAGAAAAACAATAGATAACACACACACTGGCTTTGCATTTAAATTTTGTTGGGTCAATATTGTCAATGCACAAACCTTGGTCTTAGCAAGGTTTGAAAATGATTTATGTCAAATACCTTGATGACCAACATTGAGTGAAATGCTGAGAAAAACCTGATTTTGTTACAGGATAGGGGAAGTTATGGACAAGATATTACATTGCCCAAGGCAGGAGACCTCATCAAAAGAAGTGGCATGATTATCTCTTGCAACTGGCTATGCATTGTCCACCCTGTGATGCTGTGCTGTTCCTCTTACTAATCACAGTGCTTTCTTTCTCCTAGCTTTTCTTGATGAAGCTAGCTTGTAAAAGTACATTTATGTAACAGGCAGTACACAATCAAGATTCTTGAGACAACAGTTGCATTATAATGCAAGGGCACCTCCAACCTGATTTAGATTTCTGAAGCAAGACTTAAAAATCCTGGTGATTTTGTCTCTCGTGACAGAGCAGAGCAGAATTTGTTAATACGTTCAGCTGATGGCATGGGAAGTTGTACAAGTGCATCAGTTATTGCTTTAAATGGAATGGTCATTTTAATAAACCACTCAAGAGCTTTCACAATCAGGGTTGCTGACATATTGAAAAGCTTGAAAATGAAGGCATTGTGGTAGCTCCTAAAAACCACTTGCACTCCGCGGCTTGGCATCTGGAGAGTGGATTCCTTTTCTGTTGATGCATGGTATTGACCAAGAAAGCACATATGGCCACAAGGATGCAATCATCGGCTTTTGAAGCCCTGAGAAATTCCACTCTGTAAAAGTACAGTGCCATGTCGTACTGCTGCTGTTTGTTCAAAGAGAAGAGCACAGAATCACGATTACAGTTCAAAAGGAGGCCATCCAGCCCATAGCCCAACATATATGCAATGGTTCTCTAAATGAACAGTCTGCTAAGTGCCATTGCTTCTCCCCTTAACCTTGCACATTCTTTCTTTTGAGGTAACAGTCTAATTCTCTTCTGCATACTTCAGTTGAATCTCTAAAAGTTTAAGATTTATTTATTAGTGTCCCATTGAAGTTAAATACAGCTGACCAGCTCACTGTAAACTGAAGATAGTAAATTAGTCAAGCACCAAAGGGACTAAATATCTCTCCTCCATTTTTGACCTCCATGCATCTGCCAGGTCATATTTGTAAAGATATTTAGATTGTTGCATTTTTAGAATATATTTATGGGATATGGGAATCGCTGGCTAGACCAGCATTTATTGCCCATTCCCTCGTTGCTCTTGAGAAAGTGCTTGTGAGCTGCCTTCCTGAGCCACGGAGTCTGTGAGGTGTAGGTACTCCCACTCTGCTGTTAGGGATTTCCAGAATTTTGATCTAGTGATGGTGAAGAAACGACAATATATTTCCAAGTTAGGATGTTGAGTGACTTGGAGGCAAACATTCAGGTGGTGGTGTTCGCAGATAACTGCAGTTCTTGTCCTTCTAGATAGTAGTAGTTGTGGATTTGGAAGGTGCTGCCTAAGTAATCTTGGTAAGTTCCTGCAATGCATCTTGTAAATGGCACACACAGCTCCACTGTTTGTTGGTGATGGAGGGATGAAATGTTGGTGGAAGGGCTAGCAATTTACTTCATTGGTGGGCTGCTTTGTCCTGGATAGTGTTGCCCTTCTTGAATGTTGTTCAAGCTGCATTCATCCAGGTTATGTGGAGAGTATTCCATCACACTACTGACTTGTGCCTTGTAGATGATAGACAAACTTTGGTGAGTTATTTGCTCCAAGATTCCTAGCCTTTGAGCTGCTCTGGTAGTCATAGTATATATATTGTTCAGTTTCTGGTCAATGCAAATCCCCAGGACATAAAAAGTTCCTTAATAGCGGGGGATTCAGCAAAGATAATGCCATTGAATGATAAGGGTGAAGGTTAGATCATCTTTTGTTGGAGATAGTCATTGCCTGTCACTTGTGTGGCATAAATGTTACTTGCTATTTGCCTGCCTAAGCCTAGATATTGTCGAAGTCTTGCTGCATTTGGACATGGACTGCTTCTTTATTAATAAGGAGATCAGGGGTTATGAAGAAAAAATAAGAGAATGAGGATGAGAAAAAAATCAGCCATGATTGAATAGTGGAGCAGATTTGATGGGCCAAATGGCCTAATTCTGCTCTTATGTCTTATGGTCTTATGATCTTATGGTCTTCTGTATCTAAGGAGTCTAGAGTGATACCGAACATCCCCACTTCTGACCTTATGATTGAAGGAAGATCATTGATGAAGCAGCTGAAGATGATTGGGCCTAAGACACATTTTATTATGGGACCTGATTTCTGCCTCCAGATGGAGGTGTGGTGGAACTATATAAAATTCTGAAGACAACTTTCAAATGGTTCAATCAGTGAAGAGGCTGAATGGAATTGTATGGCAAACATTCCCAAATTCTTCAGATAGCTGTGAGATAATATTCACTGAATTTTGGGAAACAAAGTTCTCTACATATCAGTATGTTGTCTCATTAGTTAACTTGATTATATGTGTCAGTAAAATGTATATAAAACAAACATGGCTGAGTGAAGATCAAACCATTACTCTTGGGCAAACCATAGTAATTTAGTACATGAATACAGCAATTTTTATTTTGGACACATGATTCAACTCCTCAGAACTTGAAATTGGCTATTATACTGGGAGTCCTGAAGATCAAAAAATTTCCATCCATCTCTCTCTCCATTGATCATATTTTTTGTTTTCTTCTCTGTTCCTTTCCCTCAAGCTTGCTTGCTCTCATAACTCTCACTAGTTTTGCTTTTGCTGATTCAAAGATTTGCTTTCTCTTTCCTACATTTGAAATATGTGGCAATTGCCTGTAAACATTTGAGTTCAAATTTCATCACAGAACCTGCTCTACCAATTCCTTTTCTTTAATTCAGATGTTTGACTGGATCAGTCACAACAAGCAATTGTTCCTTCAGAGTCATACTGAGATTGGAGTGAGTTACCAGCATGCTTTGGATCTCCAGGCTCAGCACAACCACTTTGCTATGAACTCGATGGTAAGCACTTGTAATTTGTAATGAAAGACATAAAAAGTTCCTTGATTGTAATTAGCTTATTTAACTACACTTCTCAGAAAATACTTGTGAATTCATAATAATTGATGTGATAATGCTTATGTTATATTTTATTGTAGTAAAATGTTTCAAAAAGCTTCATAAACATTGGGGGGGGGATTTTCCATTTTCATTTTGGGGAGGTGGCGGGGAGGAAGGGTGAAATTGGCAGCTGGAGCAGAGAACTTCACGGAATCCTAAAATGCAGTCTATGAAGATGGGATTTCCCACTCCGTTCATCCCAGCACTCCCGCCAGTGGCATAACTGGGACCCTAAATTTCAATGTTGGGATCCCCACTTGAATGTATTTATATATAGCTATAAGGCCTTTACACCTGATAGTGCACCCCCACCTCAGCTCTTAGCATGTCCACTCATGTTGGGACTTCCTTACAACAAGTCCTCCACAATGTGCATCTGGTGAGCAGAGCTATGCCAGAAGTGCATAGATGAGTTTACCCTCAGCAGGGAGAGGGTCATGCTGAGCCAGTACCCAGGAACTGCCCCCAGCACTGCTTAGGCACTGCATCCTAACAAAAAAATCTCCAAAAATTACACCTTGTTAATTTGGTGTAATTAGGGTTTTAATGGCTAAGCCAAAATTTCTGAATAACTCTCTGGCCCTGACATACTAATATTATTTTGGAATAATGCCAATATTTTTTCCATAAAGTTAGAAGTTCCTTAGATGTTTTTACATTTATAAAATAAACGTTTGATTATAATATTTCAGCCCCTAATTCATATGCCACATTTTTTACATCACTCTGTAAAATTTATAAAAAAATGATGGATAATCAGTGCTTTTTACTTTCTGGTTTGCTGTCTGAGATTTTTTCAATGTTTATGGTGCTCAATGATGTTAATAATGCTGATGCTTGGAGATACCCTGAGTTGGTGCCAGAATCAAATAAATGTCAGCAAATGTGAAGTCCATATTGCAGAGATTGTTAGATCTTTGTCAGCAGCTTTCTTCAAAGTCGGTGGCACATGTCGTCTGGGCCAGTTTCTGTATTTAGAATTCTACTTCAGTCAATAAGTACTGAAAAGAATACATGGTTGTTACTTTTGTGGTCTATTCTGAAAATGTGTGAGCAAAATGTAGATTATGGTAATAAGATCTCATTTGTAATATACAAGTAATGAACTCATGCTTCTATTGGCTAGAGTTTGATTAGATTCCATTTGGATTAATGCATTCAGTTTTGGACATGTTTAAAAAGATAAAGAGATGTGAGGAGGTAGATGCAGGCACTTTCTTGTGATATGGGAATCCAGGGAAAGAGAAATAACATTAGAGTGAGACCATTTAGGTTAAAATCAGGGAGCATAAAAAGTAGTGAAAATGTAGAATATTTTCTTCCAAAAAGTTGTGGATAATGGATCAACTGAAACTCAGACTGATGAATTTTTATCAGGTAAGGTTGCTGAGGCATTTGGAATAAAGGTGGATTAGTAGACTTGAGATTGAATTAAATAGCAGAACAGGCTCCCATTTTTAATGGCAAGTTAAATTTAATCTTTTTGAAAGTATTAGCTGTCATTAACTTTGCTCAATTTTGAAGCATTACTGAAGCTATAAATGTTTAACACCATTTGAAAGTTGGGTTGCAATTACTCCACAAGTTTAACTGAGTTTTTAAACTTTGCTTTTTTTGATTCATGTAGCTTTGATATGCTGTCAGACTGTATATTAAGACTGTTGCCTCACTCAAGGTGACAATTTGGGAACTTTATGAGTAATTGCTCAAATGGCCTGTTACGCCGTTAAAATGCAGTGCCTGCAGTGGAAGTAAAATGGCTTTGCAAAAGTTCAATCTCATCAATCTGCTTAATGGCCATGATTTGCCCAGAAAAAATCGAAGGTGGCATTTTCTGGCCATTCATACCTTGCCACTGCTGCAAGTGAAGATGGACAATTTGGCATTCGGACAAATCTCCATTGACTGCAGCAGGATCAGAAAATCCTGCCAACAAGAATGATCAGAAAATTCCACCCTAAATGTCACAACGGCAAGAATAATGAAGCAATCCGTGCTAGTTTGTCCAGTGCACTCCAGACTATAATCATCTCATGCTCAACCATTTTTGGGAAAGTGCCGAGTTGTGCACCAGTTCTGGAAGCATATGAGTCCACCCAGCTGTAAAGCGACTGGGCACCATTTTGGAACAGCACCATATTTCACAGTGGACTGGGAGATCTCCTCCCTCCTCCCACAGATATCAGAAACCCCCTCTCCTCCCTACCAGCAGCATGTTACACCACCGCCATTCTGACACTGATCACCGGCATCAGGGCATTGGAGCCTTCCTAATGGGCCCCCTTTCATGCCCCTAATATGATCACAACACACCACTCCTCCCATGCTCCACCCCATCATGACACCACCCCGCACAACTATCCTGGCACAGTGCACCCCATCTTCTTACGCCCTGCCCCTTGGCATTGAGGACATTTAGTGTAATTAGGGTTTTAATGGCTAAGCCAAAATTTCTGAATAACTCTCTGACCCTGAAATACTAATATTATTTTGGAGTAATGCCAATATTTTTTCCATAAGATTAGAAGTTCCTTAGGTTTTTTTTGATTTATAACATTAAAGTTTGCTTATAATATTTCAGCCCCTAATTCATATGCCACATTTTTTACATCACTCTGAAAAATTTATAAAAAATGATGGATAATCGGTGCTTTTTACTTTCTGGTTTGCAGAATTTGTCTGAGAATTTGCTGTCAAGTGGGCTCTGCTAGACGGCCACTACTTAGCCATGTCCCGACCACCCAAGGGCATCAATGGCCTCCGAACAATACCTGCCCCCCTTCTTCGCTGGTCTTCTGCCAAGCCCGAAAATCGGAAGGTTCTGGGAAATGGGAGAATTCAGCATTGAAGAGGCTATGCATGTTTAAATACTAATTTAAATATGTATTTAAATATGCCAGTTGCCCTTTTTTTATTCAATCGTGAGACATGGGCATCACTGGCTGGCATTTATTGCCTCTCTCTATTTGATAGGTAGTAAGCTGCCTTCTTGAAACACTGCAGTCCACATGCTGTGGGTTGACCCACAGCAGGTTAGCAATGGATTTCCAGGATTCTGACCCAGCACCTGCGAAGAAATGGCATTATATTTGCTAGTCAGGATGGGTAGTGGCTTGGAGGGGAACTTGCAGGTGATGATGTTTCCCGTATATCTATCACCTGTGTCCTTCTAGGTGAAAATGTTCGTGGGTTTGGAGGATGTGGTTAAGGATCTTTGGTGAATGCCTTCTTTGTTGCAGTCAGGTTTGTATCATTAGAAAGGATCTGGGATGATTGCGAACCGTTAGGAGCTGGGCACAAAGCCAATTTTTGGACTCGCATGCTATTTTTTGGGATCTTGCGATCTGCACCAGATGTGGCAAGGTCGGAAAATCGCCCCCAATAACTGTTTGGTACAGTCTCATGTCTTGCTCATCATATCCTAGGGGAAAAGTTAAAACAATATGAATTTATTAACATGGTCATTGTGAAGACAAATATGCAATGTGGAGTAAAGGGCACTTCAATCCCTTTAGTTGAAAAAAGACTGGGAAACTGTTTATAAAAATGAACAGACATTCAAATGGTCAGTAAACATTTGCCATTCCAATAGCTCTAAAATTTTGCAATATCTTATGAAATTGTGAAGTTGGTAAAACTAATGAGGACCACCCATCAGAAACATTTGTTGAATGTTTTGGGAGTGCTCTGTATTAAGTATTAACATAAGCAGAAGTTCTTTGTTACTCTTAGAAACATGGAAAGATTTGCAGCCTGGGAGGAGGTCAATCATCCCATTGTCAGTGCCAGCCAAAAAGCAGCCATTCATCCTAATCCCACCGTATGCTCTTGGTTCTGTAGATTACTGCATCTCAAGTCCATCTCCAAGTGTTTTTTAAATGTGAGCAGAGATTTTGTCTCTACCACATTCACCAAGCAATAAGATCCAGATCTCCACTTCTGGGTGAAGAAATAATTCTTCAACTGCCCTGTAATTCTTCTACCAATTACTTTAATCTATACACCATTAATTGTCCTCTATTAATCTCTACCTCTTTAAACAATGATTTATTCAGCCTCAGAGGCTGAGGTTCTCCAATCTTGTTCACCCCAATACCGTTGCCAGTGACAACAGAGAATTTGGCACTGAGCCAAAACTCCATTCACTGTAGCAGGACTGGAGAATCCCAACCACAAGCAACATCACAGAATTCTGGTCAGAATTTCTTCCAATAAATTGCTCACCATCAAGGTTGACTGAACAGACCTGTAATTACTGAGACTGTCCCTTACTCCCTTATTAAATAATAATGCAATTCGCAATCCTCTGGGCACCACATCTGTTGTCAGAGAGAATTGGAAAATTATGGCCAGAGCCTTAGCTATTTTTCCCCTTTCTTCCCTTAGCAGCCTGGGATACTTTTAACTTGGGCCAACTTCAAGGATGCTAAAACATAAATATTTCCTCTCCCACTATATTTATCCTATCCAATATTTTACAGTACTCCTTCTTCACTATAATGCTTGCTTGGTACTGTCTTTCATGCAAATTGATGTAAAGTATTCATTATGAGAATGTCCACACATTCCATATCCACACACATTAGGTAGAAGCTTGTGGAAACGAAAGGATTTTCTACCCTAACATAAATGTGGATAAATCTGGTGGATAGGCTGAAGAGAGTGCAGAATTCTTAAAATGCATTCAGAGTTGCAGAACCAGTACCAACAAGGGAATGGATAGTTCTGGACTTGTTTTTCAGGGATAAATCTGGTCAGGTGGAAGTGATATCAGTGGGATAGCATTTTAATGATACTGAGAGATTTTTATGGAAAAACATAGTCTTTCAACAGCCTAAGGAATTCTGAGTCCCAGTCCTGCTCCAAAGTTGTGTGGCGCTTGTAACACTTATTAATGACCTAATTAGCCAGGAGGAGAGTTTAGCACCCAATTAGAGGCCAAGAGCTGCCTGCTTGGTGCCAGTGACAATTACAGGTCTGGGCTATATTGGGGGCTGCCACTGCTTTAGCAGTTAAAGAAGATGGCTTCTCATGAGGTCATGAAGGTGGTATGAGGTGGTAAGCAGCCAAGGAATAGAGGCTTTAGAGCAGAGATCACATCAGCACTTGTTAGCCTCACAGATTAGATAAAAACACCAACGCCATGGAGAATTTATGGGTCCTGCAGCAACTGCAACAACTAATATGCAGAAGACCATCGAGGGGGGGAAGAAAGAAAATTTCAGTCCCAAACGGACAGGCCCCATAACAAGCTTCTTAAGGAACTGTTAATTTGTGATGAATATGTTCCCTTAAGGCTGCAGTTCTCAAGTAGGCAAGGTTGCAAAGAAAGCATATTTAATGCTCACCTTCATTAGCAGAGGTATAGAATATAAAAGTAAGGATATAATGTTGCAATTGTATAAAATACACAAGTGAGCCCTCAACTGAAATATTATGATAATCATTTTTGGTATCATAATGCAGGAAAGATGTAATTGCTCTAGAGAGAACAAATGTGATGCCAGGGCTCAAAAAGTATAGCCTTGAGGAAAGATTGAATCAGTTGGGGTTATTTTCCTTAGAACAAAAATAGTTCTGGGTAATTTAACAAAGATCTTCTCTTTGGGGAGAAGAGATAGAGTGGACAGGATAAAATTGTTTTCCTTAATGGTGAATTCTAGAACCAGGGGACATAGATTCAAGGTAAGTGGCAGTGGGTGTAGAGGGAACATGAGGAAGAACTTTTTAAGGCAAAGGGTGGTGAGTGTCTGGAATTCGCTGTTCGAGTTGGTGGTGGAGGCAGAGACCCTAAACTCTATTAAAAAATACCTGGATCTGCACCTTGAATGCATTAGGCTACAGGGCCATGGGCCCAGTGCAGGAATGTTGAATTAGAAAAAGCACTTGGGTATTCTGAGGTTGACGAGAACAAGATGGGCCAAATAACCTCCTTCTGTGCTGTAACTTTCTTATGGTTCTATAGTCGCTAGATTGTAGATCTGAAAAAGACGAGTATATTTCTAATACTTTTCCTGTGCATCACTTACAATAAAAATGTCCAATTTTCTTGCGACCATCGTAGGTTTATAGCAATTTTCTCAAATGACACAATTATATTTTAATATCTTCCTCACAGAGCTGAGGCACTAGATGAATATTCCTTATCAAAACAAGAAGTTAATTGTCAAGGTTTCGTGCTGCCCCTATTTGTGTAACCTAAACTTTTCTTTGTTGAGAAGCAAATTTCCAATTTTCTTTCTCTGAAATGCAAGTTTTTCTCTTCTAATTTTATTTTCCTTTTCCTCTTTTCTACACTCTTTGAAATTCAAGTCCAAGTTTACACATCTCTCTGCTTTTCCTTTCTTTCTAATTCAAGTTTACTCAATTACTTTTCTAATTCCCATTGTTTTACTTGTAACTTAATTTAACTCAACCTGGGTGTTATTAGAACTACTTTTCCTTGAAGATCAGGTGTAGAGCTAATACTTTGTCAATCTCCACCTTGTTAGCCCTGACTTTTAAATCTATCTTTAATTTTTCTGCTACTATTTTCAAATTAACTTTTGTCAACTGTCATAGGGCATTCATAGACAGGTTTTTCTTTTTCCAAAATGCCTGATCAATAGACTTAGCTGCATTAACTTTTAAATGACTTCAATGAAAATAAACGTGAAAGCTTGTTTATTTAAAATCTGGGAAAATTCATCTAGATCAGCATTCAAATCCTGTAAAACCCTCCAATTTCTTATAACTATGTAGAGACCAATAATTTTCAAAAAGATACTTGAATTCAGGAGCTGCAAGATTTCAATTTTTAAGACTTATAGTGTAGCAAACAATTAAAAGCAACACAACTAAATATTATTTAGTAGATAGCTATTACTAAATTACAGCAAAGGTATCCCTTATCAGTTTCTTAACATGTTCAATAACCCCACACCATATTACACATTACACAAATTCTCTGCAGAGAACTGCTCCCATTTTTCTTTGTCAAGGAAGAAAATGTTCCCCAGGTCAGAATGAAAGAGGAGATAATTCAGACACTAGAAGAGTTTATAATTAATATGGAGGAGGCATTTAATAGGCTGCCTGTGCTTAAGTAAGGCACCAGGATCATATAAAACGCATCCAAGGATTTTGAGGGAAATGAGAGTGGAAATTGCAGAGGCACTGGCCAGAAGTTTTCAGTCTTTCTTAGACTCAGGTTTGGTGCCAAATAACTGGAGAATTGCAAATGCTACATGCTTGTCAAAAAGAGGGTGTAAAGATAAACCTAGCAGGTCAATCAGTTGGTGATGAGGAAACTTCTAGAAACCATAATTAGCAGCACAATTAATAGTCAGATGGGATGGACAATTGTTGGTTAATTAAAGAATGTCAGCACGGATTTCTTCAGGGAAAATCGTGCTGAGGGCAATGTTGATCTTCTAGCATGTTAACAGATTGGGAATAAGAGGTTCAGATTTAAGATAATTGGCAAAAAAAGCAAAAGTGATAAATGGAAAAACATTTCATGCAGAGAGTGGTAAGGAATGTGGTGGAGGCAGTTTCAATTGAAGCATCCAAAGGGAATTAGACTCGGTATCTATAAAGAAAGTATATGCAGGGTTCTAGGGAGAAATCAAGGGAATGACATCAGATGAATTGCTCATTTGGAGAACCAGTGCAAACACAATGATCTGAATGGCCCCCTTTTGCACTGTAACAATTCTGTGAGTCTGTAGATAAATAGTGTAGTGAGGGAGGAAATATTAAAGATTTCTGTTTATCAGTCAGTGTGAGAAGCTGTCAAACAATTTCCCATTTTTGTCAAGTAAACAGAGAATTTATTGTCCTCTATCAGAATATTATAGAATTCGTTGGCATCAATTTATACATACAATGCCTTCCAGTTAATGGAGACCGTGGACACTACTATCCCACTGGTACAAGAGGCAACTTGTTACATAATAAAAACAGGAGGTGCTATAAAAACTCAGCAAGTCTGGCAGCATCTAGGAGAGAGAAAAAAACAGAATTTATGTTTCAAGCCCAGGAGAAGGAGGGAGCAGAGACCCCAGCAGTTTCACATGAAAGTGCCCTTCAAACAACGGTTGGACATTGTGTGGACTGTTGGATAATTCTAGCTTCAAAAGGAGATAATGCAATGTCTGTACCATTCATTACAGGACTTCAGGGCATGGGGAGGCACCCACTCCAGTGGCTGTGAAAGTGACAGCTGTCTTTAACCTTTACGCCACCGGTCCTTCACGACCATTGGAGACTTTTGTGGTGTTTTCTAACCATCTGTCCATAACTGTGTCAAGTAAGTCATGGATGCCCTCTATGCCTGGGCTTGATAGTATGTTAAATTTGACCTGGGCCAACCCCAGCAGGAAGCCCAAGCTGCAGGACTTGCGGCCATCATGGGGATGCCAAATGTGCAGGGAGTTATAAACTGCACCCATGTCATCCCCCGGGTGAAGAATCTAGGAAGATTCATGAACAGAAAGAGCTTCCATTCAATAAATGTGCAGTTGGTGTGTGAGCTGAATATAAGCTCACACTTATATGAGCTGAATATCATGCACATCTGTGCTGGACACCCTAGTAGCGTGCATGACAGTTTCGTATTGAGGAGTTCCAGTGTCTTGGAAGTCTTTGCCAAGGAGCCCGAGGTTCAGGAATGGTTATGGGAAACATGGGGTACATGCTTTAGACTTGGCTGATCACGCCTGTGCTGAGAGCTGATACTGATGTGGAAACCTGATATAATGAGGCCCACATTATCACACATTCAATAGTGGAGCAATGCAAAGGGCTCCTCAAAATGCAGTTTTGATGCCTGGACACTTTGGCAAGCCACTCACCTCGATATCGTCCAGGTTTGTGGTGGTGTGCTGTGCCCTACATAACCTGGCACAATAGCGAGAAGACTTTTTTGAGGAGAAGGATGTGGAGGCCAACCAACCAGGCATCACTGGGGAGGAGGCCACCCAGGAGGAGGAGGAACAGGAGGAGGAAGAAAAGGAGGAAAAACATGACAATGAGCAACACCACTCAGGCAGTGGAGAGCTGGTGGCAACAAGGATCAGGCATGCGAGAGCAGCAAGGGAGACCCTGGTCACCACACACTGTGGTCACTAAGTGTCTGTGTTGTCACACTTGGGTTATTTTCCCCACCCTCCCTCTCTCTTGGTGTCCTACAATCTCCTGCAACATTGTAACACCAGAGTGATGGGCCTGGGTGCACTGTGTTAGTGAGTTTCTGTAGCTGACAGGAGAATGATGACGACTTGCAATATGCCATGGTAATGATGCCCTGGTGCAAACTTGTCTGACTCCTACCTCAGTTCCACTTGCATACTGACACCTGGGCCCATGTCTGGGTGATGAGGAAGGGAGCACGAAATCACCATGCAGGGCGCCAGGGTGGGTGAGGTGTTATGGAGAGAATCTCTCATGGGTTCTACGGATGCCATGGCAGATTCTGTAAGTCACTGCCAATGCATGCAATGCACTATAACCAGTGAATTATTCTCAGTAGCAGTACATTGAGGGGCCTTCGTCACTGATATGAGTGTGCAGGGTAACTCCGGTGACCTTCGGGTTAAGTACATTCCTGTCAGAGGCTTATTAGAGACAAGTTAGTCACAGGTGTAGAATGAAATAACACTTATTGTTGCCAATAATAGTGCTTTCAAAATAAGTGATAATATAAAAACATGTGAACGTGAGACTTTAATATTTTATCTACCTAGTGTTGTCCTAGACTTTTGCCATCTTAGTACTGCTACAACTTCTTAACCTTACATAGCCTACCACTACATCTTGGTGTCTCCCCAGGATGTACATTGGAGATGCAGATGGCCAGCTGCCTACCACACCGTGTGGCTTGTGATGCCCTTGGCAATTGTCCTCCAGAGGGCCTGGACCTTGAGGGCCAGTGACACCCTTTTCATCCTGCTGCCCCTGAGGTGCCCCTGTGTCAGGAAGGGGAGAGTCAGAAGATGTAGCCACAGTCGCCATTTTCTGGGTGAAAGGGCACAGTGTGGGCTCGAGCCCTTCCACCATCCTCAGGGTTTCTGTGGCCCAGGTCACCACATGGACTGTTTCTGCAGTGAGCTCCAGAAGTTCCGGCATCACCTGGCCCTGTCAATCCTGGAGGATCATTTGTATTCTTACGATGGTGGTCAAGCCCTCTGCGATGGTTCTGTGAGTTGAGGGCCACCTGTCAATGGCAGCAAATGCCATCTGAGACTGGGCCACGCTTTGCAGCTCCTCAAAGGCTGCTGCCAGAGCCCACTATGTCTTGGCACTATCCCCCTGGGTCTCCTGCAAGCACTGAAGCCCCCCAGCCATGGGCCGCAGAATCTCAGGAAGTCTGTTGAGGCTGTCAGCTGTGGCCTGCTGTGACTCAGCCATTGCCCTCTGGGTCTTTGCCATGGCCTGCTGCGACTCGACCACCGCTTGGACTCTGCCAGTCATACTGTCAGCTCCTCCTGCATTCCCTGGCTCTATTGCTGCAACTCCAACAGCTGAGGGACAAGTGATCTCAGAGGCCTAGCATTTAGCCTGAGGCCAGCTGAGTCCTTGCCCCCAGCAAGCCCTCACATGCCAAGAGCTCAGACATTCCCTCCTCCACCTGATATACATTATCAGATGTGTCATGCGCACAAAAAAGTGACCTAAGTGCCTCGCCACTAACTTAATTCACCGATGTGAGAGTCTCTGCAATGATGAGTTGTGAGGTGGAAGCTGATGCAGAACTGGTGCTGGCCTAGGAGGTTCCCTCATTGGCTTTCTCCAAGGTGTCTTCTGAGCTGTCAGGGACAAGATCAGTGGGATTAGCATTGGCAACCGCAATGCCAGATAGCCCAGCGTATCTGGTCCCTTCCAGTAACACAGGACGTAAGGGTAAGTGAAAAGGAGGGAAAGAAAATGGGCTGTTTCCAATTTACTTGAGGTTTCTACAACAAGTGTAGGATTGGCAGCTGCTCATTTCCATGCCCCAGCCTGACCATGCTGTCACAGATGGACCACATTCCCTCCTCTCCCAGAAGTTCCAGTGCCTGCTCCTCAAACTGGTTGAGGACCCGGATCTCAGATACATCACCCCTTGTCTTCACCCTCTCCCAGAAATTACGGGTTTTCTTCTCCTGTGGGGACAGAGGAACCATGTAAAATCTGATGGCACAAATCCTGCAGGGTTTTAGAGGGTGGCCACAGAGAGTTAAGCATTGTGGTACTCTTGGGAGGGAGAAGGGAAGAGCTTGGGGGTCAGGGGTTGAGGGTGCTGGGGGTAGAGGGAGGAATCTGAGGGTTATTTAGGGGGAAGTTGTTGAATGAGGTAAAACATTCATCTTTGCTGCCCAGATGAAATCATTCAGTTTCTTGCGGCACTGCTTCCTGGTTCTCCTGGCCAGTGTCCTGGCATTAACACATGCTGCCATCACCTCCCAGGTTGCATTTCCATCCTTTTCTCTGAGATGGTGTCCTCCTGGGAGAAAACATTCTCTTGCCTTTTCTCCACCAACTCCAGCAACCTGGCCAGATCTGCATTTAAAAAACAGGGCGCTGTCATTCTGGAGACATTGCCTGCCTGTTTGTCTATCCTTGGGTTTTTATGCAGCTCTCCTTTATTAGGGCAGATCAGCTTCAGGCAGGTTAGGTGAATCACATGCCCGTTAGAGCATTCCAGTGAGTTTAATGCAGTTTGTCCTGTTACTATGCCAAGTCAGTACTTTTAAAGGTTTTTTTTATTAATGTCACAACTAGGGTTACATTAACACTGCAATGAAGTTACTATGAAAATCCCCTGGTCAATACATTCCAGCACCTGTTCGTATACATTGAGAGAAAATATATCATGGCTAGTGCACCTAACCAGCATGTCCTTCGGATTGTGGGAAGAAACCAGAGCACTTGGAGGAAACCCCCGCAGACACGGGAAAACATGCAGACTCTGCACAGACAACGACCCTAGCCGGCAATCAATCTCAGGTCTCTGGCACTGTGAGGCAGCAGTGCTAATCACTGTGCCATTGTGCCACTTGCAGGAGAGGTGATGAAACGGGGGAGGATGGGATTTGTGCCTGTATGATGATCGGGGACAGAGGAGAGAAAGGGTCATGTCAATCAGGGCCAGGAGGTGATGAGGGGGTGGGGGGAGGGGTGGTGGTAGTAGTGGTGGTGGTGATGGTTCTGTCAGCAGAACTGTTTTCTTTCCTCCGCATGCAGTTTGTGGCTCCAATCTGAGCTGCTGGCTGTCTGGTGAATTAGGCCCTGCCACTGCCTCTGCTGGCTAAAAACGGTCTAGCTCATATTTTCAAAGACTGAATGCCTATGATTGAGTGTGAAAACTCACCCAAAAAACAGATTGGGAACTCCACTGTTTTGATGCTAGCTGAAAACTTTGAAAAAATCTTATAAAATTCCACCCTGAGTATATGCAAAATAAATTGAGCAAGGCTGATAACATAACGATTCCATCATTAATGTTACAGAACAAATCATGGACTGTATGTAAATGGGATATCTGATCTTAGATTATTAGTCTCAGATTATTTCTATATGCCATGGTTTTAAGTTTTGAGTCTTGTAATTAATGATTTGCTTGTGTTTGCTGGAGCTTTGCTATAAATGGGAAGGTAAAACTCTTTGTATCATGGGGTTGTTTTGTTTGACATAGTTTCTTTGAGTGTACTATTAAATATTCTAGATATTTCTTTAAAGGATATTGTTATGACATTTTAACATAACACTTTTACACTTTTGTTTATTGAAAGAAGAGAGTGACTACCTGAGCCAGAATATAACTAAGTTAGAGATGTTAAATCGCTAATCCATCTATTTTGTTGAATTCCTGATGGATGGAGTTGGTGACAAGATATTTTCAGTTAATCTTTTAACTGGCAATCTTCTGCTTTTTCAGAATGCATATGTCAACATCAATCGCATCATGTCTGTTGCATCCAGGCTTTCAGAGGCTGGTCATTATGCATCTCAGCAGATCAAGCAGATATCTGCTCAACTTGATCAAGAGTGGAAAAGTTTTGCAGCTGCCCTAGATGAGCGTAGTACTATCTTGGCAATGTCTGCTGTATTTCACCAGAAGGCTGAACAGGTGAGTTTGAGGAAAAAGCCTGCTCATGCATAGTCAGCATAGACAAAGAAAATCTTTACCAACAGGCTAAATCTTACATTATAACTTCCCATGACTTTCTGGCTCCACAATGTCGGGGAGTGGGGAGGGTACCCCTAAGATGAACTGGTGAATCCCTCTTGGAACTTCCCAGTTAAGGGTTTACCCAGCAATTGTTCAGAAGTGCTAACTTCTCCTAAGCAATTAGTGCTGTGCTAGGAACCACCAACAAAATGATTTAAATTGATAACTTCAAATGATTCCGTCAGTTTTACATTCATAGTTACTCTGAAAGAGTTAGAAGGATAAACAGCACTTTGAACTTCAGAGTAACTGTCTTAAACACCCAGAACAAATCCCACATGGGACACCCTCCACCCCCAGGGACCATGCCTCTCGACCACTCCCTGCTAACCAACCCATCCTCCACAGAAATCCCCATCCCTACACATCTGGACCTGCCACTGATATCCAGACCAGACCTTTCTTCCACCCATGTTTGGACCCCCACATTCCCACCATTACCCATCGATGCCTGTGAACCCCCATGTCACATCTCTTCACTTACCTTAGCAATTTACCTTCTCCCTTTCAATTAAACCTTTCAACTCACTTGCTTTATGGCAGCCAGGCCTAAATAGGGGAAATATCCTCCTTTGCTCTGTTTATTTTGCATTTTGCCGCTGGAGCCATGTATGTGCTTCACTTCTTCATCATCACCCAGCCTGAGTCAGAAAGTGCAGGTAAGTCGTTACAGAGTGACATTCCATCACTGATTGTCATCCAGGAAGGTTATCAGCATTTTATTGATTAAAGTTAATGGTAACAGTTTTTTCCCTTTTCAATTTAAATGATCCCTGTTTCTTTGTTTTTCTGGACTGCACTGTAAAAAGGACACATGTATAATATGCCTTTTACAAGTACTGAAAACCTTACTGAAAGATTTGTGATAATTACTCTTGAAATTGATTTCTGGGATCAAGGAGTCTGTTTTGCAAAGCTCCAACAAGTATCAGCTTTATGAAGTACTATATTGCTATCAGGTTCTTTGATTCAGTCCCTGACGTTAAAATTGTTTCAGTTGATTTAGAGGCCTTGAATTAAGAAGTCCTGAGGCATCATCAGAGCTCCTTTGCAAACTATGTTGATTCCTGGGTCCATAGCCACGGCAGACACAAGATTCTTCAATGATATCAATGGGGAAATTATTCAGAGCAGTGCTATGCAAATGAATATCTCACCCCTACTGTTTTTAATAAGAGCACAAGGCATACCTTTTCTCTTGCCATTCCAAATGCTTATTGCTAATAGCAAGTATTTTTATCCACATAAAAGATTTAAAAAGAACAAACTCCCCCACAAGAGCAATTCTGGTATAAATGATTATAATTATAACCGTCCCTTTGGGTTGTATATATTTTTCAAGTTCTAATTACCAAATCACTCTCACTGTTGGTAGTGTTCTAAGTAGTAAACATGTAATACTCAACAATAAATTACAATGGTGAAGTGCCAATTGAAGGGTCTTTTAGAGGTTATTGCTATATGTGTGCAGTACCATGAATTGGTAGTGTTCTAGTTCGGTTGAGATTTCACAATGTGTAGAGACTCTAATCTATCTCTGCCAACACAAGGAACAAATAATACTGAAAACTCAAATAAACCTTTGACTGTTATAACCAGAGCTACTGCTTTATTATAATTTGATATATTAAATTTGACATTAATTACTCAGATTTTAGACTTTTGGAGATCATGGCCGGGATTCTCCCAAAACAAGTATTCTCTGCCCGTTTTTTGGGTGTACTTAGTGGACTGAATCTTCGACACTCTGTGCAGTGCAGAGCACTTCAGATTGATTCACATTGAAAAATAAGGGTGGGGCCTCATCCCACCTGAGAGCCGGCAGCATAGTGCTGAGCGAGCCATTCCACATGTGCAATTTATAGAACATAGAACATTACAGCGCAGAACAGGTCCTTCGGCCCTCGATGTTGCGCTGACCAATTAGGAACAAGCAGTGACCCTCTAACCTAAACCATTCCCTTTTCATCCATATCTTATCTACTAACCTCTTAAACGCCACCAAACTTGGCGCATCTACAACTGACGCAGGCAAGGCATTCCATACCCTTACCACCCTCTGGGTAAAGAACCGACCTCTGACATCTGTCCTAAAACCACCACCCCTTAATTTAAAGCTATGTCCCCTCGTGCTAGCTTTCTCCATCCTAGGAAAAAGGCTATCACTGTCCACCCTATCTAAACCTCTAATCATCTTATATGTTTCAATAAGGTCTCCTCTTAGCCGCCTTCTTTCTAACGAAAACAACCTCAAATCCCTCAGCCTCTCTTCATAAGACCTGCCCTCCATACCAGGCAACATCCTGGTAAACCTCCTCTGTACCCTCTCCAATGCCTCCACATCTTTCTTATAATGTGGGGACCAGAACTGCACACAATACTCCAAGTGCGGCCGCACTAGAGTTTTGTACAGTTGCAACATGACGTTGCGGCTCCGAAATTCAATCCCCCTACCAATAAAAGCTAAGACTCCATATGCCTTCTTAACAACCTTATCGACTTGATTGCCAACTTTCAGGGATCTATGCACATATACACCAAGATCCCTCTGTTCTTCAACACTATTAAGAGTCCTACCATTAGCCCTATACTCTACACATTTGTTATTCCTGCCAAAGTGTATTACCTCACACTTTTCCACATTAAACTCCATTTGCCACCTCTCAGCCCAGCTCTGCAACTTGTCCAAGTCTCTCTGCATTTGTCAGTGCAGAGATCGGCGCATGCGCACTGACGGCCCCATCACTGGTCAGCTGATTGCTGGTCTCCCTGGAAAATCACCAGGTTCCAACCCATCCCTGATTGCTGACCTACCAGACCTCCCTCCCTCGGGGCTAGCCTAATCTCCCTCCATCCCACCCCTCGGCCATCCCAGATCTCTCCCGTTCCAACCATCTCCCTGCCGATGACCAGCCCCAACACCCTCACTCAATGACCACCCCTGATCACTCCCTCCTCCACCAATCCGACTTACAGGATGATATTGGATTGCCTCAGCTGAATATGCCCTGCTTCCTTGGTACTAATGGTGCCCGGTGAGGAATACCAAGGTGCCTGGTGGGCATTGCCAGGTTAGCAGACTGGCACTGCCAAGTTGGTATTGTCCAACAGGCACCATCTCATTTGCCCTTAACCTTATAGGGGCTTTAATGCCTCTGTCCATATTGCAGGGTGAGGACACCTGTTCCCTGTTAGCGAGGAGCAGCTGTAAACTATATTGGTGGGAACCATTTGCACGGAGATTACCATCCTAGACCCGCCAATCATATGAATGCTGGCTGCAAATCTCCCACTGTCTCCTGGCCCACTGCGCTATATTTGAAAACCAAAATCCAATAATCTTGCTTGTAATTTTTGTGTATAAATAGTTGTATTTATAAGAGAATTCTGCACTTTTCCAATTCTGGCATCACCAGTTTTGATTTCACCTCTCTTGGTAACACTTTTAACTATTCAAATCCTGAACTCAAGAATACTTCTCTGAATGTTCCAGTATCTCTACTACTCTTTCCTACTTTAGAAAAGTCCCTTAAAACATATCCAGTCAGCTCAGCTTACAGCTAGCTGCCTGTCCTAATGACTCCTTATGTCCTTTGTCCCTACTCATTTCTATACCTCATGCCCTCCCCCACTCACTCTCTGTGTCAACTAAACCTAAAGGCTACTTATCCAGAGAAGCAGGGACTTTATTTTGATGACAAAGTCAATAACATGACGGGTATGTGGACATCATTTTAACTATGTGCCTGACTAAGTTGGTGGCAGATAGGAGGTAGGATGCAATAGACCCAGGGAAGCTCACTTTGGTTCTATTTTAAAGCTTCCTTGCTGACCAGGTGGGATATGGATGTGACGTGATATCAAAATATGACAATAATGCCTGATAGTTAAAATCTTTTGAATCTCTTGCTTCAGAAGCTAGGTGAATCCCCCTTGCCCTCCTCCCAATCATGTTCCCACTTTAATTCCTTATTCCAAACCCCAGTTATAGCTGGGTCTTAAGATTTAAATTCTAGCAAAACTGGATTAGTATAAAGTTAATCTTGTCAAAGAAAGAAAGAACCATGCAGCATAGAAGAAAAGAAGGAAGCCATTTGGCCTATCATTATTGCTCTTTGCAATTATTATTATTATTGCAAGAATTATTCTGCCCTCTTTCCAAAAGCCCTACAAATCAGGTCCATATCCAATTCCCCTTTGGAAAGTACACTGAAACTGCATCTTCCACTCTATATGAAGTGCACTGCAAATCTTAATTACTTTCTAAAAATATTCTCATCTCTTTTGCTTCTGTTCATTGTGAGATTTTTTAATAGCAAAATATAATTACCATTAATGGCTGTTTCCATTTTTATTTTAGTATTTATCAAGTGTTGATATCTGGTGCAAAACCTGTGCTGAGGGAGGACTTCCGTCTGAAATGCAAGATTTGGAGATTGCCATTCACCATCATCAAACACTGTATGAGCAAATCACACAGGCATACGCAGAGGTAAAGAGGTGATCCATTCATTCCACGAAGTATACGCTGTTGTCAAATTGCTTTCTTTGGCCTGTCATTCCATTGATTGTAATTTGGTTTCTGTTCTTTTCAAGTCCTCTACTTATTTCATTTTAAAGCAATTCCTAATCAGTTACTCCCTAACCTTTTCCCTTGAAAATTCCAACCTGACTTCCATGAATTCTGCAGTTTAATCAGTTGATAGCCAGTATAAAATAACCGTGTTCTCTCGTTAATTCAAACCATCTGAAATGTTTATAATTTTTGTACTACATAATTCATGAGGATCCCATTTTATGGTTCTCTTGCACTTGAAAATGTGTATTGTTCCAGATAATTGGTTGTACTGTCAGCTTGTTTTATTGGTGAAAATGCATTCCAAGGCCATGAGACTTCAAACTGCTATTTTGAGCATGATGGTTTGAGTCAGGCAGAGCTGACGATTGTAAATAACATCGACTCAGTTGTAAATTGGATACAAATATTTAGCAGTGGAAAAGGGAGAAACGCTAAAGGAAACTAGTAGAATTTAACTGAATCATGATTGACTAATTATGAATATAATTATGAATGCCAGAATCAATTCTTTACTTCAGCATTTCACATTTGGTAAAACTCAACTGTTATGTTTATTTCAGGTAAGTCAGGATGGCAAAGCTCTCCTAGATGTACTGCAGCGACCTTTGAGCCCAGGGAACTCTGACTCCCTCACTGCAACTGCAAACTACTCCAAAGCGGTTCATCGAGTTTTAGACATTGTACATGAAGTGTTGCATCACCAGCGAAGGCTTGAAAGTATCTGGCAACACCGCAAAGTTCGACTGCATCAGCGACTTCAGCTGTGTGTTTTCCAGCAGGATGTTCAACAGGTAAAATAAAAACAAAATACTGCTGATGCTGGAGCTCTGAAATCAAAACAGAAAGTGCTGGAAAAACTCAGCAGGTCTGATAGTTATGTGTGGAGAGAGACAGAGTCAGTGGTCTGAATTCTCCAGCTGTTCACACTGGTGAGATTCTCCAGTCCTGTTGGCAGTACTCTCTCACCTGCGGGTTTCTCACCTTCATGGAGTGACATCAGTGGGAATTCCCATTGACAGTGGTGGGATCAAAGAATCCCACTGCTGGCAAATTCTGCGCCGCCTCTCGTCAGTGGGAAACGTATGCTGGGAGGCCGGAGAACCTCACCCAATGTTTCGAGTCCAATAGGAACTTCCTTTTTCAGAGGATGATCATTTGAATACAGAGACCAATGAGGTAGGAAGTGAGGACAAGGGGAACCCTAGTGGGGTTTTGGAAGGAGCAAGGGCAAAAGTGCAGGAATGGATCTGACACAATTCAGGGCTCTGTCAATCATGTTGGAGCGGGGGAGCTGAAGGGAATCCTCAGCTCAGCAAAAGGAAGGTCCCTTGGAAACACCATTGTGGAAAGTGGCATCATCAATTCAGATGCAATGGAGACAAGAGAAACAGAAGAAGGGAAGTCTTTACAAGAAGCAAGATGTGAGAAAGCATAATCAATTTGATTTGATTTATTATTGTCAATTGTGTTAGTATACAGTGAAAAGTATTGTTTCTTGCACAATACGGACAAAGCAGACTGTACTGTAAGAAAGAAAGGAGAAAGTGTAGTGTTAAAATCATAGCTGGGGGATAGAAAAGGATCAATTTAATATGAAGTGGGTCCATTCAAAAGTCTATTGGCAGCAGGGAAGAAGCTGTTCTTGAATTGCTTGGTACATATCCTCAGACTTTTGTATCTCTTTCCTGATGGAAAAAGTTGGAAGAGAGTATGTCTGGGGTGCATAGGGTCCTTACTTATGCTGGCTGCTTTTCTGAGGCAGCAGGAAGTGTAGACAGAGTCAATGGATGGGAGGGTGGTTTGCGAGATGGACTGGGCTTCCTTCAGGACATTTGTAGTTTATTGTGGTTTGGACAGAGCAGAAACCATACCAAGTACTTTGTAAAAGTTGGTGAGAATTGCAGCGGACATGCCAAATTTTCTTACTCTCCTGAGAAAGTGGAGGAATAACTGTAGGAGTTGGTTTCATTGGTGAAAAAGCATTCCAAGATAGCTTCAATAGCTATTTTGAGCGGCGTATTTATCAGCACAGAGAGGCCAGAGAATCCCATCCAGTATTTTGAGTCCAATATGATTCTTCTTTATCATTTTCACCTCCATGCTTAACTCTGTGAGCAGAAGTCCATCCTCTCTGCTCAACGGACCATTTCATCAGTTTTCAATATTTTCCCTCCAGCTGGACCCTTCGCTCTGGTATCTTACCTACTCTTGATTTTTTTTAGTAATAACTGTTGATGTGACTTCAGCAGCAGAATCTTCTGGTCCCGCCACTATCAACGGGATTTCTCATTGAATCAACCACACACCACCGGGAAATCAGTGGCAAGGGTGCACCGTGGCAGGACAGGAACATCCCATCTACAGGAATGGCCAGTAATTCCTGCCATTAATTCTGTTTCTCTCATCATACATGCTGTAGACCTGTGGAGGTTTTCCAACATGTTCTGTTTTATTTCAACAGGTGTAGGTTTATTTTATCAGATCACTGAAAAGTAAATCACCTTTTCCTTCATTAATGGAATCTTTCAAAAAAGTGTTATTCAATGATAAGTGACAACAGTTTACATCTTTATATACCATTAACATAATAAGCACCCCAAGGCACTTGGAGCATTATCCATACAGGAATAATCAGGATAAGTGATCAGAAGGCTGGCCAAATAAGAATTTTTTAAAGAGGTTCTTAAAAGAGGAGAGAGAGGTAGTAAGGTTTAGTGAGGAGACTTCAGAGCTGAGAGCCTAGACAACTGGAGACATGACCATCTATGGTGGAGCAATCAAAATCTGTCATGTTTAAGAAGTCAAAATTAAAGCAGTGCAAACATCTTTGAATGTTGTAGTACTGGTTCAAGTTTCAGAGAGAGGGAGGGGTGAGGCCATGGGAAGTTGCATGATCAAAGTAACGACTAAAGGCGAAGGGTTTCATGATCATTTTGCATTCAGTAAATATTATAATAACAGGTGGCTAGTAATTGTGTATGTGAATTTTTATTTTTGGTTTCATAGTGAGTGAATGAGGAATTATCATTACAATTACATCTTGAAGATTTTTGTGATAGAATATGGTTTGAGGAGGAAATCAAAACTGGGAGAAAGCTTTTGAGTGTACAACTGATGAATAACACAGAAAATAACCCACTGAAAGGAAAAATATGGAACCTTTCTAGAAGAAAACAACACTCAGCAGATTTGCAGCAAGGTTTATGTCAGTATTAAGTCTAGATTTCTTATAAAAAAATTCGCTTCCAATTGTACTATATTTGCTACACTCTGCTCATTTTAATTATCTTTTCTTTTTCTTGAAGTAACTCACATAAATGTTTTTGTCTTACGTTATCTGCTTCCTTAGTTGCAATCTTACCACATTATTCAATTCTGTACTCCCTTGTCAAAATCCAGCTTGACTATCACCCTTGCCTACTTCCCTCTTCACTTCTAGTTTCTTCTAGTTAGTTTTATTTCCTCAGATCTTCTAACAGTTGAAATACTTTGACCACAAAATTCAAAACAGAGGTGCTGTTTTCGCTCCACAGTGACACCCTGTGGCATATGTGCACTCTTCTAGTGAAAGCTGCACTTAAAGTCATTGTGGTGAGGGCATTAGTGAGCATCTGGGAGAGTCTG
The DNA here is from genome assembly GCA_024679065.1 of Sphyrna mokarran. Lineage (NCBI taxonomy): Eukaryota > Metazoa > Chordata > Chondrichthyes > Carcharhiniformes > Carcharhinidae > Sphyrna > Sphyrna mokarran. Next base: position 47,933,819 of record JAGIQG010000011.1, on the reverse strand, counting down.
TCAGGAGAATACAGAGTAGGCACGTCATCATGTTAACCAATGTGAAATGCTGAAATCTGCATCATGTTGCAACCTGTGACTGTGAGGGTCACGTGACCCTTGAATTTCTATGTTTTGGGTTTCTTCCAAGTTGGAACAGGTGATATTTACCACATCTCATACTTTACTTGCCATTGTATTGATTCGGTATTCCAAGACAGCAGTATTCATTTTGTTTGCTCTTAGCAGAAAGAAGCAGGCAAGGTGAGCTTACAGTTTGTTTGTGATGCAGGATGGACGCATGTCATTTTGTGAATCCACATTCCAATACTAAGATGTACCTCAAACATAAGGGATTCCTTGGTTGCTGTGACCGGCTGGTGTGCAATCATATGCAATGTATCAATCAAACAGGTTAATGCCTGATATCCTATAGGAGTCATGATGTCAGCATTCCATGGCAATCCACTGTGCCATCTGCATTTGAGCTGGTATAAAACAACCAGAGGATGGTTAGTGAGTGACCAAGATCACCTGCCAATGATATGGCTCCTGACTCCAGGTTATAACTCATGTGATTAAGGACAGCAAGTAATGAAAGCCATGCTGCTACGCAAAATTTGATGGAGCAAATCATTGGGACACCAGTGTCTGGGCCTCACAATAGGAGAACTGCAGTCCCTTGACTGAAGGTATGTGGTGATCTGTTACATATTGAACAACTTCAGCATCATGCGAACACAGCCCTTGACAACAGCTCTTGGAATTGGAGTCATACTTAACACAAAGGAAGATGGTTCTGGTGGCTGGAGGTCATTCATCTCATTTCCAGGACATTACTGCAGGAGTTCCCGAGGGCAGTGTCCTAAACCATACTATCTTCAGCTGTTTCATCAAATGCCTTCCTTCCATCATAAAATCAAAAAGATGACTGCACAATATTCAGCATCATTTGTAATTGTTTAGATATTGATGCAGTCCGTGTCCAAATGCAGCAAGGTCTAGACAATATCCAGGCTTGTGCTGGCAAGTGACATGTAACTTGTGCATACAAGTGCCTGGGAATAACCAAGGTAGAATCTAACCACTTCCCCTAGACATTCAATAGCTCTACCAAAAACAAAGCACATTGCTGAATTCCTCACCATCAACATATTGGTAATTACCATTGACCAGAAAGTGAACTGGACAAGCCATATAAATAATTTGGCTGTGAACAGGTCAGAAGATAAGAATCATGTGATGAATAACTCACCTCCTGATTCCCCAAAGGCTGCCCACCATCTACAAGGCACAAGTCAGGAGTGTGATGGAATACACTCCCCTTCCAATAATATTCAAGACACTTGACACTATGCAGGACAAAGCAACCCACTTAATTGGCACCACTTCCACAAACATTCAATCCCTCCACCACCAACACACAATAGTGACAGCGTGTATGATCTACAAAATGCAGTGCAGGAACACATCAAGTTCCATTGTTTTCCATCCAGAAGGACAAAGACAGCGGACACATGGGAACAGGACCTTATGGAAATTCCCCTCAAAGCCACGCACAATCCTAAATTGGAAATATATTGCCATTCCTTCACTATTGCCAGGGCAAAATCCCTGAAGTTCCTCCCTAACAGATTGTAAATACACCTACACAACACGGAATGCAGCAGTTCAAGAAAGCAGCTCACCACCACCTTCTCAAGGACAATTAGGGATGAGTAATAAATGCTGGCCTAGTCAGCAACACCCACATCTCATGAATGATTAAAAGCAAAATTCTGGCAAGAAGCTGAGCAGGAGGAAGAGGAATGGAACAGATCAGCCAATGCAGACTGTCTGGTTGCTCTGAGCTCCCCATCCACTAACTCCTTAACCCTAATTCATCAATAGTTCCACACAACATTCCTGCTGTCACTGACCATTACACAGGCCAACATACAAAATAAAAGCTACCATAACTGAACATTCTAAACCAATATAAGTATAAATCAAAGCATGCTACATTCTGTACAAACATCAACCGATCATTCTGATCATTCCCTTTATACTTGTCTTGCAAGTACCTTTGCCTGTCCTTGTATACCTATGTAGTCCTACCCCAGTGCTGCTGACTTTCACTGGAAAAGACAGCAAGTAACCTTTCAGGATGACCTTGGGCAGCTCTGGTCCTCAATGGCCCAACATTCCAGGTTTCCCGTTGGCATGGGCACTCACAACGAATGACTGGTTACTCTCCCACTGTGTGCAAGAGATTTTCTAGCTTGTGCATATGTTTCTTAGCTTCATAACATAAGGCAGCAAAGTGTGCAGGACTGTCAGCCTTTATTGAGATTGCAGTCACTGGCTTTCTCAATAATCACTGTGTCCTCCCCTTGACCCACTGTTTGCATGGTGCCATTGATATTTTATTCAATGGTCCGGAGTCCTTAATATCCTCATGAGAACCCGCAGCTTTAAATCTGTTAGAGAGCTTAAGTTGATCTGGGTGTAATTGTTCTGAATTTTCCACCAGTCTTGTTGTCCCTCAGATGACAATCCATTTTTTTTTGTTCACCATTGCCTTTACCCATCTTTCACCAGTGTTATTTCTGTCTATAAAACTTGTGCTTTTGGAGCATCTCAAGTAAACAAGTTTGTTCACTTTGTGTCATGCAGGGAGAGTTCTTTGGTTTTCATAGGTATCAGATGGCTAACTGACAAAAAAGAACTGAATTGATTTCCCTGGCCCTTTCTCACCCCTGTCCCAGAGTTGGACACGATTGGTACACTATTCCTGTCCAAACCTAGGGAGAACCATTATTTCTTATCCTAGGCCATTAACAGGATATTCTGGGACTGAGCCTTACACTGAATGCAAAAACATAAAATTTAATCACATCCACAGGTTGCTGAGATAGGTGCCAATGTTGATGAAGGAGCTTAAAGGCCTAATGATATCAAAAAATAATGGCAGCCGAGATTGGGGAATGGGTAGTCTGTATGGGCTGTTTAATTGAAAAATGACTTGGTCGCCTTGAAATATTTATCTTTCAAACATCATAACAGCTCATCTAGATTGCTGTTTGTAGTACCTTAACTGTTTCAAATTGTGGAGATGCCAGCGTTGGACTGGGGTGGACACAATACGAAGTCTCACAGCATCAAGTTAAAGTCCAACAGGTTTATTTGAAATCACGAGCTTTTGGAGCACTTTTCCTTCCTCAGATGAACTCTTTCCTCACCTAATGAAGGAGCAGCACTCCAAAAGCTTGTGATTTCAAATAAACCTGTTACTCTTTAACCTGGTGTTGTGAGACTTCTTACTGTTTTCAAATTAGCTGCTATCTGACTTACGTTACAACAATGTCTACATTTTAAAGGCACTTTATATCCTGAAAAGCACTTTGGGACACCTAAGATCATCAAATGTGCTACCTAAATACAAAGTCTTTCCATTTTTCTTTATTTATCAGGTTTATTTAAAAATGAATATATTTGTATTAAAACTGTACATCTTTGCAATTTGAACAAAACAAATAAACATTCACTTTGTTTGGAAACCCTGTGATTCATTACACAACTGGGATTTTTGTAGCTGCTGTTTCCAGTGTATATAACTGACTGAAATAGTCTCTGCTGGGAGCTGTGTGGAGCTCCCTAATAAAAGCATAAATTATGTTTCCCTGCTGATTTCCCACAGCAAGTTACAACAGAGGATCAGGAGAACCAGACATAAATTCAAGGCCAGTGTTTAACAAATACTTGCAAGGGTGAAAGAACAGTGTTTTATTTTTGTCTTTGTCGACTGTTAATTGACAAACCAGGCATGATTGCAGTAGTTGAGTTTCAGTATTCATGTTAATACTTGACAGAAGAAATAAGAAATTTATTGTCTGTAAATAGAAGGTCATATTTAATTCATTTCATCAGTTATTCAAGACAAAGAATTTTAAAGATAAGTTATCTTCTCAGATTCCAATTGGTCTATGTTGTTAAAACCTTTGTAATGAAACACTGGCAGATGAAATGAAAGAAGCATTTTATAAGGAGACAGTTGCTTTCAGAATTCTTACTCATACTGGGGATATCTTGAATTGAGTATTTTATGGATTGTGTCCTTTGACTGGAACTTCTTGAACATGCTTTCTTAAGAAATTCCTGTTAAAAATAACATTTAATTTTATGGAGAACTTGTGAATGGAGAATGGAGAACTGCTGAGGTTAATCCAGCAAATTAATGGGACTGGCTTATTTGTAATGAAAGCAGTAATTATATAATTATACAGCCTGTGAGAGTCCAAAGGCATATTGTCATTGTACTACAATCAGAATGAGTTTTAACCATTTAGTAGCCATGCTAAATAATATTAGTGAATGGTATAGCAAACATGTTATTTAGGTTTTAATTGTTGTACTACTATGCCCCTAAATTATATGGGTCTGCAGTGGAAAGACACAATTTAGGGCAGGCTAAATGTACTAGGCCCAGCTCCTTTTTATCCATCAGAAATGGTGATTCAAAGGGGAATGGGCATCTGCACAACACTAGGCACAAAGAATGCCTTCATGTCCCTGGTGCCAAGAACTTACTTCAGCATATAAGGTAAAGTCCTACATGTTTCCTGAAGGAGATGCTTATATCTTAGACCTTTCAGGACCTGCTAAACAGCATGTGAATGATTTTGTACTTTTATCATTCTCCTCAAATTGTGGAGGAAAGTTGCTAAAAATCGTTAATATTCAATAGGGTAAATAACATATATAATAGTCTAAATGTAAAATTTTTTTTCAATTATCAACCCAAACACTGACTCTGATTTATTTTTATTAAATCCAAAGATTAATAATTATCTAATGGGGATCCATCTTCCAACTTTTGTCTGCAGGGAATCCAGTTAGCCAGACAAAACAGTGGATGCAAAGTGTAATTTGTAGGTACCATCAGGACAAAATTGTCACATTTTAAGCATACTGTGTAAACTTCCTTTATCACCATATGGACTAACTGAGGAATGCAATGAGGATGTTATTTAATGAGCCAGCCTGCTGTTAAAGCACGCCAGTGATGTAATGTAAAATGCTGGCAAAACAGCATGGACAAAATAGTAGAAAGGCCAACAAAGTGTAATATCTGCATTCTTTAGTGTGAGCTTATGCTTGTTTTGGAGAGCAGGAATTTTCTACACTGCCATTAATTCCTTCCTAATCTTTACAATATAAAATAATTGCTTTGTTATTATCCTTAAGCATTGTCTATGATCATCAGTCTGTGTGGAGTTTGCACATTCTCCTCGTGTCTGTGTGGATTTCTTCTGGCTGCTCTTGTTTCCTCCCACAATCCAAAAATTCGCTCTTAGGCTGATTGGGAAACAAATTGTCCCTATAGTGAGAATTTTCCATATTAGGAATAATATATATATTATTATATAGGAATAATATAATAGGATAATGGATTTGCTACTATATAGTTATGACGGCGGCGCAGGCTCATTGGGCCGAAGGGCCTGTTTCCCGTGCTGTGTTGCTCTTTAGTGTGCGGGCTAGGTTGATTGGCCACCCTAAATTGCTCCTTAGTGTTGGGGATTAGGAGGCTAAATATATAGGGTTAAGGGAAGAGGGCCTGGTCAGTGCAGTCTCAATGGGCCAAATGGCCTTCTTATGTATTATAAATTCTACGGTCACAAAGCACTTTCTCACAGTAGCAATTTAACAATTTTCACTTTGATGTTATCCTGGTTAACATAGCTACTATTGACACAGATATAAATGTTTATGAATTTGGGATTGGAGTATTTAATATAACATGGAAAAGAAAGCAATTTCAATTTAATAAAAGTAAAGTTAAAGTTTATTTATTCGTCATAAAGCATATATTATCATTGCAAAGAAGTTACTGTGAAATTCCCCTAGTCGCCACATTCTGGCACCTGTTCAGGTCAATGCACCTAACCAGCATGTCTTTCAGATTGTAGAAGGAAATCGGAGCACCCAGAGGAAACCCACACAGATACAGAAAGAATATGCAGGCTCCACACAGACAGTGATTCACGACAGGAATCGAACCTGGCTTTTGGTGCTGTGAGGCAGTAGTGGTAACTACTGTACCACTTGGTTAATTTGGTAAAATATACTTTCTCTCTGATGCTAGTTAGTCTATATATAATAAGCATTTTTAGCTTCAAAATGACTGATATTTACATGAATTAAAACTTATAAAATAAATATGCATTTATGTGACAGGTTCAGACATCATGAAGAGTAGATAATTTGAAAATAGTGATATGAATAGTTTGTAGCATTCAAAGTTCCTAAACTATACTTTCATTGATTTCAGAAATCAGTTGCTGTTAAAATTCATTCACAAATACTTATTTTTAAGTTTTTCAATTTGACATTGGGATAAGCTACTAGATTAATTGTTTGGGAAGAAGAATGCAGTATGTGAGTTGGATTGCTGCTTTAAAGCTGTTCAGTTTATACATATACTGCACACAATAAAAATACAATCAACCAATAAGTGTGGAAGCAATTTTGAACATAATCTTTTCATGTCTGCTGCCTGACTTTGTGGAGGTTGTCAACATGGAAGCTTCCTCTCTATGATTACTGCGAGAATGATTGTAACTGCTTGTAACTGCTTTCCATTATTTGTCCTCAATTGGTAATATTTTCTTATAGTTGGATACTGTATTGCATTCCAGATATATTCTACAATGACCAGAAACATGAATTTTATTTTGGATGGAAATTACACAAAGTACTCTTTAAACTACATTCTCCATAATTGGATGCTTAACATTTCAATGAGGGCACCATCAAACCCTCATACTTCTCCAGCTTACGCAGGAGCACACTGAAACCAACTACTATTATGGGGAGGGAATAGTGAATGATAAGCAAGAAGGGAAAAGCAACTAAGGGATTGGTGAAATGAAAAAGGTCTTTGAACACAAAGTAGGAATTGGCAAGATGGATGGAACTAGACGGTGGATGTTATGAGTTTCAGAGGGCAGGTGCGGAGTGAATAAGCTGGCTGCCATCACAATTGTGCCGGAATAAGCAGGGGACTAAAAGACTGCTATTAGAGAATCAGGACATAAGATTGGAAGATATACCTAAAGTAAGGGATAATAAGCTGGATCTGAGAAGTAAATGGAAGTTGGAGAAATACAGTTGTGAGGTTTAGAACAGGTGAGGATGTGGTCAGCAGTGTTTTGAACAAATTGAAACTTGTGAAGACTTATGCAGAAAGATCAGCCAGGAAGCATTTGAAACATTAGCTTTTAAAGTGCTAAAGCTACAGATTATGATTTTGGTGGCAAAAGTAGAAGAATGGAGGGAAGCGATGGGAATTATGGGACCAGTAGAAGCAAGGCCAGGGGCACACAGATACAGCCAGGCATGCTGGCTACATTTTTATCAGTCTTGAGAAAAAGTCTTCGGCCTATCCATGTCTTGATTTGGATGAGCAGCTTTTGGGACAGGCAGCTGGGATATCATCAGCAAAAACTGATCCAACGCTTCTGAATAGGGGCAAAAAGTAGGCATGTTGTGAGAAATTGCAGAGTGGATTTAGGTACACTGCTGGGGTTCAACAAAGGTGAATTTACAATCAGAGGAGGAGAAATAGTTGGAAACAATATGGTGCTTGTGGGCTGTGAAAGCAGGTATATAAATTCAGCTGACCAGATTGAAGCCCCAAGATTGATTCAAGGCAGCTCCTAGCATTGTAACATACACTTCTGGGGTGTTAGAACTCTACATTTGTTCTATAATCTCTCCCCCTATTTAAATAACATGCTGCTTTTAATAACTCTTACTGCCAAAATGGACATGTTCACATTTTATTCTACCTGCTAAATTTTTGCCCACTCAGTTGATGTATCTATACTTCATTTGTACTCCTCACAATTTATTTTTTTTATCTATCGTGTCATCAGCAAATTTAGCAACCATACATCAATCCTGTCATCAAGTAACTAATATAGATTGTAAGTAGTTGAAGCCCAGCATTCTATGGCATTACTATGGCATTCCACTCATTAGATCTTACCAACCCATATATGCTTATTTCTGTTTCTTGTTGACTAACCAATCCTCTATCCATGCTAATATGTTACTCCCTACTCCATGAGCTCTTTTTACGTGTAGTCACCTTTGAAATGGCATAATGTCAAATGCTTTCTGAAAACGTAAGTACACCACATCCATGTTCCCCTTTATCCATGTTTATTGTGCCTTCCGCATTGAACTCTACTAAATTATCAACATGATTTTCTTGTCACAAAACCATATTGACTCTGCCTGATTGCGCTGTGATTTTCAGCATCCCACCATAACCTCCTTAGTAATAGATTCCAGCATCTTCTGTATATAAGATGGTTAGCTAACTGGCCCATAATTTCCTGCCACGTGGCAGCACAGTGGTTAGCACTGCTGTCTCGCAACATCTGGGATCTGGATTCAATTCCAGCCTTGAGTGATTATCGATGTGAGTTTGCACATTCTCCCTGTGTCTGCATTGGTTTCCTCTGGTGCTCTGGTATCCTCCCACAGTCTGAAGATATGCAAGTTAGGTGGCTTGGCCATGATAAATTGTCTCTTAGTGTTCAAAGTTAGTGTTCAAAATTGGCCATGTTAAATGTGCCGAGTTATACAGAGCAGGAGGGTGGGCCTAGGTAAGATGCTTTATGAAGAGTGCGTGCAGACTTAATGGGCGAAATGGACATCTTCTGCACTGTTGGAATTCTGTGAATTCCTATCTTGAATACAAGAGTTACATTCATTATTTTCTAATCGAATGGTATCTTTCGAGAATCCAGGAAATTCTAGGAAAACTAAAACCAGTGCATCTACTATCTCTGCAGCAATTTCTTTTAAGATCCTAGAATGAGGTCCATCAGGACCAGAGGATTTGTCAGCTTTTAGTTCCAATAATTTTCTCAGTATTCTTTCCCTGGTGATTGTAACTATTTTAAGTCCCTCATTCTCTCCTTTTAACTCTTGATACATCTTTATTTCTGGGATGTTATTTGAATCCTGTACAATAAAGACAAAGGCAAAATAACTGTTCAATTCATCTACCATTTTCTTATTTTCCATTATTAATTCCCCAGACACACATGTAAGGTATCACTGTTCACTTGTTCTTTTCGTTTCTAAATACCTGTACAAATGGTTAACATACATATTATATTCCTAGCCAACTTTCTCTCATGTTCCAGTTTCTCCCTCATTATTTTATAGCCATTCTTTATGGTTCTATATGTTCTATCATCTCTTCTAACCTACCACTAATCTTTACAGAATTGTATACATTTTCTTTCAAATTGATACTGTTGGGTGGCACGTTGGCACAGTGGTTAGCATTGCCACCTCACAGCATCAGGGACTCAGGTTCAGTTCCAGCTTTGAGTGACAGTTTATGTTGAAGTTTGCACGTTCTCCTTGTGTCTGCATGGGTTTCCTCCCGATACTCTGGTTTACTCCCACAGTCGGAAAGATGTGCAGATTAAGTTGATTGGCCATGCTAAATTGACTATTAGAGTTAAGAGGATTAGCAGGGTAAATACTTGGGGTTACAGGGATAGGCCTGGGTGGGATCGTTGTCGGTGCAGGCTCAATGGGCCAAATGAGATTTTATGAGATTTTGTAGAGATTTTATGATTCCATGATACTATCCATAAGCCAAATGCTACATCTTTCCTCTAGAATCTTTATTTCTCAGCAGAATGTCTTTGTTGAATGTTATAAAACATCTCCCTAAATGTCATCCATTGCTTTTCTACCATCCCTTAACCTAATTTCCCAGTTCACTTTAGTGAACTCCATCTTCATACCCTCATAATTGCCCTTATTTAAGTTCAAAACACTAGTCTTATTCGCACCCTTCCTTTCCTTGACACAATGCAAAATTCAATCATATTATGATCACTACTAGTTAGACGTGCTTCTACTAAAAGATCATTTATTAATCATATCTCATGGCACATTACCAGATCTTGAGTAGCCTTCTCTTTGGTTGTCATTAGCACGTGCTGCTTAAAGAATTTTTCCCAAAAAACTCATCCTCCAGGCTACTTTTGCCAGTCTGGTTCACCCAATTTGTATGCAGATTAAAATCACCCATGATTTTTCTCATAAATCTCCATTATTTCTTTCTGTATACTCCATCCACCATGGTGGTTAATATTAACAGGTCTATAAACTACTGCCACAAATGATTTCGTATCTTTACTGTTGTGTCTACCCAAACTGATTCTGCATCTTTAAAATAAGGTAATATCCATCAATTGTACTAATGTCATTCTTAATTATCAGAACTAACCCTCCACCTTTTCCTGGCTTCTAACATGTTATGTATGCTTGAATTGTCATCAGATCATGACCGGATTTCTCTGACCTCATCCATGGCTGGGATTGTCCAGCTCCACTGCTATGAATGGAGATTTGGCTGAGCGCCACATTTTCTGTTCTTGCTGGCAGCAGTAGCAGGGCATGCGATATCTGAATGTTCCAGCCCACGTACATTCATTTCTACCTGAGTTGTCAATTAATCTGTTTTGTTATAAGTGCTACATGTATTGGGATATAAAGCCTTTAGTTATTTTTCCCATTTTTGCAATTTAAGATGTACTCTTTAATTTGGATGATCTGTCCCTTCCTGTCACCTTCTAGTTTTCACTTTTCTTATTAAAACCTTGCACACCCCCTCCCCCCTACTATTTAGTTGAAAGCCCTTCTACTGCCCTAGTTATATGATTCACCAGAAAACTGGCCCTAGAATGGTGCAGCAGTACAGCTCCCATTTCTCTCAAACTGGTGCCAGTGCCCCATGAATCAAAGCCCATTTCTCCCAACCAGTCTTTGAACCATGTATAATATTATTTACACCAATTTGCTCATGGCTCAGACAATAATCCAGAGATTTCTTACCTTTGAAGTTGTGCTTTTTAATTTAGCCCTAGCTACTCATATCCTCTAAGTGCTATCTTTTCTTAATCCTTCCTATGTTATTGCTACCTACATGCACCACAACCACTGGATCCTCCCCTTCCCACTGCAACCCACAGAAAATGTCCTGAACAATGGCACTGGACATGCAAAACAGTCTTCTGGACTCTTGCTTCAAACCGCGGAGAACTCTGCATTCCTCTGACTATACTGTCCTCTACTCCTGCTACATTCCTATCAATTCCCCCCTGCTTGAATGGTTTCCTGTACAATGATAGATTTGCTCACCCATCTTGTAGCCACTGTTTTCATTCATTCAGGATGCAAGAACCTCAAACCTATTGGACAATTGCAAAGAGTGAGGCACCCCACTTTTATACCTTCTGGATCCCCAAAGCTTTCTCACTACAGTCACATGGTCCTGTTCCTAACCACTGACCAAATCAGAAGACTCTCTTCTAAGGGGTCTGATTGCCTTCTGGTACAATATTACTCCTCCCTCATGTGCCACAGTGTCGGAAACTCAGTCTCCAGTTCAACAACTCTGATTAAAGCTCCTCAAGCTGCAGACACTTATTACACATTTTTTCCATGGATCACACCGGCGTGCAGGAACTCCCACATTCTGTAGTTACAACCCTGCCTTGACATCTTTATTATGTATTAATTATAAATTAAGAAAAATAACTTAATTAACAAACTCTTCTACTCCCATAACCTTTGCTACTGCGAGTAAACCTTACTATAATTAATAGAACCTTACAACTACTAATACATTTGATTTGAAGATAAACGAACTGACCGTCAAGTTTCCAACTTGGGTCACTGTCTGTGGGGAGTTTGCATGTTCTCCTTGTGTCTGCGTGGGTTTCCTCTCTCAGTCCAAAGATGTGCAGGTTAGATTGATTGGTCATGATAAATTGGCCCTGAGTGTCAGGGGGATTAGCAGGGTAAATACATGGAGCTACAGGTATAGGGGCTCGATAGGATTGTGGTTGGTGCAGAGCTTTAATCAGAGTTGTTGAACTGGAGACCGAGTTTCTGACACTGTGGCACATGAGGGAGGGGTAATATTGTACCAGAAGGCAATCAGACCCCTTAGAAGAGGGTCTTCTGATTTGGTCAGTGGTTAGGAACAGGACCATGTGGTGGGCCGAATGGCCTCTTCCTGCACTGCAGGATTCTATGATTCTGTAATAAGCAACTAATCACTTTGTTTGTTTTCTGTGCTGTCATACTTTGATTTCTCTCAGAACATGGCTGTTCTACTGTGGAGCCACAGACTGGATTGGATAGCTGTTCAAACTGCTACTGACTGCTTCCTGGACCTCCTTTTATCTCAGCTTTGACAAAGGGGTCATCTGGATTCAAAATGTCAGCTCCTTTCTCTCCTTACGGATGCTGCCAGACCTGCTGAGATTTTCCAGCATTTTCTCTTTTGGTTTCAGATTCTGGCATCCGCAATAATTTGTTTTTATTCTCCTTTCATCTGCTCTTCTAGATGCTGCTGACAGCCTCCCGGCCCTCTTTTCACTTGTTCTTCTAGATGGTGCTGACTGCTTCCTGATCCTCCTTTTATCTGCTCTTCTAGATGCTGATTATTGCCTCTCGGTCTTAATTTCATCCACTCTTTTAGGTGTTGTGGACTACCTCTTGGTCTATCCAGAGAATCGGTTTAAAAAAATGTGCACCATGGAGATAAAACTCCACAATGTTCAAGGAAACTGGGACTTCTCTCCGAAACACCATCCTAAATACTTTTGTAATTTTGATCTGTACAGTATGTGTGCCATGTCTGATATGAAAATCAGATGGGACTGTCATAAGTAACAAATGGTAATAACATTGAGAAAATGATGTGTTTCTGTATTCATTTAGAAAAGCTGGACTGAGGAAATGAAGTGGTCAGGAATTGGGCAGTAAAGAATTGGAGGAATAACTAACAGACCAGAGACGGGATTTTACAGTTTCACTTGTCCCAAAATCCCACCTGAAGTTAAAGGACCTTTCCATGGTCCACCCCTCACCCACTCCAATTCCCGTGATGGGCAGAAAGATAGAATTCCAGCTCAGATTTTTGTTGAGTGTTGAGGGGAAGATGGGGAGAAGCAGCTAAGAATGGGATAGTTGAGGGTTTGAAATCAGGAGAAGACTGAGGGCAAGATTTTCCAACTGCGCTCTCGACAAGACCAGAAAATCCTACCGGAGTTCAACAGACCTTTGCATGGTTCTGTTCCATCTGTTACGATTCCTGTGACAGACAGGATGGGAAAATTCCATCCCTCAGGGAGAGAAATTGTCCTCAATTTTAGACAAAGTATCACAACTGGAGAAGATTTCGGAAAATACGCACACTTTGAAAGATTAACAATTATTTGTTCATAGAACAAGTACATTTGTGATATTGTAGTTTTTCAGGATTATCTGCAAGAACATCATGCTTCATAGTGTTTTTGCTCTTCCTGTTTAGATTACGGAAAGAATGTATCTAACAAGGAGCACCACCTTGTGGCTATATTTGCAATGACCTTTTGGAAGAGGGCTTTTCCTCTCGTAATCAGATTTTCCTTCCTTTATTTAATAAGTATAAAGCATACTGTTATGTTAGAGTGCTGGACTCACAGCTGGAAAAGCTTGAACCTCAATCTTGATTGAAAGTTAAAACTGGAAGTGAAGGAGATGTCACAAGCGAGAATTGCAATTATTTATAACCGTTTTTTGGAATCACACCAGGCACCATATTGATGAGGGTATTAGTATGCATGATGGACATCTTCTGGAAGAACCCAGAGCAGGTAGAGTCTGAAGAAGAGTTACATGCTCTCTGCTGCCATGTTTTTCCAGCATTTTCTGTTTTTAATTCGGATTATAGTATCAGGCAGCCTGAAGTGCTGATACAATATAGTATTTGATCTTGGAAGTCAATGCTTTAATTGATGCCTTTCTTAACCTCACACGGTGAACACAGGTTCATTGTTGATTGATTTATTATGGTTGTTGCTTTGATTTTTACAAGTGCTCCACACGTCCCAAAGTTGCTTAAATTCACAAAGTCCATAGAAAGTGGCATGGCCGATGCTAATGGAGCCTTTGCTGATTTCAAGGGTTATAGATGAACCAGTTGTTCCAACAGATGGTTAAATTAGTAAGCGTTTACTTTAGAGTACAGCATAATTTGGAGAATGAATATAGAATGCACAGATTAGGATAAGGATACTGAAAGAGGAGGAGAAAGAGGAGAATAGTACTGAGTGGGAGGCCATATCTGGAGGATGATCACGGAGCTATTTTCTTACTTGAACTGCAGCGAGGAACAATTTATGGAGTTTAATTTCCCCCCTTCCCTCTGCACTCCCATTTGAGTAAGCAAGGAGATGACACTGTTTAATTGGGTAGGAAAACATGAGGATGCAGAACCCTTGCCTACTTGACTTCTGTTCTTTAAATCAGAGGAGAGAAAGTCAAGATTGGCCTTCTTTTCCCCAACCAATTGAAATCTTAAGCAGAAAATTAAGGGCCTCTTCCTGCCACTACTGATGTTTTACCAGAGCAGAGGAGGAGACCATCCAGTTAAACCTCGAATCCTCCCTACAAAGGGTTCCCCCCTTGAATGGATATGGAAGTCCCACGGAGGACTTCCCAGCAGCACAGGCGACCTCAACGGGAAGACACTCCTTGTGAATACACCCCATTCATCCCCCGTTCCTGCCTCATCCCCAGTTGAGGCCTGCCTTGGCTCCGGTGGTTCCCTGACCCCACTTACTGGGGAACAGCACATCTCCTGTTCCAGGGACTGCTGTAGTTCCAGCAGCAGCCACTATTTTTGGTGCATTGCTAGAATTGAACAGATGCTGGCTGTCTGATTGGCTGCCAGTTCTTGGAAGTAGGGGCAGAAGCCACAATTTCAGGCAACCACCTGCCTGAACCACTTGAAATAGATTTTTGGCTTTCAAGACAGGTAGAGGTGGGCTTATCCCTGACTCTGCAGCCAGTAGGGGTGGGGAGGAGCACCGCTTTCATAGTTAATCTCAGACAGAGCCAACATTTCAGGCAGTTGATCTTTCATTAGGACTGGGAGTAGTTAGAAATGTAATAACTTTTTAACAAATGAAAAGTGGGATGATAAGAAGGATAAAAGGGAAGGTTTGTAATAAGATGGGACAGGAGGGGTGACAAGACAAAAGGTTTCATGTTACATTTTTATGGGATGAAAGGGATTTTTCTATGAAAAAAAAAGGTTAAACACGTTAGGTCTGTACCCATACGAGTTTTGAAGCAAGAGTGATGATCTTATTGAAACATATATGATCCTGATGGACTTTAGGATGGATAACCAGAAGGTGTTTTCACTTGTGGTAGATTAAAATCAGGACAATATAGCTTTAAAATAAGAGGTTCCCCCTTTAAAAGACAGAGGTGAGGAGAATTTGTGTGGAATTCTCCTCCCCAGAAATAATGCAAACTGGGTCATTGAATTCATTCAAGGGAAACTTGTTCAAGTTTTTATTAGGTGAGGGAGTCAGTAATTGTGGGGACAGACAGGAAAATGGAGCTCAGACCATAACCCAGATCTGCCATCATCCTGTTGAGTGGTGGAGCAGGCTTGAAGAACCAACCTGCTTACTCCTGTTCCTACATCTGAAGAGTGGACCAGGGTGTCATGGAGAAAATGGTTCCTTCAGACTGCTGAAAGGGAGGGAAAGAGAAGCTGTGCTTCATGGTGGCATTACATTGGAGGAGGCAGAAATGGTATAGGATGACTTGTTGAACATGGAGGCTGCTGGAGTTGAAGGCAGGGACTATATTATTATTCTGAGAGGGAAGGGGAGAGGGAGATTAGAAGACTGTGAAATAGAACGCACAAGATGGAGGGCTTTACAAACCATTGGAGTGGGAGCAGTGGTGGACTTACACTTCTGGGGTCCCCGTGCTCACCCTCATTTCTGCTCCCCTCGCAATATCTTGCCCCATATAATGCCTTGCCCTCGATTATGTCAAATCCAGCCCATGATGCCACCCCCAATGACATCACTTCCCTCCTGATTCCATCCATCTTCATCCCATAGAACGTAAAGGCCTGAAAATATACAAATTGATCACTGTTTTAGTGCCTCTTAACTCAAAAAAAGTCTATAATTGTGGAATTGAAATCCAAGTCTATCGTTCTTAGGATGATGGTAAAGATGGCCAGTATTGTGATCTACACTTGAGGTGAGCAAACATGGAACTGGCTAATGAGCAATAAAATAGAAATATCAGCTGATGACATGACAGCAGCATTGATCAGTGTAGGACAGAATGAGCCAGCCTAATGCAGGAGCAAATCTCCAATCAAATGGATTCCAGTGAGTCCAAGTCAATATCAGTGATGTGGCTTTGTCTCTGGTAAGATTCCATTCTTTGTCTTAGAAGAGACTTTCTGAAGGCCAGTTGTGAGCAATGGGGCATGGTGGTTAGAAATATCTATATGTGACCTGCAACTATTATATCAGACATGCAAATGGTCCCTTTTGGAAAACTGAATTTGAACAAGACAACATGAAAAAAGGACATATTTTAAAGATTCTCTTACTTCATCCCTTGTTGGCATGGTAATGGAGCAAACTGTTGAGGCTGAAGGCAAGAAAGTCCCTAAGGCCTGGTGACCTACATCTTAGGGTCTTAAAGGAAATAGCTTTGGAGGGATGCATGACTTACAATATTCCAAAATGCCCTGCATTCAGGAATGGTTCTGTGGATTGGAAAAATGCTAATATTCAAAAAAGGAGGGAGACAAAACGTAGTATATATTGTTGGGACATTGTTAGAATCCATTAAAAAGGAAGCAATAATCGGACATTCAGGAAGTCAAAATGCAATCTATCAGATTCAGTCTGGTTTTATAAAGAGTAAATTGTGTTTTATTAATTTGCTTGCGTTGTTCGAAAATGTAACAAGTAATGTAGATAATGATGATCCAGTCGATGCAGTATATCTAGATTCCACAAGGCATTTGACATGGTGCCACGTAAAAGATCAGATAACATGGGATGAGAGGTAACTTATTAACATGGATAGAGGATTGGCTAATCAACAGAAAGCAGAAAGTCAGGATAAATGGGTCTTTCTTGGCTTGACAAGATGTAACAAGGGGGCTGCCACAGGATTTGGTCTTCAACCACCAATTATTTACAATCCATATTAATGATTTGCATGCTGGAATAGTAGATGCTATAGCCAAATTTGCAGGTGACTCTAAAATAGGATAGTAAGTTGTGATAATGAAATACGTTTACATATGGTTTGGATGGGTTAAGTGAATGGGGCAACATTTCTTTCCTCATTTCAGCTGTAGAAGAATGAGCTTAAGCAGTGTTGTACAGTTTCATTCCCACTTCAGAGTCCACTTCTTGTTCTTGAATTTATTGTTGAAATTTTTAGGCAATATGATATCTCTGGAAATCGGCAAGTCAAAGTCATTAGATAATTCACCCATGCATTTGTTGAATGTGCAGTTTGTGCACTGTTCAATATCTCAAACATTCTAAAGTAAAATGACAAACTGTCTTTTTGTTTGTCTTTGCCCTTTTGCCTTGCCTTCAATTTCCTACACTTCTGACTGCCACATTGATAGTGTCCCCTCATAATCACTGATCTTTCTCCTGTAGTAACAGTAGGAACAAAAACATGATAACACTGCATCTTCCTAGCAGAATTTATGGTCATTTTATATAATAATTCCTTTAATTTTCCACTTTTTTTGGTCATTGGGGAAAACATTTGTTAGACAGTACATGGATACAAGGCAAGACCTTTCTCACTCACACCCCAGTTTTCAAGCAGTGTTGTAGGGCAAAGGTGAAGAACTGGGAATTGACCTATGCTACTGGTTCTCAGCCTCTTTCTACACAACATCCGCTGAATGTCGCATGTGGCTACCTAAATATGTGACTGACAGACTTGACTGATTCTATCACTGACCCCATGAAACCGGTAGGGGTCAGTGGTGAATCAGTTAGTCTGTCAGTCACAAATCTTTACGCTGATTATCCTGTCAAAGCAGAAATTTACAGCTACAGTGTCTTTCACAGTGCTTCATTTACAATGAAATTTAATGTTTTCTTAAAGTATATTTAATTTTTATAAAGTTTCAGATTTTTATTGCCCATTGTTTTGGGGGAGAAAAGAATCATAGAATCATACAAACCATACAGTGCAGATAAAGGCCATTCAGCCCATCAAGCCCACATCGACAACAATCCCACCTAGGCCCTATCCCTATAATCTTACGCATTTACCCTGCCAATCGCCCTGATACAGAGGGGCGATTTATTGTGGCCAATCAACCTAACTTACACACTTTGGAATGTGGGAGGAAACTGAAGCACCAGAGGAAACTCATGCAGAACACATACAGACTCTACACAGTCAAAAAGGTCTAAAGCCAGGTGATTATAGGCTGGTTTCTTGTGAATGAGCTTTGTGCATATGCAACTTTTTTTCCCCATCTGCTTCTACATGCAGGTCACAAGGGTATGCATATACTATAATGAGTGGCTAAAAATGTAGAAATCGTGACTTGTATCTGTTTTTACATTCACTGTGCCATGAGTTTCCTGTTGGAAACCTCAAGTTATATCACAAAAAGCCTCAAAGTCTGTAAAACAAAAGTTACTCCTCCATGATGAGGCAAACAGGAAATTCCTTTTATCAGCAGCATATGTTTATTTCCAAAAAATAGTGTGAAATTATATTTCTTTATTTAAAGTGTACTATACTACTTTTTCATTTGATCATTAAAGTAACTCAAACAGGCCATCTGAAAGTGAACTTAATCGTGCACTGAATTTCAAATCATTTAAAAATTAATCTTAACTCTGTTGGCACTTTGTGTAGGGATGGGAAGTAAAATTGGCAGCGAGTAATCAAACTTTTCATCCAGAAACTCAGCTGTTAATACTTAGTAGGCCTGAAATCTATTTGTTTTGTTTCGCGACCATGTGTGTGGCATAACTCAATGTAGCTAAAAAGGAAGGCTTCAATAAGAATGCACAAGAAACTGTAAATTCGTGTGGTTTTTAGTAATTTAGAGATGGGATGCAAAATGGAACTTTCAGGTTGGACAAAAATGTCAGTTTTCATCTAACCTCATTCATTGATGGAACATTGATGCAAATCATTTACATTGCAGAGCTTCAACTAATCTGCAGACAGACATGCAGAGAAAGAGAGAGAGAGAGAGAGTGTGTGTGTGTGTGTGTGTGTGTGTGTGTGTGTGTGTGTGTGTGTGTGTGTGTGTGTGTGTGTGTGTGCGCGTGCGTGCTGGGAGGCAAGGGATAGGATATGACTTGGAGGGGAACTTCACAGTGTTCCCATATATCTGTTGCCCTTTTCCTTCTAGATGGGAGTGATTGTGGGTTTGGAAGGTGCTGAATAAGAAGCCCTCTTGAGTTTTTGCAGAGTATCTTGTACATAGTACACAATGCTGCAATTGTGTATCGGTGTGGAGGGAGTGAATGTTTATGGATGCAGTGCCAATCAAGTGGGCTGTTTTGTTCTGGATGGTTTAAAGTTTAAAGTTTACTTATTAGTCACAAATAGGCTTACATTAATGAAGTTACTGTGAAAATTCCCTAGTCGCTACTCTCTGGTGTCTAATCGAGAGAATTCAGCATAGCCAATACAGCTAACCAGCACATACAAAGAACAAAGAACAACACAGCACAGGAAACAGGCCCTTCGGCCCAACGAGCCCACGCCACCGTCCTAACGTCTTAATGACATCTCGAGACCAATATAGGGACAATTTGTTACCCAATCAGCCTAAGAGCACATTTTTGGGATGTGGGAGGAAACCGGAGCACCCGGAGAAAACCCACGCAACCACGGAGAGAACGCGCAAACTCCCGCAGACACAGGCCCAAATCCATGTGTCTGCACAGCAACAGCGATAGTCTCTGAGCTGTCATGTTGCCCGTCTGATGGTCCAGTGTTTAAGCATACGCTAACGACATGAAGCACTAGGCCACTCCTGAAGTAACATCCAAGAGCAGCCCTCGCATGACCTGCCGAATGCATGCACCTTGTTGGTCAACAAGGTGGACCGAATAGCCTGTGGAAACAAATAAAGTATTTAAACAGTCCTCCTATATCCTTCTATCTGCAGACCGCTCATGTGGCTGTCCAAGAGACCCTTAAACAACCCTAGCGTGCCTGCTCCCACCACCTTACTCGGTAGTGCATTCCACACCCCCACTACCCTTTGTGTGAAAAATGCCCTCTAATATTAGTCTTATACATAGCCCCCCTCACCCTAAGGTCGTGACCCCTCGTTCTATCCGAATCTAATGGTGGAAAAAGCTTACCACCATTTACTCTATCTATACCCCTCATAATCTTATAGACCTCTAATAGATCCCCTCTCAGCCGACGTCTTTCAAGGGAAAACAACCCCAGTACGTTCAACCTTTCCTCGTAAGACAGCCCTTCCATACCAGGCAGCATCCTGGTAAATCTCCTCTGCACTCTCTCCAGGGACTCCACATCCTTCTGGTAGTACGGCGACCAGAACTGGACGCAGTACTCCAAGTGAGGCCTAACCAACGTTCTATACACTTGTAACATCAGACTGTATACATATAAGATGATTAGAGGTTTAGATAGGGTGGACAGTGATAGCCTTTTTCCTAGGATGGAGAAAGCTAGCACGAGGGGACACAGCTTTAAATTAAGGGGTGATAGTTATAGGACGAATATCGGAGGTAGGTTCTTTACCCAAAGGGTGGTTCGGGAGTGGAATGCCCTGCCTGCAGCAGTTGTAGATGCGCCAAGTTTGTTGGCGTTTAAGAGGTTAGTTGATAAGTATATGGAAGAGAAGGGAATGGTTTAGTTTGGAGGGGCATTGCTTTTTATATTGGTCAGCGCAACATGGAAGGCCGAAGGGCCTGTTCTGTGCTGTAATGTTCTATGTTCTATACCCCTTCCTATGAAGGCTAACATACCATACGCTTTCTTTATCACTTTCTCCACCTGTACTGACACCTTCAGAGACTTGTGAACCTGCACCCCAGGTCTCTCTGCGTCTCTATACTCCAAATACATCTTTATGAGTAATATTTTTGAAATAAGTACAATTGTTTAACATATTAATTTGCAAATACAAAGAGTGCTGTATTTATCTGCAATGGAGTCACATTATGGTGTACAAATAAAAGCTTCACTGGACTAAACATAGCAACTTTGAGGCCATGAACAAGGTATTATTGCCAATTTAAATCCACCTTCAATCATTAGTACATGAGTCAGTGCTAGTTTGAATCATGAACCAAGATGTGCGAGCAAGAAACAGGAAGCACCAGCACCTCTACTCACCTGAAGTAGGAGAATGGGGCGGAAGCTCTAGAGGAACAGAGAACTTGGATCCCAGTGTCAGCGCATAAAGGGAGAACAGCTGCAGGCTGCACAGCTAACATAGCTTCCGCATGCCTGTGCAGAGGCAACCTCGCATTGCCTACCCTGCGTATATCAATTAGATCTATTAGAGGTATATAAGATTATGAGGGGTATAGATAGAGTAAATGGTGGTAAGCTTTTTTCACCATTAGAATCGGATAGAACGAGGGGTCACGGCCTTAAGGTGAGGGGGGCTATGTATAAGACTAATATTAGAGGGCATTTTTTCACACAAAGGGTAGTGGGGGTGTGGAATGCACTACCGAGTAAGGTGGTGGGAGCAGGCACGCTAGGGTGTTTAAGGGTCTCTTGGACAGCCACATGAGCGGTCTGCAGATAGAGGGATATAGGAGGACTGTTTAAATACTTTATTTGTTTCCACAGACTATTCGGTCCACCTTGTTGACCAACAAGGCGCATGCATTCGGCAGGTCGTGCGAGGGCTGCTCTTGGATGTTACTTCAGGAGTGGCCTAGTACTTCATGTCGTTAGTGTATGCTTAAACTGGACCATCAGATGGGCAACATGACAGCTCAGAAACTATCGCTGTTGCTGTGCAGACACATGGATTTGGGCCTGTGTCTGCGGGAGTTTGTGCGTTCTCCCCGTGGTTGCGTGGGTTTTCTCCGGGTGCTCCGGTTTCCTCCCGCAACCCAAAAATGTGCTCTGAGGCTGATTGGGTAACAAATTGTCCCTATATTGGTCTCTATATGTCATTAAGACGTTAGGACGGCGGCGCGGGCTCGTTGGGCCGAAGGGCCTGTTTCCCGTGCTGTGTTGTTCTTTGTTCTTTGTTCTTTGTTGTTATCAAGCTTTTTGAGTGTTGTTGGAACTGCACTCGTCTAGGCACGTGGAAGGTATTCCATTGCACTCTTGACTCGTTGCCCGTAGATGGTAAACAAGTTGTAGGAAGTCAGGAGAGGAGTTATTTGCTGCAGGATTTCATTTCTTTGACCTTCTCTTGTAGTGACAGTATAGAGCTGCTCTAGTTCAGTTTCTGGTCAATTGTAACCCCTAGATATTGATAGTTGGGGATTCAGCAATGCTAATGCCATTGAATGTCAAGGGGCAGGAGTTAGATCCTCTCTTGTTGGAGATGGTCATTAATTGGCACTTGTGTGGTGCACATTTTAGTTACCACTTGTCAGCCTTAGTCTGGATATTGTCAGGTCTTGCTGCACTTGTACACAAATTGCTTTATTTTCTGAGGAGTTGCAAATGGTGTTGAATATTGTGTGATCATCAGCATATGTCACCACCTCTGACCTTATTTTTGAAGGAATGCCAACAACAAAGCAACTGAAGATGTTTGGGCCTTAGACACTCCCCTGAGGAATTCTTGCAATGATATCCTGAGACTTGGATGATGGGCCTCCAACAGCCACATCTTCCCTTGTGCAAGATAGGGCAGCACGGTGACACAGTGGTTAGCACTGCTGCTTCACAACACCAGGGACCTGGGTTCAGTTCCCAGATTGGGTTATTGTCTGTGCAGAGTCTGAACATTCTCTGCATGGGTTGTCTCCAGGTGCTCCAGTTTCTTTCCACAATCCAAAGATGAGCAGGTTAGATTGATAGGCCATGCTAAGTGACTCTAATGTCTGGGGATTGAAGGTAAATATGTAGGGCCTACATGGGATTGTGGTTGGTGCAGATTCAATAGGTCAAATGGCATTCTTCTGCACTGTAGGGATTCTATGAAAATGCACCTTCAAGACCTCCAAAATCTTTTATCACCTATTTTTTTTCTGTTTTTTTGGAAAGATTTGAGGTGGAATACAATTTGTAGCAGCCTCTCCTTACTCCCACCTCAGCAGTGTTAAAAGTGTTACTATTTCTATCAGCTCTGCTTTGTTAATTAAATCTGCTGCAACCTCATAGTTTTGCCATTGCAAGTGGGAATAATGCCAGTTCTATTACACATTACCTTTCATTTCAACAGGGACTGGGAGTGAAAAAATTACAGCAATTTTTGTCTCGCCTAATATTTTACTTGCAGCCTTTGCTTTGTGTTAAGCTTTTCCTTGCCTGTATTTCTTTTTTCTGCAGCAGTTTTTAGCAGGTTGGAACATTTTTGTCTTTCAGTAGTTATGACTTCTGTTTCAGCTTTTCAAAACTGTAGTCCACTTCCTATATCATGATATGAACTCTAAGACCACTATGTTTCTAGTATGGCATCTTTATTGAATTGAAAATATCACGGCTACCCCCAGGCACTCCTCCATGGCAAAGGTCACAGATAAGACACATAGTAGTGATTGCATTTCAAAATCCAAACAGTGGTCCCATTCAGTCTGCTGCAATACCATACTTGAGCATTTATATTGATTTTCAAAGAAGCACATGCCCCTATTTTGAAGATTTCTTTGCTGAACTCTTTCATACTCTTTCAGATGCTTGTGTCATCATAGGAGTCATCAGCATTGGTTTATGGGATATATATGTGAAATGTATTGGCAAGTAAGTTAATCTGTAAGCGACAATTAAGAATTCTCTATAAGCCTTTGAGTTTCTTTGATCAGTGCCTACAATAATGAGACTGTGTCCTCAAAGTTCACCATGAACAGTCACAATATAAAGTCATTGGTACCTAACTACATGACATAATTGAGGTGTGGCCTTTATACCACTTGTGAGAGAATTTCAGGACTTGTTGCATAAAATTGATATGCAATGAGAATTTATAGAATAATAACTTATATTCAAATACAGAACCATAGAGCACTAGTAGTGGTGCTCATATTCACTTTACCACATACAAAAGAGATGAGACAGCTATGAAACAATCTCCTACGTCTGCTCAAACCAACACCTTGCATTTCTTCAGCACCTTTAATATAACAAAACTCTCTAAGTACATCACAGTGTTGTATTTTTATAATGATAAAAGGCACTAATTACTCATAAGGGATTGTGTAAATACTGTGTAGGTTCATTTATTCAAGCTAGCACATGAGAACATATATACACGGATAGAAAACTTGAAGACATCAGCAACAGGGCTGCGTCTGTTGTATTCTGCTCCAGGCTAAATAAAAATTAAACTAGATTACATGACACACTTCCTTTCTTGTGATGTCATATTGCAAACCCATAAAGGCATATTACAACATATGAAAAAATACCAGACAGAAATTGATTCAAGCCAAAGAAGGAGGAGTTAAGACTTGGTTCAAAGAACTGTGTTTTTAGAAGGATCTTAAAGAAGGAGAGAGAAATGTAAAGGCAGGCAAGTTTAGAGATACAATTCCAAACTTCTACACTTGGATAGCTGAAGGAATAGCCAACAAGGGGGGAACAAAGGGAGTGGATTATGCACAAGGGACTAGTGTTGCAGTAGTACAGATTTCTTGGAGACCTAGAAGGAAGGGAAACATCATGAAATGATAAACATGAGAATCTGAACTTTACATTTGAGCTACAGGAAGAACTAAGAGCCACTACAGATCAGTCAGCATAAGGGTGATTGCTGATTAGGTTTTGGTATGGATTAACATAGTAACAGCATGTGGATAAACTGAAGTTATGGAGGATGGAAGATGGGATCCCAACAAGGACAGCATTCAAATAGTTGGGTCTGAAGGAGCCAAATTCAAGGCAGCAGCTGGAACAGAGACAGAATAAAGAACAAAGAAAATTACAGTATAAGAATAGATTTTTCAGCCCTCCAAGCCTGCACTGACCATGCTCTCTAACTGAACAAAAACCCCCTATCCCTCTGGGGACCATATCCCTCTATTCCTATCCTATTCATGTTTTTGTCCAGATGCTCCTTAAAAGATACTATTGTATCTGCTTTCACTACTCCACCAGAGCAAATTCCAGGCACCAACCACTTTCTGTGTAAAAAACTTGCCTCATACATCTCTTTTAAATCTTGCCGCTTGCACTTTAAACCTATGCCCCCTAGAATTGACTCTTCCATCCTGGGAAAAAGCTTCTGACTATTCATTCTGTCCATGCCCCTCATATTCTTGTAGACTTCGATCAGGTCACCCCTCAATCTCTGTCATTCCAGTGAGAACAAACCAAGTTTTTCCAACCTCTCCTCATAACTAATGCCCCTGCATACCAGGCAGCATCCTGGTAAATCTTTTCTGTACCCTATCCAAAATCTCCATATCTTTCTGGTAGTGTGGTGACCAGAGTTGAACACTATTCCAATTGTGATCTAACTAAGGTTCTATAAAACTGCAACATGACTTGCCAATTTTTAAACTCAATACTCTGGCCAATGAAGGCAGGCATGCCATATGTCTTCTTGACTACCTTCTTGACCTGCGTTGCCATTTTCAGTGACCTGTGTACCTATACATCTAGATTTCTCTGCCTATCAATACACTTAAGCATTCTACCATTTACTGTATATTTCCTCTCTGTATTAGACCTTTCAAAATGCATTACCTCACTTTTGTCTGGATTAAACTCCATCTGCCATTGATCTATATCTTGCTATATCCTCTGATAGTCCTCATCGCTATCCACAAATCTATCAATCTTTGTGTCGTCCGCAAACTTGCTAATCAAACCAGTTACATTTTCTTCTAAATCATTTATATATATTACAAATAGCAAAGGTCCCAGCACTGATCCCTGAGGAACGCCATTTGTCACAGCCCTCCATTAAGAAACATATACTTCCACTGCTACCCTCTGTCTTCTACGACCGAGCCAATTCTATATCTATCTTGCCAGCTCACCTCTGATACCATATGGTTTCACCTTCTGCACAATCTACAATGAGGGTTTTTGTCAAAAGCTTTACTGAAATCCATGTAGATAACATCCACTGCCCTACAATCATGTTTGTCACTTCCTTGAAAAATTCAGTCAAGTTAGTGAGACCTGACCTTCCCTTCACAAAACCATGTTGCCTCTCACTAATAATCCACTTATTTCCAAGTGGGAGTAAGTCCTGTCTTGAAGAATCCTCTCCAATAATTTCTGGACCCACTGATGTAAGGCTCACTGACCTGCAATTATCTTCTTAAATAAAAGAACAATATTGGCTATTCTCAAATCCTCTTGGACCTCCCCTGTAGTCAGTGAGGGTACAAAGATTTCTCTCAAAGCCCCAGCAATTTCCTCCTTTGCCTCTCTCAGTATTCTCAGTATCCCATCAAGCCCTGGAGACTTGTCTACCTTGATGTTTCTCAAGAACCCCAATACCTCCTTTTTGATCTCAACATGAATCAAACTATCCACACATTCTTCCCCAGACCCATCATCCACCAAGTCCTTCTCTTTGGTGAATACTGATGCAAAGTACTCATTTAATATCTTGCTCATTTCCCTTGGCTCAATACATACATTCCCTCCTCTGTCCTTGAGTGGGCCAACCCTCTCCCGGGCTACACTCTTGCTCTTTATATATGTATAAAATGCCTTGGGATTTTCCTTTATCCTGCTGGATAATGATTTTCTGTGACCTTTTTTAGCCCTCCTTATTTCTTGCTTAAAGTTTCTTTCTACTTTCCTTGTATTTCACATTGGCTTCATATGTGCCCAGCCTTCCAGCCTTAACAAATACTTCCTTTCCCTCTTTGATAAGGCTCACAATATCTCTCGTTATCCAAGTTTCCAAAACTTGCCATACCTATCTTTCATCCTTACAGGAACGTGCCGGTCCTGACCCCTATCAACTTATACTTGAAAACTGCCCACATGCCAGATGTTGATTTATCTTCAAACATTTACCCCCAGTCTACACTCTTCAGTTCCTGCCTAATATTATTGTAATTAGCCTTCTCCCAATTTAGCACCTTAACTTGATGACTACACTTATCTTTATCCATCAGTACCTTAAAGCTTACTGAATTGTGGTCACTGTTCCTGATTTGCTCTCCTACTGAAACCTTGATCACCTGGCCAGGCTCATTCCTCAATACCAAGTTCAATATGGTCCATTGCCTAGTTGGACTATCTACATACTGTTTCAAGAAGTCCTTCTGGATGCTTCTTACAAACTCTGCCCTATGCATGCCCCGGCACAAAGTGAGTCCCAGTTAAGCTCCCAAACAGGAGCAGAGATAGTGACATTACTAGGGAACCATAGAACTCCTACAGTGCAAAAGGAGGCCATTCAGTCCATCGAATCTGCAATGACTCTTTAAAAGAGCATCTTACCGAGAGACAGTGGCTGGGAAAGGTGGAGAAGATTTAGAGTTTGTAGAAGGGACCAAAGATGAAATGTCTACATCTTCCAATGTTTAGCTGAAGTAAGCTGAAGCTCATCCAGGAATGGATGTTAGACAATGACAACATTGAAAGCTTGAGTGAGGTACTGGAAAAACAGCAGACATGTTAAACCTGACACAATGAGTGGAATTTTCCCATACCACCTCCCATGGGAATTGTAGCGGGTGGGATATAGACCATGGAAAGGTCGATTGATCTCAGGATTTTGCAACTTTGAGGTGAGCGTGGATGGAAAATCCCACCCTATGCCTTTGAATTATATCTTGAGGAACCAAAATGTAGTTGAGGAAGATAAAGCGACTCAGAATAAATTCCTATGGGACTCCAGAGGTAACACTATGGGGAAGACAAAAGAAGTAATTGTTAAAGATGTGATAGTATGATAGGATTGTGAAGTGTAAAACCATGTGAGGGTAGTCATTCTGTGCTATGGATGAGAGGCATTTGAGGAAAATAATGTTGACTATGTCAAAAGCTGCAGTGAGGTCAAGAAAGATGACGAAGGATAGTGAAAATAGGATGTCTTTGTGATTAAGGTTAGGTTCATTTCAGTGCTCTAGCTGGGATGGTTACTGGGTTGGAGAGATTAAAAAATAGATTCATGATAAAGATAAGCATAGACTTAGAAGGTGACAACTTCTTCACTAGCTTTGGATGACGGAGTGGAAGTTCAAGATAAGATTGTGGTTAATAAAGAGAGGGGAATCAAAGGTGTTTATTTTAGGACAAGGTAATAACAATAACTTTGAAAAGGAGGGAGAGAGTCAATAACTTAAGAAAAGGTAATCAATTCTAATGTCAACTTGCATAGGAGTCAGGAAGAGAAACTTGGTTATCAGCAACTGAGCAGGACTGGTGTTGAGGGAGCAGAGGAGGCCTCATGAACAGCGTAAGCTCAGATAGAGAATAAGAGAAACTGGAGAAAGTGATGCATTTAGGTCTTAGGTTGGAGAATTCACATGGGGTCATAGTCTTATGCCTCTGTACTTGAGGATCACAATTTTAAACTTATACAATAGAGGTTCTGGGCACAATTTTATGAGTTCTTGTACTATCAGTAATACCTCACCAACAGTTTGAAATTTACCAGAGACAGAGTTGTGAGATCCAGATTAATTTTCAAAATATCTGAACCCACTGCCCATTGACACTAATTGTAGTACAAGGATAATGGTAACACTGCAGAGTCTTGGGCTGCAGAAGTAAATAAAAAATTGAAAGTATACTTATGGACATTTAGATCATTATGCTTGCCATTATGATAATTTCATTAATTCTCCAAAGGGATTATTTTTCTGATGTGCATCTTTTGGTAATATTTCTGTGTTTTTAGGCAGACATTAGCTAGTTCATTACATTCTATTTTAAAACAATGGCCACAGGATTTGGGTGCAAAGAGATTGCAGTAAAATGCTACCCACTGGAACATTTCCCTAAGTAATCCATAAACAACCACCATGTGTCTTTATAATCAACAATCTTCATTTTGTAATTTTTCCTAAAGTGAAAATTGATTGTTTTTTAAATTTTTACCCTATTTTTTTCCCCATATTCCTGAAGTGCTGAACACAGGTAGATTATTTTTGTTTCCTCTAGGCATCATGCATTGTCTCCACACCTGAACTTTTCAGAAGAGTCAATTGATTAGCAATCGTAAGTGGTGGTCACACTGTTGATTTGCCCCCAGCCACTTCAGTCTGCTGTCAGTGTGCCAACCTAAAACAGAGAGGACCATTTTAATGTCCTTTCTGCTGCTGTGATTGAAATGAATAATCTCAGCACATACTAAAGACTGGAGCTGGGATCATTTTAATCATTCCAGTTACAAACCATCTCTGAGCATTTGTCATAAGAACATAAGAACTAGGAGCAGGAGTAGGCCATTTGATCCCTTGAGCCTGCTCCGTCATTAAATAAGATCATGGCTGATCTTTTTGTGGACTAAGCTACACTTAAGCACTCGTTCATCGTAACCCTTAATTCCTTTACTGTTCAAAAATGCATCTATCTTTGCCTTAAAAACATTCAATGAGGTAGCCTCAACTGCTTCGCTGAGCAGAAAATTCCACATGTTCACTACGCTTTGAAGAAGTTTCTCCTCAACTCAGTCCTAAATCTGCTTCCCCTTATCTTGAGGTTATGCTCCTTACTTCCAGTTTCACCCACCAGTGGAAACAACTTCCCTACTTCTATCTTATCTATTCCCTTCATATTCTTATATGTTTCTATAAGATCTTCTGAATTCCAATAAGGGAATGTATTTCTTCAAAATAAAGCCCAATCCATTTAGTTGACTAATCATGGGCATCCTGTTTGAAGTTGTGCTTTACCTGATTTCAGTCTAATAATTAAAAGATTTCAATAGTAATTCTATTAATAAAATCAGGAAGTTGGTGGGTGACAGACTGAAGAGGATTAGGAAGGACATCTAAAGATATTGCAAAACCAAATCGTGAAACAAGACCAGCCAGTTGATTTTGCAATGGGTCTCAGAGCTTAGGTGTGATGCTGTTCTCATTCCATCAGACAATTAAAAGAATTGAAAGAAAAGCTCCATCTGTAAAACTAGGATTCATTGTTTGGATATTCAGTTTTGCAAGGCATTAACTAATTCACTCCATGCCCTTTTGCTTTAAGAAATAAAAGTTCATTCCATGTAATAATTCTTGTTCACCAATTAAGGGAAAGCAATGAACTGTTTATTTACAGATAGAAGCTATACAAGAGGCTTGCAGCCTTCTGGCTATAATCAGCTTTTGCTACAAATAAACGCATCGGACTTTAAGCTGGTGTTGTGAGATTTCTTTCAGTTTTACCCCAGTCCAATGCCGGCATCTCCATGTCAGTACAACCAGCTTCCCAGAAGCTTCTGGAATAAAAACCTGAGCTCATCAGGCTGATCTCTCTTCCTGCTCCCTGATTTGTCCCCTAGGTCATCCTTAAAGGGACAATCACCATATTTAGATAACCAATACACATCAAGATATGGAGTTGGACTGTGGTGGACATAGTAAGAAGTCTCACAACGGCAGGTTAAAGTCTAACAGGTTTATTTGATGTCACAAGCTTTCGGAGCACTGCTCCTTCATCAGGTGAATCTCATGATACCTGGTGTTGTGAGACTACTTACTGTACACATCAAGAGAATACCGGTATATTAGCTAAAGTAGAAAGTAAGGTATATTTACCATTAAAGGGATGGCATTTTATTGCAAAACTGAAGGAATGCTGCTTTATTTGCAGTGCCAATTACAGATGAGTCATTAAACCAAGGCCTTGTCTGTTCTGATGGTTCAAGTGGATGTTAAAGGTCCCGTAGCACTTTTGAAGAAAAGAAGTAATTTTCTTTTATATCCAACCCAACATTTCCTCTTCAACCTATTAATGCAGATTAACTGCATTTATCTCTTGCTGAACATGGAAATCACTGGGACAGAATGGCTGCCATGTTGATCTATAGACATCCGCTACTCTTTAATAAAAATTTATTGTATTGAGATATTTAAACAGAGAATAAACTGCAGCATATATTGCATGTGGGAAATCTTTTATAGTTTGATAGCACAGTCGACATCGGGGCCAGAATTTGCCAGCTGGACATGTTGGTGGGACCTTCTTGGCGGGACCAGAAGATCCTGCAGTCAACAATTGGCACAATGCTTCCTGCCACTGGAAATACTCCACGGGGAGGCCAGAGTATTTCGTTCCCACTCCCAGGATTTAAAACAGGGAACACATTTGCTTTTCTGTCATGTTATATGGTTGGGCAATCAGCACTCACCATGCACCGGACAGAGAAAAGAGGCAGTGACATTAGATCTCCATTGACATTGCTCTGTTCCAAGGTTTCCTGGAGTTTTCCCATAGCATATAATTCAGTTTGAAACTATAGTGGACACATACAAATCAAACAATAGTATTTTCATTCCTGGCCTCCCACTTCATTTTTTGTACACCTACTGATTGCATGCCTGTCAAAAGTTGGGAATCTGTACTGCCCCGAACTCCTCAAATTGGAGAGGAAAAGTAAGACCACGTGCCTCCCTTCGCATGACCTCCAACTCCACCCCACGCCTGGAAGGATTATGGGGGACAGACAGAAAAGTGAAATTGAAGTCACTAACAGATCAGTCACAATCTTATTGAGTTGAATTATAGAATCACTGCAATGCAGAAGGAGGCCATTCGGCCTATCAAGTCTGTACCAACTACAATCCACACAAGCCCTATCCCTATAACCCTATAGATTTACTGTAGCCAGTCCCCTGACATGAAAGGGCAATTTAGTATAACCAATCCACCTAACCCACACATCTTTGAATTATGGGAGGAAATGAGAGCATCCGGAGGAAATCCACGTAGACCCAAGAAGAATATGCAAACTCCATACAGACAGTAACCCAGGCCAGACTTGAACTCGGGACTGGCGCTGTGAGGCAGCACTGCTAACTACTGTGCCATCATACCACCGAAGAAAAGGGGCTTTGCATAGGCCGGGAAGCAAACCCAGGCCTTCTGTGTGGCAGGTGAAAATTCTACCGCTGAACCACCAAGCACATACATTGATAATGGGTTGAAAGGTTACATAAGAATATAAGAACTAGGAGCAGGAGTAGGCCATTTAGCCCTTCAAGCCTGCCCCACCTTTCAACAAGATCATGGCTGATCTGCAGTAGATCAGTTCCACTTTCCTGCTTTCTCCCCATAACCCTTAATTCCCTTGAGTATCAGAAACCTATCTGCCTGTGACTTAAATACATTCAGTGAGGTAGCTTCCACCATTTCAATGAGCAGGGAATTCCAAAGATTCACCACCCTTTGAATGAAGAAGTTCCTCCTCAACTCTGACCTAAACTGCCCCCCCCCGCTTATCTTGAGGCTGTGCCCTCTAGTTCTATTATTCTTTCTAAGTGGGAGAATCTCTCTATCTCTACCCTATCTAGCCCCTTCATCATCTTTATGTCTCTATAAGATCCTTCCTCAGCCTTCTAAGCTCCAAAGAGTACAGTCCCTGTCTATTCAATCTCTCCTCATAGGCTAACCCTCTCATCTCCAGTATCAGCCTAGTGAATCTTCTCTGCACTCCCTCCAAGACCAATCTATCCTTTCGGTGACCAAAACTGCACACAGTACTCCAGTTGTGGCCTCATCAGTGTTCTGTACAGTTGCAGCAAGACCTCCCTGCTTTTATATTCTATCATCCTCGCTATAAAGGCCAACATTCCATTCGCCTTCTTGATCACCTGCTGCACCTGCAGACTGGGTTTTTGCAATTCGTGCACAAGGGCCCCCAGGTCCCTCTGCACCGTAGCATGCTGCAGCTTTTTGCCCTTTAAATAATAATCCCTCCTACTATTATTTTTATCAAAGTGGATAACCTTACACTTGCTAACGTTATACTGCCAGGTCCATCTGCCAGGTCCTCGCCCACTCACTCAGCCTATCCAGATCTCTCTGCAGACTTTCCGCACCTTCCACGCAATTTGCTTTTCCACTCACCTTCATGTCATCAGCAAATTTCATTACCCTACACTCAGCCCCATCCTCCAAATCATCTGTGTAAGTGGTAAGCAGTTGAGGCCCCAGCACCAATCCTTGCTGCACTCCACTAGTCACCAACTGCCATTGATTCCAACTCTCTGCTTCCTATTAGACACCCAATCCTCTATCCACGCTAACACCTTACCCGCAACTCCGTGCACCCTAACCTTTTGCAGCGACCTTTTGTGAGGCATCTTATCAAACATCTTCTGGAAATCTAAAAACACCACATCCACCGCACTAGTCACATCCTCATAGAAATCCAATAAATTCATTAAACACAACTTCCCCTTCACGAATTCGTGCTGCATTTGCTTGATCAAACTGTTCTTTTCTAGGTGCCTCACTATTTCTTCTTTGATGACGGATTCTATCATTTTCCCAACTATGGACATTAAACTAACAGGCCTATAATTCCCTGCCTTTTGTCTGCTATCTTTTTTAAACAGCTGCATAACATTAGCTGTTTTCCAATCTTCCGGTACTTCCCCAATCTTCCGGTACTTCCCCAGAATCCAGCGAATTTTGATAAATAAGTACTAAGGCATTCACTATCACCTCAGCCATTTCTTTCAGAACCCTGGGATGCATTCCATCCAATCCCAGGGACTTGTCTACCATTGGTCCCATTAGTCTGTCAAGCACTACCTCTCTAGTGAAAGCAATATGGGGACAGGTTATGAGGAGAAGGCAGGAAAATAGGAATGAGGAGTGCACTGAATGGAGGAGCAGACTCGATGGGCCAACTGACCTAATTCTGCTCCTATATTTTATGAACTTATGAGATTGTAATGGCAGAGCAGGTTTGAGAGCTGGAGAAATGGCTTATTCCTGCTCACAGTAAGAAGTCTGACAACACCAGGTTTAAGTCCAACCGATTTATTTGATAGTAAACACATAAGCTTTCGAGGTTTCCCTCTTTGACAGGTCAATGAAGAGTTCTGGCCTCAGACACCACCACCGACAGCAACCGATTCCACTCACTCACCACCCTCTGAGTGAAAAACTTACCCCTAACATATCCCCTGTACTTGCTCCCCAGCACCTTAAACCTGTGTCCTCTCGTAGCGACCATTTCAGCCCTGGAAAATAGCCTCCGAGAATCCACCCTATCTATTCCTCTCAACATTTTATAAACCTCCATCAGGTTGTCTCTCAACCTTCGTCTCTCCAGAGAGAAGAGACTTAGCTCCCTCAACCTATCTTCATAAGGCATGCCTCCCAATCCAGGCAACATCCTTGTAAATCTCCTCTGCACCGTCTCAATGGCTTCCACATCCTTCCTGTAGTGAGGCAAGCAGAACTGAGCACAGTACTCCAAGTGGGGTCTGATAAAGGTCTTATAAAGTTGCAGCATTACCTACCAACTCCTAAACTCAATCCCTCGATTAATGAAGGCCAATACACCATACGCCTTCTTGACCACATCCTCCACCTGCGAGGCCAATTTAAGAGTCCTTAAATGGACCCGGACCCCAAGGTCCTTCTGCTCCTGAACACTGCTAAGACTCCTACCCTTGATATTGTCTTAACAGGTGTTAAGGAACATCATTTCACAGATATAATAGTCAACTTGATAAACTTGACTCTTGTTCGGTTGTCTTCTGATAACTATTTAATGAAGAACCCAACCCACTTCATACAAACAAAAGAATGCTGTGTAATGTTTTCAGATATATATCATTGAATGACAGCTTTTTGAATTGAGCAGACTGACATTTAATTTCATGAAACTGCACTTACAGTTTTAGAGGGCTTCATCAATCTTCATCACTCTTCCACTTTTCAAATAAATGAACTTAGTTTTAAAACTTAAGATATCATTCAACTGAAATCTTTGAGGAGACAATGGACATCTTTTTGGGGAGCGAGGCTAACTTTGAAAGTATTTAAGAATGATGGTCGGGATGCAGGTTTCAAGAATTCTGTCCCAGTTTCCAGCAAGTAGGAGGAAAAGGGTCCGTGAATAACGCAGGCAAGAAATGCAAACTCAGCAGAGCCACTTGAAATTAGTACCGAGTTAAAACAGATCCTATTTTCACTCTTCTGGGACCTTAACCTGCAGTAGAGGCATCATAAATTTATGGAGGAGGTGTAAACACTCTGAAGGAAAGATAAGATCTGTTTAAGTGTAATGCTCTAATGTTATTCAAATCCCCAGCCCATTAATAATGAAAAAATGCTGTGACTGTCAGTAAATAATGTCCACTGCTGGACTGCATTGATGAACAGACAATCGGCATCTGTTTCCACAGTTTTAATACGCTACTTTGTTGACATTTCCCAAGGGATCTTATTATTGTTGAGCCCATCATGAATTGTTGGCTATGTTTCAAAACCTGAACAATTAATTATTGCAGCAGGGCAATTGAGTTCACATTTTGATTAACAGTTTTAAGAGCTATTAAAGAATTAAGAGTCTTTGATGTGGTTAGTGAATAGAAGTTTATTTGTTTTTAAAACACATTGACCACTTGAAGGTATTTAACATCTTTGAATGAGTTCATGAAGAAGGGACCTTGTCAGCATCAAATGCACATAAGTGAGAATTCTCTTATGTTGTTAGAAGTTTATTTTTTTATCTGAACATGGCTCCTAAGGTTTGCCCATAATGAAAACTGGGTGAGTGGCTACGGAGCCGGAATGAAGATGGCACAGGGTATGTTGATGTAAAATGGCATTGGGAGGCATGAGCAGGGATGCGGAGTGGATGCAGGTGTGATGGCTAGGAGGCCTAACAGCCTTTTATAAAACAAAATCAAGGTCTCGGAGAGCCAAAGCAGGCCTTCTAAAGCACCCACTTCATCACTTGCCTTCCGCCATGGCCGCCTCCAAACTGCCTCCAGGTATCAGGTCAAAATTAATCTCACCTCAACCCACTGAGTGAAAATCAAGCATGTTTCCATGCAGACAGTTCTGTGGAGTTGGGAGATTTCCTGACTTGAGCTGCTGCCTCCATGGCAAAAATCTAGTCCAAGTCTGCTAAGACAGGCAACTTTTGTAGATAATGAAGAAAAGATTAATGAAACAGTTATGTGAAAAATAATTATGGCGATATTGTCAATGCTGTAGTTGCAATTTTCTACTTTATAAACAGTTAGTGATGTTTAAAATTACCATAAATACATATTTATATTTCAGATATTGTTTGTTCATTTACCTTGAAACAAATTTTTTGACATGTAAAACCTAAAATAAGGTTCTGTGCTAATGTTACTCTGCTGCCTTCCAATGACAAGGACGATCTCATTGAAGCATGGGACAGAACCAATGTCAGAAATTATCAAAAAGAGAGTTTTAACATTTTGTCATTGTCTTGTTACACTGTTTTACCCTGATATCAGAACAATTGGAGACACTATGATTTGGAGAGAATAGGTTCATGTATGAGATTTGGGTGAAACAGGTATTAAATGGTTAAAGGAACCCAACAATACAACAACAATCTCCAGATACTTCTCTTCCTATTCTATAGTGAACAGCTTGCTCGCTGACATTTAATTTTTCAAGAGATTCAATTAGCTGGTGCTTCATACAAGTTGCTATTCTAAGTCAGAAATTTTCCTCAATTACATGTTCTTTGGTGAGTTCATCAAAACATCTTCCTAATCAAACAGCATTTATACGTTAAAAAGATTTCAGTATTATGCACTGCAGTGATTTATTTCTGCTGATTATGTTGCTTGAGTATCTTCACTTTTTTTTTAAATACAGGTTTTAGACTGGATCGAAAACCACGGGGAAGCATTTCTAAGTAAACACACTGGGGTTGGAAAGTCACTTCATAGAGCTCGTGCTCTCCAGAAGAGGCACGACGATTTTGAAGAAGTAGCTCAGGTAAGGATGAGACTCATCTCATATCTACCATGATAAGTCTTAAACCATTAATATTTAGCAGTATCTTATATTCTGTATGTTAGTACTGATTGTCGGTCTTAATTCTCTTCCTAAATAATGCAGTACTTTGTGAAGGAAATGAACAGTAAAACAAATGTAATTGCATAATGCGCACAGTCAAGAATAGTCTGGAATAGTTAAGTGACTCCCAAGCATCATGACCTGCTGTTCTTCAAATTTTCTAACATCATTTAGCAAGATGGAATGCACTTTCTTCATATACTTACATTTAATTCAGCAAATATTCCTTTGATTATTGGAGCCTTTAGTATTTTTGAAAGCACTTTATTGTTTTAAGGCTACTTTGAAAAGGTTAATTTATTAAATTGTTGTTAAATGTTGCTTAGTGTATTTTTTGATATATGTCCCGTAGATGTGCTGTAGTTTTTGTTGCATACCACAAGCCTTGGAGTCAATGTAATTGAATTTAGTTTAACCGGAAGAAGGCAGGCTGAATAAGAGCATTGGATTCCCAGAAGAATTGATAAGTCATTTTTTGCAATTTACAGACCTCCTCTAGTTTTCCAGAGACAAGCTGCCATCATCAAACATTCATCTCATAGCCAACTTACCAACAGGAAGCAGGAAAGTTGGCAATGCTTCAGACCCTTAAGAAACTGCAGTAGCTTAAATTGGATGGGTATTTTGTAACCTAAGTTAGGAAGTAATGATGTTAAACGACAGAAGGATATCTAAAGGCAAGAAAATTTCCAGTAGCCTCTGTGTTTTTTCAGCTACAGCTACAGAGATGCAGGTGGAGGAATTTCAGAATAGAAAGGAGGTTCTCACTGCCTTGAATAGTGGTGTTTGCCAAGAGAAATTGTTTCAAATTTAT
Source organism: Sphyrna mokarran (assembly GCA_024679065.1). Lineage (NCBI taxonomy): Eukaryota > Metazoa > Chordata > Chondrichthyes > Carcharhiniformes > Carcharhinidae > Sphyrna > Sphyrna mokarran. The sequence continues at coordinate 47,896,006 of JAGIQG010000011.1, read as the reverse complement.
TTATTAGTCACAAGTAGGTTTACATTAATACTGCAATGAAGTTATTGCGAAAATCCTCCAGCCGCAACACTCGGGTATACTGAGGGAGAATTTAATATGGTTAATGCACCTAACTAGCACGTTATTTTGACTGTGGGACCAAACTGGAGCACCTGAAGGAAATCTACCCAGACTCAGGGAGAATGTGCAGATTCTCACAGTGACCCAAGCCAAGAATTGTATTCAGATCCCTGGCGTTGTGAGACAGCAATGTTAACCACTGTGCCACCGTGCTGAATTGGCATGATCAGTGACACAATTTGCCAATTTAATAGCATTATCTTCAGGATCTGACAGCTGAACAGTAAGAGATTCAGATGTCATCAGGTGTGCCAAGGCAAAAATCTCCTTCACATCTCTCACACTTTTGCCTCAACCAACTGGATCCAATATTTATCTTAAACCCGTTGAAACATCTCTCTCCCATTTTGTGCACTGTTTGCACGTCAGCAGAGAAGTCTTCACTGAATTTTTTTTCTATAGGCGTGAGTCTTCGTAAATCTCTATCATAGAGTGCGGTGCATACTTAGTCATTGAACATATTCAGTCTTGAGTTTGACAGATTTTAGATTGACAAGGAGGTCAAGAGTTATGGGGCACAGGCAACAAAGTGGTATTAAGGCTACAATCTTACTGAATGGCAGAGCAGATTCCATGGGCCTATTAATGCTCCTATTTCTTATGATTTTATACTCACACCCTCAAAAGCTATTGCTCACTCACAAATATTTTTCGTACTGATCCTTGCTGCTGTTCTCTGTTATCATGTACACTGTAGTAAGTTCATTTGCAAATGGGAATTTTGAAAGTTTTAGTTAAGACACACATTTATCCATGTTCATTCTTTGAATGTGAAGCTAGCACCTAACAAGATGGAGCTGAGTCTCCAGTAGGAAGAAGATGTCACCAGAAATCCGGCACTGAGAGCTGTTAATGAGGCACAAATGCTTGCACGAACCCCACAAATCTGTGACGCAAGAGTCTGCTGGGCTCCCTCCCCGTCTCTCATGATGACAAAATTCTCCACCTTTGAGATCCCTGAATCAATTCCTGTACTAGTCTGAAAAACAAGCTGAACATGAGTGAATCAGCCAACATTGTCATTTGCAACTTGAATCAGAGTGGGACAGAAATGAACATTATTGTAAAGTCTACCAAGCAGGAAAATTCTTAATAGGAATTCGTAAGAACTTCCTGATTGGTTTATAGAACTTATATAACAAATGCTTTCAAATTAACCATAATCATAATGGTGCTGTAGTTCATCCTTTAGGCTAAGTATAAATTATACATAATAGAAAACATGAAGTAGCCCAGAATCTTTATGTAACCATTGACATACATGTGTGCTGGAGCATGTTGAGTTCTGTGAGCTTTCGTAATTGAAGTTATATTCTAACTAGTTCTTTTAAACATTATCAATTATCATAGATTCCTTACAATGCAGAAGAAGGCCATTTGGTCCATCGACTCTGCACCAAACCACTTTTTATCTCATCCAGGCCCTATCCTCATAATCCTGCCTATTTACCCCACCAATCCCCCTAACTCATGCATCTATATTATATATCATTTATAATTTTGAATATCAAAACTGATAAATCGTAATAAGTATTATGCAGTGTGCTCCCCAAGAGATTATTGAACTGAAAGCTTGGGGATTTTTTTTTGTGTGAGACACCATAGGATGGTGACATCAGATCAGATTTCTTATCAGAAATGGGCAATAGACTTGCAATTTTTACAGCACCTTGTTCACTGTATACAGGGCTGTACTGGGATTCGGGATCTGGGAAAACGTCAACTTTATGGTGTCTTGCAAAATTTAAGAGATAATGAAGAAAACACTAATTTGCAGAAAGTGCTGAACAAAGTATTTTGGTAATACAGAAAACAAGATTTACTTAAACTGTTTTTATAGACATTAGTTTAAATTTGTTATGTGTTCATACACTTGTATTATAATGGTTTATTATTCTCTTCATATGGAAGGCATTCCTGACTCTATCCCATCATCTAATTGATCCAAACTTTTGTGCATTTGTTTAGGCAAATATTTCTGTGTCAAAGACAAATTGCTGTGTAATGGGCTGCAAGAACCAAATCACATGAATGGTAACTCTTGGAGATTCCAGGGATTTCATAGATAAACATGCACTTTCCCATTAATGTATGTGACATGCTGATGTTGTTAGGCAATGTTACAATTCAAAAAATTACACTCTGTTTGGTATCTACTGTGGAAGGTTTGATTTACGCTGGTCAAACTACCAGATGTTATATTTTGTCTCTTTTTCTGAAAGGAATGATCTATTTGATTCATTGTAGGCTTAATAGATCATCTGTAGGTTTGTTGTAGAGAGAGTAAACAGCCACACAAGTGTTTTCACAATCACAAATCCATTTCATTTTCTTTTCATTTTTAACTAGAATACATACACCAATGCTGATAAGTTGCTGGAGGCAGCAGAGCAACTAGCTCAGACTGGAGAATGTGATCCTGAGGAGATTTACAAAGCTGCCCGACATCTAGAAGTACGGATTCAGGATTTTGTTCGAAGGGTGGAACATAGGAAATTACTATTGGATATGTCAGTGTCATTTCATACCCACACAAAAGAGGTAAGATGGAATGCTTAATCGCTTCATGCCTGCACAATGTTGACATTCAATTTAATGCTCCAATTATCATAGAAAATATTCTAGGATAAATTTTAGAATATTCTGCTCCTGGCACAAGCCTCACTGAAGTCCAGAATGATTTGTAAAGTAGGTCAGCAATCTCATGTGCTAGGGGATTTCTGTGAAAGAACTTTTAGGCTGTGAGACAAAGGGTGACATTTTATGGCATTCCACTGGTGAGATCTTTTGGTCAAGTCAAAGTGACCCCCAACCCTCCCATGCAGTGGTACCCCAGTAGTAGAAATGTTGTGCAACATAACTGGCTTTTGACAATGGCATGACCAAATAATCTTGCTGGCAGCTAATGACAAGCCTCCTCCACCACAGGAAAATCTGCAAATGGGGGGGGATGCTAAGCCTAGCCTGGGTAATCTCCTATACACCGTGGAATGCAAATTCTGTGTTTGCAGGCACTGCTCCCAAGGCAGGCACACAAACCTGGGAAATTGCCTGAGTCCCAGTACCTGAAAATCCAGTTGCATGAAACTGCTTTGGGCCAACATAAGTTTGGACATATGTAGCGAGGAATACTGTTATGACTAGAGATCGGAGGAATTAATGAATTTGCCCATGACAAAATCTGGTGTCAACTATAATGGCTGAATAGAATGGGGCAAAGTAGGAATCATTGGAACAAGAGCACTGATTGCTGAGAATCCAAATGCACAATTACAATTATTGTTGCATCTCAGTTAAAGGAAGCAATCATTCTATAGTAAGGGTTACGGGCCAGAGTAACATGACCTTTGGTGCAAAGCAATATAAGGGAGACCTCAATGGGATACGTCTTGTAACATAAACACAAATGCAAGGATTCCAATCTTCATTTGCAACATCCACCTATTATTGTTTCTAAAGGTAAACTGATCTCTGCAATACCTAATTATATTTGTTTATGGTTGCTACAACTTTTATGGCCATTTGTATATTAGTACATCAAAACATCCCTCAAAGGTTCATATTAATAAGAATAGCTTGCAAGAGAGTGATACTGACTAGATAGATACTTGATCTTATTTATGCTACTTTGTTAGATCTTCATTGCTTGGGTAGTAAGATCAATGCATTAGCCTCAACATTCCTAGATTAGGGAATGGAAAAACAGCTAGGATTCCTGCTCCTGACCATTTTCATTTGTTGATACTAGGAACAACATGTGCTTGGGCATTGGATGAGGTCAGACTTGGGCTTTGCCAGATGTTGTTGTCACCAAACACTTTGCCAGTACTCACTATCCAGACTACTAACTGAAGAATGACCAATTGGTTTGTTTAAAAAGCTCAGGCTTGAATTTTTGTAAAGATGGAGAGGATCTCTGGCATAGCCAGAATGGCATTGGAAACTCGATTCCAGAAGTCCTGCCTCTGAATTTGGCACCCACCATCTTTTCCAAGGAAGAGAATGGGAAAAAGTTTATAGTTACACATCCGTGGTCCACATTGGTAACTCCACAACTTAAAGTGCAAATGCATCAAACAGATCCAATTTATAGTGAGTTGTCCAAAACACAAAATATGGGCTTTCAGAAGAAAGTCTAAAGCTGCCAGAAGGGTGGCTTACTTCCCCTTTGGAGAGATAAGGCATCCTTTGGATGATTAGGTACCCTTTTGTATAGGTCCGGGGACTTATTTTGGAACAGTCATGTGTCGTTTTTGGATTTTAGAATTAGGCATAAATATGCATAAAGGATGTCCAAGCTGTGAAGGCGTTTAAATCTCTGACATTTAATTATTTAGAAAAAAAATTGAAGTGGGATCAGGTCACATCTGGAGGTGCAGATGGTGAGGGGGGTTGGGTCAGATCTGGCTTGTGGAGTCGGGGTCAGGTTATATCTCAGGTGGAGAGTGTTCCATGCATAGTCAGAGGGTGGGGGAGGTCATTACAATCATTATCCAGAAGCTAGAAGTGATTTTAATTCTTCTAAGCTTTTCTGGGTAATTATTATTGTTCATCAGTCAGAGCGATCTGAAGTTTGCAACTTAAGTCACATTATCAGATGGTTCCCAGTGCTTGGCAATTGTCCAAAGGAAGTTTGAACATTCTGGGTAATTGTGCAATCCTGACCTGGAAACTTTCAAGGGGGTTTCCAGTGAATCCTTAAGGTTCTGCTCAGAAAAGCAACAATTACGCCCTATAATAATTTGCGATGACAAAAATGTTTCCCTCAGGTCACCTTTGAGGCCGTGCCAATCGCCTTAAATCTGTATGCTCTGATTAATAATCCTTCTGTCATCGGAAACCATTTGCCCTCATTTACTCTACCATAATCCTTAAACACTCTGCACACCTCTATCAAATCTCCCCTTAACTTTCTCTATTCTAAGGAGAAGTTCCTGGTTTGTCTCCATGTAACTGAAATATTTTATGAAGGTACCAATCTAGGAGATTACTTTGCTTTTGTGATGTCGAGGTTTGAAATTAACCCTTGGTGAGTTAATTCTAAATCAAAGCACTTAGACCTATTTACGTCTACAACAGGAGATATATGTAGGACAATGAGAACATTGATTTAAATATCACCAAGCTTAAAGGTGCACATCTAACTTGAGATGAGAAGCTTGGACACATTGAATAGAAATTCTAGCAGAGCCACTTTGCTGCTGAAAATGTGACAAGCTGGAAGTCGCAATTCCTGCTTTACCCCTGCCAGAAACCCGTCCCAAATGACACAGCAGTGCAAGGATTTCCACCTGTCAACACTGTGGAATATTGGATGACTTTATGTCACTCAGTGGGAGAGAGCCATATATTAGTCTGGACCAAAATTCTTCTACACAGTTCTTTTGACATTCACATACCCAGGAAATCTCCTCAATAAACATATGACAGTGGGGTATAATAGCTTTATGGCACATTTACAGGAGTCCTCTCCACTGCAAGCATAAGTATTTATGATGGAAAAAATTGACAGCAGATGCACAAGGACATATCTGCATCACAATGCTTTCTACAGCATGCACACTTTTTGATTCTGATCATTGAGGAAAGCAACTGAACACATATATAAATAAACACAGTGAACTACTCTTTAGTTACCTGTCAAATAATCCTGAGTTTAGCATTAAGCATTTGAATTGTTAGAACAGTGAGCACACAAGTCGATTAACTAAGTCCCTATGAGTGTAACTGTTCATAAAGTATGGGTAGAACATTTAGTTGTTGGAACTTGATTTTCTAATTAATTGAGAATTGTGTTTGCAGTCAAGTAGCACACATCACATAGAATGCTGTAGTGATTCAGCATTGCTTTATAAAGAAATTTCAATCCTGAATTGAATTAGGAAGAGATCTAGTCCAAACACAGTGCAAGTATTGTCAATGATAGCAGAAACTTGCATTTAACCAGTATCTTTAAAAATCCATAGTGCATTGTATTAAAGATAATAAATATGTTATTTTCACAAATAACAGCACTACTGTAAGTTCTGGCTTTTCATTAAATCTTCAAAAGGAAGATGGGACTCCCGAAAATGACACTATGCTGATTGCAGACTAACTATCTTAGTATCTAATCAGTTAAGATTCCAGTTTCCCCTTTGTTTAATGTTTTATTATTGAAATTTATTCATTCTGCTAATGATATTAGCTAACTGTTTTAGCATCTCAATTAAAAGAAAAAGACTTGTATTGATATACTTTTCACCACCACCAACCATCTCAAAAAGCAATTGAAAAGTTGTCACTGTTATAATGTAGGAAATATGGCAATTGTGAAGTTGCTTTCTGAACATTTATTCTTCAAACAGTGAAATAATATTCACTGAATGCCAGTGGATAACAGTTCTCTGTGCCCATGTCTGTGGTTAGCTTGCCGTCTGTAGTGAATTTCACATAGTGCAAATATTTACTCAATATCCTGACATTATGATGGCTGATTTTAAAATGTGTGGACTTGCGCAGAACCACAGCTTACTGATAAATCCATTCCTGATTTTGCAGATCAACAGGTTTAATCTCTTGGAAAATAAAATGCTCTAGCAAGGGAAGACAAACAGCAACTTTCATTATACACAGCACTCAATGTGGTAATGCATCCCAAAGAGCTGAAAGCATGGTGTCAATCAGAATGATTAAACTATGAGATGCGCAAGACACTAGAATCAGAGGAGTTGGAGAAGTTTGACAAATGTGCCAGTTTAGTCTGTGCAAATTCAGCATAGTTATCTCAACAATGGAATATGTCATCAGTACATGGTTTGTTGTTAACAATGGTGGTAATTGGAATAGTTGGGAATGGAAGGTGATCTCAAAGGCTAGAATTTTCCATCCCACCCTCCATTGGAATCTTAGCGGACAGGTTGTGGACAATGTGAAACCCCATTGGCAGTGAGGCAGGAATTTCTGGCTTTTAGACCAGCGCAGCAGGAGAATTTCACCCACAGTGTCTTAGACAGCCTAATTACATAATATATTATCAAATGTATTTTTACTACACTATAATTGCATCAACCTTGGCCATTGACAGGAAACTGCATAAGTCAGAGATAAAGCTGCATCAGTACTAGAGCACTAATTTCCCACAGTTGTCCTTTTCTACTGGTGAAGCAGAGAGATTTTCCAATGGGCTTTTGGATCCTGACATCAGGATCAAATGGGGATTCCAAACCTTTATTTATCAGGAGCTGGCCTAAAGGCACTATACTCCTACTATACTGCAACAACGATAGCAGGCAGTGCCTGGTGCTGCCAGACCAATCATAAGCCGTGCAGCTCTACAATCTGAACAGTCCCCACAGGGAGAGGTGGGTGCTGCAGAGGCAGGTAGAATAATGCAAGGTATCTCAAGATGAAGACAAATTTAGGGGATTTAAAATATTTAAATATTCAGAAGGATCTAGTAGACAAACTCCTCCTATCAGAAGGGAAACTTCTCTGACAACAAAGTTGAGACTGCAGGTGAGACATTTGCTGCTGGCAGCATCCTCTTTGGATAATGAAGCTTCTGGCTGTGATGGACCTCCAGGGTGGTTGCTACCATTGTGGTGGTGGCTCCCCATGGTGCAAGGGCCATTCCACATTAGCAAATTTCTGTGGCCCTGAAAATTGTCCCTAAATCAGGCTTTTATTATTTAGATTGACAAGTTGCTGTCTTGCAATCAATTGGGCAACTGATTCACATTCCAACTCCAGTTTTCAAACCTTCTTGTAACAGGAATGTGTCAGACAGCCTCCTGGCACAGCTCCCCACTATTTTTCCAATCCCCACACCCGCCCCAGACACACACACATCAATGTTCTTCTACATTAACTTGACATTTATCTATTCCCTATTCAATGTTTTAATGAGTCATTAACCCATTCATTTCACCCATTGAAATTATGCAATGAAATGTTGAAAGATCAATATATTTATTAAAACACTGGACAGAATTGGAATTTGTAAATTACCAGTTTAATTTCTAACAACTTAAATCATTTAACATTCTGGAAGATAATTACATACTTTTAAATGTTTGAGACAAAATGTGCCACATAAACATGAAATGCTTTTGTATAGCTGAAATCTGATTTGCAATGATAAATGACAGGATTTGATATGTGTCTTGTATGTGGTGCCTGCCATCTGTAGAATAACTATTGTTGTCAGCAATTGAATTGTAAAGATTAAAAAGCTTCTGGTATAGTTGCACATTTAGCTGATCCAGTGTAATGCATCACTAAGTACATTGATAGTAATAATCCAAAGCCAGCGAATCAAGAACATAAAGTCTTACTATCTAGTTGTTATGTCTTATTCATATAATGGTTTCAGAGCTGTCAGATTTGTATGTTTTAGTAAAGATGATTACAATAATTAGGCCACATCTGTTCTTTCTGAAATCTGTCATGAAGGACACTACTTTTTTCTCTACCGTATATTAGGAGTCTTGTATAGATGTTCTTTTGTCGGATGCCACACGATGTCACAGAAGTGACACCTACTGGATCTGAATCATAAGAATTGTGACACAGAAGGAAGGTGTTCTGCCCATTATTCCTGTGTTGTGCTGTTGCTAACACTCAGCTAGAGTTGCTAACGTGTTGTCTTTTCCCTGTTCCTTTCCCACATTCTTTTAATCGCAACTTTTCAAATATTTATTCAGGTCAGTTCTAACTATTTTAAATCCATGTCTCAATAACGGTTTATGGTAAAGCAGTTCATATTCCACTAATCCCATGTATGAAAATATTTGTAATAATTTCCATACCATCCTCGTAGTGGTAACTAAACGTGGAATTTTCTCATCCTGTATACCATGGGAATTGTAGCGAGCAGGAGGATAGCAGATCATTGCAAAGGTTGGTTGACCTCCGGTGGGATTTTCAGGCTTTGGGGTGAACAAGGCTGGAAAATCCCCCCTAAACCCTTCTGTGAAAAGATGGTAAGAATTTCAGAATAAGAGAGTTTGTGTAACTCCACCACATTCATCATTCTTATTTCTTTATTAATCTTCCACATGAAAGTGGGCAGGTTGCCAGCTGAATGGAGCAATGAAGCTAAGAATTTTCACTATTAAGTAGCCAAATCAGCCTTACAGTATTTCTAGCCCATTCTGTATATTTGATCTAAATCATTACTCTGTTCATTACTCCATTTGTCAAAAACAGAAAAACATTCTTCAGGTTGAGATTGATTTGATATTTTTTCCATTATCCAAACTGACATTATGGTGATCAACCTGGACTTAATGGACCTTCCTTCATCATGAACCTTCAGAGGATTCTCTTTCTCTCTCTCTCTGTGGGACGATTTGAATCAATTTGGCTTCTACAAATGCCAGCCTATCCAGAAAGCATTGTTCAGACTGTTCTTGCTGATATGCTATTTAGATTTGAACATTCTTTTCAAATCATTTTAACATCTGCAATAGGGTCAAACAAGACTGTGTTCTTTAAGGCAGCAGTTGATGTCATTTAAGATCTGAATGTAGTGGGGGTGGGGGGATTCTCTGATCTTTACTGCACCATGCTATCTGCGGATGATTCTCAGCCATAGAAGCTGTTCTTACCTGTGTGCCTCTGACGGGGACTGTTCACCAGGTCCCCATTGGTCCAGACCTATTGAAATCTCTGTACTGCATTGATGGCAGTGGTGGTGGTGGTGGGGTTTGCGGGGTTGGGAGGGGGGGAGGTTGCTGGTAGTGGTTCCTTAAGTGAAGGGATAGTCGAGCAGGGAAGCCCACTAATGATATTTAAATGTATGTTCATGAGGTTCCTGACCTTCTGTGGTGGGGAACTTATTATGTCATTGTTGGAGATGGGGATAATTAAGCAAGTAAGTCCCGTCGGTCTAACAGCCATTTTAGGACTCCTCCTCAATTCTCTGCCACCACCAGCTTTCTTGCTTGCCAAAACCGGGTTCAGAAAATCATGGCCACTAGCTTGAAATAACCATTATTAATGGCTTGGTTGAGAACTCATTAACTTTCTTGAGCATGAAGTCAGATGTACATTTTATAACCAGATATAGGAAACTATTTTCATACTGTGAACTTTAAAACAATATGGAGAGTATAGCACACATTTGATAATATTTCAGGATAGTAACCTACTTTCTCTGCGACATATTCAATGCTAATCTTATATAATGTTAAAGAAGATATGCATGCTGTCAGCAAATACATGACTGTAATCAGATTGAGCAGTGTTTACTATGTTCATTGAATACAGAAGTAAAGCACCAGCAGTTTATAACCTGATGTTGAAGTTCATCTACAGTTTTATAATTGACACAGCTTGCTTTACTTTGGCACATTTGAGTACTGATGCAGATTTTGTGCTGTCAGCAATTACTGTCACCCTGGCTTCTGAATATAAGAGATGACATTTATGTTGGAAGATTAATGGATTTGAATGCCACTAAAAATGGCTCTCAATTGAGAGGACAAAAATGACAGTTAATTCGTAACATTTAACGTACAGAGCATAGCAATTCTTGCTATGTCTGGGCGATTCATCTAGAAAGGACAAATAAATTACACATCATAAATTGATCATTTTTGAAGCTAGTTTTGATTTCAATTTTAACTGTGATTGTGATTTCAATGTCATTGAATAGTTGATGCCAGTGTTTTTATTGCTTTTCTGTAAAGGTCAGATTTTCCCTCAACATTGGTCTTCAGGATTACGTTGTAAGTAGCTGTGTAGAATAAGTTTAAAGATTTACGACATTTAAGACTTACAGACAATTAAGTTCTTTCAGTATAAAAACAAATTTTCTGATTTAAGGAAAAGTGGCACTAATAGAGTGAGAGCTTGGGAGAAGTTAGTTTATAAAAGTTTGTTCTTAAAAAATCAACGATGAGCATTCATTATATATTTTGACACTGTAATAAGTCCTTGGAAGCAAAAGTCTCTTCATCAAAATCCCTTTATTTACAAGTCTGACAACAGCATACAGAGTGCTTTCAGTTAGCATTCTGCACTAGGAGTCCCAGAGTTACTGACGTGCCTAGTTAAGTGCAAAGCAAGAGACTGCCTGATTATCCCATTAATTTGAATTGGGGGTTCATATTCTAACAGGCCCATCTCAATTGCCTGGTTAAAGTCATTACAGATACCTGTTAAGCTAAAAGAATGTGGACCACCCTGGATCCACAAGCTATCTAAAGCTATATTGTTAATGAAATATCAATTAATTAAGTCCTTCAATAAACTAACTGTGTGCTGGAGAATTAAATAGCTACAACAGTTTACAATGTAATGTTGAAGTTCGTTGAACACAAGGAGGAAAAATATCTGAACATTGCTTCCATCAAGTTTTCACAGCTGGAATAGAGGAACATCATGCCGCAAATTAAATATGAATGATAGCCCTGTGATGATAAAACTGAGGTAACCAGTTGGAACTAGATGTTCACCACTGACCAGCAGTCAAGAAGAATGGAACTATACTGAGCAGTAAGTCCACATAGGCCAATAACATTGGGAAATAAATAGTTGATCAAATTAATAGAGAACAAATTGGTTAAAGGTAACACTGCAATCACAGGTTACTTCATGATAAGAGCAATTGAGCCTTCATGAATCCCAAATGTTTTGTTGCTTCCCAAATATTCAGGTTTGGTACTGAATGAAATCAGCCAATAAAATGGAAAAGGAAGAAATATTGGTTATCTATTTCATTTTCTCGACACTGCCTGAAATTTATCATGCATTCTGTATGTGTGAGAAACTTCATTTAAGTCCTTCAGAAGTCTATAAATAAACAGCAAGGGCTTGATTCTCCCATCACGATGCACATGTTTTTTTGATGCATTGGATTAGGAGATGCACATGTCGGCCATTCATGGGATTTGTGCATGTGTTCCCAACACATGCACATCTCCCATAGCCGGAGAGCAGGCACACGCGGGACCATGCTGGAAATCAGGAGGAAGACAGGTAAGTGATTTTAATCTGTTTTTAATGTAATTTAAATGTCATTATTGGGCCCGGGATTGAATTCTCTGAGCCTGATAGCATTTCTCACCCGCCAGGAGTATTTCGCTCCGGTGGGATTTAGAGTAGCTCCTCATTTTTGGAGAAACTAGCGGGAGACTCTGCTAGAGTGAAGGGGAGGCAATCAGGGGCCCTCAAGTGGTTGGGCAGTGGGGAGTGTTGATGCCCGCTGGGCATAGGAACTCTGGAAGTGCCAACCTGTGCCACTGGCACAGCCCTAGGGACAAAGTGCCCGTGCCCAGGGGACACCTTGATACTGCCCATCAGGTATTGAGCAGTGCCAAGGGGATGGGATCTAGGGACAGTGCCGAGGGGCAGAGCCTATTGTGGGCGGGGCTTAGGAATGATCGGTGGGGTGGGGGGTCTGGCTGCATTTGGATCAGTTGGAGCTGGAGGAGGCTCTGCCTCCCAGGAGTTGGGTTCAGTGAGAGGGTTGCAGGCTGCGATCGGCAAGGATGGGGGGTGGTGTCTGGAAATTACAGTAATCTGGGACAGGCAGGGAGAAGGGTGGTGTCGGGGCTGTCCCACAAATACTTGTACGGTCATGGTGGTGTTGCGAGGGGTAGCAATGTGAGAGTCCCAGGCTGACCAGTGATTGAGCTGGCCAGCAAACTGCAGTCTGGCAGTTCAGGGCCACTGCACATGAACAGAAGCTCAGAACTGTCAGATTCCAATGTGAATAGGTACCACGCCCCCCCCACCCCCACCCCACCCCACCCCACCCCACCCCACTGCCACCCTTTTAATGATATTCATGATTGTGATCTCTGCATTGCGCAAAGTGTTGGAAATTCGAATCTGAACTCCCACTGAAAAAATAATCGTGAATTACACTATTTTTCCTTCAATTCAGCATTTAGAATTTTTTTGGGAGAATCACCCCCAAGTGAGGGATCCTGCAAAGGAGAAGACAATATCAGAATTTGTTTAACAAATGAGGCGGGAACTAGAAGATCAAGCTAGAAATGTCAATTCTAAAGTTGGAATGAACATAGAAAGATAATAAAACTAGTGAGAATTGAATTTCATAAAAAAGATTTTGAAGAAGAAATACTGCATTGAAGGAATTAACTGGAAAGATTTACTTAAAGGGAAGGTGTTCAGACAAAATTAAAATACTTTAAAGGAACATTTTTATAATGCAGAGACAGATTCTCCCAGGAATATGCTTGTATTTCTGATGCCATGGTTGTCCAATCTTTTCATTCTCCTTCACATCTAGAGCAGGAATCACTTCCATCTCTGTCCGCCATCCCTTTCATCCAGTCATTTCTGCTGTTACTGGTGCATGATGCAATGTCACTTATCACCTATCATAATATGTAAAATATGGAGTATGATATGAAGCAGCATGATATTCTCACTTTGGCAAATAAATCCTCATATCCGCACAATAGTCTAAACTTACCAGTATTAGCAATGTGGTTAAATCTTCAAATAAGACACCATCTCTTTATATTGAAGATCAGAGAGGTAGTGCCAATACCTATAAAGTTATTAAAACCAAACTGATGAAACTGGAATGAGGCCAGATACTTGAGGATCCAAAGAAAATCACAGAAGCTAGAAAATCTGACATAAAAACAGCAAATCTTGCAAATAAACAGTAGGCTTATGCATATCTAAAAGAGCAAGATAAGAAAATATTTTCTGTGGCATTCTTCATCAGCTGCTCATGGCTTTGGAGCTGTTAATCCATAGAACAGTAATGGGGAATTGATTACACATTGGAATAAACTCAACAGATCTGTGATCATGTGGTAATTGTATATATTATTGAAGTCTTTGTTCCTCAAAGCATTCTTAGTTAGTGTTTACCTCAAAGTATGATTGATGTATTACTGTTATATCACCCAATTGTTGACTTCTTTGTTTGTTAGTGTGGGTGGAAGAGATTATCCAGAATTTGCCATTGATAACTCAAAGATAACTGCTGAATACTGCTGCAGTTTGCTTCCTAATGCATTATCTTATTATGGTTTCCTGCTTTTGTTATCAGACGATTTAGGGATTGCTGAACCTTAATGCAGTTGAATGCCACAAAGGCTAAAGAAAATATGACATGAGTTTTCTAGCAAGTAATAAATGATTTCTTTCAGAATTATGACAAAATGCATTTCCAATTGCATCCTAATTAAGTCAACCAAAACAGATTTTCTTAAACTACTAAATGTTCCAAGTTAGGGGGTTCAAGCATTACAAAAGCAACTACTTCCAATACTTTTTGTGCAGCCTGTCACATTGACCTGTAGGAAAAAGATTGAGGGAGGGATTTTACAGCCTTGCTTGGGCAAGACCGTAAAGATCCTGACCAAGGACAACAGCAATTTCTTGCCCACGCCAATTCCGGGACAGACAAGGTGGTAGAGATCAGGCCTGAATGTCCAAAGTTGAGGCCATGATGATCATGATGGGCAATTAATGATGCACTCTTTGGGGAAATTATATGGCTATGGTCAATTCATTATTTAGGAGTAATGGATATTCAGTGATGATAAATGACATTTTACAAAAGTGGGGCGGGTGGGGTGGAATAAATTACAAATTAGCATTCAGTATAAATAAAAAATGTGGCAAATTCTCAATTTGATGTTGAGGAGTGGGAGTTGGTGAGCTGCTGTGTCTTCCCACTACTTTCGGACATTTTGCTTTGTTAAAGGTGCTATAGAAATATAGGGGCCTGAATCTTCCAAGATGTGGAAATCACTTGCCTGTTTGCCACTCTTCTGCTACTCTCTTGCACCACAACAGAGCTCCACATTTCTGGCTGGATCTTTCATTCCCAGATTCTTCAGAAATACAGAGTGACCTTCTATCAAACTGCTTTCTCATTGTCTAAGTCATTGGGAAGACAAACCCTTGTGTGGTACTGCTTGCTGTATCCTGGCATATATCCACTAATTCAGTGAAAAACTGGGACATTTAAGCAGCTTTTCAGTGTGTTAGTGAATGTGAAAGGGTGAATGCATAGGCATGTAAGTAGGTAGGATGTAAAAGGGTAAGTGGGTATAGGGGTAGAGAGGCAGGTGAGCCAGGCAGTTGTTGGATCGACTGGCAGATGGATGAATTGGGTTGAGTGGGTTAGAGGGTACTTGGATCAGATCAGGAGATGTTGTCAGGTCAGAAGTATTATGTCTGTTTGTGTGTGTGTGGGGGCGGGGTGCGCGGTCAGTGTGAGGAGTCAGGTTAGGTTGGTAGGAATTGGGAGGTCAGGAGAGAGTTGGCTGATGGATCTAATTAGGTCAGATTTAATATACGGGGTTAGTCAGATGGTAGGGCTAGTTAGGTCAGGAGGAATAGTCAGATGGACCAGGGTGGGATGGGGGAGCTGGGGTGGGGGTTTCAGCTGTTTACTTCCCCAGAAGTTAGATTAGGTTTTTCCTGTCTAACATTTCCTGGATGACTATTTAGTTAAGTAAATCAAAACTATCTGCAATCTCTAACTCTGAGTCAGAATTGAAGACTTTTCGGAGAGTTCCAGGGAGCAGGGAAATTGCCCTTTGGAATTTCAAACTTCCCAGGCAATCACACACTCTCTGTGTTGGATTTCTGCAAGCTCCCAAAGTGGTTCAAAGTCCAGAAGAACTGGATCAGATTGATATTAAAAACCTTATTCTGAATACTGACAGTTTCAGTTGTGAGAAGAACTTATTCTAAATAGTTGGAGAACAAGAGATAAGAACAGTGCCATCTAGCAACCAAAGCATGTAATTGCATTGTGATCAACATTAAAGAATTGCATGGGAAATATGGATATAAGGATTTGTAACAGGAACAGGTAACAAAAATGTAACCAGAAATGATGACACCAGGAAATAGATTTGTGGGCAAGAAGTACAATCTATATGTAGGATTTGCCATACTAAACTGTGTTCAGGCAACTTATATTCCTGATATGTCAACTCAGATGATGTTATGTTTGCTGTCTGGGCATTTGGGCTGGATTACAGCAAAATTCCTCATAAGCACAAACTCATATTTTGTTAGCATTTGAATTTTTCACTTGAAATTTTAGTATTTGTATTTGCAAATATAATCAATGTCATTATAGAACATAGAACATAGAACATTACAGCACAGAACAGGCCCTTCGGCCTTCCATGTTGCGCCGACCAATATAAAAAGCAATGCCCCTCCAAACTAAACCATTCCCTTCTCTTCCATATACTTATCAACTAACCTCTTAAACGCCACCAAACTTGGCGCATCGACAACTGCTGCAGGCAGGGCATTCCACTCCCGAACCACCCTTTGGGTAAAGAACCTACCTCTGATATCCGTCCTATAACTATCACCCCTTAATTTAAAGCTGTGTCCCCTCGTGCTAGCTTTCTCCATCCTAGGAAAAAGGCTATCACTGTCCACCCTATCTAAACCTCTAATCATCTTATATGTTTCGATAAGGTCCCCTCTTAGCCGCCTCCTTTCTAACGAAAACAACCTCAAATCCCTCAGCCTCTCTTCATAAGACCTGCCCTCCATACCAGGCAACATCCTGGTAAACCTCCTCTGTACCCTCTCCAATGCCTCCACATCTTTCTTATAATGTGGGGACCAGAACTGCACACAATACTCCAAGTGCGGCCGCACTAGAGTTTTGTACAGTTGCAACATGACGTTGCGGCTCCGAAATTCAATCCCCCTACCAATAAAAGCTAAGACTCCATATGCCTTCTTAACAACCTTATCGACTTGACTGCCTACTTTCAGGGATCTATGCACATATACACCAAGATCCCTCTGTTCATCAACACTATTAAGAATCCTACCATTAGCCCTATACTCTACACATTTATTATTCCTGCCGAAGTGCATTACCTCACACTTTTCCACATTAAACTCCATTTGCCACCTCTCGGCCCAGCTCTGCAACTTGTCCAAGTCTCTCTGCAAACTATAACACCCCTCTTCACTATCTACCACTCCACCGACTTTAGTGTCATCTGCAAATTTACTAATCCATCCTTCAATACCCTCATCCAGATCATTTATAAAAATTACAAACAGCAGGGGCCCCAAAACAGACCCCTGAGGTACACCACTTGTCACCGAACTCCACGATGAATATCTCCCATCAACCACCACCCTCTGTCTTCTATCTGCTAGCCAATTCCTAATCCAATTGGCTAAATCACCCTCTATCCCATACATCTGCATTTTCTGCAGAAATCTTCCATGGGCCACCTTATCAAACGCCTTACTAAAGTCCATATATACCACATCAACCGCCTCACCCCCATCCACCTCTTTGGTCACTTTTTCAAAAAACTCAATGAGGTTAGTAAGGCACGACCTACCCTTCACAAAACCATGCTGACTATCCCCAATCAATTCATCTCTCTCTAAATAACTGTAAATCCTATCCCTAATAATTCTCTCCAATACTTTGCCCACAACAGAAGTAAGAGTCACTGGCCTATAATTCCCTGGAAGGTCTCTCTTCCCCTTCTTGAACAATGGGACCACATTCGCTATCCTTTAGTCCTCCGGAACCACACCCGTAACCAACGATTATTGTTATTACTTTGCAGAATTAGTTAAATTTTGTTTCACCAGAATCTCACTATAGATATTTCTTAAACCATGTCTGATGAAAAGTCATCCTGACTCGAAATGTTGTCTCTAATCTTGCTCCACAGATGCTGTCAGACCTACTGAGACTTCCAACATTTTCTGTTTTTGTTTCAGATTCCAGTATCTGCAATATTTTGCTTTTATTAAACAATGTTAATGAAAGAATTAATTCCAAACCTACAAGCAGCAGCCTCACTGTTTTATAAGTACGAACACAATTGTATGATTGGGTTATAATTTGTGTGTAAGATTTAAGAGCTTTGTCAAGTGACATTGAGTCATTTGCAAAAACAAACATTGTATTACAGAGACGTCTCTTAAGGCACAGTTTTATCTGGAGTGCTTCAGGAAAGCTGAAGTGCCTTTTCTTCTCTGTTGTAATAATGCCTGAAGTGATGCATTACGCACTGGAGCTTTTCAAATGGATCATGTCAACTGTGGCAAAAGCAAGACATACTGTAAAAAAGATTGCCTCAGTGACCAGTTACTAACGTGACAGATGGTCTGCAAGGAATATTTTATGGTTTTGGATGTGTTTAGTGAGGAATACATAGTCACACAGAATTTAACAAGAGAGGTTGCTGACTTAATCTCTATATCATTCCTATTTTTCATCTCCCGCAGCTGTGGGCATGGATGGAAGAGCTCCAAAAGGAGTTGTTGGAAGATGTTTGTGCTGACTCAGTGGATGCAGTACAGGAACTTATCAAACAGTTTCAACAGCAACAAACGGCAACGCTTGAGGCAACCCTAAATGTCATAAAGGAAGGGGAGGACCTAATTCAACAACTCAGGTGAGTGGTACAGATCACAGAATGAAGATAAAAAGAAATCAAATTGGTCACATTTATTATTCTGAACAGTATCTCAGATACACCAATACTCAGTAAGGCAACAAAACGTCTTTACATCAAAAGCCATTCACTCTTGATCATCCATAACAGTGGTTTAGCACTGCTGCTTCACAGCGCCAGGGATCCAGGTTTGATTCCCAGCCTGGGTCATTGTGTGGAGTTTGCATGTTCTCCCTGTGTCTGTGCGTGTTTCTTCTGGATGCTCTGGTTTTCTCTCACAGTCTGAAGGTATGCAGGTTAGGTGGATTGCCAATGATAAATTCTCCCTCAGTGTATCCAAACGGACACTGGAGTGTGGCAACTGGAGGATTTTCAGAGTAACTTCATTGCAGTGTGAATATAAGCCTATTTGTGACTAATACTTTTAATCTTTAACTGAAATGTTGTTGTACAAATGTATTATTTTTGTAAGAGTTCATATATTAATGACAATCATTGGCAAATCTTTGTTCTGTAAGTTTGTCTAAAACAGGATTAAAAATATTTTCATTTCTCAACAGCTCACAACTCTTGAAAGGAAATCAGTGTAGGTTAATGTACTTCATACCCTTGTTAGTGTTCTGAGGTCAAATGTCACAACATGCAAAAAACTATGTTCTTTGTTTGAACTTTTTAAATACAGTGTTGCATGTTTCTAGTTATCATACTAAATGAACACAGTGTGCATCTTCATCAATCCTTTTGGATTTTATCTGTCTCAACAGTTGTGAGTGCCATTGAAAACTTGCTGCCACAGTTTTCTGTTTTAACGTTTTGGTTTGCCACAGGGACTCTGCAATTTCCAACAATAAAACCCCACACAATAGCTCCATCAGCCACATTGAAAGTGTCCTCCAGCAGCTCGATGAAGCCCAGGGACAGATGGAAGAGCTTTTCCATGAGCGAAAAATCAAGTTAGATATTTTCTTACAGCTTCGGATTTTTGAGCAGTACACAATTGAGGTATGTCCATGGTTCACAAAGCAGCATTGATCTTTAACAGATGGAGCACTTCTCTGGGGAAATGTGTCTGTCCCATCAGGTCTTGGGTCTATAAAGCTCAGCTGTTAATTCAAAACTGGAGGGTGGGGTAGGAGTTGGGTGGGTGTGGAAAACATGAAAGTAATAAATTAGAGAATAGAATGACACATTTTGATGTTTTTTTCTGTGAGCATACCCCTTTTGTTGCAACTAGATTGTCCTGCATCTGCTTATCGTGTTGTCAGACTGTTTAGCTCTTCCAAGGACACGCTGTCTTTGATTACAACATGTTGCACAATATTATATAAGAGCATGTGTTAAATGGAAGCTTTTAAATTACATGTAATCATTATAATTTAGGAAGGGTGAAAAGATCAATGAAAATAGCATGAAATATAATTTGCATAATAGAAGAGTTAATTTTTAAGTGGATTTGCCAATCTCTGTTTCTCAATATAATAGGACTCAAGCTGTGAATGAATGGTGAGGATTGTCAGTATTTTTAAGACTTCGAGCTCGAGCCCCACTGTGTAAGGAAGATATCAGAGGGAAATCAGGAAACATAGATAAATCAGTGTAACATCTGTTGTTGAGAAATGCTGGAGCTTATATTAATGGTAAGAAGTCTCACAACACCAGGTTAAAGTCCAACAGGTTTATTTGGCAGCACAAGCTTTCTGAGACTCACTTCTTCATTAGGTGAGTAAGGAGTTGTATTCACAAACAGGACATGTACAGTTTACAAGATCATGGTTGGAATGCAAGTCTTTATCGATAATCAAGTCTTAAAGGTACAGACAATGTGAATGGACACACTCATCTCCATGAAGGACAATCACCTCTGCATTTCACTATACCTCAAGCCTACGGATAACCTCACTATGCTCCACTTCTCCAGCTTCCACTCTAAATATGTTAAAGAAGCCATCCCCTACAGACAAGCTCTCCATATACATAGGATTTGCTCAGATGAGGAGGATCACAACAGACATCTACAAACGCTGAAAGATGCCCTCATAAGAACAGGATATGGTGCTTGACTCATCAATCAACAGTTCCGATGTTCACAGCGAAAAACCACACCAATTTCCTCAGAAGATAAACACGGGACATGACGGATAGCATACCGTTCGTTGTCCAGCACTTCCCTGGAGTGGAGAAACTACGACATTTTCTCAGAAACCTTCAATGTGCCATTGACAAAGACAAACATTTCAACTTGGCCATCGCAACACTTCCATTTCTTGCCTTCAAACAAATGCACAATCTCAAACAGACCATTGTCCATAACAAACTATCCAGCCTTCAGGAGAACAGTGACCCCGACACCACACAACCCTGCCACAGCATCCTCTGCAAGATGTGCCAAATCATCAACACGGATCCCAGCATCTCATATGAGAACACTATTCACCAGGTACATGTTATATACTCTTGCAACTCAGCCAACGTTGCCTACCTTTTTGGTTTTGTGAAGGGTAGGTTGTGCCTTACTAACCTTATTGAGTTTTTTGAAAAAGTGACCAAAGAGGTGGATGGGGGTAAGGCAGTTGATGTGGTATATATGGACTTTAGTAAGGCGTTCGATAAGGTGGCCCATGGAAGGCTTCTGCAGAAAATGCAGATGTATGGGATAGAGGGTGATTTAGCTAATTGGATTAGGAATTGGCTAGCAGATAGAAGACAGAGGGTGGTGGTTGATGGGAGATATTCATCGTGGAGTTCGGTTACAAGTGGTGTACCTCAGGGGTCTGTTTTGGGGCCCCTGCTGTTTGTAATTTTTATAAATGATCTGGATGAGGGTATTGAAGGATGGATTAGTAAATTTGCGGATGACACAAAGTCGGTGGAGTGGTAGATAGTGAAGAGGGGTGTTATAGTTTGCAGAGAGACTTGGACAAGTTGCAGAGCTGGGCCGAGAGGTGGCAAATGGAGTTTAATGTGGAAAAGTGTGAGGTAATGCACTTTGGCAGGAATAATAAATGTGTAGAGTATAGGGCTAATGGTAGGACTCTTAATAGTGTTGATGAACAGAGGGATCTTGGTGTATATGTGCATAGATCCCTGAAAGTAGGCAGTCAAGTTGATAAGGTTGTTAAGAAGGCATACGGAGTCTTAGGTTTTATTGGTAGGGGGATTGAATTTCGGAGCCGCAACGTCATGTTGCAACTATACAAAACTCTAGTGCGGCCGCACTTGGAGTATTGTGTGCAGTTCTGGTCCCCACATTATAAGAAAGATGTGGAGGCATTGGAGAGGGTACAGAGGAGGTTTACCAGGATGTTGCCTGGTATGGAGGGCATGTCTTATGAGGAGAGGCTGATGGATTTGAGGTTGTTTTCGTTAGAAAGGAGGCGGCTAAGAGGAGACCTTATCGAAACATATAAGATGATTAGAGGTTTAGATAGGGTGGACAGTGATAGCCTTCTTCCTAGGATGGAGAAAGCAAGCACGAGGGGACACAGCTTTAAATTAAGGGGTGATAGTTATAGGACGGATATCAGAAGTAGGTTCTTTACCCAGAGGGTGGTTAGGGAGGAATGCCCTTCCTGCAGCAGTTGTAGATGCGCCAAGTTTGGTGGCGTTTAAGAGGTTAGTTGATAAGTTTATGGAAGAGAAGGGAATGGTTTAGTTTGGAGGGTCATTGCTTTTTTTTCATAATTGGTCGGCGCAACATCGAAGGCCGAAGGGCCTGTTCTGCGCTGTAATGTTCTATGTTCTATGTTCTATGTTCTACTTGATACGGTCCAGGAAGGGATATCCTGAGGCACAGTACGTTGGGGATACCATGCAGATGCTACAACAATAGATAAATGAATATCGCTCAACAATCATCAGGGAGCAGTGTTCCCTTCCAGTCACAAGTATTCAGCCTCTGATCTTCGGGTAAGCGTTCTCCAAGATGGCCTTCACGACATACGACCATGCAAAATCGCTGAGCAGAAACTGATAGCCAAATTTCGTATACATGAGGATGGCCTCAATTGGGATCTTGGGTTCACGTCACACTATTTGTAACCCCACAATTTTCTTGGGGTTGCAAAATCTCACTAACTGTCGTGGCTGAAGACAATGCACATTTCTTTAACCTGTACTTGGCCCCTCTCCCCTCACATTGTCTCCATCTTTAAGACTTGATTACCCCTGTAAAGAATTGCATTCTAACCATTATCTTTGTAAATTGAGTTTGTGTCTATATGTGTCCTGTTTGTGAATACAACTTCTCAATCACCTGAAGAAGGAGTGAGACTCCAAAAACTTGAGCTGCCAAATAACCCTGTTGGATTTTAATCTAGTGTTGTGAGACTTTTTACTATGCTTACCCCAGTCCAGTGCTGGCATAGCTACACCATGCCTATATTAATGGACAGGATGACTGAATTTTAGCTGAGTAGGGAAGTCTTGCCTAATGGACCAGATTGAATTTATTGAAAGATTAACTGCAGAAGTAACTATAGAAGTGAACAGTGACTATCTGTGCCGGATCCTTCAAAGAGCTATCATAGTTTCTCAGCCGCTCTACTAACTCTACTAACCACTAATCCCAATGCCCTTTCTGGTCACTGTCACATGTTGACTGTTTGCAACCTCAGTATCCTAATTATCCCTGAGAAGAACTCCAACCCCATGTGCTTTCCATCAGCAAGACAAACTACTTATACTTATGTAACTTCACCCATCATCACACCAACCTATGTCCATATGTTGATGGACCTCCATCCATGCTATTCTCAGCTCTGATGTTCTTCTGGTCACCTTTCCATTCTCAACTACCAAAAAACTTCAGCACAATATAAGCTATCTATGCTGTTCCAAATCTCACTCCCCCAACAAGATTGAGGGTTGATTTAATAAGGGTGTTTAAAATGATTCCTTGTTGTACCATATAGGCTATCTAATAATGAGATCTGAGGTCTCACCATTCTGACACAGAGCACTTGACCCTTTGCACTCCACTCAACTCCGAGTGCCAAAAATTGGAGCTCATGAATTGCAAATATCTAGAGAAAGAGAAAATGCTAGCCAGTATGAATTTCAGAAAGAGTTTGGGAACAAAGTGCATAAATGTGATTAAAATTATTTGCTTGCACAAATTTTAAATGTTGACACCATCAGTTTAAATGAAATGGCCAACTTTCTTGGTGTAACTTGCACGTAATTCAGTGTATTCCAATGATAAGTGCACATTCTGTATGTAGTATTCCCAGATAACAGCCTTACAATCTTACTCCGAGAACAATATCTGTTCCGTCTTTTAACTTTCTATTCAAAATAGAGTTATCTTTCAATATTACATTTTCATTCTATTTTAACTTTTTCATTGATAGGAACCTTTTCAATCATACAAAGGCTTTGCTTAATTTATTCAAATAGGTTTGATTACTTACAAAGTATAAAGCTTTTTTATATATAAAAAATACTCTTCTTTCACATTCATATTCAAAGTAAGTATCATTTTATCACAAATTTTGCATCATTTATCAATATCTGTGGTATATTATCAGGTGACAGCAGAATTAGATGCTTGGAATGAAGATCTCCTCCGTCAAATGAATGACTTTAATACAGAAGACCTGACGTTAGCTGAACAGCGATTGCAGCGACACACAGAGCGCAAACTGGCCATGAACAACATGACATTTGATGTAATTCAACAGGGCCAAGATTTACATCAATATATCATGGAAGTACAAGCATCAGGTAATGTAAAAACATAGTTCCTTTCACCCCCTCATGCAGCCAGTTCATTTTTTAATATGGTTGTCAGGTAGCATTTGGACGTGGTTCATCACATCAGTGTTGGAGCTGTGCCATTATTAAGCAGGCAGATGCTTCAACATACCAAAGATAAAAATTCTGGCAGCAAGTTACTGAATCACTCAGCTCATGCATTCTTCTTCCAGCCAGGAGATGGGTAGAAATAAGTAAACAGAACAGAGTACAGTACAATCTAGCAGAAAGCAAGTTCACTTTCAGAATGAGTCCTGCTGCTACACAGTACCACTTAGTGCCTGCAGTATGGCTGATGACTTTCTCTGGAGGAAATTGCAGATCTCTTTTTTACGATAAGCCTAAGTAGCTCTGGATGTAGAATGACTGACTTTGGATCACACTTTCTTGGCATGAGCAGCAAGAGTTTGGGCTAGTGGGCAAACAAAGTCAGGGGCAACGGCAAAGTGACAGTTCTGGAAAAATAAATGTTGTCATCTGAGAGAGGACAGCAGGTTCATGCTCCACAAAACCACTGCCACTCTCCAGCAAAAAAAGCACATCTCTGCTCCTCTCCCTCTCCTACTCCAGGGTCTTTAGCATAGCATCTAAGAATTTTAAGAGACCATCCTTTTCATGTTAAGCCATTCTTCTGTCTTGGGCCAGAATGAGTTGTAGAATGACATCCAGCACCTGATCCTGTCACAATGCACTTCCCTTTATGGGTGCAGAATGGCTTTAAATAATACATGCTTGCTTTAATTGTTATCCTGTTGTGTTTGAGGGCTCAGGTGAGTCCACATAATACTGGCTGCATTTCCAATCATGTAAATTAGCAGGAAACACAAAATTTCTGTGCTACCTATAACAGAAACAATGACATTTATCCTACATCTTATTTTTGAGAACTATCAAATTTGTGTTTCTCAATTTGATCTCTTGTAGTTCATTTTGGTAAGATTAAATTCCTTGTAGTCTCATGGTGGGAACAGATTCTATGTAATGAGGTGGTGTGTTAGAATCAAAGACCTTGGGTCCTCATTAGTGACTTTACATGTTCACACACTCGTTAATACACAGTCAATTTTGATGCAAAAGATTGAAATCTACAGTTCAATCTGTTTGCTCTTTTTCAGTAAATCCCAACTATTAATCATACTTATTGTATCTAACAGTAAACCTAATTTTACCCATGAAATTAATTATGCTTGAATTATTTACCATTGTATTACTAGATCAATGAGTCTATGCAAAACAGCTAGTATTTTTAATTAATGGTTTTGTTCTAAAATTAACAAAGATACAGAAATGCAAGTTAACATGTTTCAAGTCTCAATGTATTGCTGCAGAGGTTATCATGTGGTTGCATTATCCACTCTTCCCTCACCAATCCCCTTCATATCCTTGCTCTACTAAGTAGTTTCTTCTGCCAACTGGCAGGCAATAATCAAGCTCATTCACTACTATGCTTTCAAATCCTTCCTCACCCAACTCATCAGGCAACTACTTGTGATCAGCTACTCAGTACTCGCAACTACCCTGCTTGTTCCATTGCTCTTACTCACTAATGTGATTTCCTATTTTTGGCAACCCCTCCCCTTCCTCCTGATTTCCCACTCATTCAAGTCTATTATCATTGAAAAATCAGCCTAGGATCTTTAGTTTTTCAACCACCACTCTAATTCCAACTTATTCTTCCTCTCCAGATGATGGCAGTATCCAGCTTCATATCCCTTTATCTCTCTTCCAATTTCTGTCCAGTCTACTGCAAGTAGCAGCATCAGCACAGTCCTTTGTCCATGTGTGCAGTGCACGAAACATCTTCCCTAACCTCATAGAATCCCACAAAATTCTTACAGTGGAGAAGGAGGCCATTCAGCCCATTGAGTCTGCACTAACTGTCTGAAGGAGTATTTTACTTAGGTCCACCCCTTGCCATAACTTAGTGCATTTGCGTGGCTAATCCACCTGATCTACATATCTTTGACACTAAGGGACATTTAGCATGACTAACTCACCAAATCTGCACATTTTTGGACTGTGGGAGAAAGCGCCCAGAGGAATCCTTCACAGACATGGGAAGAATGTGCAAACTCAACAGGCAATCGCTCAAGGTCAAAATTGAACCCAGGTCCCTCATGCTAAGAGGCAACAGTGCTGACTACTATGCCACCATGCCATCTTATACCTCTGTAGAGCATTTCACGCGGTTCCTATTTTTGTGTCTAACCCTTTTGGATTACCCTAGCTTTGTTCCTTTCTTATCTATGCCAATGTTTCAGCAATAATGGCTTTTGTTTCAATTCCTTTATGGACGAATTTGTTGTGCTCCAAGTTTCCCCAGGCTTCGGTTGAGCACATAGCTAAGTGTAACACATCTGTTTCTTCACAAATATGGGGAATGTCTCCTGCAGCCTATATATTTCTGACGTGGTGCGTGTAGACTTCTAAAAGGGGTTCAATAAAGTGCCACATAACAGGCATGCCGCTAAAGTGAGCACACAGAATAAAAGGGACAGTGTAGCATGAATGTGAAGCTAGCTGAGTGGCAGGAAACATAAGAGTAGTGATGAATGTTCGTTTTTTGGTCTGCAGGGATTAAAATCACAGCTTGTGATCCTCATCCTGAACCCTTAGAACCTTGACTTAGGTGGGCAAGGGAAAATTTCAAAATTTTCAGATGATACAAAACCTGGAATATTGTAATAGTGATAGATTCCAAGAGGATATAGACAAACTGGTTGAATTGATGGAAAGTGGCAAATTAAGTTTAATGTAGAAAAGTATGAAGTGATGCATTTTGGTAAGCTGATGAGGAGAGGTAAAATTAAATAAAGGATATCATTCTGGAGTGCAAAAGTAGAGTGAGCAGCAGTACATAGAATTATAGAATTCCTATAGCGTAGAAGGAGGTCATTCAGTCCATTGAGCGACAATCCCACTCAGGCCTTAACTCTATAACCCCATGTATTTATACTAGTAATCCCTCTGACATTTTTGCACAGCCAGTCCACCTAACCCCACATCTTTGGACTGTGGGAGAAAACCAGACCTCCTGGAGAAACTCATACAGACAGGAGGAAAATGCGCAAACTCCACTCGAGACCTGAATTGAACCCATGTCCCTGGTGTTGTGAGGTAGCAGTGCTAATCATTGTGCACCGTGCCATCGTCTAGGCTGGTCTCTGGCTGTTGATTACCCAGTGAGGTCCCTTATGCAGTGTAGTATGACATACAGTACTATGATTGGCATGCTCTTGGATAATCATCCAGTATTGAAATTTGTTACACTTCATATATCATATTTGCCACTCAGTCTGCTTTCATAGTTTGTGTACAGAAATGTTGTATCCACATGCACTGATCTTTTGAGAAGGGAATTTTGCTTATCAGAGTTAAAATATAACAGTTAACCATTATCCTTGCTTCAACTATAGAACTGCAAGTGACAGTTCTCATTCAATTACAAACCAGTTTGTTGAACATCTGTTCATGGGAAATGTTAGAACCAATTATCAAGGAAGCAATATCAGGATAACTGGAAAGTCAAACCATTATCTATTAGAGTCAGCATAATTTTATGAAGGATAGATCACGTTTGACTAATTTGCTCAAATTCTTCAAAGATGTAACAAGCAAAATGGATAATGGGGATCCTGTAGATGTAGTATATCTGGACTTCCAGAAGGCATTTGATAAGATGTTGCACAAAAGATTAATTCACAAGGTTATGTCACATGGGATTAGGGGTAATTTATTAGCTTGGTAGGTGACTGGCTGATGGACAAAAGAGAGTGTCAGGATAAATTTTTTTTTTGCTGGATGGCAGGAAGTAATTAGTGTGGTTCAGTCCTTGGACCCCAACCATTTACAATACTAATGATGTGGATACAGGAATAGAAGGCTTTATAGCCAAATTTGTAGATGACACAAGAATAGGTGGGACAGTAAGTTGCAATGAGGAAATAAGAACCTTAAAACTGGATGTAGATAGGTTAGGATAGTAGGCCAAAATGTGGCAGATGGAGTTTAATGTGGATCAATGTGAAGTCATGCATTTTGGTCAGAAAAATGAGAAAGCGACTTATTATTTAAATGGGGAGAGACTTTGAAGTTTTCTGGTGCAGAGAGATCTGAGTGTCCTCATTCATGAGTCACAGAAAACTAGCTTGTAAGTACAGCAAATAATAAAGAAAGTGAATGGAATGTTCGCATTCATAACTAAAAGAATAGAATATAAAGATGAGGGAGTATTATTGCAACCATACAAGAGGTTGCACCTAGAGTACTGGGCATAGTTTTGGTCCCCTTATTTGAGAAAAGATGTAGTGGCATTGAAGATAGTTCAGAGGAGGTTCATTAGATTGATTCCAGAGATGAAGAGTTTGTCATATGAAGAGAAATTGAACAGTTTAGGCCTATACTCTCTGGGATTCAGAAGAATGAGAGGAGATCAAATTGAGGTATACAAGATGATAAAAGATATGGATAATATAGACGTGGAGCGGCTACTCCCTCTTGTGGCGCATTCTAGGACGAGAGGTCATAGTCTTAGGATAAGAGGTGGCAAATTTAAAACAGAGTTGCAGAGAGAATACTTCTCCCAAAAGGTTGTTAATCTGTGGAATTTGCTACCTTAAAATACAGTGGATGCTGGGACAGAGAATAGATTTAAGGAGGAGTTAGACAGATTTTTAATTGGTAATGGGTTGAAGGGTTATGGGGAGATGGCAGGAAAATGAGGATGAGGAGCATATCAGCCCTGATCAAATGGCGGAGCAGATTTGACCTAATTCTGCTCCTATATCTTATGAACTTATAAACTTAACTGGATCTAACTCAACTGTAAGTACGTTTGAATATCATTCATTAATTTTGTTTACAATCATGTTTTCCTTTACCAAGGTTATCCACTTTATTTAAGAGAACACGAAGTTTCATTTGTGTCAATCTCTTCCCAAAGGGATTAAGTTCTGTTGATTGGAAATGAAGATCTTCAGTACACCTTCAATGTGACAGGTCTTGGAGGAGAGGAGTTCTATTGTTCTAATTTTTTAAAAAAATTAACAGTAATGAGTAGAATTCAGGTGCTGAGAATTGTGAGAGGCAGAGGTTTCTAAATAAGTCATGAAATGTTTTTGTTTGAACAGGAATTGAACTAACGTGTGATAAAGATATGGATTTAGGAACACAAGTGCAGGAGCTGCTGGAATTCCTTCATGATAAACAGCAAGAGCTTGAACTGAATGCAGATCAGACCCAGAAGCGCTTGGAGCAATGTTTACAGCTGAGGCACCTGCAAGCAGAGGTTAAACAGGTAAATGTGAGAGTGATAGCTTCAAGTGGAATGTATTTTCAGAACACGTGCAGTTTTTCATTTTAAGCTTGAAGAGTTGCTAGGAGACCACATCGTCCTTATTTTAATAGAAGCCCCATGCCTCCAACCTAATCATGCACTATTCCTCAACAGAGCTGAAAGGTCCTCAGTCACTGCTTGTTTGATATTGAGGGAAATGCTGAGGGGCCAAGACATTGTTTTGGGTTGAATGAGTTAACCATTTATTTAAAATGAAAAAAAACATGAAACACTGGAAATGTACTGGTTTTCAGTCAGCACTTGAAAAGAGAAATTTAGATTATGGGTGGTTCTCAGGTTGGTGGCTGTGAATATCCGGCTACTACAAGGACCAGTACTTGTGCTTCAGCTGCTTGCAGCCTGTTTCAATGATTTGGATATGGGCCCCATATGTAACATTTCAAAGTTCACAGATGACATAGAGCTAAGTAGGAGTGTTTGTTGTGAGGAAGATGTAGGACGTCTTTAGGGGATTTAGACAGACTTACTGGGGATGATTGTACTGGCTTGTTCACGCCTGGTTTCTCACCAGAAAGGGCGTGAGACTGATTTAAATATTTAAATATTCTTTTTAATTGTCTAGGCTGACTTGCCTTAATGGCCTTGCTAGTGGAGGTCCTCACTGGTGAGGAACATGTATGTCCCCACCAATAGGGGTTTGGTGTTTAATTTCCGTTAAACAACCATTTAATTTCCAATCCCACCCCCAAGGAGATCGAGGGCAGAGGGACATCCTGGCACTGCCAGCCTGGGACCCTGGCAGTGCTAGTCTGGCACCCTGGCACTACCCAACAGGCACTAGGCAGTGCCAAGAGTTGGAGCCTAAGGGGAGGGACATGGCTTGAAGGATGCAAGGCCTAAGGGGAGGTTGTAGGATTGCACACACTGCAATAGTGGATCAGCTGAGGCAGTGACTGGCAGGGGCAAGGGTGTTATCAGACTTGCAATTGCCTCTCAACCCCACCCCCATTGGTGTGAATCTGTCTGAAGCATTCTGTGGAACAGAGAGTGCTGGAGATTCATGAAACAAAGTATGCCCAAAAATTGGGTG
This sequence comes from Sphyrna mokarran, assembly GCA_024679065.1. NCBI lineage: Eukaryota > Metazoa > Chordata > Chondrichthyes > Carcharhiniformes > Carcharhinidae > Sphyrna > Sphyrna mokarran. The sequence continues at coordinate 47,865,360 of JAGIQG010000011.1, read as the reverse complement.
AGAAATTCTCCCATTTCCTGCCTGTTTTATTTTCATCAGGAATTGAACTAATGGGTGATAAAGATATGGATTTAGGAACACAAGTGCAGAAGCTGCTGGAATTCCTTCATGATAAACAGCAAGAGCTTAAATTGAACTCTGATCAGACTCAGAAGAGCTTCGAACAATGTTTACAGCTAAGGCACTTAGTTTTTTTGGAAGAATCCGAGCCAAGATGTTTGGGGAGTTCCTGGTTGGGGAGTCCAGAATCAGAGGTACAATTTCAAAATAAGGGGATGTCACCTAAGACTGAGATGAAAGAATTTTCTTAACTCATAGGTTGTGAATCTTTTGAATTGTCTACCCAGAAGGCTGTGGAAACTGTCATTGAGTATGTCTGAAGCAGAGAATGACAGACTTCTAAATATCAATGACATAAAGGGATATGGGAGCAGTGTCAGAAGAACACATTAAAGAGCCATGATTATATTACATGGCAGAGCAGGCTGAATGGCCTACTTCTGCTCCTATATTCCTATGTTTTATCAATTCAGTATTAATGAAGTATCATCTTCTGCCTACAGATTAATTTTCAGTGATAACTACAAACAGAGTGGGCATGTTGTATTATTCTTAAGAAAGCAATTTAGTGTTGGATAAAACTGGAAGCAATCTTTTGTAGAATTTCACATTCCAAATATTTACCTCGTAACTCAACAGCCACAGTTTCAGTCTGTCTAATTATAGTGGCACAAGAGAATCACCAATTCCCATATTTGCATACAATTAAAAATAATTAAAATATCATAAATGTAATACACAGTTAAAGATTGGTCCCATGATGAATCTGAGTAAATACAATTTTCTTTTACTTATTCCATTTTTTTTAAATATCTTGTTCAGCAAACTTAAAATTAAGGTTTTTATTTAATTGTTTTTCTTGCTTTCTTGTCACTGATTTTGATTTGATTTGATTTAATTTGTTATTGTCACATGTATTAACATACAGTGAAAAGTATTGTTTCTTGCACGCTATACAGACAAAGTATATCATGATAGAGAAGGAAATGAGAGAATGCAGAATATAGTATTACAGTCATAGCTAGGGTGTAGAGAAAGATCAACTTAATGCAAGATAAGTTCATTTATAAGTCTGACAGCAGCAGGGAAGAAGCTATTCTTGACCTCAGACTTTTGTATCTTTTTCACAATGGAAGATGGAAGACCGTATGTCTGGGGTGCATTGAGTCCTTAATTATGCTGGCTGTTTTGCCGAGGCACCGGAAAGTGTAAACAGAGTCAATGGATGGGAGGCTGGTTTGCATGATGGATTGGGCGACATTCATGACCTTTTGTACTTCCTTGCAATCTTGGGCCGAGCAGGAGCCATAGCAAGCTGTGATACAAACAGAAAGAATGTTTTCTGTGGTGCACCTGTGCAAGTTCTTTTCAACTGTGAACAAAAATGAGAGTAACATTAATCATGGAAGAAAATTCCAAAATGATTTTGCTCATCAGTTTAGTTGCATTTACTTTTTTTTGATTAGCATTAACAACCACATTAAACGTAGCCACATTTTTCAGATAGACTATTAGCTTATATTTGTGAATGACATTGAGTGTGAGCAAATTATTAGCAGCCAACTCAATGCAAGTTGTAGGCCTGGAGGTTATTCAGTCTGTGCAGAAATAACCAAATGATTTTGAAAATGAGAGAAGTTATTGGCCAGTATGTGTTAAGTACATTAAATACAGAAGATTCTTATTGCTGTGTGACTTTCTGATGAAGGCAATGAGCATGGTTGACTGGAAAGTATTTCCAAAGGGCTTGAGATTGCTTAATTAATTCTAAACATTCCCTTGTCTATGATCTCCCTTGTGGAATCAAATTTCTCAGGATTATTACCTTCTGTCAGTTACATCTGTAAGAGTTAATTGTTGATAGATGTTGACTGAACTATTGGTGGGTTTATGGAAATGCCAACATTTTGTTTGAGTCTAAGCAAATTTCTAACTGCCAAGAATATCAATATATTTTGTAACATTGCATTCACAAAACAAAATGATTGTACTTGTTAATTATATAGAAGTAGTTAAAGGAATGTTTCTGTTTTCTCCCAACATTTGTAAAATCAAAATAGGGCTCTCATCACAAATGTGTGGATTACGTTGTTAATCCCCTAATAATCTGGATAAATGCTGAACTATCAATATTGTTTTGATTGAGACACAGATGTCGATCTTACATTGAATGAAATGAATCACTCTGTATTCATAAAGTAACAGTGCTGCGAATCTGTACATTATTTCCAGACAAATAGTAATCTCAACAATCCTGCAACGTTGTCCTTTTCCTTTTCTTCTTAACAAAAGAATAGTTGAAGCATCTGTGCCTGATCCCCGAGGGATTATTATTGACCATGGTGCATGCACTGTGCAGCCCGGATTGTAAAAGACTGAATTTCACATCTTTGTGCTTCCAGAAACCATTCGTCTTTCACTGATTGAAAGGAGAAATCAATGCACTTGCTATGGTGAGAATGCTTTAAAAAAATAAGATATTGAACTCCTGTTTGCTTTCTTCTTCCTGTAGGTACTGGGCTGGATACGAAATGGAGAATCCATGCTCAATGCTAGCCTTGTTAATGCTAGTTCCCTATCAGAGGCAGAACAGCTTCAGCGAGAACATGAGCAATTTCAGCTGGCCATAGAGGTAATACATACTTTTGAATTAGGATTTAAATTGAAATTGAGCTGTGAAGGTTTTGTGCTCTGCAATTTCAACTGGATTTCCTGTGTTCAAGGAAGAAACAACAAACCACACCAGATATCATTCTGGCATTTCACACGCTTTTTTTTTGCTTTATATTGGAGCACAAGAAAGATTCACATTTTCATAGAATATTCAGATATATAAGAGTGAAACCCAGATGAATTATTGTAAACAAATGACTGATCCAAAAAACTTCTTAAAAGTAAAAAACCAGCATGTAATGTGAATAAATAGAAGGTCATTTGCATCAGATCTGCTTCTGACTCACTTGCTGTAACTTGGCTGCAAGTGCACTCTTTCTGTTTCCATATTTAAACAGTGTTCTGTACTGCAGCCAGCCAAATTATGGTGTTAAAGTAGGAACAGCTCTGTGGAAATGTCCTGCAAAAATGTCAAAGAAAATTTGAAATGATTTGAATTTGTCTAACTCATTTGAAACAGCATTCCAACCATGAAGAAATATTCTAATGCATCAAGAGAGGGTAATAAAAATCAATAGGCACTAATCCATTTTCTCTACTGATGAAATGACTGTGTTCTTTATACTGAATCTGTCAGAATAAGTTTCAACCTTCTTACTAGCTTTTTACTAACCATACTACACAGTTCCTTAAAAATATTCTTTCACCAAAGTATCAGCAAAATTCATTTTTATACTGAATGGTTTATAAAATCTGGTTTTGGGAAAATGGTGTCTCATTCATGAGGTTTCATACCGTGTTCAGATTGAAAATTTATATAAGGAATCCTTTTCTATTTTTATATTCCAGTATTATCTTATATTGCATGAATAGTCCATCCTCATATTTCTGTTTCCTTCATTCCTTCATAATGAGACATGGGACATTACCCCAAAGAATTACATGATAAATATATATTTTTTGTGTGTTGTTCAATGGGATAAAGTTGATTTTACAACAGTGCAGAGCTATGGTTAGACCCCTCCTTTTTTTACAGCATTTTGTTCAGTTCTCGGCATCACTCCTCAGGAAGGATATATTGGACAAGATTCTCCAGCCTCCCAGCTGTGTGTTTCTTGGTAATAGAAGATGATGTACCATTTGCTGACAGCAGGATTCTCTGGTCCCACCATCGCCACCAATGGAATTTCCCACTGAAGGCTCCCATGCTCCTGGGAAACCTGAGGGTGGGGGTATGTTGCTAGCGGAACCAGAAAATCCTGCTGGTTTGAACGGCAGGAGAATTCCACTCATTGGCCTTAACGCAATAATAGAGTTTCTCCAAAATGATATTGAGCCTAAAAGATTAAGAACAAATTGCATAGACCAGACTTCATAGAATCATAGAATTCTACAGTGCAGAAGGAGGCCATCCAGTCCGTTGACTCTGTACTGACCACAATCCCACTCAGGTCGATCTCCATAACCCCATGCATTTATTCTTCTAGTCCCCTGACACGAAGGGGTAATTTAGCATGGCCACTCCATCTAACCTGTACATCTTTGGACTGTGGGAAAAAACCCTAACAGATATGGGGAGAATGTGCAAACTCTACACAGTGACCCAAGCCAGGAATTGAACCCAGGTCCCTGGTGCTGTGAGGCAGCAGTGCTAACCACTGTGCCACTTCTCTATTTTTTTTCTATTCATTTGAATAGAGAAAATTAAGCAGTGATTTAGATGTGGTTTTAGATGGTCACGGTATTTGATAGGATAGATGGAGACTATTCCCTCTGGTGAGAGAGTGTAGAACAAGGGGGCATAAAATTATTTAGGGATGTTGTTAGAAAGCATTTCCTCACACAAATTAAAGTGTCAATTTGGAACTCTCTACCTCAAAGATTGTTGAAACAGCTCAATTGAAAGCTGTTGAGATAAAATCAAACCGTGAGTATTAATACCAAAGTATGCCTCGAAAACACATTTTGTTATGTCACTTGAAATGCTATTGTCCCTCTCTACTATTGTTGTTATTGGAATTAACAAGTCATTGTAAGTCTTTAAAAATGTTTAACTTTCCTGCATCTCACTACTCACACCTAATCCCTTTTACCATCTGCCTGGCATTTCCATGCAAACCTCTCTTTCCTCCCTACACATAGTCCCTTTTTCACGCCACTTCTTTGCAGAAAACCCACCAAAGTGCCCTTCAGGTGCAGCAGAAGGCTGAGACCATGCTGCAGGCTGGCCACTATGACTCAGATGCCATCAGGGAATGCGCTGAGAAAGTAGCACTTCACTGGCAACAGCTAATGTTGAAGATGGAGGATAGACTCAAACTGGTCAATGCATCTGTGGCTTTCTATAAGACATCTGAACAGGTAAATGTTCAAGAATGTACATTTTATTTAGTCATAATATATTAATATTTAAGGTGTTGAAGCTGTCATTCTGAAATAGATGAGCAAAAAACCTTGGGGGAAGCAGCAAATTCTCAGGATAACACCCCCCCCCCCCGCCTTCACCAATGGGAATGGGATTTCCCATTCATTGCACCTTGTTGGAAATCTTGCAGAGGGAGTATGCAGTCAGCGGGACCAGAAGATCTCGCCAGTGTGAACAACAGTAGAATTCCAGCCTTTGGATAAAATTCTCCTGAAAATTTCTAGGGGTAGAATTCTCCAATCTTATCAGTGCTCATCCTGCTGCAAGTGAGAGCAGAAAACTTGCGTGCCAGCCAAAACTCCCTTCACTTTCAGTCATTTTGTTTGGAGTGGGGACTTACAGATTGGATATCAGGGCACCCTTTATAAAGGGTGTTCCAATTGCCAGACAGCCCTACAACGCCCCCCTCCTATTCATTGGCTAAGACCACCCTCACCCACACTCTGGCAATAGCCCATGCCCCCCCTCACCCCCCTCCTAACTCCTTGGTACAAGCAACCCTTCCAAGTGAGATACATCCCACTACAGGTTGTCAAACCCTACAGGAACACCCCCATGCCTTCCCTTCAGCCTCCCCCTTGGAACTGCCGACCTAGCACCTTGCATTGCTAGCCTGGCAGCCTGGCATTTCCAATCAGGTTAGCACTGCCACATTGGAACTGTCAGAGAGGAATGCCAAGGCAATATATTGATGCTTCTCCCATCACCCTGAGCGTCATTGATGTCCAGGTCTCCAGTGTGTGTTTCTGTCTGTGGAGACCAGCAGGGATTTGTGTTAGGTTCTTGCAGTGCCTGAGAGTCAAAGAATTGAGGGCCTGGGAAATCCAGTTCCAAACTGACTCTTCATACTTAAATGCTTGGCATGAATCATATTATGCTGAGGTCTGGGAGAATCCCAAAAGAGTTCTCACTGCAACTAACTGCGCTATGGCCCCTCCTCCACGATTCTCCAGTCCAAGGGCAATTTACACATGAACACATGGGGCCAGAAAATCGAGCTCTTTTTTTTCCAATTTATTATCAAATGTTTTGATACGATTATTTGAATGCCTTTTGTACCTTTGTGTTCACCAACTCAATTAAATCATTATTTTGCACAGAAAACTCTGGTTCATATGCAACTTTGATATAATTTCAGAGATAAACTGAGTATAACCAAGATAAATAACTTCTATGATAGCAAAATGGGGAAGAAAATATTTATGCCACATGCCAGTGTCAAGTCTCCCAAATTCCTGATCACATTTTTATCCCCTATTGCAATCCATTCACCAGTTTCCAATAGAGATATATCTTTTCCAAGACAGTCAGAAATCTCTTCTGTCCTCCAAATAGTGACATCCGGTCTTTTATGTTGACTTGGGAGTAAAAGCATCTCCTCTGAAAGTAGCACCCCTCATGGTGCAGCTTTCCCTTACCATTGCATTGAATCATCAGCCTAGACTATATGTCACGGATTGGGACTTAATATTCTCAACCTTATGACTCAGAAGCGAGATTAATATTACTGAACCAAAGCTGGCGCCATGTTATCCATGCCAAGCTGACTGTATAATTGTTCAGCCTTCGAAGCTGTTTGTATATTGAGCTGTCAAGTCTATAGTTTGTTCTTTGTTACTAGGTATGCAGTGTCCTTGAGAGCCTGGAACAAGAGTACAGGAGAGATGAAGACTGGTGCAGAGGCCAAGATAAATTGGGGCCAAATGCTGAGACAGACCATGTGACACCACTGATAAGCAAACATCTGGAACAGAAAGAAGCCTTTCTTAAGGTAGGTTTCTTTTCCATATCTGTTTAAAAATAATAGCATGTAATAATTATTATTTACATGCAGCTTGCTCTGCCAATATAAGTCCACAGGCTGGAATCTGTGTATGCCCTAGACCTCCAGGCTGGAGCCTCTATCCCATACCTATTTGACTGTGGGAGTTGCATTACAAGTATCACCCCAAACTCACCGACATTAAGCCACTCCAACAGGAAGGCCCGTAACACTTTTCTTGGCCAATAAAATGCATAATGTTTACTTCTAATAAGCCGTATTAAATTTTTTCAAAGATGATCACTTCCAGGATTGATTATGTTTTGCTTGAGGCCTTGTGGGAGCTCTCTTAATGTTTCATCATGCCAACTCTCAGCAGAATCTCGGTGCAACTGAGCTCAGCCTGAAATTCTTCTACATTGCTCTGTCTGGCGGTTACATACCTTCACTGGCATCTCACTTCCCCAAGCAGTTCCAGGTTTTCCACACACTTTGGCTCCAGGAATTTCAAGATCTTTTGCATCCGCTGTAAAAATAATGTAAATTCAGTCCAAACAAAATAAAGTCCTCATCAGAAGTGGTCTAAATGGTGCATGAAGTACTTGGTACTTTTGGCGTTATTTTTATTAAAGGGGCATGACCACTGCATTTATTTCAGGAGGTTTTTAATTGAAATAAATCCATGGGGGGAATTCTTCAGCCATTTATGCTGATGGGATTCTCTGGTCCTGTTGGCAGTGGATCCCCTCCTGCGGGTTTCATAGTAGCATAGGGTGGCATCAATGTGAAATCTCATTTACAATAGCAGGACCAGAGAATCCCACCGCTAGTGAATGACACATTGCCTCCCGCTGCTGATAAACACATGCTGGGAAGCCAGAGAATTCCTTCCCCCCACCCCCCCTCCCAATGTTCACCAATGTGTCTAAACCTCAATCTCAGAACATGAAACCTTTTACAACAGTGGGACACTTTTCCAATTTCCTACATTAACCAAAATGTGACCCGCCTGAATAAAATGGTCAATTATTGACAAATTTGTTTTTCGATCAATGTTTAAATTTCCATAAAAATAGATATTACACACAATGTACATCACTGAAAGAGACCATTTGGCCCAACTTGTCGATGCTGGTTATATAATCCAATATGAGCCTTTTCCCATATTTATTTAGCTAACCCTATCATCATCTAATAGAGGTGTATAAGATTATAAGGGGTATAGATAGAGTAAATGGTGGTAAACTTTTTCCACCTTCAGAAATGGATAGGACGAGGGGTCACGGCCTTAGGGTGAGGGGGGCTATGTATAAGACGAATATTAGAGGGCAGTTTTTCACACAAAGGGTAGTGGGGGTGTGGAATGCACTGCCGAGTAAGGTGGTGGGAGCAGGCACGCTAGGGCTGTTTAAGGGTCTCTTGGACAGCCACATGAGCGGTATGCAGATAGAGGGATATAGTAGGACTGTTTAACTATGACTTTTTTTTTTCCACAGGTAATTCGGTCCAACTTGACCAACAAGGAGCATGCATTCGGCAGGTGGTGCGAGGACAGCTCTTGGATGTTGATTCATGGGTTGCCTGGTGCTTCATGTCGTAAATGAATGCTTTATCTGGACCATCTGAAGGGCACCATGACAGCTCAGAGACTATCGCTGTAGCTGTGCAGACACTTGGAATTGGGCCGGTGTCTGCGGGAGTTTGCGCGTTCTCCCCGTGGTTGCGTGGGTTTTCTCCGGGCGCTCCGGTTTCCTCCCACATCCCAAAAATTCGCTCTTAGGCTGATTGGGAAACAAATTGTCCCTATATTGAGATTCTTCCATATTAGGAATAACCTAAAATTAGAATAGGAAAATGGAATTGTTACTATAAAGTTATGACGGCGGTGCGGGCTCGTTGGCCGAAGGGCCTGTTTCCCGTGCTGTGTTTCTCTTCTTCTTCTTCTTCTTCTTCATCAAAGCACATGAGGATCTGAATTAGGAACAGGAATAGACCATTCAGCCCCTTGCGCCTGTTCCGCATACAATAAGATCATGACTAATCTCCACATTTTGCCCACCCCCAATAACCTTTCATTCCCCTGTTAATCAAAGATTTATTTATCTCTGCTTATAGTTATTCAATTACCTCCACCACTCACTGGCGAGAAGAGATCCAAGACTCACGACCCTCCGAGGGAACAAATTTCTTCTTGGGCGGCACGGTAGCACAGTGGTTAGCACTGCTGCTTCGCAGCTCCAGAGTCTTGGGTTCGATTCTCAGCTCGGGTTACTGTCTGTGTGGAGTTTGCACATTCTCCTTGTGTCTGCATGGGTTTCCTCTGGGTACCCCAGTTTCCTCCTACAGTCCAAAGGTGTGTGGGTTGGGTTGATTGGCCATGCTAAGAAATTGCCTCTTAGTGTCCAGGGAATGTAGGTTCGAGGGATTAGTGGGTATAATATGTAGGAATATGGGGGTAAGGCCTGGGTGGGATTGTGTTTGGTGCAGACTCGATGGACCAAAGTGCCTCTTTCTGCAGTGTTGAACTCTATGATTCTATGATCCCTGTTTTAAATAGAAGATGCCTTATTTTTAAATGGCGTCCCCCTGTTCTATAGACTGTCCTACAAAGTGAAATATTCTTTCAGCATCCATCATGTCAAATCTCCTCAGGATCTTAGATGTTTCAATAAGATTAGCTTTCAATCTTTTAAATTCCAATGGATACAGATCCAATCTGTCCAGCCTTTCCTCATAAGATAACTTCCCCATCCCAGTTATCAGTCAAGTGAACTTTCTTTGAATTGCTTCCTTCGTAAATTAGGGAAGACCAAAACTATAACTGTACTCCGAATGTGATCTCACTAACACCCTGTACAACTGCAGCAAAACATCCTTTTTTTTATATTCCATTTCGCTTGCAATAAACAACAGTATTCCATAGTTTTTTTTTATTCCTTTCTTCTTCAGATGTTTCTCTAGCTTAATAGAAACATAGGAGTAGACCATTCAATCCTTTGAGCGTACTCCACCATTTATTTTGATCGTGGCTAATCATCAAATTCAAATCCTCATCTCCACTTCCTTCCGTATCCCTCAATCCCTTTAGCCCCAAGAGCTATACCTAATTTATTCTTAAAATCACACAACATTTTGCCCTCAAATTCTACATATTCACCATTCCCAAATGCATCTCTGCTATTCACCTCAATTGCTGTTTGTGATCACAAGTTTCAACTTTAACCACTCTCTAGGTGAAGAGTTTCTCCTGAATTCTGTAATGGATTCATTAGTGACTATGACGTACTAGTGGCCATTAGCTCTAGTCTCTGCAAAAGTGGAAAGATTTTCACAATTCACATGCTATCAAATTGTTTAGTGATATCTAATTATTTTATGGATTCTGCTCATTAACAAAATACCCTGGTCAGTTTGGATCCTTATGGCTAAATAATTGGTTGTTCAGAAGAATATTGTAAGTTCATTGATTTGAGTTGCTGATGCATTAATAGTGGATTGTTTCCTGTCAGTGCTGCCAGTGCGTACTTGGAAAATTGTCTCCTTAATGTTAATAACTGCGCAATGCAACAATACAATTACTTGCACTCAGTAGTTATTGTCTTTAATTGTTTCCAGCTGAATATCTGCCTAATAAATAGTATGAATTGTTCAATTAGTATCATTATTTATTTTCCATCTATGTTTGTACTTGCAAACCACTTAGGCAAAACTGTAGTGTACCTCTGATGTAACTTCTTTGCTGTTTTCAAATCTATCTCCCTCTTTCCATTCTGTTTCCTAAACTACTCTCTTTCGCTCTTGAATACGTCTTTTGTTCCTGTCTTTTTACTGATCTATTATTCTGAACCTAAGATTGGCTCTCCTATGAGTCTTGCATCTCCTCTCTTTTTGCTTCTCTCTGTAGGACCTGGAAATTTTGCTCCTGGGTGGAAAGTGTGAGTTGGGAAATTTCCTATCTTGCCACACTCACATTGCGAGAAACTGAGTGGCACAATCTACATTCCAAGGGGGCTTGGAGTCGGGCCTGCTGCCCCCGGATGTAGATTGGATGCGGCTATTGAGGCTGCCAAACACTGAGGCGTGTTGTTTTGGATTGGTCTAGTGAATGGTCCCACTGTTTGGGTTGCTCATTACCTGGTATAGGTAATCGGAGTGCATGTTGCATGCGCTCTGGCCATTTCTACTTGGAAGTTGGGTTCCTACATCTGGCTTAGGACCCAGTTGGAACACATTGTCAGAAAGGTTGCCTGCTACATACTTGCCTTGTAAATCGCTCCTACTGTGCAATGTATAGAAAACACTGAATGAGTTGGTATAACAGTGGCTGGTGTGACCAGTTTAAGGAAACATATATTTTGTTGAGCTGTGAGAAATAACCACCTTATTATGTGTTCACAGGCCTGTACTCTTGCGCGCAGGAATGCTGAGGTATTTTTGAAGTACATTCACAGAAACAATGTGAGTATGCCCGGTGTGGCTGCTCACACAAGAGGTCCCGAGCAGCAAGTAAAAGGTGAGTCTGGGTCTATAAAGGGTGAATAGTTCACTTAAAAGCCACCAGTTAAACTCAAAATTGGTGATATTTATTTTTATTCAATAGCTTGTCAGTTAAAGGAATAATGGAAATTATTTTGTAACTTTGGACTGCTGTTCAATAGTTAGATTCTGTTTCCATGTTGTGTTAATGTTGTTGATTTCATCTTCTTCATACTGTGGAGTTTTTATTACATATAATTCTAATTAAATGAAATTTCTGGTGTTGTAAATTATCTGATTGAATGCTGTCATCTGGGAGGGTACATTTGGATGAATTTCTGATGATTCATTCTGTAGCACTTTACACCTTCAGTTTGAGTCCTAACCCACATTACATTTGTCTTCTGCCACCGAACTCCCCAATGATGACAGTTCATGTTTGACTACATTATGATTGAACCTTCTTTCATCATTCTTAGTGAATGAAAGCACTTAGCAGAAGATGATCTGGAGAAATAACCCTGTGTGCTGTCTGAATCTGAGGGACTCACCACATTGTTGTTTTGTTTTGCAGCTATCCTAAGTGAGCTACTCCAGAGGGAGAACAGGGTTCTTCATTTCTGGACAATGAAAAAGAGGAGACTAGATCAGTGCCAACAATATGTGGTGTTTGAAAGAAGTGCCAAACAGGTATGTGTTATATACCTCACCAGTCCACGTGCCCTTTCTCCATTCTCCTTTTTTTTATATTTTCTACTTCAGCTATTGCAAAATTCAAGTCAAACAACTCTTCCAGTTCTGTTTCATAAGAAAGTAACCTGGGTTTAATGATGAAATGCAGCTTGAAGCCTTGATAAAGGCTTTCATTCTTTGAAGACCATGCTAGCAAGTTCCTGTCTCAAAACCAAAAGCTGCCTATGTGGAATCTTCCATAGGAGCTGCTATCAATAAAACTAATTAAGAATTATAGATGGAAGTCACAGCCTGTGTAATAACTCCACAGAGGTTGAAAGTCCCATCACCAAGTTACTTTATTTACACCATACATCTGTACACAGCCAGCTCTCCAGTTGCTCCCTGTTGAATGCAGGCTGGGAATCTGACACATCTGCTTTAAATAATGAGCATGAGGCTCCCTGATTTAACCATCAATTAAGACTCATCACTATCTCTTTTGACACCAACTGAATAAACAAACTCAAATTAACTTAGGGACAAATAAAAAGGGCAGTTCCCCAAAAAGAAGGGGACAGCCCGAACAAAGAACAAAGTCAAACGGAAACGTAAAACATTAGATCAAAAGGTGATTATCAGGGTCGATAACACATCCCAGCCCCTCCAGTGCCCAGTGGGCGAGGAAGGCAGCAACTGCACCCATTGACATTGCATGCTCCCTCTCCAGGGACAGCTGTGGCCACAGCAGAGGGGTAGACAGTCAGGATTGATGACCTGTCGAATGCCTGCTGCCTGGACCTATTGATGGCACGTCTCACCGGGTCCAGGAACAGGTTCACAAGGAGGTAGTTCATACTCTAGCAAGCCAACCTTATTAGTGTGGCTGAAGTCATCACAACAGCGTTGTCAAAATTTGTACCTTTCGTTTTTTTTTCAATTTATTTCTTAAAAATTTGGTCACTAGTTGTAAGGGGAGGGGAAGACTTGCTGGAATATGTGCTAAATTTCATACAATGCTATGTGTATATTTTATTTCATTTATTTCTTGTTTATTTTATGGTGTAATAATGGAAGGAAAACTAATACAAATCCAATGCTGCTGAATTTGAGCAAAGAACTTTGCTTAATGTTTTTCACTCTACACACAACAGGCTTTGGACTGGATCCAGGAAACAGGCGAGTATTACCTCTCCACACATACCTCCGCTGGGGAAACTACTGAAGAAACTCAGGATCTTATGAAGGAGTATGGTGAATTCAGGATATCTGCCCAGGTAAGAAATTGTTTCCTTTGTCATTTATCAGTGTGTTTATGTACACATATTCCACATTGGTTTACTCAAATCCATTCATTGAGTGAGAGCTGGAAACAACTGCACAGATTCTCATAGTAGATTATGTACCATGACGATAAATGTTTTGCCAGGTGTCCTGAATGTTTCTGAAAGAGAAAACAAACTCAGTTTTTTGAAATGTATGTTTACCCACTGATGGTAAATTTTAGGAGCTTGCCATTTAATGAAGCACAGTCAAAGTGATTTCCAAAATAATGCAGAAAGTCAGAAATTTTACAATTATCTTTACTATATGAGCACATTCAATCAATGTAGCACAATATCCTCTCTCACGCTGTCAGAAATTTAGTCAACACATAACAGCAAGTCTTACCACTTGGGCAAATTTAGATATTTTTAGTACCAGAAAGTGAAGATCGACTTTATTAAAATTTCATATTATAGGGAATCAAGAAGCTTTTTTACACAAACAATCTTGTCTCTAAAAGCTGTTTGAAAACACCAGCAAATGGATGTGCAGAAATTCAGCATAGATGAATTTTTTAAAAATTCTATTTATTCTGTATTAATGTCAAAAGTGTTTTACTTGTCGGATTATTCTCTCTGTTAATTTGTGTTAAGCCAGGTATCCGTTTGTAACCTGTCCTCCTTGCAGGTATACAATTGGTTACAGTAATTTCTCACTCCTGTCAAACAACCTTCCTTAATGAGGACACTGTCTGTATGTGCGTGTTATCAGAAACAAACGCTCACTTGCGTTAGATATAATAGACTACTGATTGAGCACCTGTAGGGCCTCAACTTCACCTCTCCTTTAAGGTGCTTCTTAGCATCTATCTCTCTGCACAGGCTTTGGGTCACCTGTCTGAATCTCATCTTTATGGATTCTGTCTGATAAAAATCATGTAAATTATTTGGAACATTTTACCATGATAAAGTGCGACCTAATTATATGTTGTTTCATGATATAGCCATATAAATGTTTGAAGCTTGTCTTTATACAGTGTCATTAATGTAGTACAATGTTACAATGTGCTTCCCAAAAGCATAATCAGATAAAAACCAAACATGCAATAAGAATGATATTTCTAGTTTTCAGTGGATAGAGTTTCAGAATTCAATTTCTAAAGTAATGACAGAAAAATCCCATAAAACCACATCATAAACAGGACATTTGATTAGAGGATATTATAGAGGAGCGGAAAGCAAAATGCAAAGACCTGTGATTGGTTAGGAGATGACTAAGTGACAGAAATGAGGATAATGCAAGGTAAAAGAATAATAGGAGAATTCTTTTGATGATCTTAGATCAGACCTTCCTCATTTTCATAAGGTTTGGCTTGACACCAACAATGTTTTGTTAAAGTAGGCTGAGTTTGAGATTCAAGACATTTTCTAAAAGAATAAAGCCACAAGATTCCGTGTGTCTTGAACAAAAATAAATTTTACTATAGAAGATTAAACAAAATCAATTCACAATATCTATGTAATATGCTAACATTCAGGGCTAATATGAGAAATGTGTCAATTAACAGGTAAATTGTGGTCAAACAGCACACTATACGATAAATAGCAAATTCAACCTGGACAGATCCCACAGATTATTAGCAACCCACCAAAGTCAGTAAACACTGTGAGTGAATCAATCTTGTTGAAACTCTGGCTCCCTCATGAGGCTTTCCTAACTTTCCACTTTAGAAGATCTAGCCTCTGAATCCCCTCAAAGCTGCTGCAACTTGGATTGTCCCAATGACTATACAACTCCCTGGATCTCTATCATGTTTCCCGAATCTCCGTTCTCTTGGATTTTTGAGTCTGAACTCTAACCTTTACTGACTGGCACAATTTTAGCTCTTTATTAGCTAACTAGCTTCACTGGGTGGCACTGCTCCTGGATTTCATTAAGCTCCAATTTCTCCAGCTATTCCAAGCTATAAATGCTTCCCAGGGTTTCTCCTGAGCTCCAGCCCTTTACATCATGGAACCAGTGATCTTCTGCCATCTTTTCATCCCCCCACTCACTCAACCACCCCTCCCCCCATACCCGCCCCACACTCCTCCTGGTTTCTCTGGAGCCCTAACTGCTCCTCAGTCTCAACTACAGAAAGACAAATAACAGCATTACTTTTATTGCTTAGAGCCTACTAACAGCAGCATCTTTTGTCTGCTGCAGAAGCCCCCATTTCCCCAGCGGTGCACACATTAATTGAAATCATATGACTTTATTAAGCTCCATCCATCTTCATAACGATGTAGCCTTCCAGTGCTCACTGAATGCTTTTGAATTAATTGTAGCTTTAACTTGAAAAACAAAGCAACTCTTAGGGTCGCATTTCTTTGCAAGCAATGTTGACATGTTGGAGCAATATTGAACTTGCATTCACTATCCATGTGAAAGACTCAAGATCTAAAAGACACAGATCTCACCAGCAAGCTCGCAATCTCAGATCTTCCCCATCTCTCACTGGTGATACCATCAGGTTCATGCCCATAACGCGCCCCCTCACTACATATTGATCCCTCCACTATCATATATTGACACCGTGCCAACATGATGTCATGTCGGCAAGGTTTACAACAGGTTCAACTAGACATGAACCAATTGTGGGAGCCTCCCCAGAGGTGTAAAGGTGGGTGTAGCCTCCGAGGAAGAGGGACATGGTCAGGCAATAGCATGGCAATGCCCCTGGCACTGCCCTTTGTCACAAGTTAGCACCATGCCCATGCAAACCTTGCAGTGCCAATTTGTGCTAAGGAGGTCCCAGTGGGAACCTAATGGATGATTCATTCAGATTTGGCTGTGGGCTGGGAGCAGACTGAGGAGCAGGGGATGCTGGTGACAGCCATGGGGCATAGGGTGAGTGCCAGCTTTGACTGTTTCTGTGAAGAGGGGTGAATTTGATGATCAGTAGGGGGAAAGGGCCCATGATCGGGGGCAAAAGGAGAGGAGAGAAGTGCCAACACCAATTGAAGGTGGTGAGGAAAACCACTGAGACTTCTATGGTGGAATGAGGGAGGTTTATTCTTGTTATGATCAGGACGCCCTTTAAAGATGTGGCCCCAATCTTAGTGCAACTAGGCTTTGCTGGCATGATGAGACCCTGCCCCCTATATGTTGGCGTGAAACATATCCCCTTGGTTTTTCTAGGTAGTGTGTCATAAGATTTGGAGACCAAACCGACCTGTTTCTCTGGAGAGAAATGCGCCAGTTTTCTCACCAGAAACAACACTACCAATTTATTGGTAAGATTCTCCCCTCGTTTCCAGTTCTCAGCTGAGTAATCCCACCTGTTGGTTTACAATTTTACCTTTCCAGTTAGCCCCTTAAGTTAACAGGGCCCCACTTTTCAAGCTGCTTGATTTGCAATTATCCCATTTTCTATAGTTAACTTTAATCTTCCCAGAATTAAAAATTACCTCTAAAATATTACCACGTGCTGGACATTTACAACAAATATACATCTAAAAGACGTGTGAGGGATGGCAGTGCAGAAAATCTGCCTGACTTGCTGAGTGATCCTTACGTTTTCTGCTTTGATTTTGGATTTCTAGCATCTGCAGTCTGGTGCTTTTTATGGAGCTCAACTTAATCGTCTTAAATCAAGGCCCTGATAATAAATTGCATTGCATGGGGCTAAATTTTACATTGTTTGGCAGGGTGATGAAGACAAAATGTTAACTGATTGTTCACTAACTCCTATTCCTGCCATCTCAAGTCTTTGAGTTGAGTTGAGCATCAGCCAGACAATTGCCAGTTGCCCACTGGGAAGGAGGCCAATTAGAAGTGTGGAGGGAAGCTGTGCACCCATTCAGGTGTCTGGCCTAGGATGTCATGTGGCAGATAGATCATTGTGTTCAAATGAAAAGGCCCCTGCTCTCTGAATCTATCTTAATTTCATATTCATGACTCAGAAACGTCAGTAAATGAACTCAAAAATCATACCAGTGCTGCTATCTTCACATTGGGGTAGCAATGGCCTAGAGGTATTATCGTTAGACTATTAATTCAGAAACTCAGTTGATGTTCTGGGGACCTGGGTTCGAATCCTGCCTCGGCACATGGTGGAATTTGAATTCAGTAAAAATATCTAGAATTAAGAATCTACTGATGACCATGACAACCATTGTTGATTGTCGGAAAAACCCCTTTGATTCACTGATGTTCTTTAGGGAAGGAAATCTGTTGTCCTTATCTGGTCTGACCAACATGTGACTCCAGAGCCACAACAATGTGGTTGACTCTTAACTGCCCTTGGGCAACTAGGGATGGACAGTAAATGCTGGTCAGCCAGTGACGCCCATGTCCCATGAATGAATAAAAAAAAATCCCAACAGAATCTGCTGCCACATGTAGCAATGGTCTAAGTGGCAGGCTTTTCCATGGGTGTTTGTACTGCCTTATTATTCCTGTCCTAAACATCCCCAAAGCTCTTTATATATGATGCCTGAAAAATGCAATAAGCAGCAAAGAAATTGCGATCAAATGGTTCTTTAAGCTCAATAGCTGTAATCATCTGAAGGCTCCAGCTGTAAGTCAGAGGTGGAGAGATCAGGCAGGATTTTCCCTGTTTAATGCAGAATTTTGCAGCTGGCAGAAAAAAGCACATTATAGCCACTGGCTCCAATGACAACTTTGTCCACATTATTGTTAGAATCTCTGAAAAATATACAAGGAGTGTGTTCCAGAGCCCACTCTACCAACAACATCATCCATTAAAGATTGGGCTGCCATTCTTAAAGGCTATCCCGATATGCAAAGGTAAAACAGGAACACCCTCCTCCCACTGAATACCACCCCAAATACCTGCCCCTCCCCCAGATATTGCCCTCCTCAGACAGCCCACTCCACCACAGCTTCTGCTCCTCTAACCCACCGCAGCAATGCCTACTCGTGACCCTTTCCTCCCTGGCAATGCACCCATCTGAAGTCCTCTGGTGAGTTCTGCTCACCGTAAGGGAGGCCTCTCCTAATTCACATCCCGACAATGTGAATGGATAATGTAATGAGATCGAGGGGGCAGGTATGGAGGCCTAATAATCAGATGCTAATTTATTCAAACGCGGTTCCCTAACATTGAACTTTGGAAACCCCATTCCATCACAAGTATGGGGCAGTCCGACAGGAAATCTCACCGATGCAAAATGCGATTTGGTATTCTCACGATCAACTTCTACTTCTGCTTCTGTTGCCATTCACGCCAGATATGAACTGGAGCACAAAGTTCCACCCATCATCGATGACGGTTCCCAGGTAGTAGGGAAATTGACCTTTGGAAGTTGAAACCTCTCACCAAACATTACAGGGTGAATTTCCCCATTCCACCCACCACAGAAATTGTAGTGAGTGAGGAGCAGACCATGGAAAGGTTCATTGATGTTGGGCTGGATTTTGGGATGAACACAGCCAGAAAATCCATCCTACAACCAAATTGAAGCCCTTTCTGCCAAATCTAGCAGTAGTATTTACAATTCACCACAGGATGGCAGTGTAGTAGTGCATTGCCAAGAAAATGAGACAAATTGCTGGAGGTTTGTTCAGACGAATCTACTGTACTCATTTCAGAGAAACAGAAATCTGTATTTATGTTTGCCATCTCTCTGTTTTCCCTGAATAGCACGGGTGCAACTTCTTGTATCGTCTCTGTCTGATAGTCTATCCTGTTTAATTGTGGGATTGCCAATGATGTGATTCTTTTTTGAACAGCTACTGGTCACTCTGCCTATTTGACTGACATCATTCTGTGACTCATCTACTCATCTCTCTGCCAATCTGCTGCAGTTCAGTTCTATCCTTCTTCTTTTTGCCTGCAGACCTCACTGGCCATGCTTTGGCCCGATTATTTACTGCAGCTGTTGACTGTTACCCTGTGATAACTAGAGGATAAAGTTGCTTCACTTCTGAGATTGGTCTCTTGACATCTTTGTACTTTTCTGCCTCTGACTCAGCTTTCTCCTTCCTGCCCCTCCCAGCTATGTATTCCCCCTCTGCCTCGTTCTCACCTATTTTCACAGTCCTACCTCAACCCTGGTCCAGGTATTTTCCATTTTCATTGCTTCAATTTGATTTGATTTATTATTGTCACTTGTATTAACATATAGTGAAAAGTATTGTTTCTTGCGTGCTATACAGACAAAACATTCCATCCATAGAGAAGGAAACAAGAGAGTGCAGAATGTAATGTTACAGCCGTAGCTAGGGCATAGAGAAAGATCAACTTAATGCAAGGCAACTCCATTCAAAAATCTGACAGCGGCAGGGAAGAAGTTGTTCTTGAGTCGGTTGGTACATGACTTCAGATTTTTGTATCTTTTCCCCAAAGGAAGAAGACGAAAGTGGGAATGTCCAGGGTGCATGCGATCCTTAATTATGCTGGCTCCTTTGCCTAGGCAGCGGGAAGTGTGGACAGAATCAGTGTTTGGAAGGCTGCTTTACATGATGGATTGGGTTATATGACCTGAAGGTTTTTCTCCAAAAGACAGTAGCTGCTTGGTAAAGACTGAGATTGAAGATTGATTCCAAGGATGAGAAACATGTTCTCCTTGGAGAGAAGAAGGCTAAAAGGATATTTGATTGGGATGCTCAAAATTATGAGGGAGTTGGACAGAGTAGGTAGAAAGAAACTCTCCCCCTCATAAAAGGATCAAGAATGAGAGGGATAGATTTAAAGTGGTTTGTAAAAGAGCAAGTGTGATGTGAGAAAAAAACTTTTTCATACAGCAAATGATTCAAGTCTGAAATGTACTACCTGGGAATGTGGGGGTAGTAGGTTCAGTTGAGGCATTCAACAGGACATTAGATGATCACTTGAATAAGGAATATGCAGTGGAAAAGGCAGAGAAATGGCATAAGATATGGTGCTCATTTGGAGAGCCAGTGCAGACACAATATGCCATATAGCTGCCTCCAGCATCATGACAATTCTGTGACAATGCCAACAAGTACACATCCATGCTTCATGGCCAACATTTGTTCTGGTTCAATACTTTGTTTTCATTGTATTTGCTGAAAATCCAAATTGTACAAATAGTGTGTAATAAGTAGGTCTAACAATTCCAGTGCTGTAAAAAAAAACAGTGCTGTATTCATTGGAGCTTCACATCTTGAACTCTCAACTTCTCCAGTATAATAGGATCTCAGAATACCTCAGCACCAAAGAAGGACATTCAATTTATTATGTGCGCTGTTGATCAGAGAAGGTTTACCAGACTAATACCTGGAATGGGTGGGTTGGTTTCTGAGGAAATTTGGACATTTAGGCTTGTATCTTCAGGAATTTGGAAGGGGAATGAGTGACTTGATTGAAACATATAAAATCCCGAGGGGTATGACAGGGTAGATGTGGCAACCATATTTCCTCTTGTGGGGGAATTGAAAACAAGGGTCACTGTCTAAAAATAAGGGGCCACCATTTGAAATGGAGACAAGGTGAAATCTTTCTCTTAGAGAGTTAAGAGTCTCTGGAACTGGAATAAGCAGTAGAAGCCAAAGATGCAATTTCCTGGCCCTTCTTGGTGGCTGGATCTTCCATTCCCACCGATGGCCATTCCCTATGATGGTTTCCTCAATGGTGGGAAGGGTGAGCCACACAAAACATTGTATATACCAGTCGGATTGGAAGTTCCTGCCAGCGACTAATGGCAAACCACTTCCACCACTGGAAACACATCACAGGAGACCAGATAATTCTACCCAGATTCTTTAAATAGTTTTAACGCAGAGGTGAATAGATTCTTGGTAAGCAAGGGGGTGATAGGTTAAAAAGTGTCTCTGAGGTACTTTTTTCAGTGTAATCAGTTAATATTATTGCCTTCCATTGCCAGGACCTCAGTCTCTGGAATTTCCTCCCTGTACCTCCTTCCCTCTTCAGCTCATTTTCCATTTTTAAGACATTCCTTAAAACCTAGCTCTCAAAGTCACACTGGAAATTGGTGTGGAGTTAATTACCATATGGAAATAACAACTTCCAGATGATTAGCGGGCCCAGGACAGTATTCTCTGGGCCCTGCTAGTGTCTCTTTTGCCTACCACTCAACCACCCCCCCCCCCCATTCCCCCTTCCCCGGCCAGGGAAACCAGAG
Source organism: Sphyrna mokarran (assembly GCA_024679065.1). Taxonomy (NCBI): domain Eukaryota; kingdom Metazoa; phylum Chordata; class Chondrichthyes; order Carcharhiniformes; family Carcharhinidae; genus Sphyrna; species Sphyrna mokarran. Next base: position 47,843,975 of record JAGIQG010000011.1, on the reverse strand, counting down.
GGGTTTACAACTGCTCCCCACTAATTGGAAGCAGGTGTCCTCATCCCACTGATGGGGCAGAGGCCGCTGAGACCCTCCATGGCAGTTTGTGAGTGGGGGGCGCCCTTGGGCAGTGGCAGCCTGGCACCCTGGCACTGCACATTGGGTAACTGGCACTGCCGATCAAGTACCAGGCAGTGTCATGGGGACAGGGCCAGTGGGGCATACTGGAGAGGCAGAATGCAGGTTTGAGGCTGCTATCAGATTTACCATGATTTTATTAAATGGCAGAACAGGCTTGAGGGGCTGATTGGTCTATTCCCAGTCCTAGTTCAAATGTTCAAATGAGGTTTGTAACAATAATAACTTGTATTTAGGTAGTGATGGTAACATCTCTATCATTCCGCTACATCAGTTATGGTTAAGTATGTGCATTTGGTGGACATTGCATTGGATGTTTACTTGAGCACACATAAAGAGACATTGATTGACAGAGGCAGGGCTATGGAGGGGGTGGTGATCAATGCTGGGAGGACCCACTGCCAGACTGCAATAGGTTTGGGGAGGAGGAGGTGAGGGAGCAATTGAGACTGGCTATTGGTGTAGGGGGACACATCTGTACCTTTGCACCAAGATTTGAATAGCAAATTAGCTGTAAAGACTCACATTCTAATCAGTATTCTGTAAACTGTGTGTGACTTTATATGCCCTTCTCTGATCAGAACTTTCCACATACCTGACGAAGGAACAGCGTTTCTGAAAGTTTGTGGGTTTACTATCAAATAAACTGGTTGGACTTTAACCTGGTAGTGTGAGACTTCTTACTGTGTTTACCCCAGTCCAATGCCAGCATCTCCACATCATATCGGGGGGGGGGGTTGGTGGAATCAGGATTGGCCTTTGGGTGGGGGACTCAGGTCTGCCCATGAGTGGGTGTCATGTCAGGCTGGCCATTGAGGAGTTAGATTGGGGCTAGGTGGATCGGGGCTGGCCATGGGGGAGGGGAATCAGGGCTGAGTCAAGTAGGCCAGCCACCAGGGGTGGGGAGCCAGGGACAACACTCGGAGATCCACGATAAAAGGGACCAGTGCATACGCGCCAATCTCCCCACTGACAGAGTGGCGCATGCACAGTGACCCACTCAGCACTATGCTGCCAGCCTCTCCAGCAGAATGAGCCCACCACCTCCACATGCAACCATCAACATGAATCTCCCTAAGGCACTTTGCAATGCACAAATGCTGCAGATTTGTTCAAGTCAGCACAACCAAAAAACAGGCAGGAAAATCCCCAATTTTCCCACCAATTGGGCTTTTTGTGTAGAATTCGGGCCCAGATGTTTCAGACCTTTCTTTTTCTTCAGATGATGTTGTTGAATTCTCTGGTAAATGAATTGCTGGCTCTTTAGAGAAAACTGACAGATCAGGCAGATCACAAAACTAATATAGTGCTGACTATGTTGACTGCAGTCAGTCAGAATGGAACTAATCCTGAGGGTTAGATTGATGGTATTGAGAGAAGCCATGAGGTGGTGGATCCCTTGAAATCATCTTCAAGATCCTAAGGGGTCTGTAGACCCTACAATGAAAACCTCTGATCTAATGCAACAGTGAAGGAGGCTCGAGGGGCTAAATAATCTATTTTGTTGCTATGATTGCCCTTCGTTTTGGTTCTCCATTTATAGTACACTAGAAGATCAAATAGTTGTGAAGGATCTTAACAAATAGCACCTGAAGCATCCTCTGCTCAACCTGCTGTGTAACATGGAGGTTTATTCTCTTAGCTACTCTCAGTCTTCACAGAATCCCATCTTGCATGTTTCTATCCACTGTTAGGGAATGTTTCATCAAAATTGTTCAATAGATCAAACTGACAAGTATATATTGGTTGTTGACCAAATATTGCTTTACAGCCTTTTGGACAGAATCTTATTGGCATTAAGATGTTTAAGAGATATCTTGATGTGACACAACATATTTCGACTGACTGCAGTGAATAAACCAGTCAGTAGAACCAACACACGCATGGTTAGCTGCTTTGATTGTCAAAGTGGGATCCCTGGAAGAATCAAGGTAAAGTCAAGACACAATAACTAATCATGTATTCCAAATGACAAGAAGAGTTGGAATTGGATCAGATTGGAGTCGGAATTAGCAACTCAATTGAATCAAAATTGATGCAAACAATGTTTCTGCTCCAATCTAGCAAACTAAGGAAAAGGTGAAGCTCATCATTCAGCTGGCTGACAGTTTTGTGGAGAAGGGGCATGCACATGCCTGTGAGATTAAAAAGTGGGTCACTGCAGTGGATAAGCGTTATCGAGATTTCTCGCTGAGAATGGGAAAGTACAAATCATTTTTGGAAAAAGGCCTTGGAATCACATCAGAGGTAAGCAGAATCACCCAGTCTCAATCTTTGGGATTTTGTCTATAATTATTCCAGAAGTTTTAATATTGGTGGAAAGCTCATCTGTCTCCAGGCTTCAATAAACAAATTGGTTGATTTTTATGAGTGTAATTCTGATTTTCTCGGACGTTGAGCCCCTGTCACTTTGTTTACTCAATGAGTTGTCCACCAATACCTCTGGCAAACTTACAATGAAGCAGCAGGAAGGAATCTCAGAGAGCCAAGATATTTTTTCTTGATTATGATGTTGAACTCTAACATTATTTAATTTATTGCCAAAAAATGACATTTGAAAGGAGTTATTAAATTTTGATTTTCTTAATGGGAAAATTCTCTTGGCCTGCAGCAGCCAGGATTTTTAGTTGTATCAGCACAATGTAACTGGGTAATGGGCATTTAGATTGTTTGGCAACTGAGACCAACTAATGTTCGGATAATCATATCTTAGACCCTCTCAAAAGCACTGTGTGAAATTAATAAGAACACTTACTTAGTTCGGGTGAACAGGTGGACCAATTCTTTTCCTGCAGCTAGTGGTGTAGCAGAGCAGACTTCCAACTATTTCCATAGACTAGCAATCTGTTTCAGGAATTGCTAGCTGTTGCCAGGGGCTTTTAGCTTGAGGGGTGCCACTTCACATCAAGCATGGCTGACCAGGAATCTCTCTTTCTCTCACTGCCAGCCATTGACATTTTAGGCAGGATTTACAGTTTGACCCAATCAACTTGCTTTCCTGTGTTATGAACACAACTTCCTTGACCATTAAGTCTGGTGGGACTTGAACCCGGAGCTACTGGCTCAGAGGCAGGGATGCTATCCACAAGGCCTCCAAACAGGTGGTACAATAAATACACTCTGATGAATAGTGGTTTGGATCCTTCTGTCTTAACCACTGGATGACAATATCAGATTCATATTCACTAGCTGATCAGAGAAAGCAGAATAGCTAAGATGAATATTTAAAGTCTCCCTGGCTAAGTTCCAACTCTCAATAGCAGAATCCTGAGTATGGGAATGTGTAAACTTTCGCTACAATGCTCTCAAAGTTATGGTGTGCAAGGATATAATGGGTGAAAGCAAAAAATTCTGGACTGGAGTATTTTCTTGGAGGCAAGCGTGTCAAGATTCCAAATATTGAGCCAAAGTTCAGATTTTTCTAAACAAAGAATGTAACACCAAAAATTGAGCCAGTTTATCTACTAATCATTCAGCAAAGTCACAATTGATAGTACTGTGTGTTTTAAGTAAAATGTATTTAATTTTTAGACTATATTTTTGAAATAACCCATTTATTGGCTCATTTCTCCAAAATGAATACTGATCCTCGAAAGAGGTTTCTGTTTAAAACTGGTTAACAGTAAACATGAAATTTGAAGCTGCTACTCCTTGAATCCACATTAGCCCTTTGTCCGAATCCAATAAAAATATATGAATTCCTTTTCAATAAACATAACCTCTCAGTGCTTGTAACATGTTAACTATGTCCCTACAGTCATTGTAGGTTTTACCTGAGGTTCATAATGCTTTGTTACCAAGATAACAGATCAAATATGGATATAATGCTACACCTCTGAGGCACAAATCAGCAGAAGGTTTGCACTCATGCAGCTAACTTCAAAAACATAAATCTAATTTATCTTCAGTTTTGCATCAAACTAGCACTGAAATTCATGTACCATGTCATTTATTGACGTGATAGGTGGGACATCTTTCGGCATGATGGTAGCATCCTATTAGTGGTGCATGTCACTCATGCTGCTCCTGCATAGTAGCAATGTGAAACAGCTAGCTTCATCTGTTCCTTAAATTTTTGAGATACCTTGCCCTTCCAGGGTAATCTGAGACATACTGGGCACTTTTCAGGGCCCAAAGTGATGCCATCTATCCAGAAAGAAATTCTGCCTATAATAAAAATGATCAATGTGGTATATGAACTTCAGTGCCTGTGTGATGCTAAGTCTGTAGACCATAGGTCTCAAAAACCGGTGGATCGTATTAAACAGCACATCCCAGCCATTGTTCACAATAGATAAGGTACAGGTCATACCCAACCAGCCCATGTTAGCAAAACAGAAAATACAATGTTCAATATTAGATGTGATTCTGCGATTGTACAACGTTTGCTAAATAATCCTCAGCATTAGAAGAATTAATCTGATTGTTAGTTGGGCTTGCAGCATGGGGCATTTGCGTGTACTAAAAACTGTATGTATTAATACCCAGGGTTCTATTCTTTGCAGTCAAAATGAACTGATCTACACGTTGCACTTGTTTCAGCTAAACGAAATAAGTGACAGCCATGCATGGATTTATTCCCCAAGGTAATGATTTGACTAGCCAAGGTCAAGCTGCCTGGTTTAAATTTCAAACAATGCTTGGCAATTATCTGTCAGTCACCATCAACTGGTGCATTCTCTATGGCAGTGCCATTCCTAATCAGAGTCCACTTGCCAATCAATTAGCATCCTCTTCTCATATCGTATAAATTATTGTTTTCCCCTTATATTGGTGTTCTTGTGAAGTGTCCTGCTGATAGTTCTGACAATTTTAAGTTGGTTGTCAGAGTAATTTTTAACACACTATGAATTATTTAACAAAGGTTGTTCAGTTGCAGAATCATGTCTGAGTTTTGCAAGCATGGGATGATTGAGTACGGATGAAAAGCTTCAAAACGTCTCTTTTTACAGCAATTCAATTCAATTGTTAATTGACATTGTTAACAAAAGCTTATTGCAGAGAACCACACAGGACTTTTCTGTGTTTTCCAAAAGCAAGTACCTGATGTCTATTTGCAAGAGCATCTCAATTCATACAGGTTGACAGTGTCCAGAAGGAGCCAACGCAGAGAGGCATCAAATGTTAGAATTGCTCAATCTCTGAATGTGATGGGCCATTTAGCCACAATCATGTGGCACTGTGTCCAAAATGCAAACTTGCATATAATGTTTCTATTAAGATGCACTGATGTATGGCCGGGCAGCAGCAGGATAAATAATACATTTGTGCAGCTGTATAAAAAAACTTAAACAGATCACTCACAAAACTTAAAGGGATTGTACACAAAAGCTTTTATTCCCGAATTGTGCATCTCATTTGCAATGACAGATATACTTCTTACAAGTGAATTATCAATGTGTTAAGAGCTATTACAATATTTTTCTGCCTCATCAGTCCAATATCTCATCTATATTTGAACAGGGGCGGCATGGTGGCACAATAGTTAATGCTGCTGTTTTATACTGTCAGGACCTGTGTTTGACTTGCGGTTTGGGTTGCTGACTGTGTGGAGTCTGCACATTCTCCCCATGTCTGCATGGATTTCCTCCAAGTGCTCTGGTTTCCTCCCACAGCGCAAAAGACATGCGGGTTAAGTGCATTGCCCATGCTAAATTCTCCCTTAGTGTACATGAACAGGTTCTGGACTGTGGTGACAAGGGGATTTTCACATTAATTTCATTGAAGTTTTAATGTAAGTCTACTTGTGACTAATAAATATACTTAACTTAAAAAAGGGTGATTGCCAAGTGGCAAATTATAAATCTAGTTCCATTTGAAACCCTCTAAGAAGTGTGTGTGCAACATTTTTTTCAGGTAATGCATTCCCAGTCATTACAACTTACAATGTAAAACATGGACCGGAGTTTTACCATCCTGCTTGCCACAGGAATTGTAGCAGATGGGAGGGACTGACCATGCAAAGATCCATTCACCTCGAATGGGGATTTTCTGGTTTTGGGGCAAACCTGGCCAGAAGATCCCTCCCATTCTTCTCTTCCCTCATCTGCTTTTTCGCAAGTTATCTTAAATTTGGGTTTTCTGGTTAGAAACAATTTAGCCTTATTTACCTTATCCCTTTGTAACTTTGAGTATTTCTCTTAAATTTCCTCTAAACCTTCTCTAAACCATCCCAATTCTCCTGTCTCTCCACATAACTGAAGTTCCTCATTCCTGGTACTTATCGGGTAAATCTCCCCCACATCCATTTCAAGGCCTTGAAAGCTTTAAAGTTTAACGTGGACCATATCTATGAAAAAACTTCCTCTTTACAAACTGGCGTGACTTTATTTTCTTAATGTCTAGATAATTGTAATAAGCCTAGGGAGCTCCTGAGTTTCTACTGAAAGGTAAACTAGACAAACTGAATTGCCTCCTTTATGTATTTCACAATTACATTTGGATTGCCAATGGAATTTCTTGGAACTTCTTGCAGCAGAAAATAGGTGGGTTGTGAAAAAAAGTCCTGAAAACAGTGACATATGTAGATCAATAAAGCAGCCTTCTATATTCCAATCTGCCCGACATGTTGGCATGCAGGTCATGCTTATACATGAGTGTTTCTGGTGTCTTTCTGTTGAAGTAAAGTGTGATGTTTGATAGTGCAGTTCTCAGTTTGTGTTCATTCCTAGGACAATAAAGATCTAGAACTAGACATCATCCCAGCAAGTCTCACTGACCCCGAGGTTAAGCTCCGAGATGCAAACCATGAAGCCAATGAAGAAAAAAGAAAATCTGCAAGAAAGAAAGAGTAAGAATCAAGCTATAATTGTGCGATGTGACTATAATGCACCTTAATAAGATCTGAGGATGTGGATTTATTTAGTGACATACATTTACCTGGGTAAAAGAAGGTAGAGGACAATATATTCAAACCAGTGCAGTGTGAAATATTGACACTGTAGCAGGCACTAACAGGGAGCAATGCTGGGAGCGCTGGTGGGACGGCGTGTAGGTTGGGTTCCCCTTATTCACTGGCAGGGGTGTGTGTAGGTGGGCTCATCCCTCTCTGCATGTGAGGGTTGGAGATTGACTCTCTTATTCACCGGGGATATCCGTGGTGGGGAGGGAGCAGTCTGGGGGCAAGAGGGGTCCTAATGCCCATTGGTAAGGGGAGAGGTGTGGTTAACAAGAACAAAGAACAAAGAGCAACACAGCACGGGAAACAGGCCCTTCAGCCCAACGAGCCCACGCCGCCGTCCTAACGTCTTAATGACATATCCTTGACTTTAGGCTATGCCTATTGTTGAAGATTCCCATATAGGGACTAATATAGGGACAATTTGTTACCCAATCAGCCTAAGAGCACATTTTTGGGATGTGGGAGGAAACCGGAGCACCCGGAGAAAACCCACGCAACCACAGGGAGAACGCGCAAACTCCCGCAGACACAGGCCCAAATCCATGTGTCTGCACAGCAACAGCGATAGTCTCTGAGCTGTCATGTTGCCCATCTGATGGTCCAGTTTAAGCATACACTAACGACGTGAAGCACTAGGCCACTCCTGAAGCAACCTCCAAGAGCAGCTCTCACACGACATGCCGCATGCATGCCCCTTGTTGGTCAACAAGGTGGACCGAATTGCCTGCGGAAACAAATAAGACTTAATTAAACATGCTAAAAAAAAAACTAAGACATTCCCGAGACGAAACTCAAAGATAGTCTACTACTATTTGGTCCTCCCGATATTCAAACAGTCCTGCTATATCCCTCTATCTGCAGACCGCTCATGTGGCTGTCCAAGAGACCCTTAAACAACCCTAGCGTGCCTGCTCCCACCACCTTACTCGGCAGTGCATTCCACACCCCCGCTACCCTTTGTGTGAAAAACTGGCCTCTAATATTCGTCTTATACATAGCCCCCCTGACCCTGAGCCCGTGACCCCTCATTCTATCCATTTCTAATGGTGGAAAAAGCTTACCACCATTTACTCTATCTATACCCCTCATAATCTTATATACCTCTAAAAGATCCCCTCTCAGCCTCAAATTTAATGGTTCTTAAATTTAACTTCAGGATTGGGGCGCCCTTTGAGAAGGTGTCCCTTATCAGAGTGCTGGCGTGTTTAGGCCCTGCCCCTCCAACTATCTGTCTGGTTTTCGCCAACACTCTGAAATTACACAAAATGCCATCAAATCAGGCGAGGAAAGATGGCTGTGACAGTAGTGAGTTTGACACAGATTTTCCCACCTGATTCAACACTCTGCAATTTGGGGAAGATTGCACCCTCGGTGTTCACAATAGAAACAAGATATGTTTTTCTAAAGATAGTAAATACTGCAGACTGATGCAAACTACAGAATACTCCAGGAATACTTTTGAAAAGCAGCAGAATCAGGCATAGGCAGGAGTGAGTTGAGATAGCTGGGAGAAGGGATGTGGGAAGGGGAAAATCATTTTCAAAGTTCAGTACTACTGAAGTAAACACTGTACTCTTCCCAAAATTCTCTTTTGAATTCAGACCAGCATGTAAATAGCAGTCAAAATTTTCACTATGCCCTTAAATAGGTAGGCATAGTTCTGATGTCACGATGCATGATATATCAGATGATTGGGAACCTTGGGCCTCATCAAAATAAATTTAAGAAACTAAAAACTGGGAGTGATGTAAAATGTTGACTCATTATCGTCCATTTCAGTGCTATTGCAAAGTCTGGGATTTGTCACCAAGAGATTGCTTAAAGAAAGGTTTTACAAACTCTTCCTCATTCCTCACCCCCAGACAGGCTGTAAATTCATCGCCTACAGCACAATTTATATGACAGTTTCTAGGGGAAGTGAAAATGTTCCAGTTCTTGAGTTAAAGCTGTTCTGAATTTTTGTGCCATGTTTCATGCTTTGAAAATTTCAAATCAAAAATTCAATCCACATTTTTCCTGAACTGCAGGTACTTGTCTGATTGACAAATCCTGTGCATAGCGTTATTAGCACAAAAGGAGTAGATTTGTGGTATGTTGTGGGTTGACACCAGATAGGTCAGATTGGTAAGGCTGTATTAGCAACATATTTGATTTTTTTTGTAACAGAAGTGATTTCTTTGCAGTAACTTTCCTAAAAAAAAAACAGTTGATTGCGCTGTAATTAATTATCTCAGAGTTGGCACAGTAGTTAGCATTGCTACCTAAGCTCTAGGGACCAGGGTTCAATTCCAGCCTTGGATAGTTGTGTGAAGTTTGTACATTTTCCATGTCTGTGTGGTTTTCCTCTAGGTGCTCCGGTTTCCTCCAAAAGTCTAAAGGTGTGCAGGTTATAGCTGGATTGGCTATGCTAAATTATCCCTTATTGTTCGAAGATGTGTAGATTAGATGGATTAGCTAGGGGAAATGTGTAGGATTATGAGTATACAGTGGGGAGGAGGGCCTGGGTAAAATACTCAGTCGAAGAGTTGGTGCAGACTTGATGGGCTGAATGGCCTCTTCTGTACTGTAGGAATTCTATGATTCTGTGACGCTTACAGAATCAGCATTCGGCCTTCAATTTCACCATTATAGAATCATTATATTTGAGTGGTAGGCTGCACTACATTCACAATACTTTGTCATTTCTTGCGGTCTTAGCCAGAGCAGGAGCCATACCAAGCTGTGATACAGCCAGAAAGAATGCTTTCTATGGTGCATCTGTAGGTGCACTATAGTTGTTGCTCTCTTTTGTCACAGGATTATATTTGTCAGCCTTCTGAAATAAGCGGCAACTTTTACAAAAAATTTGAGATGTATTAATCTGAGCAGGAATTCTCAATTCGAAGACATGGGAATGGTTTAATGCAAGACACTCTGTTGCTGCTACTATTTTCAGTTTAAAAAGATTGTGATAGACTTTGCATCCATTAAGATGAGAGATGTCAGTGCTGGAAATATTTTACTCATAATTGAAATCTGTGGAATGCTCTGCTTGATTGCTTTGGTGAATGATCTATCATTACCATTGGCATCTCCAAAAGCATGCATACCTAAATAATTTATAACTTCTGAACAAAACTGTGATCGCAGTTGTCTAGTTCTCACTCAACTGTAGCTAATAGTACCTACTCTGATTCTTTTTCCCATAAACCTAAAGGTTTAAGGGTTCAATATTCACAAGCTGCATCAGAGGATTGACTCTGTCATCTGTGATTTAATAGCACTCTTGCCTCTGATCAAAAGGTTGGGGGTCAAGTCTCATATAACAGATTTAAAAATCCCAGCCAAGACAAAAATCTAGAGTTGGCACTCAAGTGTAGTGCTAGTGGAATGCTAGATTGTAAAAGTGTCATCTTTTGGGTCAGATGATAAGTAGTTGTCCCATCTTTTTCAAATGGAATTAACATATCCCATGGTATTATTTTGAAGAAGAATGGGAAGTTGTTCTCATTTTGTGATCAATATTTATCTCCTAATCAGTAATACAAAGGATCTGGTTCTTTTTGCAATGCTGCTTGTGCACAAATTGGCTTTGCATTTCCTTTGTTACAAGGGATTGCATTTCAAAAGTATCTCATCAGCTATAAAGTGCTTTGACAGATCCTAGGGTTGTAAAAGGCATTACATAAATGCAAGCTTTTCTTTCTTTAGTCATACAATTATACTGAAATGTTAAAGTGTTTCTTTTATATATTAGATATTTTGACCTCTAGTACTAATAAAGAAAAAATGATGGTGCCACACTGTGGGTTTTGAACAAACTCAATACAAATTTATTTACAAGGTATAGCCTGATTGAAATCCAAACATGGAAGAAAGATAAAGACCTGCATATGCTTCTGGTGATGCCTCATAGAGATGCATTGCTTCACAATACATAATATTCCTCCACCTTTACTTCAGTAGTACGACAACAACATTTTAAACATTAATGATTATCAACAATGAACATCAGTTACATTACCCGGTATATTATCTGCATATGTGCAATTAATACAAGTCTTTTTGGTGAATTTCGTTTTTGCATGCCACGTCATATTTTTGGATTATGAGTTCTTTGTGACCGTCTCTGATCTAATGAGTATTTTCTTTCTTGATGACTATACCCTTTATATTTTGTAAACTAATGGCACTTTTGGCTGTGATACCTCCTGTGTTGCTAAAGATGCTTCCAGAAAGGTTCAGCTTTCCCTTTTTTACCAGTCATTTTTTTCAATATAAATCTCTCATTCTCAACAAAGTCAAACTCTATTACAAAATAACAAATTGGGGTCTGGACCCACAATAAACTGTTCATTGTCTCTCTTTCATTTCAAGACAGTGTCAGGAAAAAGATGATTATTTAATTCCAATTCCTCTATCACTTCCATCATCTGGCCACTCACATTTAAACAATCCTTTGTTTTTCTTTATTTTATCAATACGATAGTAGTCAGTCTTTTTTGAACATTCCTCTCCTGTTCCTTTCCAGCTCCAGATGTTCATTGATGCTTTTACTGCTACCTATGTTGTCATTTTGCTGGATTTGAAGCCAATTGCACATAAACCACAATGTTGTATCACTGTGCACTTTTTGTCATTTCTTCCTCATACAATTTTCAGATTTTTATTTTGAAAAATGAATCTGCAGTTAGAAACAAAAATCTTAATTTTGCATGGAACTCAATAGCAGTTTGTAGATTTCTGCATTCCAATCAATCCATATTTTAGACAGAAATAGATTGATCCACAACAAACCGAATGCAAATTTGCTGCAGTTTAAACAGGGAGATTGTGCCAAGAATCTTGATTAAGTAAGAACATTTAAAGGGAGAGATAGCTGCTGCCCAATAGTGAGTGGATCTGCTTGAGTGAGCCACATATTGAGAGGATGAGGAGGGCTATTGTCGTTGACTTGGCAGAATGGTTTACAACTGGGATCTGGGCTTCAGAGGCAGAATATACAGGCTCGTGCCTGATTTCTCAGTTGTATTGTTCAATATGTTTCATCAAAGCAAAGATCAATATCTAGGTTTACAGTATGTCATAATCATTTTTCTGATTTCTTTTACAGATTCACAATATTTGTAATCTTTTAGCTTAAAAAAAGCTATTCAGAGATTTGTTTTAATGTCTAGCAGCATAAATATTTAATCATAATGCGAACAAAATATTTTTCATTTCTTTTCTAGGTTTATAATGGCTGAACTCCTCCAGACTGAAAAAGCATATGTTAGAGATTTACATGAGTGTCTTGAGGTATGCAATCCACTTCTTTTTCCTCCTAAGGACTATCTATGTTTAATCTTGTGGTTGTAACTTTTGCTTAAGTTGGCATTAAGATTATCATTGAGTAATATTTTAACGTTGAATTGAACGTATAGCATACAATCTCTGCTTCACGGTAATGCAAAATTGGCAATATAACTCCAGTGAGGTTCCACCTAAACCATGGGAGGGTACGATGCATGATTTGACTGTGTAAGAAGTACAAATCCATAGCTATGTCAAACTGAGTTTAAAAGATGCTTATAGGAGGGATTGCTGGATTCTTGATTTAGTTAAGCAACTCATAAACATGTGAGGAATTGTTTTAAATCTATGAAGCTAGAATCTGATTTGGAGCCATAACTTGTTCATCAATAACTATGGGTAGATCCAAAACATTGGTAACTGGTTACTCTCCCCATATCAAATTATTGATCCCTGAATAACCCACTTTGCGAGTTGCATTGTCAAAGAATGCACTAATATAATTATTAACATGCAAAAATGTATAAATTGAATTAAATTCCTTGAAAGACAAGACCATTTTAAATATTAATAATTCTGCTATGAATTACCAATATGTCTTTTATACAGGATAAACATATTGTTGCAGGACATATCGTGTGCCAATGCCTAGATCTATACAAATGCACAGACTGCAAATGAATGCTTCCACTCAGCCTATACAATTTTTGTTATTCAAAGTATTTAAGGTTAATGTACTTTTCAAAATGAATTAATGTTTCTTAGTATTTCCTTGTAAAATGACATCTGAAAATGGAAGCAAATTTATGAATTGAGAAGGAAGAAGATAATGTGACACCAGCGCCTCGTTCTTTCTCTACTCCATAATGTTCAATTTTAAGAAGTGCTGACAAAGAACTTAAAGAAACATTTTCCCCTATTTTCATGATTTTCAATGTTGCCCCATTTTCTTAGGTTCCCCTGCTTTCGTGACACAAAGTATCACTTGAATGGAATGCAAACCAGGCATTCTGGTCTCTGTCTGTGCTACCCTTGAATATGGTGACGCATGGTGACCTCCTCTCCACTTTTTCTTTCCTGCCTCAGGGAAATGTTTCTTAAACTTGGGGACTGCTGCATAAAGTTCAGAAGAATAAACCATACCAAACAATTGAATATACTAGTGTACCTCCATAATATTCTGAATTATATTGCCCAATTGAAATGATGTTTTTGCAAAGATTTTAAAATATGGCAAGAAATTGGTGTATGAAAATATGAACTGAACATGTGTTAGAAATAATAATATTCCATCAAAAAACTGCAGTCACTTACATACAAAGAAGTGATGAAGCTTATACTGAGAATTGAGATCTGAAAGAAGTTCATCTTACACTATTCACACATTCGTGGAATTTTATTCCCATTTATTGCATTTCAGACCTATTTTTGGGAAATGACCTGTGGAGTGGAAGAGATCCCATCTGGTATTATTAACAAGGAACATATCATATTTGGAAATATTCAGGAGATCTATGAGTTTCACAACAAGTAAGTCTTGAATGGTGCACAGAATTTATTGTCAGGTCACAGCTGGCTTTTTAAAGAATGTGTTTTCAAATGAACATCCTTAAACAAGTGAGCAGACCATTGGGAAGAGACAGAAAATGAAAAGACAATGGGGGCAATTCTCCCCAAAAAATTCTAAGCGTTGAATTCACATAAAAACTAGCATTTTTTCAGTGGGAATTTAAAAATGAATCTCCCTTGCTCTGCATTGTAGAATGCACTAGTATGATTCATGTTAAAATGCTGGGGCAGAGTCTCTTCCCACTGGAGAGGCTGGCATAGCACTGAGTGGGCCATTCCACATGTGCTGATCTGTCAGCACTACATGCAAGTGGCTCCATCTGCCAGCCTCCCAATTGCTGGCCAGCTCGATTGCTCTTCCTTTTGCTGCCCCCAACATCTTCTCTGGCCCAATCTCTTGCCCATCAGACATGTCTGGAAAGGCTTCGATCTCCACAATCTCAATCTTCCGATTTCCCCCCAGCCCCGATCCGATCCCCACCCCTTTGCAGCCCCAACCCCCACAGCGGGTTGACTTACTCCCGGTCATCACTCCCTTCCAACCCCTCCTCAACACCAGCTCTGATTGCTGGAGGCCTCCCTCCCTCTGTCACTCAGCCCAAGTGCAGAGTGGCAGTGGGACCCTCCCCACCCCCCACCAATTCTCACTGATCGCCTCCAGAAGCTCTGGCCCCTTGAGGCCCGACCCCCTTGGCATTGCTGCACTCCTGAAGAATGCTCTCTGGGCATTGGCTCTTTGCCCCTTGAACAGTGCTGGGGATCCAGCCTGGCACTGCCAGGATGGCAATGCTGCTGGGCACCCCCACCACTGCCTGACCCTCTGGGAGACCTCAAATGCCCTACTTTTCACTCCAGAGGGCTCCTGCCAACAGCTCCCGAAAGTGGGGAGCTACTGTCACCCCCGCTGGAGGAAGGGAGGGGAGTAGTACAAGACCACTAGTAGTCTTGTACTCACTAATCACATTCAAATTGTATTAAAATAACAACATTAATGGTCTTTGAGTCTCCCTGCTGATTTCCAATATGGAGCAGACACTGACGGAAATCCAGGGCTGGGAAATGCTAGCAAGGCGTGAATGCATGTGAGGACCCCACGAATCAGCCGACATGACAATCTCCTGACCCACTGCACTAATTTTTTCCACAGAATGGATTTCATGTTGTTTCTTGTAACTGAACCCATTTTGGACCTAATTTGCCACCTTTCCCTGTATCCTATAAGATCTGTGAAACTAACTGTTACTGGATGTTTTTTCTAAGGAAGCTCCCTCATTTCACTGGAGCAATTAGGCAGATATAGATCTACTTCTGCCATCTCAATTGGGGAGTGTCCACTGATCAGTGAGTTGAGCTGATCTCATGGAAGCTATTAGATTCTGAAAGCCTCAAGAGACAGCAGCCTGCATTCCACAGGTGTCTGAAATAATGTACAAAATGTGCTGACTTACCTGCCCCCTACTTCCACCAAACAAGCAGCCACTGCTTCTGTGCTGTGTGGGAGTGAGAAAGCAAGAGACATAGAGAGTGTCATCAAGGGCCCAGCCCAGGACAGAAATATTTGGGCAGGATCTGTGCTTAGCCTTGAAACTCATCATCATATTGTCTCCATTATCATCATCATAATCAATGAGGAAGAAGGATCTGCCTTACTGTTCCCAATTATTATCTTCCTCTTCTTAAACAAAGAGTCAGAATTAGTGGGTCCTGTTCAAATTGGCAGGCAATAACTAGTGGGGTATCACAGGAATCAGTATTGGGGATCCAGCTATTCACAATATATATTAATGATTTGGATGATGGAATAAAATGTAACATCTCAAAGTTCGCGGATGATACCAAGTTGGATGGGAGGTGAACTGTGAACAGGATGCAAAAATCCTTCAGCATGATCTGGAAATGTTGGGTGAGTGGGCAAATCAATGGCAAATGCAGTATAATTTGGATAAATGCAAGGTTATTCACTTTGGAAGCAAAAAAAAGAAAGCAGATTACTACCTGAATGACAATGAATTGGGAGAAGGGAGTGTGCAGCAGCACCTTGGTGTTCTCGTGCACCAATCGCTGAAGGTAAGGCATATAGGCGCAGCAGGCGGTAAAGATGCAAATTGTATGTTGGGCTTCATTGCAAAAGGTTTCGAGTATAGGAGCAGGGATGTGTTGTTGTGATTATACAGGGCCTTGGTGAGGCCAACTTAGAATATTGTGTGTAGTTTTGGTCTTCTTTTCTGAGGAAGGATGTTCTTGCTCTAGACGGATTGCAGCGAAGGTTTACCAGGTTGATCCCGGAGATAGCGGGACTGATGTATGAGGAGAGATTGACCTAAGCTAGGATTATTTTCACTGGAGTTCAGATGACTGAAGCAGGATCTCATTGAGACTTATAAAATTCTAACAGAACTAGACAGGGTAAATGCAGGGAGATGTTCCCGATGATGGGAGTGTCCAGAACCAGGGTCACAATCTGAGGATTCGGGATAAACCATTTAGGGTAAAGGTGAAGAGCTATTTCTTCTCCTAAAGAGAGGTGAGTCTGTCAAACTTATCAGCATAAAAAGTAGCCAAATCATTGAATGTATTCAAGAGGCAGCTAGATATAGCACTTGGAGTGAATGGGATCAAAGGTTATAGAGGGAAAGCAGGATTATGCTATTGAGTTGGATGATCAGCCATGATCGTGATGAATGGCAGAGCAGGCTGAAAGGACCAATCCTGCTCCTAACTTCTTTGTTTCTATGGCTCTGATAATTCTGTGGGAAAGGAGACATAAGCTAAGAATGGGTAACTGAAGCTCCCTTGGGATTAGAACATAGAACATAGAACATTACAGCACAGAACAGGCCCTTCGGCCTTCGATGTTGCGCCGACCAATTAAGAAAAAAGCAATGACCCTCTAACCTAAACCATTCCCTTTTCGTCCATAAACTTATCTACTAACCTCTTAAACGCCACCAAACTTGGAGCATCTACAACTGCAGCAGGCAGGGCATTCCACTCCCGAACCACCCTTTGGGTAAAGAACCTACCTCTGATATCCGTCCTATAACTATCACCCTTAATTTAAAGCTGTGTCCCCTCGTGCTAGCTTTTTCCATCCTAGGAAAAAGGCTATCAATGTCCACCCTATCTAAACCTCTAATCATCTTATATGTTTCGATCAGGTCCCCTCTTAGCCTCCTCCTTTCTAACGAAAACAACCTCAAATCCCTCAGCCTCTATTCATAAGACCTGCCCTCCATACCAGGCAACATCCTGGTAAACCTCCTCTGTACCCTCTCCAATGCCTCCACATCTTTCTTATAAAGCGGGGACCAGAACTGCACACAATACTCCAAGTGCGGCCGCACTAGAGTTTTGTACAGTGGCAACATGACGTTGCGGCTCCGAAATTCAATCCCCCTACCAATAAAAGCTAAGACTCCGTATGCCTTCTTAACAACCTTATCAACTTGATTGCCAACTTTCAGGGATCTACGCACATATACACCAAGATCCCTCTGTTCTTCAACACTATTAAGAGTCCTACCATTAGCCCTATACTCTACACATTTGTTATTCCTGCCAAAGTGAATTACTCACACTTTTCCACATTAAACTCCATTTGCCACCTCTCGGCCCAGCTCTGCAACTTGTCCAAGTCTCTCTGCAAACTATAACACCCCTCTTCACTATGTACCACTCCTCCAACTTTGGTGTCATCCGCAAATTTACTAATCCATCCTTCAATACCCTCATCCAGATCATTTATAAAAATTACAAACAGCAGGGGCCCCAAAAGGTACACTGAGGTACACAAAAGTGTACCCTGAGGTACACCACTTGTAACCGACAAGAAAGGACAAGAAAGATTGTAGAAAATTTTGACTGTACATTGTTTCATGTAGATGTCATGGCAATTGTTTAGGTCTACACTTACTAAATCACAGACTTCAATGATTTACCAGTTTTTCCATCTCTCACTATTTGAGCAGATTATATTTCTAATAGAAGTACAGCCTGCTGTCTGATATTGGAGTTATTCCTCATGTATCCTGCTATTTGATTTTGATTTGATTTATTATTGTCACATGTACGAAAATACAATGAAAAGTATTATTTCTTGTGCACTATACAGACAAAACATACTGTTTATAAGAAGGAAATGAAAAAGTGCAGAATGTAGCATTGCAGTCATAGCTAGGGTGTAGAGAAAGATCAACTTAATGCAAGGTACATCCATTCAAAAGTCTGACAGCAGCAGGGAACAAGCTGTTCTTGAGTCAGTTGGTACACAACCTCAGACTTCTGCATCTTTTTCCCGAAGGAAGAAGGTGGAAGAGAGACTATCCGAGGTGCATGGCTTCTTTAATTATGTTGGCTGCTTTGCCAAGGCAGCAGGAAGTGTAAACAGAGTCAATGTTTGGGAGGCTGGTTTGCATGATGGATTGGGCTACATTCGCGACATTTAGTTATTGAGTATTGTGTGCATATGACACTTTATAAGATGTCATCCCATGAGTATTGAACAGATCATCTTCCCTATGCTTTTTAAAGTTAATTCCCAGCATTGCTGTGTCTCTGGCAAAGCCAGCATTTATTATCCACTATTAGTGGAAGTGTGGCTTGCTGGGCAGCTTTAGAGGGCAGTTAATAGTCAACAGACAGCAGTTCCCTAAAGGAAGTTAATGAACTATTGGGTTTTGATAACAACTCGACAGCCTCACAGTCCCCACAGACCTCTTTTTAAAAAACAAAACTGAAAACTGATCTCAAATTCACAAACTGGATTGGTAATAAGGTGAATTGATAAGCAAGTCTCTGGTTTACTTATCCAGCAATATACCACTATGCTACTGTTCCCGTATTTGCAGCATTTTATACAAAAGTGTCAGCAGGTTGGTTTTATTAAAATATTGGGGACAATTCTCCCACCCCACTGCGCTGCTTTTTCACTGCAGCAGGCTGGAAATCTCTAACAGCTGATTCACACTGGGCATCTGAGCTCTATGCTTCTCCCAGCACAAGGTTTCCGGCACCAGAAATCAGCTTCTAATTTAGATATATGCTAAATATAACTAGCAGGCCCGGGACTGAAAGCTCTGGGCCCATTAGCCTTTCTTTCTCTCTCTCTCCACCCCCAGCAGGGTTTAGTACAGCTTCCAGGGCTAGTGGCCTGACCACGCTGGAGTGAAGCAGGGACAGTCGAGGCCTCTCCCAAGGGTCGGGCACAGGGGAGGCAGAGTGCCCCCTAGACACTGCCATCTTGGCAGTGCCTGGACTTCCAGCACTGCCCAAAAGGTAAAAAGTGGCAATCCTCAGGGGGCACTTGGACACTGCCAATTGGGCATGGGGCAGTGCCAAGGGGAAGGGTTATATAGGGTGAGGCCTAGGGGCAGGGCCTTGTCTTCCTGCTATGATACTGGAAGATCAAACTGGTTCTATGAAAGGGGCGCCAACTATTTTTAAATGTACATCATCTTCTTGGAGTTGTTGTCTTCTGAGATGCAGAAAAGGCCTTTGAGCGAATGGAGTGGGCATATCTGTTTACAATTTTGCGTAAATTTGGGTTTGATTCACAATTTATTTTGTGAATTGTCATCTCTGTATCTTGCCTTCTGCAAAAATGCACACCAACTCTCTACACTCAAAGTACTTCCCTCTATTCAGAGGAGCCCACCAAGGCTGCCCACTATCTCCACTCCTCTTTGCCCTGATAATAGAACCACAATATATAGCCTTAAAGTTGTCAACACTGCACAAGGTATCCCACTGAGTCGGTATGAAGCATCATGTATCCTGATACACTGATGACTTCCTATTCTATGGTATTCACCCTGTTGCCTATGTTGAGAATATTCTCAACAACTTTGGCCCATTCTCTGGTTATAAATTGAATATCAGCAAAAGGGAGTATTTTCCAATCAACTATATTGCCAAACAGATCCCCCCAAAAGCTCTGCCATTTTGTATATCTGGTGCTGGTTTTCATCACTATCATATGAATATAACACAGTCTTTTGCAAGTTTTCATAGAACAGACCTTTTCACTAAAATTAAGATGGATCTACAATGTTGGTATTATTTGCTTCTTTGCTGGCAGGATGCAATCTATAAAAACAAATATTCTGATCACGTTCTTGTTTCCTTTTCAATATCTTTCTTATCAAAATCATTTTTTTGTATGGCAAACAAGCTAGTATCAACATTTATGTGGGCAGGTATGAGTCTTATAGTCTATAGAATGATATCTCAGAAAAGGAGACAGATTGGTGGGTATAATAATTTGAATCAGGCCATTGAAGTTTGCCTATTAGAATACAAACTCCCTGATTCAGGGGCCAATTAATGGGCCAATCAGAAAGACTTGACTTTGTGTCAGTTTTTCTGGCACTCCTGAAGGCAGATTGCTGACTGATTGCACTGTGTGTACTGCTGTTGGAATTGTAAATAAAGGGATTTTGGCGAAAGGACTTCTATCTTTGTGAACTTATTACAGTGGGCTGGCTCTACCTAACTAATTGTGCTATTATTGGGCAGCCAATATTCAGAAGATTTTAACATGGTGTCAGATTCCAAGTATAAATTGGTGGAAGCACATGCCTGCTGTGCATTCTTTCTTCCTGTATTAGTTTGTGCCCCACTATCCCTCTTTCCCTCAAAACACATGTCAAGTTTCTTTCTTTAAAGAATAATTACTGTCGCCCAGCAATTAGTGAACCTTTCTTTTCTTTTGCAGTCTCTATTTGTTGGTTTGTTTACCCTGGGGGGGAGGGGAATAATTCATTCAATTGTATTATTGTTTTTGTTCCTATCTCTTTTTGAAAATAAATAAAGTAATTTTTAAAAGATGAAAGCATATGGAATTCTTTCCTTTATTGGGTGAGGTATAGAATATAAAAACAGGGATGTAATGATAGAACTGTCTAGAATACAGGTTAGGCCTCAGTGGAATTGTGTGCACAGTTCTGGTCACCACATTACAGGAGGGAGATAAAATTACTGTGCAGAGAATGCAGAGGGGATTTACAAGAATTTTGCCAGAAACTGAAAATTGTAGCAATGAAAAGACATGGGATAGGCTTCCTTGAAAAGTGGTGGCTAATGAATAATCTAATTGAGATGTACAAAATTATGAGGAGCCTAGTCAAGGTATACAGGAAAGACTTGTTTCCTGGAGCTGAATGGTTAATTACCCAGGGGCTTAAGATTTAAGGGGGTTGGGCGAAAAATTAGAAGGGACATAAGAAAAAGCTTTTTCACTGCTTAAGTTGGTGGTTGAGGCTGATATGCTCAACTCCTTCGAAAAGGATCTGGATTTGCATCTAACCTACAAACTACAGACCAGGAACTGGAAAGTGGGATTAAAATTAGTGTCTAGTTCTGGCACACACATGAAGGGCCGAATGGCCTCTTTTTGCATTGTAACCTGTCTATGGTTCTATTTCCTCTTACAGTATCAAATTTTGAGCTGATTTGGACTATAGTTTACACTTAGGTCTATCTTAGCGATGATTTTAGAATTCTTAACATACTTTAAAAAAACACTCCTCTGTAACCTAAATTCCACATTCCAGTGCTGGCAGTTCTAAACATTCCCTTGTCACTGACTTGCCTCAAATTGATCTAGTAAGAACCTGAGCCATACACACCAGGAAAATACATTGGCGGATCTCCAAAATGTGCCAATTTAGCCAAGCCTGGCTTGGGTGATGGACCAGGTGCTGGAATTAGCCTCAACACCTTGAGTTATAGAACAAAGGTTGACTTGGATTTGTTTTCTTCTCCACCCTGATAGATATTTGTTTGTAAAACCCTGAAAAATCAGTATCAGTCTTGGATATGATCGCTCTGTGACTAAGCTGCCTGCCAACATTCACTGTCCCGGCACATGTATGAGTAAATTAGCAAACCACTGTGACATTTAACCCACTGATTTCTGTTGCAAATTTCTGTTATAACTGATTTCTGTTATGGTCAGCAAGCACACACAGCACAAGATGATTGAATTCTTTCAATGTCATGTGCTGCTTGAAGGTTCAACCAGTCACATAGCAATAGTGTAAGTCAATACACTAACAGCTGCCTTAAATATGATTTCATTTAGCTATTTTCTTGAATTAGTTTGTTTTTGAAATTTGTAGATTGCTTCAATGAAAATTACTTTGACCAGTATTAAAATAAATACATGAAAAGTGTAAACATACAAGAGCACATAAATAAAGCGATAGTGCTGTGTATTTGGGTGGCACAGTGGCACAGTGTTTAGCACTGCTCCCTCACTGCACTAGGGACCTGTGTTCATTTCTGGCCTCGGATGATTATCTGTGTGGAATTTGCACGTGCTCCTTGTGTCTGCATGACTTTCCTCCCACATTCCAAAGCTGTATAAGTTAGATGCATTAGCCATGATAAATTGTTCATTAGTGTCAGGGGGATTAGCAGGGTAAATATATGGGATTACAGGATAGGGCCTGGGTTGGATTGTTGTTAGTACAGACTCGATGGACCAAATGGCTTTCTTCTGCACTGTAAGGACTCTATGAATCTGTCATTCTAATTATTAGATAATTTGAACTGTCTATTTTTTTCAGTATCTTTTTGAAAGAATTGGAGAAGTACGAACAACTGCCAGAAGATGTAGGTCACTGCTTTGTCACATGGGTGAGTAACAGTTTTATTCTCGTATAAAAAAAAGATTTCAGACTTTGACTTGTGAGATGTCCATGTGAGAAAAATAATGCTGACTTTGATTTGATTGACGATGAAGGTCAGAAGTCCTGCTAAAATCATCAACAATGACAACCTGTATTTATATAGTGCTTTTAACATATTAAAATGGCCTAAGGCATTTCATAAGAGCGCACAAGGTTATTTTATGGTAACATCAGACCAGATTGCCAAAAGTTTGGTCAAAAAGGTAGGTTTTAAGGAGTGCTTTAAAAAATAACAGAGAACCGAGAAACAGGGAGATTGTAGGGGGGGAAATTCTAAAACTTAGGTTCTAGGCAATTGAAGATAGAGCCACAATGGCACAGTTATATTTGAGAATCTCATAGTCAGAATTAGAGAGTGCAAATATCTCCAAGGCTTTTGACACTGGAGGAGATTACAGAAATAGGGAGGGGCAAGACCATGGAGGAATTTGTATGAGAATTTTAACATCAAGATATTCTTTAATCCATTCCAGGAGCCAAGATACTCAGCAAGCTTAAGGTGGTGAGTGAGTGATGATAGAGTGATGATGAGCTGTGAGTAAGACACAGACAGCAGAGTTCTGATAGTCTTAAGTTTATGGTGGATGGAATATGGGAGACTGGCCTGGAGTATATCAGAATAGTCAAATCTGGATCTAACAAGGACTTTGGCAACAGATGAGTTGAAGTGAGATGGAGTCAGGGGATATTACAAAGATGGAAATAGGTGAAATTAGTGATGGTACGATATGTACATCTGGATGAGGGTATTGAGGGATGGATCAGTAAATTTGCAGATGACACTAAAGTTGGTGGAGTGGTAGATAGTGAAGAGGGGTGTTATAGTTTGCAGAGTGACTTGGACAAGTTGCAGAGCTGGGCCGAGAGGTGGCAAATGGAGTTTAGTGTGGAAAAGTGTGAGGTAATGCACTTTGGCAGGAACAATAAATGTGTAGAGTATAGGGCTAATGGTAGGGCTCGTAATAGTGTTGAGGAACAGAAGGATCTTGGTGTATGTGTCAATAGATCCCTGAAAGTAGGCAGTTAAGTGGATAAAGTTGTTAAGAAGGCATATGGAGTCTTAGCTTTTATTGGTAGGGGGATTGAATTTAGGAGCCGCAGATCATGTTGCAACTGTACAAAACTCTAGTGCGGCCGCACTTGGAGTATTGTGTGCAGTTCTGGTCCCCACATTATAAGAAGATGTGGAGGCATTGGAGAGGGTACAGAGGAGGTTTACCAGGATGTTGCCTGGTATGGAGGGCAGGTCCTATGAAGAGAGGTTGAAGGATTGAGGTTGTTTTCGTTAGAAAGGAGGCGGCTAAGAGGGGATCTTATTGAAGCATCTAAGATGATTAGAGGTTTAGATAGGGTGGACAGTGATAGCCTTTTTCCTAGGATGGAGAAAGCTAGCACGAGGGGACACAGCTTTAAATTAAGGGGTATGAGTTATAGGACGGATATCAGAGGTAGTTCTTTACTCAAAGAGTGATTAGGGAGTGGAATGCCCTGCCTGCAGCTGTTGTAGATGCGCCAAGTTTGGTGGCATTTAAGAGGTTAATTGATAAGTATATGGAAGAGAAGGGAATGGTTTAGTTTGTACACCATTGTGACTGCAGAAACAATGTTCCAAAAGCAAAGAGGTAGAAAGAGAAAACTAAGATCATGGGCTGAAATTTCACTGAGTCAGAAATAGTTGGGAGCCCTTTAAAAGTACTGGACACCTTCCAATTCCAGGATTCCTGACCTCATTTCTATGGTTTCCAATTTTAAAGGTGCAAGCCGATTTTTGTTTCAACAGATTATTTGATTTCTTGTCCTATTTCTATCTGAGATACCTGAAATCCATTAACCTGTTGAAATGCCTAAAACATTGCTTAATTGACAACCTAGCTCTCTGATGTATGGTGTCAAATTCATAATTTATATTTGCACAAGCTAAAGAGGTTTCAACCGCATGCAGTTTTTGCTATTGATACTTTAAAGAGTCTGGATGATTGACACCTTTACAGTGCTGTAGTAAAAATGAGTTTTTTTAAGAAAATGGAAAGTTACCAATAATTTTTTAAAAAGATTTTTATATATCCTACTGTCACTCCAGCAATCATTTCTTCTTACAATGTATAATGGGTGATTGAGCACAGAAGTGCCATCCCACAGAACTGGGATCATTTAAGGGGCGTAACATGGCATAGGTGACATGAGGGGCTAAAGGAATTGTTTGGGTGGAAAAGAGTGGCATGAGATGCATGAGGTGGCATGCATGCAGCATGAGTAGTGTGTGATGGATGAGCAAGTTTCAGAGGTAAGAACTGGAGGGATTGTTTTTATACTGGGATGAAGTTTTTTAAAAGCTCCACCTCCACACTTAGCCACCCATGTGGCTGCCTCCAAACCTTCGACTAGGTTGGTTGGTCTGACTACTGTCCATACCCCTCCCTCTTCTCTCCCACAATGACAATCCCATTCTAACAATCCCATTCGTAACAATTCGGTTACGTTCACCTTAGTGATGGACAGGGATAGGCATGAGGCTGGGGGCAGTAGTTATAGCTGGGGGAAGGGTAATTATGAGGCCATCAGGAGTGAATTAGGGTGCATAGATTGGACTAGGAAACTACAGGGACTGGGAACATCTGGAATGTGGTGCTTATTCAAGGAGCAGCTGCTGCGAGTCCTTGATAAGTATGTCTCTGTCAGGCAGGGAGGAAATGGTCGAGTAAGAGAGCCTTGGTGTACGAAAAAAGTTGATTTGCTGGTTAAGAAGAAAAAGGAGTCTTATGTCAGGATGAGGCTTGAAGGCTCAGGTAGTGCAATGGATAGCTATAGATTAGCCAGGAAGGAGCTAAAAAGTGAATTGAGGAGAGCTAAGAGGGGACACGAGAAGATTTTGGCTGATAGGATTAAGGAGAATCCTAAAGCTTTCTTTCGATATGTTAAGAATAGAAGATTGGTTAGGGCAAGATTAGGCCAGTCATAGACAGCAGTGGGAAGTTGTGCGTGGAGCCTGAAGAGATTGGTGAGGCACTGAATAAATATTTCTCTTCGGTATTCACGCAGAGTGCTGGAAATGTAGCTGTGGAGAGCACTGAGGTACAGGGTTGCAAATTGGGGAGTATTGTAGTAGATAGGGATGATGTGTTAGAAATTCTCGAGGGTTTGAAGTTGGATAAGTCCCCTGGGCCGGACTGGATTTACCCTAGGATTCTCTGGGAGGCAAGAGAGGAGATTGCAGAGCCTCTGGCTCTGATCTTCAGGTCCTCGTTGGTTACGGGTGTGGTTCCGGAGGACTGGAGGATAGCGAATGTGGTCCCATTGTTTAAGAAGGGGAAGAGAGACCTTCCAGGGAATTATAGGCCAGTGAGTCTTACTTCTGTTGTGGGCGAGGTATTGGAGAGAATTATTAGGGATAGGATTTATAGTTATTTAGAGAGAAATGAATTGATTGGGTATAGTCAGCATGGTTTTGTGAAGGGTAGGTCATGCCTTACTAACCTCATTGAGTTTTTTGAAAAAGTGACCAAAGAGGTGGATGGGGGTAAGGCGGTTGATGTGGTATATATGGACTTTAGTAAGGCGTTTGATAAGTGGCCCATGGAAGACTTCTGCAGAAAATGCAGATGTATGGGATAGAGGGTGATTTAGCTAATTGGGTTAGGAATTGGCTAGCAGATAGAAGACACAGGGTGGTGGTTGATGGGAGATATTCATCGTGGAGTTCGGTGACAAGTGGTGTACCTCAGGGGTCTGTTTTGGGGCCCCTGCTGTTTGTAATTTTTGTAAATGATCTGGATGAGGGTATTGAAGGATGGATTAGTAAATTTGCAGATGACACTAAAGTCGGTGGAGTGGTAGATAGTGAAGAGTGGTGTTCTAGTTTGCAGAGAGACTTGGACAAGTTGCAGAGCTGGGCCGAGAGGTGGCAAATGGAGTTTAATGTGGAAAAGTGTGAGGTAATGCACTTTGGCAGGAACCATAAATGTGTAGAGTATAGGGCTAATGGTAGGGCTCTTAATAGTGTTGAGGAACAGAAGGATCTTGGTGTATGTGTCCATAGATCCCTGAAAGTAGGCAGTCAAGTGGATAAAGTTGTTAAGAAGGCATATGGAGTCTTAGCTTTTATTGGTAGGGGGATTGAATTTAGGAGCCGCAGCATCATTTTGCAACTGTAGAAAACTCTAGTGCGGCCGCACTTGGAGTATTGTGTGCAGTTCTGGTCCCCACATTATAAGAAAGATGTGGAGGCATTGGAGAGGGTACAGAGGAGGTTTACCAGGATGTTGCCTGGTATGGAGGGCAGGTCCTATGAATAGAGGTTGAAGGATTTGAGGTTGTTTTCGTTAGAAAGGAGGCGGCTAAGAGGGGATCTTATTGAAGCATATAAGATGATTAGAGGTTTAGATAGGGTGGACATTGATAGCCTTTTTCCTAGGATGGAGAAAGCTAGCACGAGGGGACACAGCTTTAAATTAAGGGGTATGAGTTATAGGACGGATATCAGAGGTAGGTTCTTTACTCAAGAGTGATTAGGGAGTGGAATGCCCTGCCTGCAGCTGTTGTAGATGCGCCAAGTTTGGTGGCGTTTAAGGGGTTAATTGATAAGTATATGGAAGAGAAGGGAATGGTTTAGTTTGGAGGGGCATTGCTTTTTATTTTGGTCGGCACAACATTGAAGGCCGAAGGGCCTGTTCTGTGCTGTAATGTTCTATGTTCTATGTTCTTGTGAGCTCCTACTCTTGAAGCATTTGGGCTGAGCTGGGAAATCTTCTTGTCTCCCACTACCACCTGGAGGATAAAAATCCAGTTCCGTGTTATTAATGCAGTTTTAAGTTCGCTCCTCAGGAGTTACATCTCACTGCAAATTAAGTAAATGTTTCGTTCATTGCTTTGACTGCTTCTCAACATGATGCACACCTTAATGGTCCATTGTTCTCTCTTCCCAATGTTTAATTTGTTGTTTGGTTTATTTCTGCACAGGCAGACAAATTCCAAATGTATGTCACATACTGCAAAAACAAACCTGACTCTAGCCAGCTGATCT
The DNA here is from genome assembly GCA_024679065.1 of Sphyrna mokarran. Lineage (NCBI taxonomy): Eukaryota > Metazoa > Chordata > Chondrichthyes > Carcharhiniformes > Carcharhinidae > Sphyrna > Sphyrna mokarran. The sequence goes on along the minus strand of JAGIQG010000011.1, from coordinate 47,816,404 downwards.
TAGAGCACGCAGGAGTCTTTTTTGATGTGAGTAGACTCTACTTTTGCTCGTTATACTAACACTAATTTTGGTTCACACAACAGGTAATCATTTAATTAGAGTTGGTGTATGATGCAGAATTTAAAATCAAAACCAAGAGATAAATCACAATTTCTGCTTTACTTAGCATTGCCACCTTGGGAGACATAGTGGGATTCTTTTGTGTCAAAGGTCAATTAAATTTTTAAAATCTAGGTATGTTCATTTCCAGGGATTTTCAAAATACTGCTTCCTTGGATCACATTAGTAGTGTCATTTTCACAACCAACATCTATCAAAATCAAATTTTAGTTCCCATTCAAGTTCAAATTAATTAACATTTTAAGTTGTTGCATTTCCACTTTGTTAAATATTGTCGATTCTTCTTTTTAGCTATTTCTCTCTTCACTTTCCTTCCTGTTTATGAAAACATATTACAGTCTAAAAGCATTTCTGAAAACAAAGTTATTCACATGGAAGCCATTCATCGAATGCACTCCTTATCTGAACTTATTTGTCTCCCTTAAGAGGTTGAAGAATGTTGCCTGGAATAAATTACAGTATAAATGGTAAGTTAGAACAAAGAATAAAAAAAATTGCAGCACAGGGCCCTTTGGCCCTTCAAGCCTGCACTGACCATGCTGCCCATGTGAACTAAAACCTGCTATCCTTCCGGGAACCATATCCCTCTCTTCCCATCCTATTCATGTATTTGTCCAGACATCCCTTAAAAGTCACTATTGTATTTGCTCCCACTACCTCCCTTGGTAGTGAGTCCCTGGCACCCACCATCCTCTATGTAAAAAAAACTTGCCTCATACATCTCTATTATACCTTCTTCTTCACACCTTAAACAATGCCCCAGAATAATTGACTCTTTCACTCTTGGAAAAAGTTCTGATAATCCTCTCTGTCCATGCCCCTCATAATCTTGCAGATTCCTCTCAGATCACCCCTGTGAGAACAAACCAACTTTCTCCAATCTCCTGATAGCTAAAGCTGTCCATGCCAGGTAACATCCTAGTAAATCTAGTTTTCATTAGAAGGAATAGGCTTGATATGCTGAATGTTTTTTTTTGCTGATTTTATACTTTGTATTACATTCTGACCTCAAAATTATTTACTTTTATCAAGTATTTTTGTTTGGTATTAATCTGTGTTTAGGAACAAGATTTGGTGCATATTTAACTTTAAAGTATGATAAAAACATTTATGTCCAACTGCTGGTACATAACTACTGCAGGGTGTTTTGCTTTTCTGAAACCTGTATGGCCTGTTTTGCATTTGTTAAGTAAATTGTGCCAGTGAATAAATATTCTCCATGCTCATGAGAGACTGAGCCATAGCCACTTTACCAGCAGGCTTTATTAAAGATCCACCAGCCAATTTCCTATCCAGTATGGGCAACAATTGTGAATTGGACAGAACACCACTGCTGGCTTGTGGAAAACAGATGGCCCTTCACTGTGCGCCCACACTCAGGTAGAAATAGAGTCTCAAACATACCTTGCAGGGTCAGGAGCAGCTCATTTGGTGCCACATTCTTGGACAATGTTCAGTGCATGAGCTGGATTAAAATCACATGGCCAGAATCCTCCCAAGAACATTTTAAGTGTTGAATTCGCGTGAAAACTGGAGTAATTCATGATCGTTTTTTCAATGGAAGTTCAGAGAAGAATCTCCCACACTCTGTGCACTGCAGAGGCTAATAGCATGCATATCATTACAAATCAGTGGGCAGGGCCTATTCCTGCTGGAGAGACTGGCAGTGTAGTGCTGAGCAGGGCCATTGCACACGAGCCGATCTGTCAGTGCCGAGATCAGCACATGCACCATTACCCTGCACTGCTAGCCTTCCGATTGCTGGCCAACTGAATTGGTGACCAGCCACATGACCCTCACATTGCTCCCCCACCCATGGCCCGAGTGCTGGATCCCAACCATTCCCAAGCCATCCCTGAACCCCACCCTCCTGGCAGACCCTGATCTTCAGCCTCCCCCTGTCCCCCCCGCCCATCTGATAGTTTACTTCTCTCCTTCCTCCACCAATCCTGTTGCAGAGTGTTAGCGGAACCACCACCCTCAGCGGTTGGCCCACTCCATAGTCCCCACTGTTTTGGCACTACCCATGAGCGTTAACATTTTGTCCCTTGGGCAGTGCCAGGGGGCTCAGGCTGGCATTGTCAAGGTGCTAATGCCCAGAGTCTCCCCTCAGTCTTCACTCCAGTGGGGTCAGGCCATTAGCTCCCTCTTTGTGGGAAGCTACTGTAAAGCTTGAAGTCACTAATCACAATTAAAATATATTAAAATTACCACTTAAATGGTCTTCGCACCTTCCCACTGATTTCTAGCCCAGAGCTGACACTGCTGGAAATCTGGCACTGGGAGATGCTATTGAGGTGGGAATGCATGTGCAAATTCCATGAATCAGCTGATGCAAGAATCGCCCCACCTGCAGTGCTAATGTTTTAGCACATCATGATGAATGAATGACGCCCCCCTCCCATATGTTTGATGCTTGTGATCTAACTAAATGGCTGAAAATGCTTGAAGATCAGTTCCACAGGGACTGGAGTGTATTATTGATCTCTTTAATTATATTTGGTTCAATATTTTAAGTTTCCTTTCTGCTTTGTTTTTCTTTTGAGCTGTTCCCTTCTTTTTTGAGAACTGTCCTTCTTGTTTTTGTCCCTTGTTTGATTTTTGATTTATCTGGAAAGAAGATTGGGACTATGTATGCCACGAAATAGTATCTTTACTTTGTGTGTAACAATAAATAACTATTCCAAAGGAGCTGACACCAGCAGCTCCAAAGTGCAATAAGGACAAATATAAAACTGCAAAATGTCATGATTTGTACTTTTGTTAAGAAAGAGAAGCAATATGAATTGTTAGCGATGTCAAATTTTGCCATTTTAAGGTTTTCAATACATCTTATTGCATTATTGTTATACTTCCATGTACTTGTAACTCCATTTTGAAACTAGCCTCTTCTTCTTTTACTTCATTAAGGGAAAAGGTTGGCAACTGAAACAATGGTAGAATAATATAATAAACTTACTACTTTAATTGCCCACCAGTTTTCACTGTGGGAGTTTCTCCATAGTAAATGGCCTCTTGCTAGAGATGTTTTGAGGACATCTCTAAAGCCTTTTGAGTGATTTAGATGATGCTGGGAATGTTGGCTTGAAGAAATATTTGGCACTGTATTACACTACAGAGTGCATAGGCCTAAGAACTGCTCGTTCTCCAGCATCAAGACATTTTAAAATATCCAACTTCCTTTCTAGAGTGCTGGCTTTTCTTGCTTTCTTTGCAGCAGCAGGCACAATACCTGCACTTACTGGGCATTCTTTAAAAATCAAACCCACAGCAAAACTCCAAAATTGAATAAACTCTGGCTTTGAATACTTCTTTTATTTAAAAAAAATCAATATTGCCTTGAATACTACACTAATAATGGTGCTGACCAAGTGGGAACCAATGTTTCATGAGGGAGCTGAAAATGGCACACAAAATGCACAAAACGCAATGATGCAAAGATTTCATAACGGAAATTAGAACTCATATCGGGGAAATGAGATCTAATGCAAACACGACTATAGCAAATCAACTGACATACATAACATTACATTTACTGGTCCTCCTTTATCCAGCCTGCTCACTACATCCTCAAAGAACTCTGATAAATTTATCAATATTATTTCCTTTTCATATCTGACTGTATTATGATTCTCTAAATGTTCTGCCATTAGTTACTTTGGATTTCACCATTTTCCTAATCACAGATGCTAGTTTTACTTTTTGTCTTCTTCCTTTCCATTAGAAGGTGTTTCAATCTGCTGGACCTTTGCAGAAACTAGGGAATTTTCCAGATTAAATCCAATGAGTCCAATGACTCTGCAGCTACTCACTTTAAGACCCTAGTGTGCAGGTCATCAGGTTCAAGGGATGTCAATCTTTAACCCCATTAGTTTGCCAAGTATTAGTTGTTAGTGATAATGGTTGTTTTCAGTTATTCCCTTTTGTACTATCATTAGGATTGTCTAAGGGATGAATGTTTGCTTTTAACTACTCTCTTCATTTTATATATTTGTAGAAGGTCTTGCTGGTTTACTCTCATAATCTATTTTCTTTTTAAGCCATTCTTTTAAAATTTTTCCAAAATCTTCTGACTTACAATTAATCTTTGCAACATTATATGCCTTTTCTTCCAAATTGATAGCATCCTTAACTTTCTTAGACACTGATGGTTCATCCTTTTCACAGAGTATTCCTAAGTAGGCTATACATTTGTTGAGAATTTTGAAATATTGTCTTAAGTGTCTGCCACTGCTTATTTACTGTCCTACATTTTTATCTTGCGTAAAAACATGTATTTCGTAAGTAATCAGCAGTGTCATTAAATTGATATGCTTCTCTTAGCAACTCAGATTTAAATTTGAGTCATCATTCTGTATGTTATGCTTTCTTTTGCAGGAAATTCAACAAAGGCATGGTTTAGCCAATTCAATTTCATCCTACCTAATTAAACCTGTTCAAAGAATCACTAAGTACCAACTCCTACTGAAGGTATGTAAAGCTGCCAATATTTCTTCAGTGTACATCTACCGGAGTCAAGCAAAGAGCTGCTTAATAAGAGTGCCAAAGAAACATAGAAACTTGAAACAGGAGTAGGCCATTTAGTCCTTTGAACCATGATCATCTTGATCATGGCTGATCATCGAATTCAATCCCCTTCCTCCCATATCCCTTTGGTCCCAGGAGCTGTATCTAATTTTTTTTCTTAAAATCAGACACATATTGGTCAGCGATCTGTGATACTGAATTCCATACATTCACCATCCTCAAGATGAAGAAATTTCTCCTCACCTCAGTTCTAAAAGATTTACCCCTTATCCTGAAAGAATGATTTCTAATTCTGGACTCTCTCATCATTCTGAATCTCCCCTGTGTAATCCTGTTAAAATTTTATAAGTTTCTGTGAGATCATCTCTCACTCTTCGAAACTCCAGTGAATATAATCCTAATTGTCTTAGTGTCTCCCCACATGACAGACCTTCTATCCCAGGAATTAGCCGAGTAAACCTTTGCTGTATTCCCTCTATAGCAAGGACATCCTTCCTGAGATAAGGACATGAAAACTGCACACAGTACTCCAGGTGTGGTCTCACCAATTCCCTATACAATTGCAGCAAAACATCTCTATGCCTATACTCAAATCCTCTCACTATGAAGGCCAACATACTATTTGCCTTTTTTACTGCCTGCTGTACCTGCACACTTACTTTCAGTGACTGGTGCACAAGGACCCTTTTGAGGTCTCATTGAGTATCCACCTCCCTCAATTTGCAGCCATTCAAGTTATAACCTCTCATTTATGCACATCATACTGCACCTACCATACAGATGCCTACACACTCAGCATGTCCAAATCACAGTGAAGCATCTCTGTGTCTTTCCCACAGCTCATCCTCCCACCCAACTTTGTATCATCTGCAAATTTGTGATAATGCATTCAGTTCTCCCTTCCAAATCATTAGTATATAATATGAACAGTTGGGGTCCCAGCACAGATACCTGCAGAACCTCACTAGTCACTGACTGCCAATCAAAAAAAGACCTATTTATGCCAACTCTTTGCTTCCTATCTGCTAACCAGCTTGCTGTCCATCTCAAGACATTACCCGCAATACCGTGTGTTTTAACTTTACTCAGCAGTCTGTTTTGTGAGACCTTGCCGAAAGCCTTCTGAAAGTCTAAATAAACCACATCCACTGTTTCTCTTGGTCAACTCTACTAGTTACGCCTCAAAAAATTCCAATAGATTTGTCAAGCATGATTTCCCTTATGTAAATCCATGCTGAATTTGCCTAACTATACCACTGCCTTTTAAACGTTGAGTTATGAAATCCTTGATAATAGACTCCAGCAACTTCCCCAGTACGGCATTAGGCTCCATAGTGTCCTGTTTTCTCTCTACCTCCCTTTCTGAATAGCAAGCTTACATTAGCTGCCCTCCAATGTGTAGAAACTATTCCAGCGTCCAAAGAATTTTGGAAAATAACCACTAATGGATCTATTATTTCTAGGGCCATTTCCTTAAGTACTCTGGAATCATAAAATGACAACACTGAAAGCAACATAGAGCAACAAATTCTTATCACTTTGTCCAGACCTCCAAGTGGAATTGAAGTTTTCTATCATGTCTTACATAATCTGTTCCAGTTTCCAAGTGTTCTTGTTTTTGGACTACGTTTTTTTGCTCAACGCTGCACTTTCCAACTTCACCCAGTACCAGACTGACCGTCTTCTGAAATTGTTCCAAAACTTCAACTACTCCCCTCTAAGACAGTATTGTCAGTGTTTGAAACAGCTTGTGTACAGTACTGTGGGTTAGCAGGTTGGGGCCAGGATGGAGGTTATAGGCTGAGCACAGATGTCAGTCACAACTTCAGGGTAAGCAAGAAAAACACACGGGCTCAAAATTGGGCAGTGCAATCTGAAACAAATGTGTCTGTGGAGCAGGGGAAACTGCAAACCATAAAATGGAAATGAGAGAAGATTTCTCAACTGCGAGGATTAATTCCTTCTTTTCTTCCATAAGCAGCAGATGAGATTTCACTAATTCTAGTTAGTATATTAAATTCTTAGTAATGGCTCATTTTGAATAATTAAGAGGATGAGGGACAGGTAGAAAACCTTTTGTAGAAAGGCCTTTAAATACCAGATTGTTTTTAATTTATTATACAGCATTTTTAATATTTCTGTCATTAGGAACTTTTAACCTGTTGTGAGGAAGGCAAAGGGGAATTAAAAGATGGTCTTGAAGTGATGCTTAATGTACCTAAGAAAGCCAATGACGCTATGCATGTCAGCATGCTGGAAGGTAAGAGTGTAAAAACGAACAACACTGTGGAAGTCCCACTTTAACTGAAATCACATCTCACATAGTTTGTGAATGATAACAACTTGTATTAATATAGTGCCTTTTGAATTGTCAACTTTTTTCAGAATCCACATTCTTATCACCTTCAGGAACTTAACAGCCCAGTAACCAGAAGGTTTTTTTAATGCTAACATTTGTATTTATGGATGTAAACTGCTATGTCCTATGTATATAATGGTGTATAGTTTAATTCTGCAGGACCAGTCTGTTGGATCTAAATCTGGAAAGTCCAGGTAAAAGCTTAATCAGCCTGGTTACCAGTTACAGGGATCATGTTGCATGGTAACCTTGCAACATGATTGTTTGCATTGCCTCCATCAGCCATGGTACCATGGTAACCTTGTGACTGATGAAAGCGATGCAAACAGCTTGCAAACTTTGTGTTGCCTGCTTAATTTTATGATTGTGGTGAGCAAGCCAGTGCTAAACGTTTTCTGAGTGCTTGCATGCTCAGCAAAGGGCCCACCTTGAGTATGTTTCGCAACAATTAAAGCTAGCTTGCATATTTTAAAGGGAGATGTATTCTTGCTTTAGCAACTAATTGAAGCAGCTGTTAATAACACCCTCGGGGCAGGAAGAAAACAATGGAGCCACAGTGAGAGAAAATGTTCATGGGCTCTCAGATGCAGTGTTCAAAGGCCCTGTGCAGGAAGTAGAAAGGAAGAGAGAGGTGATCTTTTGACAGGGGACCAAGAGGCCCTTCAGACACTGTCAAGGAATTGGGAACAGATAGGGATTCAAGTTAGTGTCAGCTGTCTCACCTGAGTGGTCAAGGTCAGTGAATGTATTTTCAAATTCCATATCCTCCCTCTCACACACTGCTCAAAGCACCAATAGTCTCCAGCAGTCAGGATTCAAGCCTAACAAACGTTTCACCTCATTGCCACACTTAGCAAGTTTCATCATGTCACATCTCGCAAGCCCCACATACTGCCAGCTATTCAGCACAATACCCAAACACGTGACAATACATTCACTGACATTCTTCCCACTCTCTTGCAGGCTGAGAGGTCACATAACAAGAGGGAGAGGCAACAAGCCAGTGGGGGTCGGGCACGGCTGCAGCTCCTCATCTCTTGAGAGGAGATGGTACTTGGCATTACTGGTGCAGCTGTTACAGAAGTTGTGATGATGGGCATCGCTGACACCAGCTGGGGTGATGGTATATTTCTGTCTGATCCATTTTCTGAAATTCTTCACCCTCATCCTGCAATCTGGTATAATGTGCATATGGCATTACCAAATACCCTTGCTTTCCTCTCACATCTCTTCCCTCATTCCAACTCTCCTCTTGTGCATTTATGCTTTCAGATACTGAAGATCTGCTGCCAGAGCAGCCATGAAGCGTTAGGATAGAGGTCTAGAGGAAGATTGCAGCTCTGATGAAGCAGCACTGTCACTTGATCTCACACTCACAGGCACTAACTCAGATACTGTAACTTAGAGCAGAGTATAGAGCTGGGATCTGTCAGTGATGAGTCACTAGACAAAACTTGACTGCAGCCAGATCAGAAGGAAAATGTAACAAGTATGCCAGCTCCCTAGAGGACAAGGCCACCAAAAAGGTGTACCGCAGAGGATTGGAGAGCAATGGGATCGTGTAAAGGAAAAGGCCAATGAATGTGCACACACATGGGAACACCACCAGCTGCAAGTTTCCCTCCAACTCATAAAACATCTGGGTCTATCTCTCTATTTGTCCACAGCTGTTGGGTCAAAATCTTAAAACTCTCTGCCTAAGAGCACTCTGGGTTTGCCTACACTCTGCAAACTGCAAGAGTTCAAGAAGGCAGCTCACCATCACCTTTTTGTGAACAAATAGGGATAGGTAATAAAAACTGACCTGGTCAGCAAACTCTGCACCCCAAGCTGGAACCTGTTCTTCCCAACTTGGAGCTCGTAGCCTCTTCCATGAGATATCTTGTGGATCCATCCTTGCTGGAGAATCTGGCCAATATTTCAGCTTCCATTTGAGCACAGGCTGAAGCTGTGTCATGTTTGTGTACCGCAATGGAAGCTCAGACTGAATCATGAAGCTCTATTTGTTGACCAGCAGCCCAGGTTGGCTTTGAAGATCAGTGTTGAAAGGAGTTTCAGACTCTGACAGCAGTCCAGCAGTCTGTGCTCCAGCAGATTACTGGGATTGCTGGCAGGGAAGTCACACTCAGGCATGAACTTCCAGAATGACAGCATTCATCTTCTTACCACCACTGTTTCCCCAATGCTCTGTTTTTGCCTGAGCACCAGCCAGTTCAGACTGCTACCACCCATGCCAAGTTGGTGCAGTCTGAGGTTGGTCTCTCAGGGCCCAGATCTGGTTGAGGATATCTTGTAAAGCGATCAGCAGTGAACATCAGCAGTTTCCCATCTACCTTGCTACAGCTATTAGGGTTATACAGCATTAGAGCATTGGGGCAGGCAAAGGCACCTGCAGGGATTATTGAAAATGATGTTGGATTAAGTTAGTTTGGAATGGTTTCCTTGTGTTGTATTTTGTTTCAGGATTGTAGCCTACAGGATACAGTAATGGTCCATAATAGAGGGATAGTAAAGTGGGCAATGTTCAGCATTGGGAATCTGATGAGATGCTCATGAACAGCGCGTTGGAACACTGATATGTTAGCTGTTACTTTTCTTCCTCCTCTTCCTGAGGTGGACATTGGAATTCTAGTAGCAAGAGCTGTGTTCTCATGATGAGTGATTTATGGAGGACACAGCAGACCATTACCAACTGGGAAGTTTGCTCAGTGAATACTAAAGGGCAATCCAGGCAAAGGAATCAATAGTCTGTTTCATGATGGCTCTCATTGTAGGCCAGATAAGATTAGATGCAGAGGACAATCATTAGCCATAAATAGAATGGATATCTCTCACCAAGAAGCTATCCTCTGGTCCATCGTGATGCTTCAAAGACAGCTGGAGCATCTGCCTAGTGCAGGATGAAACATCATCACTGCTGCTAGGTTAGTGGGCATTTATTAACATGATCACACTCAACGATACATTCAATGAGTAGAATCCTTCATGGTTTCAGTACATCGCCCCATTGAAATGGGCTGCCCAGAGACCACATATGCAGCCGATAACTCCCTGCATTATTCCCATTATCCTGACAAAGCCATATGTTTGTTCTTCCTTTGTTTGTAGAGAAGAAAATAAATTCCCCACTCTTTGTGTGTAGGATCTCCTGGATTCAGGGTTGGAGAGGGAACTATGATAAGTTGACAATGTCATCTGCTTCAGCCTGCTTTTGCTGGCATAGGAATTGAGGGCCATAGTCACCTAGATAGCCACATTAGTTACATTTTCACTCTGCTCTGCTGCTGCAGGACCATTTTCAGGAGGTGGTACAGTTCTGTAACTATCTGTTTGGTGAAGTGTATCCACCATGCATTTGCTGAGATGCAGGCAGGAGAAGTGCTCTTTGGAAACCTTAGGATTAATAAGGTGTTCTGATGAGAGCCCTCATCCTGCTATAAACAGTTTAGCTTTTCTGCTACCTCTGCACCACATCCCTGTAATTCTGCAGGCCAAACCTGCAGTTCAAAGGGAATTACAACTATTGCTCCATGATTAGAAACAATTAGCATACATGGAGGCCTTTCAACTCTTTCCAAAGGCAATACTCCCTGCTGATTAATAGAATTTTTGTCAAATCTTCCAACAACAAAGTAGTTTCATTAGCTCAGCAGTCACACATAAATGGTTTAAAACTCTACATCCGAACACTGAATGGTTCTAACCTTTAAGCAGCGTTAAAAAAAGTTCCTTGCACAGATGAACATAGACTCAGTGTCCACGTCTAAGTGAAGGCATTAACAGGAGCAGATCGTGTGCCCAATCTGAATTAGACACTAATGTCATGATCTTCTCACTCTTCATACTCCTGGTGTGCAGCCAGGACACCCAAGCTATCACTCCACATAATATAGTGATTGATACGAAACAAGCCAGAATTGTCGGGATGGAATCTTGCCAGTTTTTTCATATTAGGCTCTGTGATGCTCAAACCAGTGGTGCTATGAAGCTAAATTTTGCAGTCCAAATTTATATATTGATCTGACCCCATTTCTGCTTTCTTTGAACATTCAGCACATTTCAGCTGAATTTAGAAAGAAATCTGTGTTACTCAATATTTCATGAATTCACAGTTCAAAGTAACGTATGTCATTAAACACAGTAACCATCACAAGTCATTAATTAGTATTGTAATTCATAAAACAAGAATTCTGATCAGTTTCCTTGGTATGTCCAGGAATAACAAGAGAGAAACACAGCGGTGAGTGATTTCCCCATTGCTATTAGCTCTGGGACTCAGCTCTTCTACCAGTCTGCAGCGTCCCCAGGTGACTGCTGTTAACATGCCTTATTAATCTCCACAACCTTCTGATCAATCCGATCACATTTTAAATAAGATTATTTAACAAAATTAAAGTTTTGATTAAAGTTGATTGGAAACTTTAGCCTGCTGTTATTTTTTATGAAGTCCATTATTTTTAAGTTTTATTCAGTAAACGCTTTGTGATTAACACCAAATATTGTTTGGTAAAAAGCTACTCAGTCACCTAAGTACATGTTTAATTGCATTTAAAATGACTTATTATAACTCATAGTTACTTATTCAGAAGTTTGAAAAAGTCCAGTTCATCAATCTTTCTATTTTGCTAATGAAGGAACGTAAACAAAGTGATCCAATTTATATAAAGATGTTAATAAATCTGAGGCACACAATCTTGTTAAGATATTTAAATGAGCAACCTACCTCTTAGAAACCTGCATCTGTTTTGTATGTGTTAAAAACAGGTTAGATTTTGGTTTGAGATTTTTAATAAATCATCTCAACTGAACCAAATCCAAACAATTTTGGGTTTTCTCAAATCTTGAACATTACATTGTTTAAAAAATTCCATTTCTGCAAAATCCAAATTTAAATCATTATTACATTTTGACTTGTTATAATTTATTTTTTTCTTACAACTTAATTATGGATGTATTAAATTTAATAATTAGGAAAGCCTGACTTTCAATTAATTGAATATTCAGATTAATATTTAATAAATCTTTGCATGAAAGCAATTTGGAGATAAGAAGGCACAATGGGACTAGCTAGAATGTCAAAAACTTAAAATTGTTAGTTAGGTGTAATTACCGTCAGATTGCATTTTGTGCTGTATAATTACTAATGACATAGATTGAGCTCATTATTTGGGGCAAATCTGAGCAAAACGCAGCCAACTACATTCCAGGGGCCGTCACAGTAATATCGTGGTTTGCACTTCTGTCTCACAATGCCAGGGACCTGGGTTCAATTCCAGCCTCAGGTGACTGTGTGGAGTTTGCATGTTCTCCCGTCTTTGCGTGGGTTTCCTCTGAGTGCTCCAGTTTCCTCCCACAATCCAAAGATGTGGAGGTTAGGTCGATTGGTATTGCTAAGTTGACCATAGCGTGAAGGGATTAGCAGAGTAGATAATGTGGGGTTACGGGAATAAGGTCTGGGTGGGATTGTGGTCAGTGCAGACTCGATGGGATTTTTTTTTGCACTGTAGGTATTCTATGATCATTAGTACCAGAATCATTTTGTTATCAAATGGTTTCTGATCTGATCAATAACATTGCAAACCATTTCTGATGGCCTAAATGTCTTTGGTGGCATGTAACAATTGTTTTGGTGTTTGTAATAGCACTCAGCTTTCTGGAGTGTTGATCTGAATTTAAAATGTGTGCACTGCAGTCTGCACAATAAAACTGCATATTGAGTTGTGAAAAGTCAAATCAAAACAAATCCAGGAGATCTGAAATAAAAAATCCTGGGAAAACGCAGCAGGTCTGGTAGTGTCTGTAGAGGGAGAAACAGAGTTAACATTTTTTCTCCAATAGACAAATCTTCTTCAAAGCAAGAACAATTAAAGTTATTTAAAAGTAGCTGAACATAGGATTGATTAGAAACTCTATTGATTAGAAACCCTAGGATTGATTAGAAACCCTACATTGCAGAAAGAGGCCATTGGGCCCATCAAGTCTGCGCTAACCACAATCCCACCCAGGCCTTACTTTCATATCCCTCTAACCTACACATCTCAGGACACTAAGGTGCAATTTTAGCATGGCCAATCAACCTAACCCACACATCTTTGGACTGTGGGAGGAAATTAGAGCACCCAGAGGAAACCCACGCAGACACGAGGAGAATGTGCAAACTCCACACAGATAGTGACCCAAGCCGGGAATTGAACCCAGATCCCTGGAGCTATGAAGCGGCAGTGCTAACCATTGTGCTACCATTCTGCCTGGTGATGATCAACATGATGATCAATGATGAATGTCACATGAGCCACAAAGCAACACTTGTTAAATTGAAGTCCCACACAAATAAATTTCTCCTGTAATGTTCACAGGACTATTTCTAGGTAGTGTATTTTTTAGCATGCAATAGTCCAGATCTTCTGATCTCTAATGGTTGAAAACCAGACATACCCCAGAAGATGTGTTACGGCCAACTTAAAAGGCCTCAGCAAGCTCTCCCTGGGAATTGCTGGGAAGTTTGAACTTCCAAAGTAATGGGCTTCCCCACAAACATTCCCTTGTTCCCCACGATGCTCTAAAAATGCCTCCAACTCTGAATTAGAATCAGAGATTTTGGACACTTCTGACTTATTTACCTGAATCATTACCCAGGAAATGTTAGATTAAAAAAAAGTCTATCTCCTAGACCTATAAATTGAACTTCACCAACCCTCAGACCGATTGCCCCTTGATCCCCTGAGCTCCTGACTACACCCTACCAGCCACTCACAGCCCTGACCTGATTAGCCCCCACAGTCTAACTTCCACCTCCAATACAACCTGATTAGCCCCTGGCCCAACTCAACACCCACACACCTATCTAACCTGACTGGCTTCCACCACCCAACTCCATCCAGCAATCCAACTTGTACCCACTCTCTATATGACTATCCCTCAATGTATCTCCCAACCTGCCTACCCACTCACCCACTTGTCATCCTAACCACCAGATGCCCTATCCATCTGCCAACACCCAACTAGCACTTGACCACTTCACCCACCTGCCATCCTACTCTTTTACCCACTTACCTTACTCACCCCAACCCCTTAACCATTTACCTGCTCCTCACAGCTTTTCAAAGAAGCTTTAGACCATTTAAACTCTTACAGAATAAGACAGTTAGTGCCCTAAAAAGTGCCTTGTCTTCCCCTAACACTTCAAAGCTACAAAAAAAGTCTTTGAGGGACTATAAACTCTGCATTTCTGCAGATGCTCCGGCCAGAAATACAGCGCTCCAGCAAGGCTGACAAAAATAAGAGCAGAGTGGTAATCTGCTTACCACTCCTTGGAAGATTTGGACCATTACAGAGCTAGATAGAGCCAAAAAAAATGAAAATCCTGAATTTTCCCTGTCTAGATGATACAACACTCAAACTTGCTGATTTGCAGACTTTCACCAAAGATACCTTCATCTTTAGACAACTCGACTTTAGACAACTCTTTTTCAAGGGCAATTAGAAATTTGCAATGAATGATAGACTAGCCAACGAAGCCCATAATCCTCGAATGAATAAAAAAAACTCAGTCTCAACAATCATTAATAGGAATTACTGCAAATGTTGGAACTGGGCATAAAAACAGAAAATGCTAGAAATGCACAGCAGAACCATGAATGTGAGAATTTTGGAGAGGATTTTTGAATGTCTGTACTTTAAGTGTGAACCACTCCTTTCCCTTTCTGTAGCTCATAAACCTACTGTTTTATAATATTTTCTGCATTTTTGACTCATTCCCAGCTACCCGATTCCTTCCAATTGCTGCCAGCTTTCTCTCCACCCTTCCCATTTCCTGAAGACTAGGGAATTATTCCAAAAACTGTTTAGTTCTCACCTAAGTAACAATTTTTTCAGAAGCGAGCCTATAAATGATGAGTTCTGGCAGGCTCTTAAAGTTCTGAGGGTTAGTGAGGTGGTGGTGCTGGTGGGTGGGGGGGGAGGGCGGTGCGGTTTGGTGGTGGGGTTGGTGATTGGGGTCTGCAATATCATAGCCAAGCTGAATCCAGGCCTAGCCAAATGTCCACATGCATCTGCATTAAAAAAGAAACACTGGATAACAATTAGCATTGGGAACCTTCACCAAATTGTAGTCCTCTTAGCTCGGGTTAATAAGGCCACTATCCTGATTGAGACATCTAACTCAACAAAAGTGGAAAGACCATCCCTATTCTGCTCCAAAAATCTATGAATGCATAGTAAGAAATCTCACAACACCAGGTTAACGTCCAACAGGTTTATTTGGTAGCAAAAGCCACTAGCTTTTGGAATGTTGCTCCTTCATCAGGTGAGTGGGATTTCAGTTCACAAAACACTGCATATAAAGATGCAAACTCAATTTACAAAATAATGGTTGGAATGCAAATCTTTACAGGTAATCAAGTCTTAAAGGTACAGACAATGTGAATAGAAAGAGGGTTAAGCACAAGTTAAACAGGTGTATACTGTCTCCAGCCAGGATGGTTAGTGAGATTTTGCAAGCTCAGGCAAGTCGTGGGGTTACAGATAATATGACACGAACCCAAAATCCTGGTTGTGGCCATCCTCATGTGTGCGGAACGTGGCTATCAGTCTCTGCTCAGCGACTCTGTGACGTGTATTGTGAAGGCCGCCTTGGCAAACACTTACCCAAAGATCAGAGGCCGAATGCCCATGACTGTGAAGTGTTCCCCCACAGGAAGAGAACACTTGCTTGATGATTGTCAAGCGATGTTCATTCATCCATTGTCGTAGCATCTGCATGGTCTTCCCAATGTACCATGCCTTGAGACATCCTTTCCTGCAGCGTGTCAGGTAGACAATGTTGGCCAAGTTGCAAGTGTATGTACTGTATACCTGGTGGATGTGCGATCATATGAGATGATGTCATCTGTGTTGATAATCCAGTATGTCTAGCAGAGGTTGCTGTGGTAGGGTTGTGTGGTGTCATGGTCACTGTTGTTCTGAAGCTGGGTAGTTTGCTGTGGACAATGGTCTGTTTGAGGTTGTGCGGTTGTTTGAAGGCAAGAAGTGGAGGTGTAGGGATGACCTTGGCAAGATGTCCTTCTTCATCAATGACATGTTGAAGGCTTCAGAGAAGATGTCATAGCTTCTCCGCTCGGGGAACTACCGGTCAACAAAGGGTACTCTGTCTGCCATGTCCCATGTTTGACTTCTGAGGAGGTCAGTGTGGTTTTTGGCTGTGGCGCATTGGAACTGTCGATCAATAAATTGAGCGCCATATCCTGTTTTTATGAGGGCATCCTTAAGCATCTGGAGGTGTCTGTTGTGATCCTCCTCAGCTGAACGGATCCTGTGTATACAGAAGGCTTATCCATAGGGATGGCGTCTTTAACATGTTTAGGGTGAAAGCTGGAGAAGTGGAGCATCGTGAGGCTATCCGTGGGCTTGCAGTACCATGAAGTGCTAAGGTGACCGTTCTTAATGGAGATGCGTGTATCCAAGAATGCAGTCGATTCCAGAGAGTAGTCCATGGTGAGTTTGATGGTGGGATGGAACTTATTGATGCCATCATGTAGTTGTTTCACTGATTGTTCACCATGAGTCCAAAGGAAGAAAATGTCTTTGATATACTCAGTGTACAGCATCAGAAGATCCTGTGTGGTAAAAAGGTCTTGTTCGAGCCTGCGCATGAAGTATTTATGACATGACTCCACCAAAATCTAATCAGATTATCGTGATACAGACCTCAGAAACTAGCCTGCTTAAATGCTTTGTTAACCACAATTGGACACACACACTCACATGTTTAAATACATGCATAAATATTTAAATAAGATCGCATTCACATGCATATTAAATAATAATAGAGTGTTATTGCTAAAAGTTCACAGAAATTACTTTGCAAAATTTGCCATTCTAAAACTACTTTATTTTTCTCATCTTCTATCCTCAGGGTTTGATGAAAATTTTGACGTTCAGGGTGAACTCATCCTTCAGGACACCTTCCAAGTTTGGGACCCCAAATCTCTCATTCGAAAAGGACGGGAGCGGCATTTGTTTCTCTTTGAATTATCCTTGGTTTTTAGCAAAGAAATTAAGGATTCCTCAGGACACAGCAAATATGTTTACAAGCACAAATTACTCGTGAGTGCAGTTCTTACATGACTGCAATTTATTTTATAACTATTTGGATTGAACTTATTTGCAGTAGTTTCAGAATTCTTTAGGTTCCACATCACACTCAACACATTCCTTCTAAATATGGTTGCGCAGGTTGCTGCAGACAAGTGATAGTATGTTTAATGTGCGCATGTGCAGCTGCAGTTCCATCATAAAGGGACAGTACAAAAGTTGGAAGGAACACTGTTGAGAAAGCATCATGTTCTGTGTACTTTGTTATTCTCCTATGTTTGTTATTGGTTGCTAGAAACTGCACGAATTTTGCAGGTTTTTATGCATCTACTTCTAACTGCCTCATCCTCCCAGCCCATCAGCTATCCACATAGTCTCTGTATCTCGTAAATGTCTTTAATTTGAGTTTAAGTTTACTTATTAGTATCACAAGTAGGCTTGCATTAACACTGCAGTGAAGTTACTGTGAAAATCCCCTAGTCGCCACACTCTGCCTGTTCGGGTACACTGAGGGAGAATTTAGCATGGCCAATGTACCTAACCAGCACATCTTTCAGACTGTGGGAAGAAACCGGAGCACCCGGAGGAAACCTGTGCAGATACAGGGAGAATGTGCAGACTCCGCACAGACAGTGATCCAAGCTGGAAATTGAACCTGGATCCCTGTCGTTCCAAGGTAGCACTGCTACCAGTGCCACGTGCCATCCCTTTATGCTCCTATTGTCTTTCAATATCATAGAGTCATAGAAGTTTAGAGCATGGAAAGAGGCCCTTTGACCCAACTTGTCCATGCTGCCCCTTTTTTTTAAAACCCCCTAAACTAATCCCAATTGCCCACATTTGGCTCATATCCCCCTATGCCCATTTACCCATGTAACTATCTAAATGCTTTTTAAAAATGGAATTGTACTCACCTCTGCCACTATCTCTGGCAGTTTGTACCAGACACTCACCATTTCTGTGTGAAAAAATTGCCCCTCTGCACACAAAGAACAAAGAACAATACAGCGAAGGAAACAGGCCCTTTGGCCCTCCAAGCCTGCGCTGCTCATTGGTCCAAATAGACCATTCATTTGTATCCCTCTGTTCATGTGACTTTTGTATCTCTCTCCTCTCACCTTAAACCTATGCCCTCTAGTTTTCGACTCCCCTACCTTTGGGAAAAGATATTGACTATTTAGCCAATTTATGCCCCTCATTATTTTATAAACCTCTGTAAGATCACTCCTCAGCCTCCTATGCTCCAGAGAAAAAAATCCCAATTTCCTTTCCTGATAACTCAATCCATCAAGTCCCGGTAGCATCCTAGTGTCTTTTCTGCACCCTTTTTACTTTAATAATATCCTTTCTATAATAGGGTGACCAGAATTGCTTACAGTATTCCAAGTGTGGCCTTACCAATGTCTTGTACAACTTCAACAAGACGTCTCAATTCCTGTATTCAATGTTCTGATCGATGAAACCAAGCATGCCGAATGCCTTCTTCGTCACCCTGTCCACCTGTGACTCCAATTTCAAGGAGTATCATTTGAAATTCAACATCTTCAGTTTTTCATTTGCATGTTTTAGACAATCCAGTCTCAACAGATATTAATAAAAAAGACTGCAGATGCTGGAATTGGGCAAAAGACAGAAAATATAAGCAATGCACAACACATCTATGAGTGTCAGCATTTTAGAGAGGATTTTTGTTTCTATTTCTTTTTGAGTGTGTCTGTATGTTATTCCATTGCCTTCCCTTTTCTTCTGGGTCTTTTTTGTTGATCAATAATATCCTTTAGTTTTGATAATGGATTACTACCTGAGATGTTAACTAATCTCACAGATGCTGTCAGATCTGCTGAGATTTTCCAGTATTTTTTGTTTTTGTTTCAGATTCCAGCATCCACAGTATTTTGCCTTTATCTGCCTTACTGTTTGTTTTGAACATTCTCTGTCTCATTTTATATGTCCTGGGATAAAGCCTTTTTTACCTTCCTATAGCCAAAACAACCTTTTTGTGCTGCACTCCCTGTCTAATTTGTTTCACCTAGTGCTACTATTCCAGGTGCAAAGGGCAGCAGTTGTAACCTCGCACGGATGTATCCTTCTGTGCACATTCCAAGTCTCCATTTCAGTGTAAACATATTTCTATAACAGCTTCTAATGAGTGGACTGAACAGGCAGGAGAAACATCTTTGCTATAGCTTTCTCTTCTGTAACATGAGGTATCCTGATAGTTGGTGAATCTTTATCAAAGACAAAGGACATACATTTGAAAAAATGTCTTAATGTGCACCAAGCCTAGCAACAAAAGGTTGAATAGCATATCAATAACCAAGGTTTATCATGATTGATAACAGGCTTGTTTACCTTGAAAGAGTGTCATAATGTAGAAGTACTGGGTTTTAATGACTGGTGACCAAGGATTTATACGAACCATAGTTTATGAAGTACTCTGAGCAACGCTTGCATGCTTCCACTCTGCCCGCTTTCCAGGGAGAATGCCCACACTTCCAAAACATGACCTTTAAGTAACTGCATTTTCACTTCATCACATGACCATTCAGCCTACAATAAACATCATGTGTACGGTTCTTTGTCAATCATGGTACGCTATATAAACCAAGTACCCTTTACTCTCAGGACGCAAATTTGCAGATCCAGACAGTTGTGGAACTTGCAGGATACCATTAGAGATGCATGTCCTATGCTGGTCTGCTAGATGAGTCAAACTGATTTGATACATCAGTGTACCTGCATCACAAGTATCTCTGCTTGAATTCCCTAGAAAGTAGCATGTGCAGCCACAGAAATCAAGGACATGTCCTGATTGTAGGTGTAGGTTTTAATAGAACAGGCCTCCAGTAGGTTTATATATGGGGTAGGAGCAGAGCACATAGAGAGATCAGTGTATATTTATATAGATCCAATTAATGATACTGAAGATTAATTTCTTTTTGTCACAATGTTATCAAAGAAAAATAAATATTTGTGAGGTTTATTTTTACTTATCAGATACTTCCCCATATCTACTTTAATTTCCAGACATCGGAGTTGGGGGTAACAGAGCACGTAGAAGGTGATCCCTGCAAATTTGCCTTGTGGGTGGGCCGAACACCTTCTTCAGACAACAAGACTGTCCTGAAGGTAATCTTATTAAATTTTAGAAGTCCTGTTTTTTGAATGAAAATAAATAGGATTTTCCAATTATTCAGAAGACAGAGATAACTTTATGAATAGCATTTTAAAGATTCATCTGTCTGTTGAATTTTGTGAAAACACTAAGGTGTTTTGTATCATGAGTGGGATCTTGGCACAGCTGAAGTCCCAGTGCTGTAGCGAGTCTTTGTGGAAACTGACTGCAAAGTAGCTTTTGGTATCTTGTGCGGATAAACTATAGCAGCTTGAGGAGTGTGCATGCACTAAACACTGCTGTCATAACACCAGCAACAAATTATGTCACAATGCCTCATAAGGAATCATCAGGCCACATGTGCAGCTGTTTAGAACATAAGAAATGGGAGCAATAAGTAGAAGGTCAATTAGCCCCACAAGCCTGCCCTACCATTCAGAAAAATTACGACTGATCTGATTGTGGCCTTAACTCCATTTTCTTGCATGCCTCCCCATAAGCCTTGTCTTGCATGTAGATTAAAAATTTATTTCAGCCTTGCATATATTCAATGAAACAGCCACCACTATTCTTTTTAGAGAGAAATGAATTGATTGGGGATAGTCAGCATGGTTTTGTGAAGGGTAGGTCGTGCCTTACTAACCTTATTGAGTTTTTTGAAAAAGTGACCAAAGAGGTGGATGGGGGTAAGGCAGTTGATGTGGTATATATGGACTTTAGTAAGGCGTTCGATAAGGTGTCCCATGGAAGGCTTCTGCAGAAAATGCAGATGTATGGGATAGAGGGTGATTTAGCTAATTGGATTAGGAATTGGCTAGCAGATAGAAGACAGAGGGTGGTGGTTGATGGGAGATATTCATCGTGGAGTTCGGTTACAAGTGGTGTACCTCAGGGGTCTGTTTTGGGGCCCCTGCTGTTTGTAATTTTTATAAATGATCTGGATGAGGGTATTGAAGGATGGATTAGTAAATTTGCAGATGACACTAAAGTCGGTGGAGTGGTAGATAGTGAAGAGGGGTGTTATAGTTTGCAGAGAGACTTGGACAAGTTGCAGAGCTGGGCCGAGAGGTGGCAAATGGAGTTTAATGTGGAAAAGTGTGAGGTAATGCACTTTGGCAGGAATAATAAATGTGTAGAGTATAGGGCTAATGGTAGGATTCTTAATAGTGTTGATGAACAGAGGGATCTTGGTGTATTTGTGCATAGATCCCTGAAAGTTGGCAATCAAGTCGATAAGGTTGTTAAGAAGGCATACTGAGTCTTAGCTTTTATTGGTAGGGGGATTGAATTTCGGAGCCGCAACGTCATGTTGCAACTGTACAAAACTCTAGTGCGGCCGCACTTGGAGTATTGTGTGCAGTTCTGGTCCCCACATTATAAGAAAGATGTGGAGGCATTGGAGAGGGTACAGAGGAGGTTTACCAGGATGTTGCCTGGTATGGAGGGCAGGTCTTATGAAGAGAGGCTGAGGGATTTGAGGTTGTTTTCGTTAGAAAGGAGGCGGCTAAGAGGGGACCTTATCGAAACATATAAGATGATTAGAGGTTTAGATAGGGTGGACAGTGATAGCCTTTTTCCTAGGATGGAGAAAGCTAGCACGAGGGGACACAGCTTTAAATTAAGGGGTGATAGTTATAGGACGGATATCAGAGGTAGGTTCTTTACCCAGAGGGTGGTTAGGGAGTGGAATGCCCTGCCTGCGGCAGTTGTAGATGCGCCAAGTTTGGTGGCGTTTAAGAGGTTAGTTGATAAGTTTATGGAAGAGAAGGGAATGGTTTAGTTTGGAGGGTCATTGCTTTTTTATAATGGTCGGCGCAACATCGAAGGCCGAAGGGCCTGTTCTGCGCTGTAATGTTCTATGTTCTATGTTCTATATTCTGTGGGATAAAGAATATCTTAAATTAATTATCTTTTATTAACCCACCTCTCTGTCTTAAATGAGAGACCCTTTATTTTTAAACTGTGCCCCGGTTCCAGATTTTCCCAGACAGGAAAATCCTCTCAGTATCTACCTTATCAGGGCCCTTTGAACATTGTATTTTTCAATAAGATCACCTCTCATTCTTCCAAAACCAATGGGTATATGTCCAACTATTTCATATCACAACCTGGAAATCTGAGATTCCTTTATCCCAGGAACCAACATAATAAACCTTCTCTGAATTGCCTCCAATGCAAGTGTACTCCTTCCTCAACAAGGAGACCCAAATTACACACAGTACTCCTATGTGTCACCCATCACTGCCCTATTCAGTTATAGCAAAACTTCACTATATCTTCCTAATTACTTGCTGTACCTGCATGCTAACTCTTTGTACCAGGACACGTATAGAACCATACAGCACCAAAGAGGCCCTTCATCCATCGAGTCTGCACCAACACATTAGAAACACCTGAACTCTTACCTAATCCTATCTGCCATCACTTGGCCCATAACCATGAATGTTATGATGTGCTAAATGTTCATCCAGATATTTCTTAAAGGATGTGAGGCAACCGCCTCTTTACCCAGAGGGTGGTGGTAGTCTGGTATATGCTGCCTGGGAGGGTAATAATGTTTTTCTTCACATCTCCCCAAAACCTCCTTCCCTTCATCTTGAATCTATGTCCTGTTGTGACTGACCCCTCAACTAAAGGGAACAGTTGCTCTTTATCCACTCTGTCCATGTCTCTCCTTATCTTGTACACATGGATCAGGCCTTCCCCTCAATCTTCTCTGCTCCAATGAAAACAACCCAAGCCTATGTAGCTTCTTTTCATAGCTTAACTTTTCTATGCCAGACTGCACCCTCTCCAGTGCAATCACATCCTTCTGATAAAATGGCAACCAGAATTCCACACAGTACCCCAGTTGCGGCCTCACCAAAATGCTATACAACTCCGACATGATCTCTCTGTTTTTGTAACATATGCCTCAATTGGTGAAGGTGAGTATCCCATATGCCTTTTTCACCACCCTACTAACATGACTTCCGCTTTCAGAGATCAGTGGACAAACGTGCCAAGGTCCCTTTGTTCCACAGTGTCCTACCATTTATTGACTCCATCTCCCCCTGTCACATAGTCATCAATGTCATTTATATAAACGATGAATAATAGGGGGTCCAGCACAGATCCTTGTGTATGTGACTGGACACTGGCTTCCAGTCAGTCACTAAAGCAGCCTTCTGTCATCAGCCCAAGTCCTACAACTGAGCCAATTTCGAATCCACTTTATCAAATTACCCTGCGTCCCATATGAATTTATCTTCTTTACAAGTGTCCCATGTGGGACCTTGTCAAAGGCTTTGCTGAAATCTATATAAACTACATTGACTGCACTACCCTCATCTACACACCTGGTCATCTCCTCAAAAAATTCAGTCAAAATTTTTAGGCAATACCTCTTTCTGATGAAGCCGTGCTGACTATCCCTGTTCATGCTTTGCCTCTCCAAGAGAGGATAGATCTCCTCCTTCAGAAGTTTCTCTAATAATTTCTGTACTGCTGACATGGGACTCACTGGTCTTTAGTTCCCTGATTTGTCTCTACAATCCTTTTTAAATAGCAGAACCACATTAGCTGTTCTCCAGTCATCTGTCACTTCCCCCATGGTCAGAGAGGAATTGAAAATTTGGGTCAAAGCCCAGCAATCTCCTCCCTTGCCTCCCACAGCAGCCTAGAGCACAATTCATCTGGACCTGGAGATTTATCCACTTTTAAGTCCACTTTTCTTTGTCCTTCCATATGTTAATTTGCTCAAGAACTTCAGTCTCTGTCCTGAATTCCATACCATCATCTTCCTTCTCTTGGGTGAAGACGGATGTGAAGTATTCATTCACCATTCTACCACTGTCCTCTGGCTTCACCCACAGATTGCCTCCTGGTCCCTAATGGGCCCTACTCTTTCTCTGGTTATCTTTTTTCTCATTGATCTACTTACAGAATATCTTGGGATTTTCCCTACTGTTACCAGCCAGAGCTTTCTCATATCCGTTCTTTGCTTTCCTAATTGCTTTCTTAAGCTCCACCCTACACTTTCAATGCCTCACTAATGCCTCCACTGATCTTCTCCCCTTGTACTTTTTAAAAGTTTTTCTTTTTCTTCTCATTGTATCCTGAATATCTCTAGTCATCCATGGTTCTCTGGTCTTGTTATTCTGCCCATCACCCTACAGGAAACAATCTGGGCTTGCACCTTCCCCATTTTCTTTTTTGAATCCTGCCCCCGCCTCCACTGCTTTTCTGTAGATTCTCCCAGTAGTAATTGTTTCCAGTCTACCCCAGCCAGAACCTGTCTTATTTTACTAAAATCCGCTCTCCCCAATCCAAAATACAGGTCTCTCTATACCACAGCAGTCTTCACTTTCTCTCCATTTGAATGGTATTCTGCCTTTCTCTTCCTACCAAAGTGGGCAACTTCATATTTTCCCAAATTATAATCCATCTGCTAAGTTTTACACCTATTTATATTCCTTTGCAGATTTTTTGTTCCCTTCTCAGCTTGCTTTCCTGCCTATCTTCGTAACATCGGCAAATTTGGTTACAGTATACTCAGCCCCTCATCCACATTATTAATATAGACTGTAAAAAGTTGATGCGCCACAGCTGTGGCTCCCCTGTAGTTATAATTTGCCACTTTGAAAATAAGCCATTTATCTCCAACTTTGTTTTTTGCTAGTTTTAGATAAAATTCATCTATTGGTGGCTAAATATCCGGCAACAGATAGGAAAATCCAACAAAAAGAAAAAAATGGCCTTTCTGGTCACTAATCTTAAAAATTCGCACATTTGGGTTCGTTTGTCACCAGCTGTACAAGAATTATATGAAAGTGGCAGTGAAGTGTTTGCTTTTTGATTCATTCAAGGGATAGAGCCATTGCTGGTCCTAATGTCCTTAACAACAAGTTGTGGTCTGGCTAACATGCTAGGCCATTTCAGAGAGTAGTTAAGGATCAATAACATTACTATGGGTCTCGAGTCATGTATAGACCTGAGCAAATAAAGGTGGCAAATGTAAGTGAATCTGAGATATTTTTACAGCAATCCAGTAGCTTCACTGCTTTTGGTTATTTATTTGTTTAACCTGAGTTAAATTCTCCAGCTGCCATAAATGAAGTTTGACCTCTCTCTGAATCATTGGTCTGATTCTCAGCCTCATAACATAACCACTTTACTACTATACCCCGGTACTATTAAGGTGGTAATTGTTAATTCTAAGTTGAAGGGTTTGTTCATGACACAATTGGAAAATAATTGAAATCATGTCCAGAAGGAGATGTGAAATCTTTAATACACTGTCAATAAATCAGATGTGCTTAACTATTGATTCCTATGATGTACTCTGTTTTCACTAGTATCGTGTAAATGCACCCAATAATTCTGACGCATTGGCCAGGAATTTCCCAGATGCTTTTTCTGCTCCTCTGCTGTAACTTTGCAAATGCACAATAAGCTTCCAGGAGCATGGACATAGCAACCATGGTAATAAAATTTTTTGAGGCACCCTGTGCTTTTCCTTAGGCCTCCAACATTGAAACAAAGCAGGATTGGATTAAAAATATTCGGGAGGTCATACAGGAGAGAACTATTCACCTGAAAGGAGCTCTGAAAGAACCTATCCAGCTACCCAAAACCCCAGCAAAACAAAGGAATAACAGTAAAAGGTAGAGTCTTCCTTGCTATTTGTACTGTATTATTTGTGTATGTTGTCATAGCACAGAATATTTGAAACCTTTTATTTTATCTCATTAAATCCATCCTAAAATCACAAGCTCAATATGAAGAAAGCCACTTAGCTCTTCTTAGTGTGTCCACCCAGAAGGATACCTTTATCCATCTTCACATTTTTATTAAATTATTCCAGTGCTTTTACCCCTAATTCTCTACTAAAATTCTAGTCCGTACTTTTTTTTGTGTAGAACTTCCTGTTACCAGTTTCTAAATTTGTAGTTTTCTAGTTTGATCTTGTGTCCTGTTTTACTCTCACAACTTAGTTTGAAGTAATATTCTGAAGTTACATTTTCAATTTTCTTATTTACATTATAGATAAAATTACATTTCTCTCTCTTCCTTTCAAAACTGTTTGTTTTATCCATTTTTTCACACAATGCATTAGAAATTGGGGTTGTTGTTCTTCAAAACGTTTTCAAGGTTCTTATGTCTTGGTTCCTAGAACTGGATCCAGCATTCCTGGTCTCACTGTAATGATGTCTGTTTAATGTGTACTCTCTTGTTTGGCTGCTTGTTTTGCTGCTTGACAGTGGTTGGACCAAAAAGCCAATTAACAAAGGACACAACTGGAGTCAATCTTTAAATGATTTTATTTTTATTTCCAGAGTTACACATTACTATCTCACACCCCCTAACACAGCAGCCATGCTTTCAGCCTGTGTCTATTTATTGGGATTTAATTGAAACACCAATAAATGCCCACACCGGTACACAGCTTATACATAATGAACAACATGGAGTTTCATGTTTATGATGATCACTAGAGCACTTTCAATTTCATTCTTATCTTTTTGGTGTTCTTTGTATCTCAACTATTGCATCTTCTTTGGTTGTATACTTTATACTTGTCATTATTAAATTTAATTCATCATTGTTCCAACAAGTTACATTTTTTATTCAATTCATATTGTATGTTTTTCTAAACCACCTCCTTAGAATCAGCTGCTCCTGAACCAGATGCAGAATAGCCTTCCTCATTTTGTGTTTTTCTGTAATTGCTGTCTCCCAAGTGCGTCTTGATTCCCATTCTTAATATACTAGCTGGATCTGCTTACACAAAGATATCAGAATTTGTATTGTCTTTCATGGGTTCCCCAGTGCAATGTGATATGAACCACCCATATATTATACCCATCCGCTGGGATTCTAAATTGCTTTGTTATTCCCAATTTCTATCTAATTAATTGTCTTTTTATTCTTTCATGGGATGTGAGCATTACTGGCAAAGCGAGCATTTGCTGATCATCCCACTTGCCCTCGAGGAGATGATGATGAGCCACCTTAGTAAAGTTGGTGTTATAATTTGGAATTCTGAGTTAGGTTTGCCACTGCAGACTGCCCAAATATGCAAAGAGTCACTGCCTGTGCCTCAGAGTATTCTTTAGCTTTGTCCAAAATTCAAGGAAATACAATGAGACCAGACTTCGAACAGAGAATCTGTGTTTTGGCTTATTAGATTTGCCACATGCTTTCCACATTATGAGGAGACAGAATAATAATTATGATATGTTATTGGTTTAGGCTGTAGTCTATTGGTCAGACTTAGTGAACTGTAAACAGATTGAAGAGTAGAGTTGACTGCTTCTTCAGGTATCATGGCCAAAGGAGACTGTGGCGATCATGGACCTCCATTGAATTGGTCCATGATTGTGCTTGGCAAAATACTGCAGTGGTTTGTTATTGCCTTCCACAACATGGTTAACCAGGAAACTGTCCTGTACAGACTGCCGACCATCAGGCATATTGGAAGGATTGAGAACCTGGTAATTAACCTGTTAGTTTACATTATGCACACATCTTCCATGGTCATTAAATCCTGAAGTGGGACTTGAACCTGGAGCTTCTGGCCCACAGGTGGGGACATTATCATTGTACCTCAAGACCATCCTTATGCAAACAGTAGAGATAGAATAAATATGATTCTCCTAAAGCTTGAAGACACAATGCCCTTCTACTGTGCTCATAAAGGTAAAGTTGCCATTGTTCCAAGTGACCATGGGCTGCTCTCCCCTTTGAGAGGGAGAGCTGACTTTTGGTGATTTAACCTGAGGGTCACCACACCTCATTTCAGGGACAAGGTGAGAAGGTAGGGCCTTCATGAGTAACCTCATGGTATGAGAATTAAATCTTCACTGTTGGTGTCACTCTGTAACACAAACAAACCATCCATCCCAACTGAGTTACACCAATCCCCAGCTGAGCTAAAATGAAACTAATTCAGCAAACATCTGTAGCAGAGAAAAGTCTGAGTGCTCCAGCTTAGTATAATAATGGGTGGGTGGACAAAATTTAAACTTTACAAGAAACAATCACTTCCAAAATATGAAAGCTACAGATTTTGCTACAGGGTTTGTATAATCCCAGCCATATATCATAAACAATTCGAGAAGTTACAAAAAGCTGAAGTGATTAATAGTTTACTGTAGTTCTAGAAGACTGAACTGGATGGCACGGTGATATAATGGTTAGCACTGGTGCCTCACAACTCCAGAGACCCAGGTTCGATTCCCAGCTTGGGTCACTATCTGTGTGGAGTTTGTACATTCTCCCCATGTCAATGTCAGTTTCCTCCCACAGTCAAAAGGTATGCGGGTTAGGTTGATTGGCCATGCTAAATTGCCCCTGAGTGCCAGGAGCTTAGGTACGGTATGGAGATAGGGCCTGGATGGGATTGTGGTCGGTACAGACTCAATGAACTGAATGGCCTCCTCCTGTACTGTAAGTGTATATTTCACAAGCACAAATCCCTCAATGACTATTCGAATTTCCTCTCTAACAAATTAAGTTAAATAATTCCCTTGGCAGGCAGGCTGTGTCAATAGGTCTGGGCAGCACGTAATCAAGAGGGTCATCTGATCTGACTATCTGCCCATCTGCCGCTGCTATATTTACGAGGAGGGAGCATGGGCACTATTGAGGCCTTGTGTGCCCATTGGGCACTGCAGGGACTGGAGTGTGTTATTTAAACTTTTAGTCACCCTTTGATTTAATGTTTCAGGTTCATTTATACATTGTTTTTGTTTTGAGTGGTTCCTCTTCAAGGGGCTGCCCTTTTTGTTTGTCCTATAGTTTGTTTAATTTAGTTTAATTTAGTTTAAAAGAATGGCAGGCAGGCTTGGAGACGAGGTGGGGTGCATTTAATTGTGTGGGAAGACATTGAGCAGGAAAAGTTTGGGATGGCCTTCCCACTTAGGGGCTAATGAAAGCCTGTAATTAGTTACTTATGGATTCATCCCCAGTAATAGGCAGAGGCTTGCCATGCAGGCCAATCACACAACAGGTTCTGTTGGATTTATTTGTGGAGTAGCGGGGGGTGGGTTCCTTGATCTCAACTCTATGCCTGATTGTGGCACTGAGCATCATCATCACCAAACTTACCATTCTCCTAGAGCTCCATAGGTCTCCGGGCAATTCTTCTGTGAATGAATGATCATTCAGTTATGTTATGTTCCTCTTATCCCTAGGGATATGGGAGAAGACGGAGATAGTCAGGGAGATGGCAGCAGCCAGCCAGACACTATTTCCATTGCATCAAGAACCTCACAGAATACTATGGACAGTGATAAGGTAGGTGTAAGTGCATAGAAGCAATGGCTCTGCTATCAGAAAATGTGTCAGCAATATTCTGTATAGCAGTAAATATTATTTGGAATCCAAAACTATTCTACGTGGCTTTGAAAAATGTGAACATTAGTGCACTTTGATCTTGTTAGGGTTGAAAGAAACAGATTGGAATTTTATTACGGAAACAGAGGGCTGGATTTCTCCGGCCTTGTGGAGAAGGGTTTGGAGACAGAGAGGCCAGGGAAAGAAGAGGGCCACATTGAGACAGCCTCCTAAAGTTTCCATCTTCTAAGGAATTTCCCATGGGAATGCTGTTGCTTGGAGATGAGCAGCCAATTAGGACAGTTTAGGCCCTATTTAGGGCTATTTTCAAGACGGATTCAATTTTACCACTTTAAGCATGGCCCCCAACTGCGCAGCGCCTGGCAGCTCTTTGAAGATAGTCTCTTTGCAACAAGCCAAGGGAGCTTTGAATCCAATACTAATGTCATCATTAAAATTACATTGTAAATTGCATTCTCACCCTCCCTGGCCAGTTAGCAAGTTCTTCAAAGAGCTTAATGAGCTGTTAATTGGAGGCAAGCATGTTCCCCATTCCCCACTCTTGCCCTCACTTTGCAAATCAGAGTGCATCCCAGAAGTACCACTACATTATATTTCATCGCCTCATTTTGGCCCACTCACTTAACCTATCTATATCCCCTTAGACTCTTTGGTCAGGATTTTACGACCTCGCTCAGGCGAAGCTCGTAAAATCTGCCAAGGCCAACAGAGAATTCCATTCTGTGAGTCTCACCTGCCCTGATTCCGGGGCAGGCATGATGATAAAATTCCATCCTTTGTGCCATCCTCACCATTTGCAAACTTGATAATAGTACATTCACTTCCTGCTTCCAAATCCAAGGCTGAGGAGAAATTGAATCGAGGTGTATGAAATTAGGAGGGCCTGGATGAATTGGATACTTCTCGGAGTGTTAAAGGGATGTGATGCTGGTGTGATCACAGTAAGAAGTCTGACAACACCAGGTTTAAGTCCAACCAATTTATTTGATAGTAAACTCACAAGCTTTCAAGGTGTTTCAACCTCTTCGTCAGGTGAATGAGGTGTTCTGGTCTCAGACAGCACATATAACACCACAGACAGTTTACAGATTACTGTGTTTCTTACTGTGTTTACCCCAGTCCAACACCGGCATCTCTACATCATGCTGATGTGATCAGCAGGGATGTGTTTGTAGAGTGATAACCCACCATCTGAAAAATCCTGCCCTTGAAACATTATAACCTACAGGCCTATAGACCAAGATTTAGAAAGTTAGATGAGTTTAGAAAGCTTAAGTGTTGTGCTGGCTCTGAAATCTAGGTTGACATTCAGTACTTAACTGGTGGAAGCAGGTGACCCTCCCTTTTCACAATAGCTAGTTGGGGCTTTTTAGATTTGGTTACATATAACCAAAGACACAGTCCTCTAAAGATAAAATAGCAAAGTAGGGATGGAAAACCTCCTCAATTAACCTTCCTGGGTAAATACTCAACATTCTTACCTATGGGACTTGAGTACCTGCCCTAGACCAGAACACAATGAACAGAAGACCTGCATACCAGAGTCACGCATACTAGAAACTTGAATTAGATAACAGTTCCCAGAGGTATGTCACAAGAAACACATGGAAAGGCCTATTCAAGTATATGCGTCTGCCATTTGGAAATATGGAATATTTCAAAGGACAATGAAAAGTCTGCTATAGGAACTATCATGGGTTGTAGTATATTTGAATGATGTCCTTATAATTGGATTGACAGAGACCAAGCATCTAATAAACTTAAAAGAGGTGTTGAAGAGATTTTAGGAGGTTAGCGTTCACCTCAAGAAAAAGAACACTTCTCAAGCCACTGAGGTAACCTCCATGAGACAGCATGTACAGACACAAGAATTATACCTTGTGGAAGATAAGGTCGAAGTGATAAAAAATGTGCCTGCCCCTGCAAACACAGCTGGACTCAAATGGTTTTAGGGTATAGTAAATTACTTATGGATTGATGGTGCTTATTGATGGTGTTATCCCCCTTGCATGTATTGCTAAAGAAACGCTATCATTGGTCTTGGAAGATTCCCCAGGAGGAAGCTTTCAACAGAATGAAGCAATTGCTGCAATCTTCAAACCTGTTAGGGCATTTCAAACCCGCTAAGGAACTGATATTGACACCTCTCTGTATGGTGTTGATACAGCACTGTCCCAAGAGATGGACCTCCGATCTGAAAGCCCAGTATGGTATGTGTCAGGAACCTTCTCAGAAGCCAAGAAATGCCACTTACACATCGAGAAGGAAGACTATCAATAGTCTTTGGCATCAAGAAATTTCACCAATACTTAGAAGGTAGACACTTTGGCATCGTTGCTGACCACAAGCCACTGGTAGGCCTTTTCAAAGAGGACAAGGGTATTCCACCAAAATTCAGTGATGGCATCAATTCTGTTTGCATACAAATATATTTTTAAGCACTGACCTGGGATACACTTAGCAAATGCGGATGTTAATCAACTATTCATAAAGAAAATATCACGTGTACTCCAGCACCAGAAAAAATGGTCATGGCATTAAATCTTTTAGGCACATTACCAGTCTATGCAAAGCAGATTTGGATCTGGACCAAACAGAATCCGCTTCTGTACAAAGTGAGAACAAGATACTTATTTGAACAAAGAACAAAGAACAAACCAGCACGGGAAACAGGCCCTTCGGCCCAACGAGCCCACGCCGCCACCCCGATGTTCCCACCTCTATCCACGATTCCTGTCCATGTTTATAGATCTATGGATTAAAAACCAAATTTGAGACAATTTAGGGAGAATTTGTTTTGCCAATTAGCCTAAGAGCACATCTTTGGGATATGGGAGGAAACCGGAGCTCCCGGAGAAAACCCATGCAAGCATGGGAAGAATGCGTAAACTCCCACAGACACAGGCCCAAATCCATGTATCTGCACAGCACAGCGATAGTCACTGAGCTGTCGTGTTGTCCATCAGATGGTCCAGGTCAAGCATACACTAACAACGTGAAGCACTAGGATACTCTCGAAAAAGTCCAAGAGCAGTCCTCTCACAACCCATCGCGTGTATGCCCCTCATTAGACAACAAGATGGACCAAAGCACCTGTAGGATAAAAGCAAGTACATCAATATCATCATCTATTTACACACTTCCCAGGGACTCCCAAGGCTCATGATCCCTATTTTAAATCAGTTTTCTATACCCCTCCATTCCCATTCTGTTCATGTGCCCATCTAAGTATTTCTTAAATAACTCCAGACTATCTGCCTCTACCACTTTACTTGGCAGCGCATTCCATACCCCCACCACCCTCTGCGTGAAAAACCTCCCTCTAGCATCCAAATTATACCTTACCCCCCTCACCCTAAGCCCGTGACCCCTCGTGCTATTTGAGTCCATCCTAGGAAATAGGGTGGGTATTTTTATAGAATGGGTAAATTATAGAATGGGTAAATGAGACAATGAAGAAGACAAACCATTCTGAGTTTCTGAGGAAATGAAACTATTCTTTACCTACAAAATTGAATTGAGTTGTCAGAATAGCGTCATATGTCTTGTGTACAAGAATTGTCATTCCTGTACCAGGCAGAGGGCTGCTTCAAAACTGAATTACACTGTGCTCATCCTGATATCTCTAAGATGAGGATGCTTGCTGAGAGTTATGTGTGGTGGCCTGGCACTGATGCTAATATTGAGATAAGCAACAAAAGTTACTGCAGTCAATGTCAATCCTGGGGAAGCATCCCAGAAAACAGAACTGCACCACTTGACAAGAGACAGGAAACCCCATTAAAGGCTTGATTTATTGTTGTCTGACCTAAATATGATGAATAGATTGAATTTAGGACCAAGTGAATTGATTATTGAAGTTTTTGTAAAGAAGTTAATGTTGGAGGGATGTGATGACTGTGCCTTTAACATAACTGAGTGAGGGTCACATGGTCTGTGTGACGAATTGGGATTCAGAGGAGAGATTCTCTCCAGGAGAGGATATTCTCCTGGTGCAGAGATACTTCGGATTATTTATATGTATGCATACCTGAAACTAACTTATAAATAAACCCCTTTTTGTTTTGCTAATAAAGTCTTTGAAAGTACATCATTATGCATCCCCATTGAGGTTGACACCATTTGTTTAACTCCCAAGGGAATAAAATACAAAATGTTACAGCATCACAGGACTTGGTGAGTGCTAGTCTATGAATTTTAATTCGTTTGAAAATTTTATTATATGTTTACATTAAAACTCCATAGGAAAGAAGCACATGAACTCCGGCCTTAAGACATTTTTTGTGCCAATCTTAAGTTCAACATCAGATCCCTAACTATCTTAGCTGTGTGAATATGTTGACACTGTCATTCATTCAAATTTGGTCTTGATCCAACCTAATCCAAATCACCTGGTTGATAGCAAAATATTGCGGATGCTAAAAATCTAAAATGAAAACAGAAAATGCTGGAAAAATGTCCACAGGTCTGGCAACATCAGAGTTAACATTCTGAATCCATGTGACTCTTCTGCTGAGTTTCCCCAGCACTTTCTGTTTTTGTTCGAGATCACATGACCCCACTCTGCAGGATTCTCTGCAAGAGGTTTCAAAATTACCAAGGAATTTGAGCAGGGTAAAATTTCTTTTTTACTTGTAACTCCAGAGACCCTTTGTAATGCCCACTATCAAAATAATATTCTTAAAAGTCACACAATTTTATTCAGAGTAATTCATTACAATGCAAAATAGTAGAACTAGACTTGGCTTTTGAAATGAAGTATAATATTTCAGGACTAATGAACCCTGGGTTTCATTTGTGACTTGTGGTAACTAAAGGTTCATTAGTTTCATTGAGCAAAATGAAATACTTTGCTTCTTGCATTTTGATCTAACTGGTGAATTTTCCTGAAGTTTTACCAATGTTATTCGCCTGATCATTATAAAAGGAAACAAATTTTAGCCTGAAAATTTTATTTGAACATAATCCAAATGAAAATGTCATTTGATTCATATGTAACATCTGTATGAGTCATTACACATCTAGTTAATAAGAAACTGATTCATCAGCATGTTGCCAGTTGCGTGGTATAGTGCTTTGGAACTTGTAATTGTGAATTTGTTCTACAAATCTAGTCAGATATTGAATATCGTATATGTAAGGTTATCCAAAAGCGCATCCAAAGAAATTCACTATGGCATACTTCATGGTTTTCCAAAATAGATTTTAACAGTATATAAAGAACTCTTTATTTAAGGCTTGCTGCAGTATAGCACTCTGAGTAAGACCTTGCTAGAATCCAGCTGATCAGAGACAAAATGATTTCATCTAACCAGAAAACTAGTGGGTGACAGCATGTGAGATAATGAAGTTGATCAACCAATTTGCATAAGAAAAGGTAAGTTACTACCCTGTCGGTTATTAATTTTAGCTCTAAGGCCTGGCAGAGTGGGTTTTTATGCTGCCAGAAATCAGTTATTTTGTTTAGTAAAGCAGATGAAGCAGAAGCGACATGTCACAATATTGAAAGTAAGCTGATATTGAGCTTTATCCACTAACTCCTGGAAACAATTGTGTGTTCATCATCAGATGGGTGCATCATCTAGCTTGACTGCCTTTGAATCATTTGCCTTAACTCATTGTCAAAACTATTATGTAAATGAGTGAGGTACAAATGCGTGGAGCATAATCCAGCAACAAGTCAATTTCTTCAAGTGAGAGAAAGAGAGCGGGAAAAAGGAAGCAAAAGGAAGTTCAGTAGAGCCTTGGCTTTCTCCTCCATAATTGTCAAAACAGACATGTATTTCTATGGACGGTTGTACTCTTTCCGCAGATGTGGCTTTTAAAAAATGTACATGTGACCAAATACTAAAATAGCAATGTGAATGCAACAGGCTGTGTATAAAATGGCAATTAAAAAAGAAACTTATGGAAGGATTAATATAAAACACATCTTTGTAACTATATCATTTGTTGTAGTAATATCAGTTATGGCTCATTAATATTTTATTATTCAGTGCTACTGAATGTTCATCATATGCGTCTTTCTGGCCACTGAAAGCTACATTTTTTGTCAGGAATCCAAAACTTCAATCTGAAGAAATTATTATTCAAAGCAATTTCCAAAAGCTGTGGTGTCAAAAGCTTCAAATCATGATCAACAGTTCAAACAGGAATCTAAATCAAGCAGACTCCACACTAAAAATGTTTTCAGAAAGAATAGTGTACCGAGTTCGCTTTGAGATTATTAGCTGGGCACCGACTGCTCATTTAACACACCAGACCTTTATAAGTCTTTCAACGACATACATTGATAATAAGAGCACAGTAATGTCAATTACATTTTACAAAGTGACAACTAAAATAAGGTACATACAGTTACATAGCATAGATCAGTAAACTGCCATGTCAGTATAACAGCCTTGCGTCTTCTTCTGTTTCTTGGATAAAAGTTTTGGGTGTGGAAGAGAATTTCCTGTGAAAGAGAGTTTCACAGAGCCTGATTTGATGTTTGCCAGCTATGTCTTTCAAAGCCAGCATAGAAATGAATGCGGAGATCAACAGATATAACAAGTCAAAAGTCCTGTTAGCAGTTGCAACCTTATTATTTAAGTGAGAGGTGTTGCTTTTCAGCTATATTTTCCTCTGCTAATGGGAAAAGAAACCTGATTTATGTCAGTTAACTGTACTCAACATTCCTTCCAAACTCACCAAATTGGATAAAACCATCATTCAATTTGCTGAAGTGATTCCTGAAAATAAAATCAAGGAACAATGCCAATCTTGGTTAGTTTACAGCAAATATGGCAAAAATAATGAAGGATATCAATGTTCCGAAGAGTCATCCAGACTCAAAATACTGGTTCTATTCTGTCTCCACAATGCTGTCAGACCTGCTGAGATTTTCCAGCATTTTCTGTTTTTGTTTCAGATTCCAGCTTCTGCAGTAGTTTACTTTCATTTTAGGATATTAGTGTTGCCTGTGGAAATGTCCATGCATAGATCAGTCTTGCTTTCATTTACAAATGGGAAATTAATGAAAATGTATTTGTCCAGAGAAAAGGCAGTTGTTTAGATTTCTGCATCACAGAATTGGGCTTTGGGGTGCCAGCAGTTTCAATGCTATGGCTGCCAGTTTAGTGGAAAAATGGTGCCCACTTCTCTTCCGAACACTATATTAGTGAGGGTGTTAGCATGAGCCTTACGTACGTATGCAAAAGTAAGCTGAGTGGATGGATGGGGGAATGGTGGCATTGTGGTAATTTTGCTGAACTATTAATCTAGAGGTCCAAGCTAATGCTCTGAGGATATAGATTCAAATCTCACTATGCCAGCTGATGGAATTTAAGTTCAATTAATAAATGTGGAATATAAAGTTAGTGTCAGAAGTGGTGACCATCAATTGTCATGTATCCAATCCTTGTGGAGTAACTTGAACCTTACATAGACCCATCTGGTTCATTAACTTCCTTTAGGGAAGGAAATCTGCCTTCCTTATCTTGGATAAATTATTTTTTAATGTCTTGGATAAATCACATTGACTGCTTTGAATTATATCAGTTTAAGGGTTTCCTAATGTCTGTTCATACAGAATTAAACTCAGATCTACTATAAATTCTAAATTCTCACAGTTTATCACAGCTTCTAATCACACAGTTTTGAAGAGTTCATTTGATTATTACCCACCTGGGAAGAATTAGCCTATGAGCAGAGAAGGTTGAGGGCGCCTAGATTGTGGCGTACAAGATTATGAAGGGTATGGACAGGGTGGCTAGGAAGCAGCTGTTCCTCTTAGTTGAAGAGTCAATAATGAGGGGGCGCAATTTTAAGGAGGTTTAGAGGGGATTTGAGGAAAGGTATTCACTCAAAGGATTGAGAGAGTCTGGAATGCACTGCCTGGGAGAGTAGTAAAGGTGAGAAATCTCACAACCTTTAAAAATTGTGGTTGAGCACCTGAAATGTCATAACATCCAAGGTTGTGGGCCAAGTGCTGGCAAGGGGGATCAGTGTAGATTTATTGTTGTTTTGTTGATGCAAGCTCGATAGGCTTAAGGATCTAATCTGTACTGTAAGGCTCTATGACAAAGTGTTCTCCCAGATTATGTGCTCAGATCTCCACAGTCGGACTTGAACTTATAATTTTCTAAATCAGAGGCACAATTACTGTCAATATGCCAATTGAAAAGCAGGAGACTGAAAGGCTTTGTAGTTGTTACCAAATAAAGCGGAATGCTGTTAGTAGAAGTCATGAGGGCAACAGGAATGCGTATGCATCAGACGGAATTGCAAAGGAGAGTTTGTGTAGTACATTATGATTTTTTTAAACATTCATTCATGGGATGTTGGTGTTACTGGCCGGACCAGCTTTTATCGCCCATTGCTAATTGTCCTTGAAAAGCTATAGTGGTGTGTTGTCTTTTTGATCCAATGCAGTCCAAATGTTGTAATACACCACAATTCTGTTAGGAAGGGTGTTCTAGGATTTTGACCCAGTGAACATGAAAATACAGCTGTGTGGCTTGGAGGGGATCTTGCAAGTGGTGGTGTTACCGTGCATCTGCTGCATTTGTCGCTCTGGTGATAGAAGTTGTGGATTTGAAAGGTGTTGTTGAAGGAGTCTTGAGTTGCTGCAGTGCATCTTGTAGATGATACACACTGTGCATCAGTGCTGCGGGGAGTGGATATTGGAGATGTTGGAAGGGGCTGCTTTGTCCTGGAAAGTTGAATTTCGAGTGTTGTTGGGGCTGCAGTCATTCAGGCAAGTGGAGAATATTCCAGCACATTGTGGACTTGTGCCTTGTAGATTGTGGATAGGCTTTGGGAATCAGGGAGTGAGTTACTCTCTTTCTGACTGAATTCCTAGTCCCTAATCTGCTCTTATAGCCACAATATTTACATGGCTGGTCTAGTTCCATTTCTAGTCCGTGGTAATCCACAAGATAGTGGGGGGATTCAGCATTGGTAATCTCATTGAATGTCATAAGGTGATGGCCAGATTATCTCATGTTGGAGATGGTCAATATCTGTCACTTGTGTTGCATAAACGTTACTTGCCATTTATCAGCCTAAGCCCAAATGATGTCCAGATCTTGCTGCACATGGACATGAAGTGTTTCATAGAACATTACAGCGCAGTACAGGCCCTTCGGTCCTCGATGTTGCGCCGACCAGTGGAAGCAATCTGATGACCCGCTAACCTAAACTATTCCAATGTTATCCAAATGCCTGTCCACTGACCATGTGAACGCCCTTAAAGTTGGTGAGTTCACAACTGCTGCAGGCAGGGCATACCATGCTCTTACTACCCTCTGAGTAAAGAACCTACCATCTAACATCCGTCCTATAACTACCACCTCTTAATTTAAATCTTTGTTCCCTCATGTTAGCCATCACCATCTGAGGAAAAAGGCTGTTATTGTCCACCCTATCTAACCCTCTGATCATCTTGGATGCCTCAATTAGGTCATCTCTTAACCTTCTTCTCTCTAACGAAAATAATCTCAAGTCCCTCAGCCTTTCCTCATAAGACCTTCCCACCATACCAGGCAACGTCCTGATAAAGCTCTTCTGCACCCTTTCTAATGCTTCCACATCTTTCTTATAATGTGGCAACCTGAACTGTATGCAATACTCCAAGTGCGGCTGCACCAGAGTTTTGTACAGCTGCAACATGACCTCACAGCTCCGAAATTCAATCCCTCTACCAATAAAAGCTAACACACCATACGTCTTCTTAACAACCTTATCAACCTGAGTGCCAACTTTCAGGGAGCTATGCACATGTACACCGAGATCTCTCTGCTCGTCAACACTACTAAGAGTCCTTACGATAGCCCTATACTCTGTACTCCAGTTACTCTTACCAAATGAATTACATAGAACATTACAACGCAGAACAGGCCCTTCGGCCCTCGATGTTGCGCCGACCAATTAAGAAAAAGCAATGACCCTCTAACCTAAACCATTCCCTTTTCATCCATAAATTTATCTACTAACCTCTTAAACGCCACCAAACTTGGCGCATCTACAACTGCAGCAGGCAGGGCATTCCATACCCTTACCACCCTCTGGTAAAGAACCTACCTCTGACATCCGTCCTATAACTACCACCCCTTAATTTAAAGCTATGTCCCTCATGCTAGCTTTCTCCATCCTAGGAAAAAGGCTATCACTGTCCACCCTGTCTAAACCTCTAATCATCTTATATGTTTCAATAAGGTCTCCTCTTAGCCGCCTTCTTTCTAACGAAAACAACCTCAAATCCCTCAGCCTCTCTTCAGAAGACCTGCCCTCCATACCAGGCAACATCCTGGTAAACCTCCTCTGTACCCTCTCCAATGCCTCCACATCTTTCTTATAAAGCGGGGACCAGAACTGCACACAATACTCCAAGTGCGGCCGCACTAGAGTTTTGTACAGTTGCAACATGACGTTGCGGCTCCGAAAATCAATCCCCCTACCAATAAAAGCTAAGACTCCATATGCCTTCTTAACAACCTTCTCGACTTGACTGCCTACTTTCAGGGATCTATGCACATATACACCAAGATCCCTCTGTTCATCAACACTATTAAGAGTCCTACCATTAGCCCTATACTCTACACATTTGTTATTCCTGCCAAAGTGAATTACCTCACGCTTTTCCGCATTAAACTCCATTTGCCACCTCTCGGCCCAGCTCTGCAACTTGTCCAAGTCTCTCTGCAAACTAGAACACCCCTCTTCACTATCTACCACTCTCCGACTTTGGTGTCATCCGCAAATTTACTAATCCATCCTTCAATACCCTCATCCAGATCATTTATAAAAATTACAAACAGCAGGGGCCCCAAAACAGATCCCTGAGGTACACCACTTGTAACCAAACTCCATGATGAATATCTTCCATCAACCACCACCCTCTGTCTTCTATCTGCTAGCCAATTCCTAATCCAATTAGCTAAATCACCCTCAATCCCATACATCTGCATTTTCTGCAGAAGCCTTCCATGGGCCACCTTATCGAATGCCTTACTAAAGTCCATATATATCACATCAACTGCCTTACCCCCATCCACCTCTTTGGTCACTTTTTCAAAAAACTCAATAAGGTTAGTAAGGCATGACCTACCCTTCCAAAACCATGCTGACTATCCCCAATCAATTCGTTTCTCTCTAAATAACGATAAATCCTATCCCTAATAATTTTTTCCAATACTTTGCCCACAACAAAGTACCTCCACTTTGCCTCCACTTTTCCACATTAAACTGTAGTTTGCGGAGGGTTTTCAGTGTTAAAGGAGGTGTGAATGGTGCTGAACATTGCACATTCATCTGAGAATATCTCTACTCCTGACTTTATGATGGAAGAAAAGTCACTGATGAAGCAGCTGAAGATGGTTGGACTTTGGACATCTAAAGAAAAACCTTCAGTGATGTCCTGGATGTTGAGGCAATTGGTCTTCAGAAACCACAAACTTCTTCCTCTGTGCTAAGGTATGACTCCAATCAATTCCCCTAATCCCTATTGACTTCAATTTTTCTCGGGCTCCTTGATGCCACTGTTGACAAATGTAGAATTAATATCAAAGGCAATCGCTTTCTCCTCATTTCTGGATTTCACTTCTTTTGGCCATGTTTGAACTAAGGTTGTAATGAGGGTAGGAGCTGAGTGGCACTGGCAAATCCCAAATAGAACATCAAAGAATAGCTTATTGCTGAGTTAGTATTGTTTGATAACACTATTGACTATACTTTCTGTCACTTTACTGATGATTGAGAGTAGACTGATGGAGTAGTAATTACTTGGGTCAAATTTATCCTGCTTTTTGTGGACAGGACACACCTGAACAGCTATCCACATTGTCAGGTTGATGCCAGTATTGTAGCTGTATTTGAAAAGCTCGATTGGGGGCACAGCTAATTCGAGAGAACAAATCTTAAGTATTATTGCTGAAATGTCTGGTGTAATTCTCCCATCTGGGACTAAGTCCTGTTGCTGGCACCTGGATAGGTTTGGAGTGTGTTACCAGCCACACTCGCTCCAAAGCCAGAGAATCCTGCCTGAGATCAATGAAACTCTGCATAGTTTGTGTCCTGCCCGTAACAATTCCTGTGGTGGACGGGATGGGAACATTTCGCCCTATAACTCTGACTCTAGGCCAAGGTGGATCATCCACCTGGCACTGCTGGCTGAGGGACATTGCAGATGCTTTAGTCATGACATTTGCATTGATCTACTGGGCTCCCCCCATCATTGAGGATGGGGATATGTGTGGAGCCTCCTCGTCTTGTTAGTTATTATAATGATGGAGAAGCTTGTTAAAAAAAAGGGGAGGGAAATGTTCAGATCTAATACAGGGAAACACACACAGGAAAAGATTATTTCTACTCCAGCTGCTTCTTGCAGTATATCACATATCCTAGGGGTGGTGCCATGGGAGTTCATATTGCCTGTCTCCATTTGCTCTCGTATTCCACGATTACTGCCACCTCTCTGCTGGAGAATTGTTGGGTCCATGCCTATAACATGAGGCTCTTTAACAACCTGCCAGCATTCAACAGAAGCAAGATTTCCAGTATTTAATGACATTCCACTTAACAGATACATTCACTTTAAAATGAGCTCTGATCCTGGAGAAAATAGTGTGCTGGGTAGGCTGTTGACCAACATTGGAAACATTTGTGCAATCCACTAATGAAATAATTGGGACTCAACCATCAAAATAGTGTGGATCTTAGACTGATGACATTGAGTGGGCACATGGTAAAGTGCAGCTCCATTACCTGTCCAAAAATAGCCTCCTGTAAAAACTGATATTTACTCTCAAGTTCAAAAGCAAATAAATTGTAATTAAAAGGCTTGGGCTGTAAATGAGCTACCATATATCCTTTTTCAGTCATATATTCTTTAAAGAAAAAAATGACTGTCATTTTTGGTCACTAATGCCATCATAGCAATAGCACCACCTTCCTACAGTGACTTACCTACCCTGCCTCTGTCCCAGAGCCACTCCATTTATTTCCATTTGAGGGTTCAATCATTTATGCACTGTCATCCTTTAGTTGCAGTCCCAGCAATGGTCATCACTCAGGCTGTTCAACTGGCAACTCTCTGTTGGGCCAGCAGCTCTGGAGGTATGCCACCAGCTTCAATATGACGGCAGACTTGGAAGCAACTAGTAGTTGGCTGCTGCTCCCAAAGCTAACGCTGGGTGCCACCGCCTGTCCTGTAACAGGACTGCTGGCACATTTGCAGAACTCTGGGCAGAATTTATTTTAGTCTCAATTGAGCACTTTTCTCCTTGAATTAAAACATATGCGTCTTCATTTTCAGCCATGAGGTTTCAATTGACAGATTTTGGTGAATGCTTTAATGATTAGGCCAAGTTGGAATTTTGGTCCACTGGTTAATGGGAATTGGCTTTTGGTGATTGAAGAGAAGTTGAAAACCGTTCTGGACTATTTGGGATTCAAGACATTGGAGGGAGCTCATTACACAGCAAACGGTAGGCATGCAGCACATTGGTAACAGATTGGAAAGTATGAATAACTTCACCCAAGTCCTACAATTATAATTGTTTATTTATAACTGTCACAAGTACGTTTACTGCAATAAAGTTACTCTGAAAATCCCCTAGTCATCACATTCCGGCATCTGTTCAGGTACAGTGAGAGAGAATTTAGCATGCACCTAACCAGCACATCTTTCAGACTGTGGGAGGAAACCGGAGCACCCAGAGGAAATCTACGCAGACATGGGGAGAACAAGTAGACTCTGCACAGATAGCGATCCAAGCTAGAATCGAATCCAGGCCTCTGATGCATAGTGAGGCACTATGGCACCATTCCATCCTTAACACTCTTACAACACCTACATTGGGGGTAATGGCAGATATTCTGAGCTCAATGGCTTTTCCTCATCAGCAGTGGTCTTTTATTAACTGTAAAATAACTTGATTTTAAACATCTCTTTGATTCTGGTTTATGTTTTGATGTTTCACTCTTACACTTAAAAGTACTCCAGATATTAACTGTTCTCTAAGGACCAAGAATATATAAAAACTAATGGTATCTCTAACTACCTTTTCTTTATATTTCTCAAGTAAGTAAATGAATTCATCCTTTTTTCACTTTCTACATTGCTGGTTATTTTGGTAAGAGATATGGTTGTTATTAAGGAAGCTGTTTGCTGTGACTGTGTGTAGATTTATAATGTGTGGAAGTGTAATGTTTATCAAATGGTTTGTGGATTAGGTTTAATCTCATATGGACTTGATCATCCAATGTGATGCAATATTTGGAAAAAGAAGCTGTGGTCAGCTGGGAATACTTATTCCAGAGAAAAACAAATCAATGCTGCATTGATTTTCTGTTTTATAAATCTGTCTTCTGCTTCCACATGGAAAATTCATGTGTGCTTCTCGCTTTGATATTTTGACAAACTAAAACGTACTTTGGTTAATTTAGTCCTAACAAAATAGTTAATGCATCAAATTCACAGCACACATATAACCCAACAGAGCTTTACCTGTGTTTATGCTGCAGTTAGGCCTCCTTTTTTTTTTGCTGCTTTGGTGTTTCTTCAGTATGGTTTGTACTCTTGAAGTAAAATTTCTCTTGGTTTAAAAAAAGGCATTGTCCATTCCCCTCTGTGTAATCTTTCTAGTCTAAAAATTTTTTTACTCATATATTTATCAAATTTCCCTTCAAATGCATCTATGGTATCTGCATAAATGAGTCTTCATCGTAGACGTGTTGCACATTCTAACCATTCCTACATAATGAGGCTTCTCTTGAATTTCTCTGTTGGATTTATTATTCACTCAAGTATCTTGTTTCTATGGTCCCTAGTTTTGGACACTGTTAGAGAAAGCTTTCTCCCCACACCTGCCCTATTAAAGCCCCTCATAATTTAAAGACCTCTATCAAGCATTTGTTCTCAGAAGGCATTTAAAAATAATGGCCAAATGGGCAAGAAACAATATATTTAGAAGATTGAAATCTCCAAATAGAGGCACTTCAGGAAGCAGAATGATTTTGTAGTGTATCAAAGTTTTTGGACTCAATGATTGTCATATTTATTTCTTGTGTTTAGAATCAGATCAGATGTTAAATGTATCTTGTTAATGATTTAAAATGCTTTCTGTCAAATGTGCAATCTCAAGCATAGCATTGTCATTAAAAACCATCTTTTTCCAATATTGCATGCTATTATCAAGTAGATGTATGTGAGCATATTACATACCATCTTTAATAGACACCCTTCCCATTTTAGGGCTGCAAGGGAATGAATGGTAGCATCTAGATCGGCCCTGAACAAG
Source organism: Sphyrna mokarran (assembly GCA_024679065.1). Lineage (NCBI taxonomy): Eukaryota > Metazoa > Chordata > Chondrichthyes > Carcharhiniformes > Carcharhinidae > Sphyrna > Sphyrna mokarran. The sequence continues at coordinate 47,771,571 of JAGIQG010000011.1, read as the reverse complement.
TCATACAGTTTACCCCTTATTAAGTAGGTAAGCAAGGAAGGGAGTTACAAATCCAATTGTTTCAAGTCTCAGAGGGAAGAGATATAGGCTGTGCCAAATGGATTGTTGTCTTTGTACAACCAATACAGAGGAGAACTGGACTGCAGTTAGTTAACTTAATTTTGAGAACACAGGTAATGAAATATACGGTCAGTCACTCAGACTGATGGCAGAATTATCTTAAACAAAACAATGTGACTAGTACTTCTTCAGGGAGTGAAAGAATTAATTTGTAAACAAAAAACTTTAAAGAAATTGATTTTTCATATGTTAGACACATGCAAACATTAACACGAGTAATGTCTTAATAAATTTGAATATGTTGAATAGGTGATCTGAGGGAGAATAACTTTTTACATTTAATTTACAGTCTAGAAATAGGCTATCTGGCTCAAAAGATCAATGATATTGTTTATACTCCATGCAGCTCCTCTCCCACCCAACTTCTTCTCAACCCATAAAATCCATCCACCCTAATCTTTTCTCCCTGATGTACCTACCTAACTTCCCCTTAAATATATCTGTTATTTCTTGATTTTAATATTTCCTACAATATCTGTCTACAAAAATACACTGGCTTCAATTCAGCAATTTCATTCAGAAACATTGGCTAGCACATGTGTAATTACAACAACTTTTTGATTCCAGAATATTAGCTGGATTTTCCAACAAACACAAATGCATTTTTGATGGATTTGGAGTTTACAGGAGTATTGCTCAAGAGGAACACTTGTAATCAGCGAGCTATGTCATACAACATGCATCTGCCCGTATGTGAATGGACATAGGCTAATAATACCAAATTATGCGTAACATTGTTCATGCTATGTTTCTTGCTACTGGCCTTCATCCTATGTTTGGCACAGGAGTTAGCTTTTAAGGCTCAACATTTAAGATCAGCCAAGGAGCTCTGATGGCTCATTGGAAAAATGAAGCTGTGCATAGATCCCAGCAACAAAAGTGAAACTTCTCCAGGTATATATAGACCTCTGAAGCCTCCAAACTCCTTTCAAAAATTGGGGTCAACTTATACACTTAGTAGAAAATATGAACTGCCAATGCGGGTGATTTTGAAATGTGAAAAAAATTACATCATATTAAAATAATATGGCATGGTTTATCGAATGAATTACCTCGACCGAGATACATTAACTACAATTGAAGCATTATAAAACTCATTGAATTCATTGTCTTCACCATCCAACATTGATTTGATTTATTATTATCACATGTATTAGCATACAGTGACAAGTATTGTTTCTTGGCACTATACAGCCAAAGCATACTATACATAGAGAAAGAAAGGAGAGTGCACAGAATGTAGTGTTACAATCGTAGCTAGTGTGTAGAGAAAGACCAACCTAATCCTAGGTAGGTCCATTAGTAGTCTGATGGCAGTAGAGAAGAAGCTGTTCTTGAGTCAGTTGGTACATATCCTCAGACTTTTGTATGTCTTTCTTGATGGAAGAAGGTAGAAGAGAGTGTGTCAGGGTATGTGAGGTCCTTAATTATGCTGATTGCTTTGCCAAGGAAGCGGGAATTGTAAATGGAGTCAATGGATGGGAGGCTGGTTTGAGTGATGGACTAGGCTTTATTCATGACCTTTTTGTAATTTCTTGTGGTCTTGGACAGAACAGGAGCTGTGGTATCAAGAAGCTGTGATACTACCAGAAAAAATGCTTTCTGTGGTGCATCTGTAAAAGTTGGTGAAAGTTGTAGTGGACATGCCAAATTCCCTTACTCTTCCAAGAAAGTAGAGGCGTTGGTGGACTTTTTTAACTATAGTGTTGGCATGGAAGGACCAGGATAGGTTGTTGGTGATCTGAACACCTAAAAACTTAGAGCTCTTGACCATCTCTTCTTTCTTCCCATTGATGTAGCCAGGGGCATGTCTTCCACTATGCTTCCTGAAGTCAGTGACTATCTCCTTCGTTTTGTTGACATTATTTTTGTTGCATCAGTTCACCAGATTCTTTATCTCTTTCTTGGACTCCATCTCATCATCGTTTGATACCGCCATAGTGGGTTGGATTTCATCAGCAAACTTGATAACTTGAGTTGGGGGAATTTGGTCATACAGTCATAGGTGTATAAGGGGTATAGTAGGGGGATGAGAACACAGCCTTATGGGGCATTGTGTTGAAGATGATTGTGGAGGAAGTTGTTGACAATCCTTAATAATTGTGGTCTGTTGGTTAGGAAGTTCAGGATCCAATTGCCCAGGGAAAATTCCTCCTTTTTTTTTTGTGTAAATCACAGCCATTAATTCTATTTCTCTCCACAGATGCTATCAGACCTGCTGAGTTTATTCAAAATTTTCTGTTTTTATTACCGATTCCTCCATCCCAGAAGCCTTGGACGAATCTGTATCTGAGATCACCATTGCATATGTCAGAGCAGCTTTTTTGGAGGTTGACCCACAAAGTGATTGGCCCTGATGGAATACCCGGATGAACACTCAGATCCTGCGCAGGCCAGCTGGGGGCATTCGTAGACATCTTCAACCTCTCTTTACAACAGTCTGAGGTCTCTAACTGCTGCAAGAAGATGAACATCATCCCAAAGAAAAGCCAGGCAGCGTGCCTTAATGACCATCATCCGGTGGCTCTGACATCTATCATTATGAAGTCATTTGAATTGTCATGAAGAGCCGCAGGTCATGAAGTTCGGAGATGAGTTTCGTCGAAATAATTGTTGTTGAAACCTGAGCTATAGTGGATAAGTAGGACTCTGACATAAGTGCCTTTGTGACCTAAGTGTTCCAGGGTTGAGTGCAGAGCCAGGGAGGTGATGTTTATTATAGATCTGTTGCAGCAGTAGGCAAACTGTAATGGATCCAGGTTTTCTAGGCAGGCAGAATTGATTTGTGTCATGATTCCAATCTGGATAGGCTATTAGGGGTTGATGCCCCACCCTGAACCACTAGTACGACCCCCATCAATACCCCAGAGGGAATGTCCGAGAAAATCTTGGAGAAAAGCACTGAAGAAACCTGCCAATTGGCACAGGCATCAACTGCACAATCCAGTAGTGCAGATACAATCACCACGGACGGGACATGTTAGCAGTGAGGCTTCAGGGACGTTCTGTGGTGAGCACTACATAGCCGTAGAAGCACATCATATGGCTGGGAATGTCCAAAGGTCCAGTCAAGTGGAGGTCACCTGGAACCAAGGAGACAGCTGACCTGCAGCCAGGTGCCAATCCTCTGGGATCAGTTCTCCTGAAGCTACTGGAGATGTAGAGGCAGAGCCGGGAGTGGGGCTCTCAGGGATATCCCAGCAACTGCAAGGCAGTTTTGAGGAGTCCTACAGTCTTCAAGCACTGTAGATAATGCAGGTATTGCATGATGTCCAAACTGGCACTGTGAAGATGGCAAGAAAGCCTGGAGCAGAAAATGGTTGCCATGGGTAGCAGAATCCAAGGCATGGCCAAGTCCAAGAGGACTGTGATTTGAATGCCTCAGGAGCATCCTCAAGAATCAGTGGGTCATGGCTGCAGGCTTTGAATGACCCAGTCGCAGCATGCTATGGCTGCGGGCTCAAGAGCTTGGCCCAGTCTCAGATGGCTGTCGTTGAGGGAGTGCAGACCTTGATCCTGATTCAGAGGACCAACTCCGAGGGCTCACGTGCAATGGAGTTGGACCACTAGAACTGGCAGAGCCAGGTGACTGTAAAGGCCTCTGGAGTTCCCTCTAGCCGCTCCACTGTCCCATAGAGTGCCTCAGGCTCAAGGGCACTCCTCAGGAGGAAGAAGCCCATTCCAGGGCCTTTCATCCCAGGAGGCCAGGCATCCCTAGCCTTTCTGTATTCCCCTCTCTGACTCTGGTGCATATCATGGTAAGTGGGCCAAAAAAAGGGTGTTATTTGTAACATCCAAAAGTCAGCCTGGGCTTCCAGGTACCAGCCCTCAAGGGGATGCCTGCCAAGAACAGGTTAGGAGTCAGATTTCTTGTGCTGAACTATACCATAACAAGTTGTCATCACCCTGAAATCTGGTCTAGTAATTCAATAACACGGCCAACCCAGGCCCATCACTCTACTGTGATGTTAACGGTACTCATGGTGGGGATTGTGGATGTGTTGGTGTGGATGGCAGTACACCACACTTCCCAGTTGGTGAACCTTGCTGCAATGAGGCTCCCCATCACTGTCCTGCTCTGCCAAACCCTTGCCACCTCCTGTCCTCCATTCTCCTCCTCCTCCTCTTCATCCTTTACATCCTTCTGCGTTGTCTCCTTCTTTTCCAGGGGCATCTGCCTAGACTTCTTCCTCCAGGATGTCTTCCCATTGCTGTGTGAGGTTGTGAAGTGCACAATAGACCACGATGATGCAGGAGATTCTCAAGGGGCTGTACTGGAGGGTCTTGCCACAGCAGGCCTGGCCTCAGAACCACATCTTCATGAACCTGATGCGCTGTTCAACAATGGACTGGGTGGCAGCCTGGACCTCATTATAATAGGTCTGTGCCTTGGTCTCGGGCCTCCACACTGGGGCCATCAGCCATTAGCCCATGTCTCCATGAGCCATCCCAGCAGCGTGGCCTGTCTCCAGGGATATCCAAACTCCTCAGGATGTAGCTATTGTGCGTGCTCTCTGGGTGCTGTATCAGCTAGGTGGCCACACGCTATCTGCACATTAAGGGAGTGGAACCCTTTCTGATGAAAAGGGCACACCATGATCATATGGGGCCCACGAGAAACCCATCCTTGGTGGGGGCAGGGAGAGGGAGCAGAAAGGAGAGAGAAGGAGATAGAGAGAGCCCGTAATATTCTCCATCCCAAGTAGCTCAGTCCCTCCCAATTATCCTTGTCACCATGAGTCTTGATGCTGACAACCTGGCACCATTGCTGGTGCTATGTGCCATCTCAACGGGGTGCTGATCTTTGACACATCTTTGCCACATGGGCACAGGTGACGTAAGGGTGGCAGCAAGAAGTCCCCATTGGGAACCCTTGAAGCATAGACATGAGTGCACCCACCTGGTCTTCTGCTGCACTGGCTTCCAGGAACACCTTAAAGTTCAGACAGATGGTGGCAACCTTTAGGCGATGGGTGACCACTGTAGGGAGCACTGCAGAGTCCACGTGGTGTGAAGAGCCATGTCAATAGCTGTTGAGCTCTTTTGACTGGAGGCGACTGGTGCCAGACCTGATTCTTGTAACTATTAGCAGGATTGTGATTCAATGTCAGCAATAAACCATAGAGCCCATGCAGCAGGAGAATGGCACAGAAACCAGAGCGACATTATGGGGGTTGGTTCTTCCCTGGGGGTCGTTGAACGGCCAGGGGAAATGCACGCAACATGAGCCCCAAGCCCCACTGAAACTATCAGTATATATAGAAACATTGCTTTTAGGGCTGGAAAAAGAAGATCAGCTTATGTGTCAGGTCAATTTATATACCGCTTATAAAGCAGGATGTGTTTCTTCTGTTATTGGCGGCACAGTGGTTAGCACTGCTGCTTCACAGCTCCAGGGTCCTGGGTTCGATTCCCAGCTCGGATCACTGTCTGTGTGGAGTCTGCACATTCTCCTTGTGTCTGCGTGGGTTTCCTCCAGTTAGCTCCAGTTTCCTTCCACAGTCCAAAGATGTGTTAGGTTGATTGGCCATGCTAAAATTGCTTCTTAGTGTGCTGAGATGTGTAGGTTATAGAGATTAGCGGGTAAAATGTGTAGGGACGTGAGGATAGCACCTGGATTGGATTGTGGTCGATGCAGACTTGATGGGCCAAAAGGCCTGTTTCTGCACTGTAGAGTTCTATGATTCTAGGACTCCAGTTAAGAATTCTTTGCCTCTAACTAAATGTAAGGCAAGGGAATTCACATCCATGTACCTGTTACTCCAGACTGGAAATTCCTAGTTAGTGCATTATCTCTGCGCATGATCAGATACAGACTAGGAAAAAAAAGTCATTATTTTAACCTGGTAGTAGGTAAATGCTCAAATTGATTAATCTTATCAGAGTTGTTAACACCATGTACTATAGAAGGAAGTTTGAATGAAAGAATTATTGTGCTGATTGTTTAAAACTGAACATATTCTACCAGGTAAACCTAAATACAAACTTTTTGTCGTTGACATTTAAAATTCTGTAAAATGCAGTTGGATTTTTTTTACAAATCTTTGATCAATCCCTGTGACAATAATTGAAACCCGTGAACTTGTCTGTTTAAATACACTTCATCTTAACTTTTGGCCTCATTTACAGTCTCTTATCTATCGCTCTGATGTAATATGCCATTTTAAGGCCCCAAGGTTACAAGCATGTGAGCTGATAAAAGCATTACTGATGCAAAAGCAGCATTTCAAACAAGGGCTCTTTGAGCTGAAAGCAACGTGAAGTCCGATGTACACTTTACATTTCAAGTTTTGAACTGAACAACTGTTTAAACATCATGTGTTCAATCATAGTGTCAGTGTTGCTCGGTACTTTTGCCTCTGAGACACAGAGTTCTGCATTCAAGTTCCACTCCAGGGCCTGAACAAAAACTCTAACCTGACAGTCCAGTGCCATACTGAGGGAGTGCTGTACTGTGGGAGGTGTAGTTTTTCAGTTGGGATATCAGATCTGCCACCTCAGATGGATGTAAAAGTCTCCATGGCACCATCTCATTGAAGAGCACGGGCATTCCACCCAGTGCCCTGGCCCATACCTAGCCTTCAATCAACATCACAAAAACAGATTCTCTGTTCCTTATTGTTTGTGGGAGTTTTCTGTGTGCAAATTACCTGCTGCGCAAACTGCATTGTAACAAAGACAACCCTTCAAAGGTGCTTCATCAGCTGAAAGGTACTCTGAATCTGGTGGTCATGGAAAGAACTATATTCGACCAAGTCTTTGTGAGGGGGGTCTAAAACCTCGCACTATATTTTTTTATAAAAGATTTATAAATATCATCATGGCTATTTCTAAAGTGTTTATAGCTGGACAACGACCTTAAAAATTAGCTGAACCGATGTCTGCATGTAACCCTGAACAAAAGAAGCTACCTGGCAATATCGAGGAAACTCACACATTGTTATCTCCAGGGAGCCAAAAACAACTGCTTGTAGGCTGTACTCGCCGAATTCAAAGAAAGCTATGGAAGACCATCTGCATTTCACAAAACAGGATGGTCTGGTCATCTCCTAAGACAAAGGGCCCTGCAACCTTCCTTCCTATCCTTAATAGGAGAGATATTTAATAATCTCAGGGACCCAGACAAGAGATACTCATCCCTTGTCAAAGGCAGTATGGAGAGCTGGAAGTCATGCCTTTGACTTGTGGAAATAGTAATATCAGTTTGCTGGACTGTAAAGATCAGTTCACGGTTTACCATCTAACTGGCAGCCTCAAAGAGAAGTGGCTATGCCCAGATTTAACACCTGACCCCATATACGTTGCTTCTGCTGGAAATTTTGTACCATTGCCTGCAGGACTGATTCATCTACATTTACCTATCTCATCATGTGAAGTCAATACCACTTGTTGAATTCTGCAGCATCAGTCTTCAGCGTGCTAATTTCTGTGAAGGAATTTCTCATTTGATTCCGGTCCTGGACTTTGGACGGGCGTAAATTACTGGACCATAAATTCCCCAAAGGATCAATTAGCGCTGGGTTGGCACTCTATACGCACTTACCACGTATCTGTGTATCACATTGCAAGTTGGTCAAATTTGCCATGGTTTCAGAATTGATGTCATTGTTATACATTAAAAATGATAGTGGCCTCAACATTGAAAGGTCCTAGCACTTGAGTAGTGAGACATTCTATGCATTATTTCTCTTTACACTGGCATCATCTTTCTAACAAGTACTTGTTTTCTCTCTCTCCATCGGTTTCTTATGGATGACATGGTGACACAGTGCTTATAGTGTCAGGATCCAGGTTCAATTCCTGGCTTGGACCATTGTGTGAAATCTGCATGTTTTTCCCCATCTACAAATGTTTCTTTCCACAGTCCAAAAGACGTGCTAGTTAAGTGCATTGGCCATGCTAAATTCTCTTTCGGTGTCCCTGAACACGCACCAGAGTGACACGACTAGGGGATTTTCACAGTTACTTAATTGCAGTATAAATGTAAGCCAACTTGTGACACCAAAACTCAAGTTTTGCATTGAATTATTTAGCAAATGTCTTTTAGAAGTTCTTAAATAAACAACATTCTCTGTAGGGTTTACTACAGTTGATGTGGGTAAGCACTTCCCTCAGAAAATCAAAAAGCTTGGCCACACTGAATCTTCCACATCCAAAAACATGTGAATATTATTTGCTACGTTATTTTTTAAATGTTGGAGATGGAAAAGAAAGCTGAGTCATCAGCAGTCATGTAAGCCAAGAGAATTAGGCAGTGTTAGAGAAGAGCCAGTCCCCTACAGACATGCTCCACCATAACAGTTTACAGAACAAGACGCTCTTTCATTAACATCATTTTATACTTAAAGGTTGCTTCATTTCATTCCTGAAGCTGGGAAGATCTTTACTCACGTGTGACTTCCATTTTTGAAGACATCTGAAGAGGCAGTTCTCCTTTGTTCAAGAAGGGGAAGAGAGACCTTCCAGGGAATTATAGGCCAGTGAGTCTTACTTCTGTGGTGGGCAAAGTGTTGGAGAGAATAATTAGGGATAGGATTTATAGTTATTTAGAGAGTAATGGATTGATTGGAGATAGTCAGCATGGTTTTGTGAAGGGTAGGTCGTGCCTTACTAACCTCATTGAGTTTTTTGAAAAAGTGACCAAAGAGGTGGATGGGGGTAAGGCGGTTGATGTGGTATATATGGACTTTAGTGAGGCGTTTGATAAGGTGGCCCATGGAAGACTTCTGCAGAAAATGCAGATGTATGGGATAGAGGGTGATTTAGCTAATTGGGTTAGGAATTGGCTAGCAGATAGAAGACAGAGGGTGGTGGTTGATGGGAGATATTCATCTTGGAGTTCGGTGACAAGTGGTGTACCTCAGGGGTCTGTTTTGGGGCCCCGGCTGTTTGTAATTTTTATAAATGATCTGGATGAGGGTATTGAAGGATGGATTAGTAAATTTGCAGATGACACTAAAGTCGGTGGAGTGGTATATAGTGAAGAGGGGTGTTATAGTTTACAGAGAGACTTGGACAAGTTGCAGAGCTGGGCCGAGAGGTGGCAAATGGAGTTTAATGTGGAAAAGTGTGAGGTACTGCACTATGGCAGAAATAATAAATGTGTAGAGTATAGGGCAAATGGTAGGATTCTTAGTAGTCTAGATGAACAGAGGGATCTTGGTGTGTATGTGCATAGATCCCTGAAAGTAGGCAGTCAGGTCGAGAAGGTTGTTAGGCAGGCATATGGAGTCTTGGCTTTTATTGGTAGAGGGATTGAATTTCGGAGCCGCAACGTCATGTTGCAACTGTACAAAACTCTAGTGCGGCCGCACTTGGAGTATTGTGTGCAGTTCTGGTCCCCACAGTATAAGAAAGATGTGGAGGCATTGGAGAGGGTACAGAGGAGGTTTACCATGATGTTGCCTGGTATGGAGGGCAGGTCTTATGAGGAGAGGCTGAGGGATTTGAGGTTGTTTTCGTTAGAAAGGAGGAGGCTAAGAGGGACCTGATCGAAACATATAAGATGATTAGAGGTTTAGATAGGGTGGACAGTGATAGCCTTTTTCCTAGGATGGAAAAAGCTAGCACGAGGGGACACAGCTGTAAATTAAGGGGTGATAGTTATAGGACGGATATCAGAGGCAGGTTCTTTACCCAAAGGGTGGTTCGGGAGTGGAATGCCCTGCCTGGAGCAGTTGTGGATGCGCCAAGTTTGGTGGCGTTTAAGAGGTTAGTTGATAAGTATATGGAAGAGAAGGGAATGGTTTAAGTTTGGAGGGGCATTGCTTTTTATATTGGTCGGCGCAACATCGAAGGCCGAAGGGCCTGTTCTGTGCTGTAATGTTCTATGTTCTATGTTCTATGTTCGAAAGCATCCTCCAGAAGTATGGCTGTACAGGATCTTATGCTTATTGTCATCAGGGCGGCAGTCTGTGCTTCAATGGATGGGGAAGCACTGCTAGGTCATTAGCAACTTAACTGGGGCTCTTCTGCAGTTTCCAATGACGGTGCCATATATTCTACTGATGTCAACTGCTATTGCTATTATTATGAAGAAGAGCAGTAGGCTCACTTACAACCCATACTCTTGAGAATAGTAGCTCATTGATCTATGGGGAAATAAACTGTGTGGAGCCATTTACTTCAAATCCTTGCAAGAGTGTGTGCATTTGATTCTGCTTTCATGAAATCAGACTTGCTGATATTTCCACTTTGTTCTCTAAGATCCACAAGAGTCTTGTGATTTCTAGTTAATGGCCTGTACCAGGAGGAATAGACGCTACTGTTCCTGCAGCTGCCATTGGCTTCAAGAAGAAAGATGAAACAAACACTAACATTGCCTCAGTCTATACTGTGTATGTCATATCTTGTGAGGTGTAGCACAGACCCTGGTGATGATCAGTAAACATTGTTCTCTGCAGCACAGATTTTCTTCTCAAGATCATCTTCCGTGTGATGTAGAGCTTGTTAATGGGTATCCAGTGATAATTGCAAGATCCTGTTCCATACTCTTTAGTATCCTTGTGTTCTGTGACTGAGCACAGAACTGGATAAGGATGTGCTACCATCTCAACAAAGGTCAAGGAGAAGCTTGCCATAGGCTTTGGAGTCCTTGGATGCCATAGTCAAGTACAAAAAGCTTCTTCAAGGATAGTAATGCTTATATGTTCGGTTTGAGTCAATTTTCAATGATGTATAGCAGCTGAAAGTTGTGACTCTTTAGTCACAAGCTTTCATTTGTGGCAATATCATCAAAGCCCAGTTGACATCAGTAGAATATATGGCACCGTCATTGGAAACTGCAGAAGAGCCCCAGTTAAGTTGCTAATGACCTAGCAGTGCTTCCCCATCCATTGAAGCACAGACTGCCGCCCTGATGACAATAAGAAACAGTCCATGGCACCCATTTCCCAGCATGCATACTTCTCTGCATTATATTTCCTACGTAAGAAATCTTGTAACATCAGGTTAAAGGCCAACAGGTGTATTTGATACTAAACGCCACTAACTTACGGGCTTTGACCCTTCCTCAGGTTAATCTGGTGTTGTGAGACTTCTAACTGTGTTTACCCCAGTCCAACACAGGCATCTCCACACCATTATATTTTTATGCCATTGTTCGAACGTGCATTTTATCCAACTCAATGCATACTCTTGAATTACCTCCTCTGGTTCCACTGAAATTTATGGTTTCCCTGGTGTTCTGAATTCACTGATGTGCAGAAAACATTGTGAAAAGATAATAAGTAGAAAGAACCACTTGAGGTAGATGAATTTTAACATGGAAAAATGTGGAATAAGGCACAATGGTGTAAGTACTCGGAATGTGATAAGACATCAATGTTGGCGGCTAAGCAGGAAGAGAATTTGAATTTGATGATTGACAAGATTCTTTCAGAATATCATTAGTATCAGACAGTTAGTAATGTGCCAGATCCTGTACAGCCATACTTCTGGAGGATGCGAGAATGCAACTTGATTTCACTCCACGAACTGGCCACTTCAGGATAGATTCAGTTCAATAAATTCAGTGGATAATTAAAATTAGCATCTAAATTTCAACCCCACCCATCCACACAAACACACACACAAATGCCCTCTATAACTGCTTATCTAAATTTACATTTTGTTCAGTAAGAACAGATTTTAATGCCAATTAAATGATGTAGAAGAGAGAGAACAGCTGATATATTTGATCCATTTTCCACAAAGTCCACTACATTGTGCCAATATAGGCTGGGGAAGTTACAGAGAAAGGGAAGGGCAAGACCATAGAGAGATTGAACATAAGAGTAAGAATTTAAAATGTGAGGTTTTGCTGGACCAGGAACCAATTAGGTGATGACAGACTGGCACTTAATGTGATGTGTTGAAAAGAAACTAAATGATCATGTAGTATGAATAGGATAGATCTGCAATTTTGCAATTTTATTTCTTATTCTTTTACAGAATGTGGGTATTGCTGGCAGGCTGAGCATTTGTGGGCCCCCCAAATTTTCCCATGAATTAAACGACTTGCTGGGTCAGTTCAGAGGGCAATTAAGAGTCAGCCACATTGCTGTGGGTCTGGAGTCACATGTAAAGCAGACCAAGTAAGGGCAACAGACTTCTTTCCCTGGAGGACATTTTACAACAATTGATGACAGTCCTCATAGTCACTATTACTGAGATTAATTTTATATTCCAGGTGTATTAAATTAATTTAAACTCTACCAGCTGCTGTGCTGCATGGATTCATGCTTTGAATCCATGTCCCAACAGAGACAGCTTCTGGATTACTGGTCCAGTTACCTTATCACTATGTTACCATGTTGCCATATTATAGGAAGGTTTAACCCTCCTTTATGTTGATGGTCTTGTAGAAACAGGTGGGTTCAAGCCCTCAAAAGGCCATTTTAGAAACTGTGGTTTAATTCTGGAACCGGGTCCATCTGTATTCCAAACTGATTCCAATGAGTTGTTGCCAAGGTTACAATAGGGTTCCATTGGAGTTGCTGTAGATTTTCAGAGACTGATACTTTAGCCTGACAAGTTAAATCATGGATTTCACGGTTACCCATTAAGTGAGCTTCATTTTATATGGGTTTTAGAAAAAGATCTCTAAATTGTAATCCTGAAAATTTAAATAAGATTTTCAAATTAAGATATAGTCTCAGCAAACTGTGCTTGAACAGAAACTAGCAACCTATGCAATTGTTAAACTAAACTTTATCAGATCAATGCAACTCAGTACCGTATTTGGGTCCCAAATCTGGACTTGCAAAGCTGTTGGAGGTTGACAACTTCAATGCGCTGTGAATGTCATCAACAGTAGAAGAATCATTTACCTGATCAACAAAGTTATTTCTATAAAGACACTACCACAAAGGATCATGTTATTCAGAAACAGTTTGAAAGTGCCCTCCTTATGACAGATTAAGCATCCTCTGTTGAAGGAATGCAAACATTTTGACTTGATGCAATTGACTGCAAACACCAATGTGTGCAATACTAGTATACAACCTCGAATGATTTTTGAAACAGGGACAGTAAAATGTGTGACTTGCAGGATTAGGATACTTCTGGAGAGGGAAATGGTTGCTGAGCTGACCAATGGGGAATTAAACAGCCTGATTATAGGAATGGAACAATTTAGTCCATACAGCTACAAGTTTTGCTTGGTCAGCTGTGCTTGAAGAGAAGTTATTGAACCTTTGAAACATGTTGATTTAGTATTGAAGTAAAGCAGAAAATGCTGGAAGCACTTGGCATGTCTATGGAGAGAAAAACAGAGTTAATGTTTCAGGTCCGTGAGCATTGGCTCACATGAAGAGAAACATTATTTGATTTCAACCAAAAATTTTGAAAAAGAACAAACTCAATGTAATAGAAATCCTACAATCTTCAAAGATTTCAACCTTTTTGCCAAATTGTTATCATCATGTTATATTATTATAATCCAAACACTTGTCATTATATCAAAACATCTGTTTCCCCAACAGCTTTCTGGAGGCTGTGAATTGACCGTAGTGTTACAAGACTTCTTAGCCGGCAACAACAGTGAACTCAGCATCCAAATAGGACAGACTGTTGAGCTATTGGAGAGACCAAGTGAAAGACCTGGCTGGTGCTTAGTGCGTACGACAGATAGAAGTCCTCCATTAGAAGGTTTGGTTCCCAGCAGTACACTCTGCATTTCTCATTCACGCAGCAGTGTGGAGATGGAGTGCTTCTTTCCATCTGGAAAAGGTAAATACAACTTTTAAAATATTTTCTTTACGTTGGAAAATAATGTCAGGTTTGAAGGACAGTTGTCCAATTTAAGGTCGCACAAATGATTCTGTTTCACGGCGCTGCAATAAAAACATTTTCCATCTTTAAAGTAATAGTGAAAAGATTCAAGGAAGTTCTTTCTGTTTTATTGCCCTAAAGGATCACATTATAATAGAAACAGCCTGAAATTAGCCTGTTCTTGAAGCTTAAATTCCTCCAGATGAAGAAATACTACAAAGTTGGCTCGATGCAATGAAATTGCAGACTTTTTTGGTACAGATGCCAACAAGCAGTTTCAAGTAGTTTTTGATCCAGTTTGATGATAATGACTGTTGTAATGTAAAACATATACAGGTATTTGATGCTGATATGTGGGACAATTGGAAGATCTACTTGATAAAAACTATGAGAGGTCAAATTATTGTGTGTGGACCCCTCATTGGGAAGCATGAGCTACAGATTGTTATCTAGTGGTTGCACTTTTTTCCCAGCAAATGTCACTGTGCTGACACTTTCCTGCTCTTTAAAACTTGATCCTCCTGTGCACTCTGTCTTACACTCATTGTGAGGACATCAGCACCTGTATAAAATCTACTGTCCTTTTCGCTACTCGGCCTTTTGGCTAAGATCAAGTGTAGTGTCGACATGTTGTACTTGGTTGAAGTCATTAGGTTACATTTCAGCTTCATTTGAAGCAATTTTTTAAAGCGGCATCTCGGCCTTTTGGCTAAAATACAACTTAGCTCAAGCCTTGGAGGAGGAGCTATACTTACTCCAATCAGCTTGGATCATATAGATCAAGCCCAAGACAGGTGGTGAGAGCCCTGTCTTGTCAGCTTGGATCGGGAATGTCCCAACTTGTTGGGACTCTGAATTGGCTTTAATTTGACTTGATTAGATTGGAATAAAGTTGCAAAAAAAATCTATTGTCCTTCTTACTTTGTGATCCCACAGAAGCAAACAGTCCACTCAGATTAACCTCTGCTTTCCATGGAAAAAGATCTGTACTTGCTGTCTTTTGAAATAAGGCATTTTTGTCTGTCAAACACAAAATCTGTCCATTAGACAGATTAGTTATTAGGCACCATGTCATTTGCTGCAGCTCGAATGGACACAGAGGAAAAGGAGTTTGGGCCATAGTCATCTTGACATTCACTGGCAAAGCATTACCCTCATTATATGTTGGATCAAGTCAGACTGGAGTGGGTGACACTGTGCAGTTACAATTTCATGGCCTTTGCACTAATTACTCCATCAAAAAGTTGTGATAAATAATTGTAAGTACTGGATGCAGTCATACTCTTGCTCCCTTGCAAGATTCTTGCTGTCTTCTCAGCAGTTATGGTTCTCCGTGTTGTTGCTACTGTTCCTGCTTTTCTTCCTCCATCACTATTAAAAAGTACTGTAATTACTCCTATTTTAATCAGACTATCTGCCTTCTAAGGAGTTCCTCAAGTCCAGAAAAAAACCTTCAACAACTTTGAAGAAATCAGTAATGTATGTCACAACAGATCCAATGATTCATCCACTTATCTGCAAGTGCTCTTTAAATAATGACACAAGTACAATTGTGACTGACTGCAAAGCTGAGTTTTGAGTGAATGCCTTCTCTTTAGCAGAAGGTTCTTAGATTGTTTGAAAATTGCAATGGGGTCAGACTTGCATGACAGTATCCTGACTGATGTGTCTAATATTGATGTTGGATAAGGCCATTGCCTGGGCCACTATGTCCTAATGTCACTCAAGGTGCAGTAATAGATATTACAATGCCATTGTCACTGTTGCTGTTCATCAGAAAGAAACAGAAATTATGAGGAACGATTCCAAGTTTATAATTGTTTGGTAGTACCAGACTTGAGTATGACTGAAAAAAGAGACATGTTGTCAAGACATTGTGCACGTAATGTGGTTTTCTTATATGAGCTAGAAGCCACATATATTCACACACACAGCCCTGTGCTTCTCAGACAGAAGGAGCATGCCTCTGCATTCTTTTTTCAACTAAGCAAAAATTTGAGGGAACCGCCATTTCCTGGTTCATTCCCTTTGGTAGTGCCTTGATCAATCAGAATGCTCAATTTGAATTTGAGCACAAGCTTGGCAGTTAACTGTTCGAGGTGCAGTCTCCTCGGTAACATCTCTACCAGTCAGAATCCACTTGCCAACCAATCAGCACTCTTTTCTCATATAGTATAAATTGTTGTTCCCTTTACTATTGATATTCTTGTGCAATGTCCTGATGGATGCATGATGTAAAGCTTCAACACTGTATTCCGTGTATCACCTCAGCTTGGCCAAAAAGAGGGTAAATGACAGTAAATCCCAGAAAGTAAGGCCCAAATGATTGAATACACAAAATACCAACATTGGGGTGAAAGCAAGTAGATTGGACATGAGGCTGGAGTCAAAGAAACAGTGAGATTTGGGGATAATATGTTGCTGGAGGAGTTTGCAGAAAGAACGCACGATAGGGTGGTCAACCATAGAGGGATTAAAAAATTAAGGATTTGATGGGGTCTCTGAATTATTCAATCTGTGGATGACCCAAGGCTGTGCTAAATTGCCTCTTAGTAGCCCAAAATTATTGGTTCTGGGAATTAGTGGGGTAAATACATGGGGTTACAGGGGAAGCCTGGGTAAGAATCCATGCGGACTTGATGGATCTTCTTCTGCACTATAGGATTCTATGAATTAGTCACCAACTGGAGGATATTGTCGCCTTTCAAAGGCACCAACTTTGTATGGAAAATATGTTATTTTTTGTTGTTATAATGCATTGTGCTAAAGTACATTAGACCTGATTTAATGTTGATCAAGCATAAACATGTGTACATTATCATAGTGGTAGGAGGCCTGAGCCATTTTGGCGGCAGGACCTCGTCAAGATAATGACAACAAGTTGTGCTCATAGGCAGCCACTCATCTGCAAAGGGCTGTCAAATATATTACAAACAACAAAGAACAAAACAGCACGGGAAACAGGCCCTTCAGCCCAACGAGCCTGCGCCGCCTCCCTGATGTTCCCACCTCTATCCGCGATCCCTGTCTATGTTTATACATCTATGGATTAAAAACCAAATTTGAGACAATTTAGGGAGAATTTGTTCTGCCAATCAGCCTAAGAGCACATCTTTGGGATGTGGGAGGAAACTGGAGCACCCAGAGAAAACCCATGCAAGCGCGGGGAGAATGCACAAACTCCCACAGACACAAGCCCAAATCCATGTATCTGCACAGCACAGCGATAGTCACTGAGCTGTCGTATTGCCCATCAAATGGTCCAGTTCAAGCGTATACTAATGACGTGAAGCACTAGGATACTCCCAAAAAAAAATCCAAGAGCAGCCCTCTCACGACCCATCGCATGTATGCCCCTCATTAGACAACAAGGTGGACCAAAGCACCTGTAGGATAAAAGCAAGTACATCAATATCATAATCTATTTACACACTTCCCAGGGACTCCCAAGGCTCATGATCCCTATTTTAAACCAGTTTTCTATAACCCTCCATTCCCATTCTGTTCATGTGCCCATCTAAGTATCTCTTAAATAACTCCAGAGTGCCTGCCTCCACCACTTTACTTGGCAGCGCATTCCATACCCCCACCAGCCTCTGTGAAAAAACTCCCTCTAGCATCCAAATTATACCTTACCCCTCCTTACCCTAAGCTCGTCACCCCTCGTGCTATTTGAGTCCATCCTAGGAAAGAGCTTAACCCTGTTTACTCTATCTATACCCCTCATAATCTTGTATACCTCTATTAGATCTCCTCTAAGTCTACGTCTTTCTAAGGAAAACAGTCCCAATTTGCCTCGTAACTCAGACCTTCCATACCAGGCAGCATCCTGGTAAACCTCCTCTGCACTCTCTCCAGACTCTCCACGTCCTTCCAGTAGTAAGGCGACCAGAACTGGACGCAGTATTCCAAATGAGGTCTAACCAATGTTTTATACAACAGCAACATTAAAGGCCAGCTCTTGTGCTCTATACCCCTTCCTATAAAGGCTAACATACTATATGCTTTCTTCACAACCTTCTCCACTTGCTCTGCCACCTTCAGAGACTCCCAAGGCTCATGATTCCTATTTTAAACCAGTTTTCTATAACCCTCCACTCCCATTCTGTTCATGTGCCCATCTAAGTATTTCTTAAATAACACCAGAATACCTGCCTCCACCACTTTACTTGGCAGCACATTCCATACCCCCACCACCCTCTGTGTGAAAAAACTCCCTCTAGCATCCACCTGCACCCCCAGGTCCCTCTGCGTTTCTATACTCTTAATAGGTCTACCCTTTATCATATACCTCCCCCCTACATTCTTTGTCCCAAAATGCATCACCTCACATTTATCAGGATTGAATTCCATCTGCCATCTGTCTGCCCAAGCTACCAGCCTATCTATGTCCTGCTGCATCACCTGACAATGCTCCTCACTATCCGCAAGTCCAGCCATCTTTGTATCGTCTGCAAACTTGCTGATCACTCCACTTACTCTCTCTTCCAAGTCATTTATATATATATTTCAAATAGAAGAGGTCCCAGTACTGAGCCCTGCGGCACACCACTAGTGACTGACCTCCAGCTAGAAAATCACCCTTCCACTATTACTCTCTATCTCCTATTACCAAGTAAGAGTCTGGCAACACCAATTTTAAATCCAACCGATTTATTTGATAGTAAATCTGCTAGCTTCAGCCTTTGTAGCCTTCATCAGGCGAATGAGGTGTTCTGGTCTCCAAAAGCACACATATCAGCACAGTTTACAGATTGCTGATTAGAATGAGAATCCTTACACCTAACCTGCTATTCAAGTCTTAAAGTGGCTAACAATGTGGGTGGAAGGAATATTGAGCACAGATTAGAGGGATGTGTATTGTCTCCAGACAGCACAGTAAGTGAGATTCTTTGCTAACCCAGACAAGTCATGGGTGTTACAGATAGTGTGACATGAAGCCAAGTCACACTATCTGTAACCCCCATGACTTGCCTGGGTTAGCAAAAAACCTCACTTACTGTGCTATCTGGAGACAATACACATCCCTCTAACCTGTGCTCAATATTCCTTCCACCCACATTGTTAGCCAGTTTAAGACTTGAATAGCAGGTTAGGTGTAAGGGTTTGCATTCTAATCAGCAATCTGTAAACTATCTGTGCTGATGTGTGCGCTTTTGGAGACCAGAACACCTCATTCGCCTGATGAAGGCTACAAAGGCTGAAAGCTAGCAGATTTACTATCAAATAAATGGGTTGGATTTAAAATTGGTTTTGCCAGACTCTTACTGAGTTCACCCCAGTCCAACGCCGGCATCGCTACATCATGACTCCTATTACCAAGCCAGTTACTTATCCATCTAGCTACCTGTCCTTGTATCCCATTAGCCTTGACCTTATCAACTTTGTCAAACACCTTACTAAAATCCATATAGATGACATCAATGGCTCACCCTTCGTCCACCATTTTCATTTCAAAAAATTCTACCAGATTTATAAGGCACGACCTCCCCTTAACAAATCCATGCTGCGTATCCCTAATCAGATCGCAACGTTCAAAGTGCTTATACATCCTATCTCTAAGAATCCCCTCCAACAGCTTCCCTACCACTGACGTCAAACTCACCGGCCTACACTTTCCAGGGTTATCCCTCCTACCCTTTTTAAACAACGGTACAACATTAGCTATTCTCCAGTCCTCTGAGACCTCACCTGTGTCCAAGGAAGAGACAAAGATTTGCGTCAGAGGCCCAGCAATTTCACCTCGCACCTCCTAAGCAGCCTGGGATAAATGCCATCAGGCCCCGGAGATTTATCAGTTTTAATGCTACCTAGAAGCTGTAACACTTCCTCCCATTTTTGTGGATCCAAGCCAGAAGGTCACGTTTAAGGCAATTAGCTGGAAAGAGGAGACTGCTGCAGCAGACAGGTAGAGGATTATTCATCTTCCATTTAAAAATAAATAGGTGATTACATTTTGAGCAAAATTCAGTGATCCCTTTAAAATTCCACAAAAATGGCATTAGGTTCCTAAAAGCAGCATGAAACCTGATTTCACGAACTGAAAAAAGGCAGTCTCAGGCTGGAATGCTGGCTTGTCATTTTGGAGAGTCATTGATGGCCATTATTATTTGCCTATCAATTTCATATCCTGCAAAATGAATCTATGGAAAAACAAAAATCATTCATTTATGTATCTGAATGACATAGAATTTCTATAATGCAGAAGGAGGCCATTCAGCCCATCGAGCCTTCACCAACAACAATCCCACCCAGGCCCTATCTCTGCAACCCCATGCATTTAGCCAGCTAATCCCCTTGATACGTAGAGGAAATTTATCGTTGCCAATTCACCTAATCAGTATGTCTTTGGTCTGTGGGAGAAAGCCAGTGCAGACCAGGGAGAATGTGCACATTTCACACAGTTACCCAAGGCTGGAATTGAACCTGGGTCTCTGGAACTGAGACAGCAGTGCTAACCACTGTGCCACTATGCTACCCTGGCTGCAACTTTCTCACCATTCACACCAGCGACGCCAATAATGAACAGAATACACTAAAGCCTTTGCAGTGACGGAACACATAACCATCTGTTGCATTGCTCATCATTGGCTATTTTTAGCACAGCAAGATAACGCTGCAAGTAGTAAACTTGCATGCAGCAGTCCTAACATTGCCGGCTGCATTGCAAGAGTTGGCACTTCAAAATCCGTACTATTTACATGAGATCAGGTTGAGTTTGTTTGGATAATGGATATAATTCACAGCTCTCCGAGCAGTCATGAACCAATAAGAACTCTAGGCTGGAGATGGTGTTGTATGATAAATTAAAATGGTCTTAATTCAGAAATTTTTGATAGGGCTTTGATTAGGAAATGTAAATGACCACTAGATCCATGAGAGTGCACCTACATAGATAAGATGCTCTTTTACATTAAACAGTGTTAAGATTTGTACATTACTATGTCAATTGAATCCTGTAATACGATCTTATAATTGATTGATTAGTCAGCTAATGTTGATGTGTATAGAGGCAGGAAATTCAGACTAGAGTCCTGCACAACATTCTTAAAGCCCAGCCGCCTCCATTGTGACACAGCAGAAATCAGGTCCAATATCTCTGAGGGATTTGAGGAAAACATAGATAAGTAATTACCTGTTTACAAATGACACTATTCTTTAAACAGCTTTTAGACAACAGCTCTCGGTATTCCATTGCTTTTGATAAGCAGTTTATTTTGTAAAATTAATGCAATGGAAAGTAGTTTCCTTGTCATCACACTTGAATGTCCTCTTGCTCAATGTAATGGCCATTGTTTTATGCACTTTCGAGAAGTGATGAAATAAGATTCTTTGGCTCATTGACAGACAAGTGTAAACAAAGAAGTATTTCCAGTATGTGGTTATCCACAAGAAAAGAACTCGTTCTACTTTAGTTCATGCTTTTCTGGTTTTACGTTATTGCTTGAAATGTTCCCTAGTCAAGGGTCAATATATCCAAGTTTGCTGTCAATACAAAGCTAGGTGGAAACGTTCCAGATATTTAGGAAGTAGAAAAGCAAAGTACAATAGTTTTTAAATTATGAAAAGCTATTAAATGTTTGTGCAGCAAGGAATTTGGATATCCTTGTGTACAGAAATAGAAAGTCAACATGTAGTTACATCAGGCTTTTAGGAAACCAAATGCAATGATGGCTTTTAGAGAGTTAGAGAGGGTGCAATGAGGCTTCACTAAATTGTTTCTTACAATATGCACTTGTCAAATTTAGAAAAATGGAATGTCATCTCATTGAAATGTATGATCTTCTGAGAGGGCTTGACAGGGTAAGTGCTGAAAGGATGTTTCCCTGAGAGAAGAGTCAAAAACTCAGAAAAATTCACAGTCAGAATTAACTGTTCCCTTGCCCTGAAGCCAAGGAAAATATCTTTACTGGGAGGATTGCAAATTGTTTTGGCATTCTTGACCTTAGAGAGCAGTGTATCCTTCATCATTGAGTGTATTAAAAGTTGAGATTGATAGATTTTTGGATTTTAAGGGAATTAAGAGCTTTCATTGAGCTTAAAGAGCAATCAGTGCTCAAGGGGCCTTATGGCTTTTTTCTGTATCAAATTCCTATGTTCTTAAGAACCAATTTCAGTTTGCATCACTTAAAGGCATGTATTAAGTATTTGCCTATATTTGTTTGAAAACAAATCAAGTCATTTTAAAATAGACTCAAAGTGGCTATGAATTATTATATTGGCAGAGCAGATGAAAAGTCAGGAGGGAATCAAGTACATCCTGCTGATTACAACTCGTGGCCATAGATAATAAAATAAGACAATTTTTTCAGAAATAAAAAAACATTTAAATACCACTTAAAATGAAATCTGCCCTAAAATGTAACAAGATAAAAATATGTTTTAAGAAGTTAAGCTAAGAGGCAGTAGAGTGATCAGGTTCATAAAGTTGTACAACGAGAGTACTGGTTAGTTGTTTACAATGGCAGAGCTTCAAAGTGAGTGATTGACAGGTGAAATAGACCGGGCACTTGTTACTGTGGAACACGTCTGTGGGAGCAGGATCAGACAATCTATTCTTGCATTTGAGGCTAGTTCTAGTTCAGAATCTTTTACTGCACAATATTATTTTTACAGAATCATAGGATGATTAGAGCATTTAGCTCACCATTTGGCCAATTGTTTTTGTGCTGGCTCTCAAAAGGAATAATTCACCTAATTCTACTCCTGTGCCTCCTTGTAGACCTGCGTAATCTTCCTTTTCAAATAATAACCCGATTATCTCTTGCATGCCTTGATTAAAGCTGCCTCTACCACATTTTGTAGCACTACATTCCAGATCCTAAACACTATTTTTCTCATGTTGTCAGTGATTCTTGTGCCAGTTATTTAGATTTGTGCCCTCTTGCTCCCAATCCTTCTACCAAAAGGAACAGTTTTTTAAAACTTTGTTCGTGGGACCTGGGTGTTGCCAGCAATGCTAACATTTATTGTCCATCCTGAATTGCCCTTGAACTAAGTAGCTTACTTAGGCCATTTCAGAGGGTGTTTAAGAATCAACTACATTGCTGTGCTTCTGGAGTCACATATAAACCAGACCAGATGAGGACGACAGATTTCCTTCTCTAGAGGACTTTAGTGAATCAGTTGGATTTTTACAACAATTGATAATGGTTTCATGGTTATCATTCAATCTTTAATTCAAGACTTCTATTGAATTCCAATTTCACCACATTCCATGGTGGGAGTTAAACCTAAGTAGCCAGAGCATTACTTTGGGTCTCTGAACTATTAGTCCACTGACAATACCACTATGCCACCACTTCTCTGAGAGTCTGTCCATACTCCTAATGATTTTGAATACCTCTATCAAATCTCCTTGCAGCCTACTCTTCTCCAAGGAAAACAGTCCCAACTTCTCCAATATGTGTAAACAAACTTCCTTACCCTTTGCATCATCCTTGTGGATGCTTTCTGTACTTCCTCTAATGTGTTCACATGCTTACTAAAGTGCACAATCTTCCTAAAGTGTGGTACTCAGAATTGGATGTAGTATTCCAGTTGAGGCCAAACCTGTATACTATAGAAATTTAATATAACTTTCTTTTGTACTCTGTGTCCCTATTAATGAAGTCTGCATGCTTTATCAACCATGCTTTCAAACCATCCTGCCATTTTCAATGATATATGCACATATACAGCCAGGTTGCTTTGCTCTTTGCTCCCTTTAGAGTCATATCTTTATTTATACTGTCTCTCCGCATCCTTCTTATCAAAATGAATCAGAGAGAGGGGATGTCATTTTCACCTAATGGGGGGAGGAAGTTAAACACAAATTGTCAAGCAGGCTTAGACTCTGTCAACATTTTGGTCAGGATCAATGCAGTATTTGAGCTGCGTTCAACCATGAAGGGAGATAAAAAATACAGGTGGATGGAGGATGATAGAAATCCATTGAGCTTGCAGCTGAATCTTTTACCAGGTGTTGCATTTGTTATTGACCAAAGGTTTCAATGATTTCAGCTTGCTGGGAAGCCACAACAGCTTCAAATCAAAGCTGTATACATACACTGGGGCTGAGTGCATAGTTGTGCTGAAGGGAACACCCTTCACAGCCATCGCATCCCCCCCACCACTCCCCAGCCTTCCCCCAATCTGGTGAAATTGACATCTCCTCTCTAACAAAGATCTTTAAAGGGATCTGCACTCAGCTGCAGCTTCTAACAAAGAGAAAGAAAAATCTCTGCTGCAGAATGGAGTGCTGCAATGATTTGAAATTCTGTTGGGTAGCCGGGGCTACGGAGGTTAAAATGACCATGCATTTTCAAAATTTACACAGCTGACAGACAAGAATGCAGAAATTAATCGCAGCACTGCCTCAAATCATCATGCTAGAGGTGATCTTCAAGTCTAGCCATGACACCCCACCTCAGGAGAAAGTGGAGAGATCAACCCTTTCCCCTGAACCCACCCAATCCCCAGGATCCTTGAGGGACCCATCCTCTGTAGTCTGGCAGCAGCAGAGAGACAAATGTCCACTGGACCTACCTGTTTGAGCTCCCTTGGGGCCAATAGTGCCAAGGGCAGAGCTCTATTGGCACTGCCAAGATGCATGGCCTGAAGGAATACTGAGTGGAAAGTCTGGAGAGAAGGAGGCTAAGTGGAGCAGGAGTAACCCGTTGAGCCTGCTCTGCCATTCAACACAACGATAGCATATCTTTGACTTCAACTCCATTTTCCTACTCATTCCCATATCCCTTAATTCCCAGAGATTTAAAACATCTGTCCATTTCAGCCTTAAATGTATTCAACAATGGAGCATCCATGAGCCTCTGGGATAGAGAATTCCAAAAGATTAAACAAGGAAAAGAAGAAGGCATGGAACATATACTTTGTGTCCATCTTAACTACAGAAGATTTAGTAAACTTCCCAAGGATACTTGAAAATCAAGGAGTGAAAGGGAGGCAGGAACCTAAAACAATCACCATTATCAGGGCAAGAATGTTGGGTGGCATGGTGGCACTGCAGTTAACACTGCTGCCTTCACAGTACCAGGGATCTGGGTCCAATTCCAGCCTTGGGTCACTGTCTGTGTGGAGTTTGCATGTTCTTCCCGTATCAGTGTGAACTTCCTCTGGGGTGCTCCAGTTTCCTCCCACACTCTGAAGATGTGTGGGTTAGATTGATTGGCCAAGCTAAAATTGCCCCTCAGCATCAAGGGAATTAACAGGGTAAATATATGGGGTTAAGAGAATAGGGCCTGCATGGGAATGCAGTTGGTGTGGGCTCAGTGGGCCAAATGACCTCCTTTTGCACTGTAGGGATTCTATGGTTCTAAACTAAAGACTGCCAAGTCCCCATGACTTAGATAGTCTTCATCCTAGAGTGTTGCACGAAGTGAGTGTAGAGATGACAGAGGCATTGGTTATAATCTTTCAGTATTCTTTAGGCAAAGAGTAAAGAAGCTTTGGATCTATTACAGGGAAATTGCTGGAATCCAGCAGAAAATCAAAATGGGATCAGGCAGAGTCAACATGGTTTAGTGAAATGGAAATCATGTTTAATAAATTTGTTAGAGTTTTTTGAAGATATAACAAGCAAGATGACAAAGGGAAATGTGTACACACTGTACTTGGATTTCCAAAAGGTATTTAATAAGGTACTACATCAAAAGTTATTACACAAGATGAAAGCACAGTTTAGGTGGTAACATATTAGCGTGGATAAAGGATTGGTTAGCCAGCAGAAAGCAGAGTAGGGAGAAATTTTCAGGTTGGCAAGCTGTAACTTGAATGAAGGGACTGAATGTGTGGTAGTTAAATTTATTGGTCGCACCAAAATAGAATCTTGTCATCATATTGGGGTGCCATATTTAAAAGGCACTCAACATCATTGACCCACTGTTGAAGAAAAGGGATGGACGTCCTGAAGAGGACATGGATCGCCAGGAACAATCTGAACCTGGAAGTTGAACCTCCTGGATGACACTATGCTGGAAGATTCACCTGATAGATGCACCCACCACTGATTTACTGTGATGTTCCCAAGTTCCACTCATTGGTGGCTTCCATTCCAAACTCCAGAGCTTCAGGAAAATCCTGATTTCTGCACACCACATTATTTCAAACTTGTTCCTGCTGGCATATCAGAGAATCTGGCGTGAAAGGAAGATTCTGGTCAGGCTTTCACCCGCTTCCCATTAGTGGGATGTAAATCAGTTTCATGCAGTTTCCAGCAGGTTTCCTAATCCGTCATGGCAAGCACCAGCAGGAGATTCCACAGGAAATCACTGCCGATGCAAAATCAATTCTGGCCCTCCAGCCAATTTCTGCCCCATCTGTCACTGAACTACTGGCAGGAACAGTAGAGAATTTGACCCAAGAAGTCTACAAGGAGATAACAGACAAATTAAGTAATTGAGCAAAAAATTTTGAGTATGCAATTTAGGAAAATGTGAACTTGTCCACTTTGGCAAGAAGAATAGAAAGATTATACTATTTCAGTGGAGAGAGATTGTGGAAATAAGTAGTCCAAGTGGAACTAGGGTGTCCAAGTACATGAATCACACAAAGTTAACACATAGTGACAACAAATGATTAGGAAGGCAAATATTGCTGTTTATTGCAAGAGGAATGGAACATAAACGTAGGGAAATTTTACTGTGAAAAGAGTAAATAACTGAACTCTCTGCAGACCATAAGGTTCAAATTCAATCACTTTTCTTTGCTGGGTTCATCCTCCAGGGTGGAGGAACCTTCTGGGGTTCTCCTTGCACATTACTAACTGTCTTCTGTGGACTGCAGGATTGGATGACTGCAGTATTCCTGACACTATTGCTCACCATCCAGATTCACATTTGAAGAAGAGACACTGGGTTTGGAGAACTTTATCTCACTTTAAATTTGGTATCTTTAGGAGAGAGCTTGGCGAGTAAGTTCTTTGGGATTAGTGATGACACCACACTGATCTACACATTAACCACAGCTAACTTATTGACTTAAAAGAAAGAAACTTGAAAGCTATGGCTCAATCAATGCATGACTTCAGAATTTCCACCAGTATATGGAAGCCAAAGAGCAAAACTCTGCACATGTTTGAATATATGTGCAAAGCTCCTCTTTTCCTAATTTGAGCAAGCAATGTAACAGTTATTCCCATTACTCTTAGTCAGAACTGGAGCAGTGAGCATTTGGCTACATTTCATAAACTCCCTGTATGTTCTGTTATTGCTTTATTCACAGATGATAATTATAATGTGCTGTTGTTGCCTTTTCTTGTGTAATTCAAAATCAAGCCAAATGATTTAGTTATTTTCATGTTTGTCTATGACCTGCCAACTTCTTACTGTTATTAAGACTAATCATGATTTATTTATTAATGCAGAAAGATTAAGAATTAACAACTATTTTTATGCAACATTTGACAAAAATAAATTGCACAAAGAACACATGCTATGAAAATGTCAACTGATTCCAATATTGACCTCTTCAGCTTAACTTATCGTACACTTCAAATAAAACATTCTTACTGAGAACAAAATAAGCATGTTTATCAGAAAAGTTAATTATAATTAACAAGACTGTGTTGACCTGTGAAATGAAAGTGCCAGTAAATTAAAAGAATTAAATTATGTATTGTTTATCACTATGACAGAATTTGTTATAGCACAACTAAGTTAATATCTGTTTGCTGTGACTATCATTTTGGATGCTTCCTGAAGACTTGATTTCTAAAGAAAATTTTTGAATTTCTCCCCTTTTCCTGACTGCAGTACCTTATAAATTATGCGTTCAAGGTGTCAGCTGTGGCTCAGTTGATAGCACTCTTGACTTAGAGGTTCTGAATACAGGTCACACTGTAGTGTTGAGCACAGAAATCTAGGTTGACACTCCAGAGTAGTACTGAGGGAATGATACACTTTTGGTGGTATGTCTGTCCTTTCAGTTGGTTGTGAAAGATCCCATGACACTATTTCAAAAAAGACTAACAGTTATCTGCACTCTCCTGATCAATATTTATTCCTCAATCAATGTCACAAAACAAAACAGAATTATTTGGTCAGCATCTCATTGCTGTTTGTGGAAGCTTGCTGTGTGGTGGCACAGTGGTTAGCACTACTGCCTCACAGTGCCAGGGACTCGGGTTTGAATCCCGGCTTGGGTCACTATCTGTGTGGAGTTTGTACATTTTCCCCGTATCTGCGTGGTTTCCTCCCATAGTGCAAAGATGTGTGGGTTAGGTAGATTGGCCCTGATAAATTACACCTTACTGTCGGTGGGGGGTTAGCAAGATTAAATGCATGGGGTTATGGGGAAAGGGCCAGGGTGGGATTGTGGCTGGTGCAGACTCTATGAGCCGAATGGCCTCCTATTGTACTGTAAGATTCTATGAGATTCTATTTTACGACAATGGAGAACACTTAGGGGCTAAGATACAGATTTCAACATTACGCCTCGGAAGTATTGTATTGGCTGCAAAGTATTTTGGGATGCTTTGAGTTGGTGAAAGCAGCAATATACTTGCACGTCTTTTTTTTATTATTCTGCAGCTGCCTTTCTGGTACCTGACCAGGTGAATTTTTTTCCTCTTGTGAATATCGCTAGCAACTGTCAGGAAGCTGTGTCAGGAAGCTGTGTCACTCTGCAGTGTAGCAAAACCTGATCCTGTTCAGTTCTGACATCCATATGCATGCATTTTTCAGCAAGACCAGTGGATATGTAATGGTTTCAAAACTGTAACCATTTGTCACAGGGATGCTGAAGTTTATTATTCATTCCCAGAAGCTGCCCTGGCAGAGACCATTGAACTCAATACAGACAATGGGTGAAAGCTGAAATATCCCATCGTATGTTGGTTGTGTACTTGGCAACCAAGTCATTGGAAGATCACAGATAATTGTAATCTGTATTGAAGCCTGTGATTATCCTCAATAGGCTACACGCCCCCCAAAATCCTGGCTGTTTTCTGAAGCTCAACTTTATATGTTGTACAATTTCAGCATCCTATGTAATCTCGAGCTGAACATCACATCTTACTCATCATTAAGTTCGTCTATGTCCACCTCTACAGTATCTCTACCCTTACTACAGCCCTATCATCGCTGAAATCTTCATTCAAACCTTTCTTCACATTTGGACTTAACTTCTCTGATGACCTTATGTTGACCTGAATATCATCCTACTTCTAAAATCAACTTATTTAAAACTCCAGCTGCTGCTTCCTCTACCTGCCCATTGTCAAGGTTGATCTAAATTGACACCCTGTCCTAATGTGTTGACTTTCAAAATCTTATTTTTGCTTACAAATATCTTGCTCCATCTCTGTAATCTCCTCCAGCCAAATGTTTCAGCTATACTCTATTCCAACTCTGATCTATTTTGTTTCCCTTATCCCATACTCCAGAAGCTTTAATATCTCAACCATTGAACTTTCATTAAAAACTTTTAAAAACTCTTGCCAAACTTGATCTGGCAATATCTTTGTTTGCCTTCTCTAATCTTTCTCCTGGTACAGCAGTACCTGAGTTGGAACTGTCCGGTTGTTCATGCCAGCAGGAATCTTCCATTCTAGCCAATGGTGCACTCCTGCCAGGATTGTCATGGTGGCGAGGGGTTCATTCAATGGGAAACCCATTCACAACAATGCAAGCAGAAGATCTTGTTGCTGGCCAATGACAGGCCACCTCACACTGCTGCAAAACACATGGCAGGTTGTAAGTCCCATCCTTGCTATCTGTTCATTTTTCTTTCTTGTACTCTGTGAGGCATCTCCAATTCACTGGAGAATTATTGTGAATCCAAGGTCAAATAACAAAAATTAAAAGCTTGAGTGAAGGCAAAATATATCTTTGTTCATGCTTTGAGCATATATTTTACTCCTGGTTGTTTTAAGACTTTTTTATGTCATTCAAGATGCTATTTTTGAGATTGTCAAGGAAGACCTGTATTTCACTGGATCTTCATGAGCACTTCATGATGGGGTAGACATCCCATCCTGATGTGTATTATTAATGCCTCATTACGGCACTGATAGCATATCTTAGACTGGTAAGAGGAAAAAGAAGTGATGGACTGAAGAGAAAGAACATCAAAGGCAGGGAATGAAGAATTGAGCATTGGCAGGGGATGGAGAAACAAGCAGTAAATTGGAGTTACGATAGCATATCAAGTTTTACAATTGGAGGAGACCACCCACCACTATTCCTGATTCAGATTGGACTTTGAAATTGTTCTACTTGTGATTTTGTCATCTTGGACAAATGTAACTTGCCACTATCCACATAAAGATTCCTGCTGTTTCTTATTTTGACACAGATGCAGTACATATCTAGAGTAGTTTGATTTATGAATATCAGTGATCAACTGCAAAGTTATCAAAGTGTCCTACTTTATGCCCTACATTTTTAAGCCATGTAGCAGGACCATCTGTTATTTTTGTCCTGACTGTTATTAGGGACAATTTTTTTCAGGTCACCATAACCTTGTTGTAGAATACGTAAAGTACAAGCTTACCTTCTGCTGCTTTTGTTACAAGCCCAGATTGGTTTTACCTTCTTGAATGCTACCTCCGCTGTTTCCAATTCACTGGAGGATTACTGTGAATTCAAGGTCAAATAATAAATAAAAGCTTCAGTAAAGACAAAATATATCTTTGTTCATGCTTTGAGCATATATTTTACTCCTGGTTCCTTCTTACGGCTCTGTTTTCTACACTAGCTATGTTTTAGAATTGATTTAATTTTTAAGATCATCCACAATCTAATTTTATTTGTCTATGACTTGCGCTTTGAATAGAACTTGGCTGTTTCCACACATTTCTAACAGAATTGTAACAAAGTTTTGCAAGATCAATTTAAATATTTATGGTCCTGGACTGATATTAATGAAAAGTACTTATTATGACTTAACATTTTAAAAACAACTTGTCTGGAACTATTCCTTTTCACATTGGGCATGCTGAATAATAAAATGTTTATCAGAGCAGATTTCCCCTCGTGAATTTCTGTTATCGAATCCCATTCTAGTTTCTGTCTTCACAACCTTTTGTAGTTTCTTGTGATCAGAAGAGAAGCCATACTAAGCTGTGATACATCCGGAAAGGATGCTTTCTGTGGTGCATCTGTAGAAATTAGTGAGAGACGTAATGGATGAGTTTCCTTATATCCGAGAAGGTAGAGATATTGGTGGGCTTTTTTAACTTTGCATCAGCGTTTTGCCAGGGATAAGACCATGGACACAGAAAAGCCATGGGATGTAGTAAGATGAAGGGCAAAGCCATGGTAATAGCTGGGTAACCTTTAACGAAAGGAGAAATCACCAGGGAGCAGAAAACTGTGAGCTTAGAGGAGAGAGACAGCAAGGATGGAGATAAGAGATTGAAATTATTCTTTTTTTGATAATAAAATGTGCAAGACAGAGGCCGTGTATTAAACTAAAAATTGCAGTGTGTGGGCTACCAAACTTTTAAGAATCCATTTGACAAGTTAAAATTTGTGAAATTGAAATTTGCAAGTGAGTTAGATGACAAAAATGTCAAGACTCACTTTTTTTAGTACCGGATATTTCAAATTATTCCTAAAGTACATTCGGGAATAGATTTACACTAGAACATAACATACTTTCAGTCAAAGGAAATGCTAAAAAGTTTGGTAGCCTTCACACTGCAATTTTTATTTTTAACACACAGCCTCTGTCTTGCACATTTTACTATCAAAAAAAGAATAATTTCAATCTCTTATCTCTATCACTTACTGTCTCTCTCTCTCTGAGTTCACAGTTCTCTGTTCCCCGGTGATTTCTCCTTCCGTAAAAGGTTACCCAGCTATTATCATAGCTTTGCCCTTCATCTTGCTACATCCCATGGCCTTTCTGTATCCATGGTCTTATCACTGGCAAAACGCTGATGCAAAGTTAAAAAAGCCCACCAATATCTCTACTTTCTCGGATATAAGGAAACTCATCCATTACATCTCTCACTAATTTCTAAGATGCACCATAGAAAACATCCTTTCTGGATGTGTCACGGCTTAGTATGGCTTCTCGTCTGACCACAAGAAACTATAAAAGGTTGTGAAGGCAGATGAGTCCATCATGCAAGCTAGGCCCCTCCTCCCCTCACCCCACCTTTCCTTGCCGCCAACAGATTTTTGAATGGTTAAGCTGATCTTTCTGTTTACCCTATCAGTACGTGCAACACTATATTCTGCATCCTATCCTTTCTTTCTCCTTTATGTACTCTATGAACAATATGTTTTGTCTATGTGGCTCACAAGAAACAATATTTTTTCACTGTACCCCAATTCATGTGACAATAAATCAACATCAATATCATTTCTGAGCATGTGTCATTGACAATTCACATCCCTGGCCTCTTCTGTCACTTCCTCTTCACCACATCTGTTTGCCACACCACTGACATTTGTACCTGGTCCATGGAAGTCTCAGTTGCTAACAAACACCCAACAGGTTAATCTCTTGCCCTTCATTTACATCATAGTCTTATAGTCATTAATTTGTTTAACCCATTTTTCACTTCTATCTCTGCTTTTGCCACATTGAAATTTTACTCTCTTGCATCCCAGCCATTCATCTTGGTATGATTCCCTTATTTCTAAACATGACAAGGAAATGTCAGACATGCGAATACTCCACATTGGCATTTATAGTAGAGGAAGAAGTAAGCATGCCAGACATTCCAAGGAAACTGATAATGATCAGGGAGCAGGGATTCAGCAAATAAGCTAAGTAAAGCTACAACAAAGAGTGACAAATTTAAATGGCTTTCATCCCAAGAAGATAAAGATGAGCATGATGCAGATATATAATCTTCCAAAGTTCTCTTGATTCAGGAGCCATTCCTTTAAGTTGGAAAATCCTGCATGCTATTCTACTATTTAAGAAAGGTATAGGAGGAGACTTAACATCTGTTGTAAGCAATCTGCTATCAGATTGCAGATTGATAGCAATCTGATAGCAGGTGCCTATCATGAAGGAAAGGGTGATTGAACAGCGCAAGTATTTTAAACTGATCATAGAACCATAGAAAATTACAGCTCAGAAACAGGCCTTTTGGCTGTTCTTGTCTGCGCTGAACCATTTTTTGCCTAGTCTCACTGAATGCACTTGGACCATATCCCTCCAGAACCTTCTCATCCATGAACCCGCCCAAGTTTTTCTTAAATGTTAAAAGTTACCCTGCATTTACCACTTTATCCGGCAGCTCATTCCACACTCCCGCCACTCTCTGTGTGAAGAAGCCCCCACTAATATTCCCTTTAAACTTTCCTCCTTTTACCCTTAAGCCAAGCCCTCTGGTTTTTTTCTCCCCTAGCCTCAGTGGAAAAAGGGAGAACCAGTATGGATTTGTAAAGGATAGGCCATGCATGATAAATTAAATTAAATTTTTTAAAGAGATGACTAAAAGGGAATGTCTGTGCTTATTATTTATATGGACTTCGAAAAGGCAATTGAAAAAGTTCTACATAAGAGATTGTTGGCTAAAATTGAACTCATGAAATTCGGAGTAAATTATTATTTGGGCAAACTACTGGCTGATTGGCAGAAGACAGACTAGGGATAATGGGAATGTATTCTAATTGGTAGAATGTGACGACTTGTGTCCCACAAGAATCTTTGTTCGAACTTTAACTATTCACTGCATTTAGTAATGACTTAGATGATGGAATTATCCAAATTTGCCAATGATAAATAGATAGGCAATGTTGTAAGCTGAGTGGTTGGAAGCATAAAACTACTAGAAATATGAATACATTAAATGGACAAGACTGCAGAATGGTGGTCTTTCTATCAAGTGGATAGAAGTCATGCTTCAACTATACAAAGTCTTGGTTAGACCACAGCTAAAATGCTGTCATCACTGTGGCCATTATACCATAGAAAGTATAGAATGGTCTTGGACAGAATGTAATAAAAACGGGACTCCAAGGGTTAAATTACAAGGAGAGATTACACTTGGGTTCCCTGGATTACATGTTCCCTGGAATTCAGAATTTCAAGTGGTCATTTGATTGAAGTTTTCAAAATATTAAGGGGAACAGATAGGTTAGACAGAGAGAAGCTATTGCTGCTTCTTGGTAAGTTTGGGGTTAGGTGACAGTTGCCGGGATTCTCTGGCCTCCCTATGGTGTTTTCAGCAACAGCATGTGGTGCACCATTGGCTGGATCTTCTGATCCCAGCCACTGTCAATGAAATTTCCCATTGATTCCACCCCATGCTGCTGGAAAACGTGCGGTAAGGATATGTCAGTGGAACCAGAGGATTTGGCCCACACAAAGAGCGAAAAGATCATGCCCATGGTCTTAAAAGTTAGAACCAGACCTCTCAGGAGTGAAATGAGGAAATACTACATGCAAGGGTTTAGAACTTTATTCTGTAAACAATAAGTAAAGGAACATCAATTCTTAATTTTATATCTGAGATTTTTGTTGCAAGCTGCTGCTTACAACGTGGCTGTGCAGCTTAAAGGAAATGTGGCTCTGATCTATCAGAGGATTATATTGAAATATTTCACCCTGTTTTGATTTGTTTGCATGATTATTCTTAGATGAGCAGAATTAATTTCCAGTCCAGACATTAGATGTAATCAGAGTATTAGGTAACTGTTAGAATGAATCCATTATGTCCCACGAAATACAAATATGCATTAGGTTCCAATAAATCTTAAGAATTATAGTATGATGTCCCAAATGTTCCCTTTGTTTATGACTGTGTTTAAACTGTTCTTTCTCACTGTATTGGAAAACTACTCATTTCTCTAGGCAGTGCATGCTCCAGAAACTGGTGTTTCATTTAATTATAGGTGTTGCAATTTCAAGAATAGTCAGTCATTTCTTGCAATATTTGCCCTCAGGTTGCCGGTAGGCGATCCACTAGAATAGGAGAAAGAAGTACCTCTTCATGGTGTGAAGAAGAAGTGCTGTGATTAACGATGATTATTTTGGTGATAATTAAAGAGGAATTGCACATATTTTGTATTCAGCTATTCATGTTCCACACCCCTACATTGGCAGTTTGAAGTCTGGTTAAGGCCTGATATGATGCAAACTTTCAGAATGTGTTTTGCATTGCATTCTGGACCATGACCTGCAACTGGGAATGGTGACCATGGTCATATAGAGAAACAAATAAATAGAGTTTACTTCACCAATTATTTGAGTTCTGTTGTTTATGGAGTCATTACTGTGGAAACTTCTAATTCCAACTACTCCTGATGCACCCTTCTTCACTCCTTTGCTTCCACAAAAATAGGTTCATCATTTACTGGCTCTCCAAGCCCAAACAATTTTTTCTGCAGAATTGTAAAAGCTGCAACTTGATGAACTAAACATTCATTCCCATATTAAAGAACCTTCAAAGTATAAGTAGTGGATTTGTCCTTTTAAAAGACAGTCCAAAATCTGTAACTCAGATCCTCTGAATTTGTTGGGTTGGATCATTTTTCCACTTGCTGTAAAATAAGGATCAACTCTGTTGTGATGCAAAGCAAAAAAAGCCCAAAAATTCTCTCAAGTCCAGCAGACATTTGATTCTAGCATGTCTTTAGGCTGCCTGCTCCAAAGTAAAACACTTTCACCAGCTGAAGTTAACAAAATAAATGTTTATTTTGCAGATATAAACACTGGATTTCAGAATTCCCATCATTCCAAGTTATTTAAATATGTTCTCATATTATCCCAGCGTGCACACTGTCTGAAATCTCCAAACCACAATGTGAATGGAAAGCACAGGCATTTTGGGGCAGAATACCAATAGAAATTTATGTGTTCCAATTTACACACAACATTAGGTACAAATAGAATCCTAATTCCAAAAAAAAATGAAAAATTCAAATAAATTCTGTACCGTACAAATTTCTCTGCTGGAAATTAGAAAAAAAATCATACATTTGACTCAGTTTTTCAAAGCAAAATTTGCACAAAAATGGCATTACAAATATGGGATCGCAAATTTCATTTCCTAAGATGGAACTGGCTGTCACCTAACAGCCATTCACAACTTACTAAACACTTCATAATTCCTACCATAATGACTTGTAGTTCTCTCTATGGATATCAACTGTTTCAACGCGGATGGTGTGACTCTCTTCTTGGTTACTATGCTACAACAATGGTTCCTGCATTTGCACAATTAATTGTGGAGATTTCCACGATCTATTCTTGACCACTTACTTGTCATTTACAAAGTGCTTCATCATCTAAAGACATTCAAAATTCCATTATATCATGCATTGCTCACAAAATGCAGTTCTGTCTCACACTTCCTGTCTCAATCTCTGCACTGTCTCTGCACTTTGCTGTCAGGTTGAGTGTCTGATATCATTGATGACCCACAATTTCTGGTAAATATTGGGAAGACATAAGCCTATTGTCCTCAATCCCCACTACAAAAGGAGATAGACTCAGAAGAGTTGAGAAGACTGCAAGTATTTGGGTCAAGAATTCATTTCCCTGAATTGACAGGTCAGTCAGTGTGGTACATGCACTTCTCCTGATTGGCTTGAAGCCAAATTATAAACCCACGTTCTGTTCCCCTCCATAACTGTTTTGGTTGTACACATGCCATTGCTAAAATCCTTTCAGTGGCCATGTTTGTAAATATAGATCTTTGTCTGCTTGCTCACTGTGTTACTGTTCATTTTAGCTTGTACTTATTAAACTTCATATCCTGAAATTTGGTGTTTGTTTAACTCTCACCATGATATACTTTTGCAACAAACCTAGAAGTAACCCTGCCATCAAACCCCTCAGCAGGGATGTAATTTTTACTTCATGTTTAAATGTTGTACTGGAAAGAGATAGATGTTCTTTTATCTGGAGTGACGACTTGGAAAAAATTCAGGGAACGTTGTATTACAAAAGACCATCTGAGACAGAATTTAATTCAGGAGATTTGATGTATGTAAAAGAAAAGTTCATAGGGAATGGAAAACCTGATAATGTTTCAGAAATGACAATCGCTATTAACCTGAATCAATTTCAAACTCTCACTTCTAAACAACTGATAGAGTAAATGAGATGCCACATATCTCAAGTGCTGATGTGTTTTGTGATGTTAGTCCTGAAGATCTGAATACATTCAATCAAGGGCTAGACAGCTATAATTTGAGTGTTTGTGACTCTCAAGACACAGAGCTACCATGTTCATAGGCTAATTTCATAGTATGCTCACCTGGGTGTTACATGCTGGAGAGGGGCTTAGGATATGTGACAATTATAGGATATCCAGGAAAAGCTACTAGCAAGTTTGAAATGGTAGCTGAATGTTCAGGATGATGGCCCAAGGAGTGGAGTCCATCGATTGGCAGAATGGAGTGACAAAGGTTCAAATACTGATAGGAAGTCCAGAATTGACTCTTGGATCAGAAAATGATCAGTTGGCAGAGGAAGAACCTTCGATAGCAGAAGATGCAATCTTTCAGTCATTGTCCTGACATGTCTAAATGTGCAAGGAGAGAGTGAAATAGATTACATTATTAAATAAAGATTACAGAATTGTTGCAGAACATAACTAGAAACAGAAATATTCATGATAGTGAAGTTTGATGGCTCTCAAAATTGGCAAAAGCTGGTAGAAATGATGACTTTCTCTGCCAAATAGTCTGGGATTTGAAGACAAACTTCAAGGGATGGGTCCAACAGTGTATTGCTGGAGGGTGGCATCTGATTCGCCCACCCCATCAGCAACTTAGTCAGCCAAGAATAATGGTGCCATTTCTTAATGCCGGAGCAGTGCCAGAGGATAGAACCCAAACAGTGCCTGGATAGTGCCCAGGCATGATCCTCTACCCCTGAGCGCTGCACTCACATGTCAGCTTAACAATGCACTTCAGGCCATCCACCCATCTTCCAAACTCTATCGCCTTCAACCTGTGTTCTTGCTGAGATACACTGGATCCTGTTTTGCTAAAACTTCTGTTTTAAAGTTCTCATTCTTTTTACATCCCTCCACAAACTCGTGCCTGATTAGCTCTGTAACATCATCCAGCCCTACAGCCCTCTTGGAGATCTCTGTTGCACCAAATCTGACTCCTTGTGTTTCTCAGCTTCATTTTGTCCTACCATTTTTTTGCTGTGCCTTCAGCCGTCGAGATGCCAATCTCTGGAATTCCTCTCCCAAGTCTCTTCATGTTTTTAAAGATTCTTGTTAAAACACTTCTCTTTCTTCCTAAAAGCTTCATCTTTGGCTCAGCACTGATTATTGATAATAGCATGTGCTGCATGACTCTGAATATTTCCATCATTTTTACTTACCCTGTTTCACTGGCTCACGAAGCAAAACATTTGAGGGGGAACTGTTGGAAACATTCAGCTCAGTATTGAGATGCTGCATCTTTAATGTTTCAGTCTCTCAAGGATTTAAAAAAATCAGAGGCTGCTTTTGGAAAAGTGACCATGGGGGTGATGGCTTCTGAATCTCTTGTTTAGACTTTAAAATTAATGAATTATGCCTTAATATGAAGAACCCCATTCTGGAAATTAAATGCAATGTCAATTCTTGTGATGTTGTAAGATACGACTTTTTCTTCTGGCAGTGTGGATTAAATAGCTTGTTGTCGATGTATAGAATTTTAAAACATATTTCTGATTATGTGTGTGAAAAGTTTTCCTGCCCATTCCTTCTGTTGTTAACCATAGAAATGCTCTATATTTGTGTTTATTTTTTTGATTCATACATTTGATTCTTCATAGTTTGGATTTCACAGTAAGAATGTTTTTTCAAGATAAAAGTTAAACTTTTAGTTCAGTCCTTTAACTATGAAAACAGAGAGTAGTGCATGGGGAGGGACAGTGTGACCTGCAGCATATCTAGACTAGTGTGGCCACACCTCATCACTCACTTATGAATCAATTCACAGAGCACATTTCTTTGAGGCTTAGAGAATTAGGAATTCATCCTTTGAAGATATTATGCAATGCTTTTCCTACCATGTTTCATCTTTTCCAAAACAAATATTAAAAAATTGCCATTTTGGAAGAAGACTAGCACCACTGGACAACATTTTGGAAAACAAATTTGTTGGCCTGGATTTTGGTATGGTAATGATAGCAAAACTGCATCATTGGGTCACCACATCATTCCATTGAAACCGACAACAACTCCAGGTATTTTTCTTTGAGCGGAATAGCACAGAGACTAGAAGTTGCTATCAATGATTCTGCTGAAAAATGTCCACATTTACATTTTTGGTCACACTCTATCAATTCTTGAAAAAGTTGGCTGTCTTTGACAGTCACAGCATTGTGAGTTTCTGTCATGGGTCTTCATGTGACTGAACAGGCCAATTCTCAACCTGCAGACCTTTGGGCACATGGAACAGGATATGCCAAGAGATTGTGAGATCTGGAATTAGGATTTGCTTCTTGCCCTCTGTCACCGCTTTCCTCATCATTAAAGCATTTGAACTCGAAGCCTGATGCATTTTGACTGTTGTTGCTATTTTAAACGTAGAAGTAGAAGCATGAGTAGGTCATTCAGCCCTTCAATCATGCTCTGCCATTCATTATGATCATGGCTGATCCCCACATCCCCCTCCCCCCCATATCTCTTGATCCCTTTAGCCCCATATCTAATTTATTCTTAAAATTCACAATGCTTTGGCCTCAACTACTTCTTGTGGTAGTGAATTCCACACATTCACCATCCTCTGAGTGAAGAAATTTCTCCTTCTGGACTCATTCTTTCTGAATCTACCCTACCTAATACTGTTAGAATTTTTATAAGTTTCTATGAGATCACACCTCACTCTTCTAAATTCCAGTGAATATAATCCTAACAAATTTAGTCTCTCCTTATGACAGACCTGTCATCCCTGCAATTAGCCTGGTAAACCTTCACAGTACCCCCTCTATTGCAAGAACATCCTTCCTCAGATAAGGACACCAAAACTGCACACAATGTGCCAACTGTGGCTTCAGCAACGCCCTGTACAATTGCAGCAAAATGTTCCTATCTCTCGACTCAAAACCTTTCGCTATGAAGCCCAACATACTATTTGCCTTCTTTACTGCCTCCTGAAACTGCGTGCTTACTTTCAGTGACTGATGCACGAGGATCCCAAGATCTCACTCAGTATCCACTTCTCTCAATTTACACCCATTCAAGTAATAATCTTCCTATTGTTGCTACCAAAGTGGATAACCTCACATTTATCCACATTATACTGCATTTGCCATGCATATGTCCACATACTCAGCCTGTCTAAGTCATGCTGAACCATCTCTGTCTGCATCCTCCTCATAGCTCACCCTCTCACTCAACTCTGTATCATTTGCAAATTTGGAGACAATACATTCAGTTTCCTCTTCCAAATTATTAATATATAACGTGAACAGTTGTGGTCCTAGCACAGATCCCTGCGGAATCCCAGTAAACCCTCACAGCCAATCAGAAAAAGACCCATTTTATGCCAAAAACATTGGTCACAAGTTCTTCCTAACCATTAATGTCAATAACACTTCAAGAGGAGCTTCAGTGTCTTTGAAGTGTTCTCTTTGACCTTCCATGGAATGCTGACTGTTACTGATTTGAGGAGAGATTGGAGAAAGTTGAGAAGAGGTTGAAGAAACTTGGTTTGTTCTCATTAGAATGACAGAGGTTGAGGAGTGACTGGATAGAAATCTACAAGATTTTAAGAGGCATGGATAGAGTGGATAGTCAAAGTCTTTTTCCCATGGTAGGTTTTCCTAGGTGGCACAGGTTTAAGATGCAAAGGGCAAGTTTTAAAGGAGATGTACAAGGTAGATTTTTTACACAGAGGATGGTGGATGCCTGGAGCGTGTTGCCGGGAATGGAAGCAGATATGGTAGTGACTTTTAAGGGGCATCTTGACAAATACATGAATAGGATGGGAATAGAGGGATTTGGTCCTCGGAAAGGTAGGGGGTTTTAGTTCAGTCGGGCAGCATGGCCGGTACAGACTTGGAGAGCTGAAGAGTCTGTTCCTGTGCTGTAATTTCCTTTGTTCTTTGAGGAAACAGGGCCCAGTGTGGAAGTTGTTTTTCAGCCATCCAGGCATGGTGTTCCAGTCATTATAGTTGATGTTGCAGGAATTTTGCCTGAATGCTTATGGAACTGGGTTCAAGAAGGATATTGGCATTTGTTCAAATATCTATCTGTATACAAGGAGTTTTGTTGACTGTGGAGGTTTTTGTTGTCAAACGCTCACAATCGTAATTTATAAAAGGTTGAGCTGATGCAACTTATCTTGTGCTGACTCTCCATATCATTGGTGGCTTTTGAGAAATCTATGCTACTAAGTCAAGTGCTCAACATGTTCTACAGGCTCTCCTTCAAATTATGTAAGAGATGAAATATTTGGCTATTCGGCTCTGGATTGATATGACCCGAATGTTTTGACAACATTCAAGGTACGCAGGGTTTTTGAAATTGCAAGTGACTTATAAATCTAGTACAGAATGGGCAGTGCCAGTGACTTTCACACATTCTAGATCTTGTATGCCTACAGTGGCCAATTTACTTCTGGTACAGAGATGATAATGTTAGAGTTCCCTATGTGGGCAGTATTTAATACTGATACTTGAGGGTAGTTCATCGGTGATGGGATAGATAGCCACTGTCAAGTAGATTGTAAACAATATGGAGGATATCAAAATATCTAGAGTAATACTGATCGGATTTTGAAGAAGACTGTTTCAGTTCTCCCACATAAGGAGGTTGAATTATAACATTATGAAGCAGTTGCACTGGGTGATGAAGCTTCTTGGATATCTAGATCATTGGAGCATAATCGCCAGAGCTTCGCAATTAACTGAGTCAATTGTTTTGGTCAGGTTGATGATTGCAATTAAGTGTTCCTGATATTGTTGCTGGCATTTTTCTTGGATTTGTCTGACCACAAAGACCAAGACAAACTAGAAGTTTGTCTAGAAGATCTAAAGTTGCACTGCATTTCTGCGTGGATTTTCTTAGCCACACCCCCAAAGTTAGAGAATATGTCAAGATTATGTCTGTAGTGGGTAGAAGAGAAATATTTTGATAATTTCCACAGTATAATTTATCTTCCTTCTTGAAGATAGTTACAATTGTCACATCCTGAAGTTAGAGGTGGGGTGAGATGGGAGCTCATTTTTCTCCCAAATGCAGAAGATGAATGCAAAGAGTTCTGATGTGAGCAAAAAATCAGCAGCTTTAGATACCACAGCTGGAGTCCTGTCAAGGTCCACAGGCTCTGTTGTTTTCCATTCATTTAATTGTTGCAGTTCTGCCGTTAATGGTGGTTCACCCAATGGATTCTATCACAGGATAATGGGAATAGCCTGGAGAGCATTAGCTGCCACTGTGAATTCATGGTTGAGTTGTTGAAAATATTTTTTCCAACATTGTCAAATGGCATTGCCCTCCTTTAGAAGAGAGACACTATCCTGTGAGCAAAGGGGAATGTGTCATTTTGGCCCTTGTGGCTTCAAAATAATTGTGCATGTCATGTGGGTCAGCATATTGTTGGGTCTCTCAAGTTCTATCTTCTCACTGCTCCTCCTTTCTAGATTTGGTTTGGATGACAGTTTTGAGCAGTTGGAATGCTGCTTTCTTGACTTGCGACCTTGTTTTGCTGGCCAATGAAGGCTGTTTGTTTTGTTACAGGATTGTTTTCAGCATTTCAGCATTGTCTTCATCAAACCAGCCTTGCTGATGATCTGGGCACAGAGTCTAGTACAACAGCTTTATTTGTTCCTACAGTTTTGAAATGGAGTTGGATGCGAGACAATTCTCCACATTGGTTGTGAGCTGCATTTGGAATTCTCTGGTTGGTTGGCTGCTTTAGGGCTGAGACATTGATCATCATCTTGTTGCCTTTTGGGCTATCTAATTCTTGGTACTAAGCCAATGTTCATCATCTATCAAGCAAGTCAGTCATCTGTCCAGGAGGCATCAGT
Organism: Sphyrna mokarran; assembly: GCA_024679065.1. Taxonomy (NCBI): domain Eukaryota; kingdom Metazoa; phylum Chordata; class Chondrichthyes; order Carcharhiniformes; family Carcharhinidae; genus Sphyrna; species Sphyrna mokarran. The sequence goes on along the minus strand of JAGIQG010000011.1, from coordinate 47,728,806 downwards.
CTCCTGCATGGATCAAGTGGTATGGACATCACTTCTCGAACAATGACAGTAATACAAGAGGTGCCAGTGTTTTGATCTAAGATATCTCCATACGGTTTTGTACTTGTCCTTCTGGCAGAAGTGGGTGTTTGGTATTAAGGGGCCATGCTGAGTGCACTTTCAGCTCAAGGACACCATTTGCATTTGGATTTCCACCTCATGTTTCCAAATGGCTTCTCTCCAGATATCGGAGTCTGGTATAATAAAGGGATAATGCATCATTTTTTGAAATCTGTGCAGTTCAAATTCTCTTTTCACGCAGAATCATTAAAGATACAGTAGAAGAGGAGAAGAGGAGACAAACTGAAGGCAATAATATTCACGAGGCGATTAGAAGTGGTGGCGGTGACCGAGACATGGTTGAAGGAGGGGCAAGACTGGCAATTGAATATTCCAGGGTATAAGTGTTTTAGGCGTGACAGAGTTGGTGTGAGGAGAGGCGGGGGAGTGGCTTTATTAGTTAAGGACAACATCATAGCAGTGCAGAGGGAGGGAGGTATGGATGATTTAGGAATTGAGTCTCTATGGGTGGAGTTGAGGAATAGGAAGGGAGTGGTTACTCTGTTGGGTGTTTACTACAGACCGCCCAACAGCCCACGGGCCGTGGAAGAAGGGATATGCAGGGACATTTTAGATAAGTGTAGGAAAAATAGGGTAGTAGTAGTGGGAGATTTCAATTTTCCTGGAGTAGATTGGAGAGTGCCCAGAGCTGTAGGAGTGGACGGGGAGGAATTTGTACAGTGTGTTTTGGAAGGGTCCTTGGAGCAGTATGTGGATGGCCCGACTAGAGAGGGGGCTATACTGGATTTGGTTCTGGGGAATGAGCCAGGCCAGGTGGTTGACGTTGAGGTAGGAGAGCAGGTGTCAAATAGTGATCACAACTCTGTCTGCTTTAGGATATTAATGGAAAAGGACGAGACCGGCCCAAAAGGGAAGGTATTTAACTGGGGGAGGGCTAGATACGGCCAGATTAGGCAAGATCTTAAAGATACCGACTGGGATAAGCTTTTTGAGGGCAGGTCGACGAGGTACATGTGGGAGTCTTTCAAGGGAAAACTAAACTCTCTGCAGGAAAGATACGTGCTGGCAAGGAGGAAGGATGGGAAAGGTAGGATTAGAGAACCGTGGCTTACCAGGGAGATTGAGGACTTGATCAGGAAGAAGCGAGAGGCTTACATTAGATCTAGGCAACTGGGGACAGAGACAGCGCTGGAAGCTTATAGAGAGTGTAGACGGGATCTTAAAAGGGGTATTAGAAAGGCAAAAAGGGGCCACGAGGTGGCTCTGGCAGGTAGGATTAAGGAAAATCCAAAGGCATTTTACACCTATGTAAGGAGCAAAAGGATGGTTAGAGGCAAGATTGGACCTCTTGGGGACAGAGGAGGGGACCTATGCTTAGAGCCTGAGGAAATGGGGGAGATCCTGAATGAATACTTTGCGTCGGTATTCACGCAGGAGACTGGACAGATGTCTGTGCCTAATGTTGACAAAGTTGAGGATCGGTTGAGGGAAATAAGGATTACGAGGAAAGAGGTGTTGGGGCTGTTAGGCAGCTTAAAGACATATAAAGCTCCGGGGCCTGATGGCATTTACCCCAGGCTGCTAAGGGAGTTGAGGGAAGACTTGGCTGGGCCTCTGACGCAAATCTTTGTCTCTTCCTTGGACACAGGTGAGGTCCCAGAGGACTGGAGGATAGCAAACGTAGTACCGTTGTTTAAAAAAGGTCAGAGGGATCACCCAGGGAACTATAGGCCGGTGAGCTTGACTTCAGTTATAGGTAAGCTAATGGAGAGGATCCTTAGGGACAGGATGTATGAGCATCTGGAGCGCTGCGATCTGATCAGGGATACGCAGCATGGCTTCGTCAAGGGGAAGTCTTGTCTTACAAATCTAGTGGAATTTTTTGAAGAAGTGACAAAAACAGTTGATGAAGGACAGGCTGTTGATGTCGTCTACATGGATTTCAGTAAGGCGTTTGACAAGGTTCCTCATGGTAGACTGATAGAGAAGGTGAAGGCGCATGGGATACAGGGTCGGGTATGTAGATGGGTCGAGAACTGGCTCGGGAGGAGGAGACAGAGGGTAGTAGTGGAAGGCTCTTTTTCCGGCTGGAAGCCTGTCACTAGTGGAGTGCCACAAGGCTCAGTACTAGGTCCTCTTCTATTTGTGGTCTACATAAACGACTTGGAAGTAGGGGTAGGTGGTGAGATCAGCAAATTTGCTGATGACACCAAGATGCTTGGATTGGCGGGTACAGAAGAGCAGTGTCAGGCAATACAACAGGACATAGACAGGTTGGTAGACTGGGCAGATAGATGGCAAATGGAATTTAATCCGGATAAATGCGAGGTGATGCATTTTGGCCGGAAAAATGTAGAAGAGAGTTATAGGATAAAAGGTAAAACTATACGGAGCATAGAGACGCAGAGAGACTTGGGGGTGCAGGTTCACAAGTCTCTGAAGGTGTCCTCACAGGTGGAGAAGGTGATAAAGAAGGCGTATAGTATGTTAGCTTTCATAGAAAAGGGTATAGAATACAAGAGTAGGAGTTTGATGTTGCAGTTGTATAGAACTTTGGTTAGGCCTCACTTGGAATACTGCGTCCAGTTCTGGTCTCCGTACTATCGGAAGGATGTGGAGTCCTTGGAGAGAGTGCAGAGGAGGTTTACCAGGATGCTGCCTGGTATGGAAGGACTGTCTTATGAGGAACGATTAGATAGACTGGGGTTGTTTTCCCTTGAAAGACGTCAGCTTAGAGGGGATCTCATAGAGGTGTATAAGATTATAAGGGGTATAGATAGAGTAAATGGTGGTAAACTTTTTCCGCCTTTAGAAATGGATAGGACGAGGGGTCATGGCCATAGGGTGAGGGGGGCTATGTATAGGACGAATATTAGAGGGCAGTTTTTCACACAAAGGGTAGTGGGGGTGTGGAATGCACTGCCGAGTAAGGTGGTGGGAGCAGGCACGCTGGGGCTGTTTAAGGGTCTCTTGGACAGCCACATGAGCGATATGCAGATAGAGGGATATAGTAGGACTGTTTAACTACGGCTTTTTCCACAGGTAATTCGGTCCATACTTGACCAACATTGAGCGTGCATTCGGCAGGTGGTGCGGGTACAGCTCTTGGATGTTGATTCATGGGTTGCCTGGTACCTCATGTCGTAAATGAGTGCTTTATGTGGACCATCTGAAGGGCACCATGACAGCTCAGAGACTATCGATGTGGCTGTGCAGACACTTGGAATTGGGCCGGTGTCTGCGGGAGTTTGCGCGTTCTCCCCGTGGTTGCGTGGGTTTTCTCCGGGCACTCCGGTTTCCTCCCACAACCCAAAAATTCGCTCTTAGGCTGATTGGGAAACAAATTGTCCCTATAGTGAGAATTTTCCATATTAGGAATAATATATATATTATTATATAGGAATAATATAATAGGAAATGGATTTGCTACTATATAGTTATGACGGCGGCGCGGGCTCGTTGGGCCGAAGGGCCTGTTTCCCGTGCTGTGTTGCTCTTAATCTTAAAAAAAAAATAATCACCCATTTGTTCCACCATATTAGCACTTTGAAAAAGATATGCAATTATCCCCACTCCTTTCCTTCATTCCCAAAGTCCTATAAATATTTCCCTTTCAAATACTTATCCAATTTCCTTTTGAAAATCACTTTGAATCTGCATCCATCAAACTGTGAGGAAGTACATTCCAGATCATAAATTGCTTCTTTCCTTGTGTCATTTATTAAATATTCATTTTTGGAGTGTAAGCATCATTAGTATTTATTGCCCATCCCTATTTGTCCTTAGGAAGATGGAGTTGTGTCACCTTCATGTATTGCTACAGGTGATGTGGTATGACACACTCACAATGCTGTTAGGGAGGAATTTCAGGACTTTGACTCAACAACAGTGAGTCATAGAATCATAGAAACTCTACCGTGCAGAAGGAGGCCATTCAGCCCATCAAGTCTGCCCTGACAACAATCCCACCAAGGCCCATTTCCTCA